>CM028676.1:19133250-19790000 GCA_016760335.1 Gastrodia elata | reverse complement strand
TCCAGTTTCTCCCCTACCCCACTGTGAGTTGTGTGAGCTCATAGTTCCTTCCAATGAGCTTAATTCATTACTTCATGTAGTTGCTTGCAATCTAGAGTTGATTAGGATTATCCATGAGTCATCAGAGAGCTGGCGGAGGTCCAGATAGTGAGGAGCAATGTCTGGACTAAGTTGTGGCTCAGTGATGGCATGCCCACCATTCCATGGTTAATTGGCCCCCAATTAAGTCATCAATTGTTGGTGGGAGTGATCATGTATTGCCTTATCAATCGATATGACTGGGCTAGCCTAAGAAAGGTAGGTTTGCCACCTCCCCGCTCGAGCCCGTATAGTATAGAGCTCAAGTAAGGACTCACAAATTTAGCTGTGCCCAAGCCTCAATTTCTTAAAGATTTGCTATGTCATCTTTCAATGATGGTGTAAGGAGCCAGAGCCAGCCCTCTAATGGTCCCTATGGGGAAATTTCTTCCCCATAGTAAACCTTATGGGTTAACGTGAGATCGAATTGGGGATCCTAGCATTTCATTGATCCTGGTCATCCAAATTAGGGCTTCTAGATTCAATCAACACATCTTTAATGGTGGGAGGTGTAGCTACTTTTTGGAGGTGACAATGTGGTATGGAGCTCGACAATTGGGTGATTAGGGTTAAACCCTAATCGCTAAGTCTCGGGAGGGCTCAACGAAGGAGATGCACAGTGGCGGGTCGGGTCGGACCCCGACCCGCGCCTTTTTATTTTTAGGCCGGGGAAATATTAGGAATTAATCAAAATAATTTTTCTTAAGGAAAATAATCTGATTAATTAATCCCTATGATGAATAAATTGAAATAATTTGATTTAAATTAATTGAATAACTTTGCCATCTTAAAATCAAACTATTTTGTTCAAGAAAATGTGTAGAATAATAATATGTAAGAATATTTCAATTTTTGTAATTCATTTCTTTATTGTTCCTAATTAGTTAAATGGTTTAATTAGTGAGTATTAACATTATTAATTGTCCAAATGCCTTTTTTCTAGTTTTTATTTATTCATTATGGCATGTAGAATGTATTTCCAATGTTTAATTTAATTCTCTATAGTTAATTTTGTTAATTATGTCTTAATCCCTAAATTTCATGATTAATAAAAATTAGTGTATTTACTTAGCCTAATTGTCTTGTTGTAGCTTTTGATTGATCATTAGGATGTTTAGAATCAATTGTGTAAGATAGATCTATTTTTAGAATTTTATTTTGGTTAATTAGATGTTAATTACCATAGAATTGGATTAGTGATAATTAGCCTTAATTGCTCTTTTATTTTGATAAGTTTGGCAATTATATGATCATTAATCAGTAAGGATCATGCTTAGAACTTCTTAACCTAAATTAGACAACTCTTACTCTTGATATCTCCTAATTAGGGTGAAACCCTAATTTATTTAATTAAGTAAAGAAATTAATCAAAATGGGTCACATTACTGATTTTAACTTCAATAAGTGATAAGTAGGTCTATGATAACCATGCATGTCAAAATTTCATAAGTAATCCTTAATTAGGTCTAATTGCCTTGAACCCTAATTAACCTTAACTAGGCTCTTTAATTAATTAAACCCAAGCTAAAATCATTGATTTTGTTTTCATATATTTGCATGAATCAATTAATGCCTGCTAATTTTGACATTTTATCATAGATTAACAAAATAGAAGATTATGTCTTAAAGTGACTCATGTGATTGATTATCTTAATACAAGACCTTAGATCTTCTTGATTTTCTCCTAAGTAAGAAAACTAGAATAAACTGATCCTTAATAATTCAATAAAATATTATTTATTTGTAAGCAATTAATTCCTAATAATTGTATAATTTTACCCTACAACTTAAGTGTTTAAGGTCAAGGTAGAGTTTAGAAGATTAGCATGCTTGATTTTGCATTTTAACCTAATGATTGAACTTATAAATCTACATGTAATTACACAACTTGATTTCGGATCAACTTATGATAAGTATAGATTTAGATATAATGCTTAGAGCTTTAGATCATTAAAGCATAAATATAATCTTAAGTAAATATTATGCCTTTAATAAGATAACTTTTGAGGTAAGAAATGCCTTATTTATCTTGCTTTGAGATAGAACTTTAGATGACCATTATCAACCTTAGATGTGTAGGAACTACTACAAATGGAGGATGGATTTATTAGTTTATAAATTCTTGATCATAAAATAGATTGTTAGAATGATAATATTAGTATTATTATATGGAGCTGGTAGTGCATATCCATAGAACTAACATGTTTCTATAGGATATAGAATTAGTTGATTTATCCTGAATAGAACTGTAATATTTTGGTATTATCTTAAATAACTAGATAAGTGTAGTTCAGTTCAGGATAAACATCCCAAGTCCTAAATATATTATAAGTTGGGGATTTAATAGTTTAGTTTGAGAGAATAAACTGTAAAAGGAATTTTTCCCTTATCTTTGTGCACATTTATAAGTGCTGTTAAACAAACTAAGTATTTAAAGTCGCCTTTCTCAGGACATACTAATCATGATTATGTACTCTTATGTCATAAATTAGGATGTTATGGAAGTATAGTTTTAAGTAATTGTTGACCTCAATAGACTTAGACTTACTTTATAACTCATACGGTGAACACATTCTGATTTATATAGTATTCAAAAAGAAAATGCTTATTAAAGGGATATGATAAATAGTTAGACAATAAGAAGAGATATTTACTTTGGTTTTGTCTATTTCTAGTTTAATGATTTATGAAGTTATGAAGTTCAGCTCTTCCCGAGTAATGCATCATTCCGTCGCCGGTCATGTTAGCTTTTGTCTCTCTGTTGCATGCGGCGACGGGACGAGGTGTTACACTCCCTACCTATAACATTTGGTTAGGCTCTTTGGATCGTGATTATTTGCAAGAAAATATCTAATGAAAACTTACCTTTTATTGCAATTGGTGCTGCACCCTTGGTCATAATTCTAAAAATTTCTCTTTTAGGAACCAAAGCAGCCTCTGCCCTTCTTCCATAAGGTAGGTTCTCGTTGGTTTAGATTAGCACTAATTTTAATATTTCTAATCATATTTCTGAACATACTGCTCCTAATTCTGAAACTGCTATTTGTGACATTGTTCTTATTGTTCCCCTATGTAATGAAGATGCTATTGTAGATAGTTTGAATATTGAAAATATTGTTACCTTTCTCATGCTTCAAAATGCTGGTAGTAAGACTCCTGTCAATACTAATGGAAACATTACTACCTCAGATTTAAAGATTCATAATCTTGATATTGCTGGCTTATGGTTGGTGATCTTGATATAACTGTTGGTCAAAATATTTTCATTATGGAAAGTAATATATTGGACTCTACTTATATTATTACTACCTCCGCTATTAACCGTAATGCCTCTTTTGATGATGTGAATTGCAATTCTGTTGCCTCTATTTTAGTGGAAAATAATTCCACTTAAAATGTCATTACTATAGTAGCTGCTGCAATAAACTCTGATGGTTGCACCAGGGATTTTTATAACAATTGTGAACAAAACATAATTGTAAATGCTCTCAGTAAAGAAAATATTGATGGCAATACTTCTCCTATTGATGAAAGCATGACTATTCCTATTAATGAAAACATTAATGGAAATGCGTCTTCTAATGATGCTTCTATTATGGTTGAAAAAAATGTTGAAAGTATTGATATTGTAAAACTTGATTACAAAAAGAAAATAAATGAAATTGGTTCTTATAGTATAAATCTGATTGGAAATGCTCTCAGTAACAGTTTAAATGACAATTTTTCCATATTAAGTTCTTTCTCTATTCTTAATATTGAAAATGTTGATTTAGAAAATGCAATCATTAATGCTACCTCCTATGAGTATTTTGATTTTAGGGATGATCTTCAAAAAAATGGTGAAGTTCCTTTGGCTCAAGCTCCCTCAGATGACAAAACAGATTTCTCCCCTCCCAAAAGTTCTCTTAAATTCAAAATGGCAAGGATCTCCAACAAAATCAAGAATGGCATCTCCTATGCTAGCAGGTATATAACCTTATCCAATCTTTCTGAGGAAAATAATGCTAATATTAAATACAATAATACTCATCTATCAAGAACTAATGATAATTGTCAGATGTCCTCGTGTGGAACATCTACTGTTCTCTAATTAATATTTTGTGTTTGAATATTTGAGGTATTGGCAATGCATCCTCTAAAAATATAGTAAAGCATATTTTTCACAAGCATAAGATTAATTTTGCAGGTCATTTTGAACCCAAGATCAATCCTAATACCGATTTGCCTATTATCCATTTCATTAATCTTGAACACTTTACCTCCTCATGCTCTAATATGATATGGGTCTTCTAGTCCAACTCATGGGAAACAAAAATTATTTCTTAATGCAACCAAGCCATCAACATGAAATTCTCCAACTATAGCCTATTGTGAGATCTAAACACCTACATCAGCACTGCAGTGGAAAAGATTTGCGCTCGAGGATTGGGAATGTGTTGATGGTTACCAAGCAAATAGTGAAATCACAAACATAGCAAATTTTAGATCACAAAATATACACATGCATCCACACACAAGCATTCAAACAATAGGGATTTATATGGAAAACCTATGGATGGTAAAAATCATAGAGCCGCACCACACAGAAATTTCACTATATATAAAAGTTAATATAGAGTTACAAAGAGCTTCATCAACACACTAGAAAGAAAGATCTACTACATACAAAGCCTCATAATTGATTTTTTATCTAATAGGAAATGTGAGTTCTTACTCTAGAATGAAGAAGGTGAGCAGAAGCCACCTCCCATTGTGGTCTCTCCAATATTAGCCAAAGCCCCTAGCTTTCCCTTACCAACATTGAAAACACCTTTAATAAGTTCTTTTAGGTACCCAGAAAGTAGTCAAACCTCAAATAGTCCAAAATACCCAACAAATTACTTATTGTGTAAGTTGAACCAAAGAATATTTTTGCCAGGCACTACAATGCCTCATAGCGCCCTTACCTTAGGTAGCATGCGTACTAACGCGCTATAGCACTTGAGTCTTGGGTAAACTAGCGACTGGGCATGCTACAGTGGTCTATTTTTTAGTAACATGCTCCATGGCGTGCTACAATGTGATATGGTATCCATATCTTAACAATCTTCTACTTGGAAACCTTTTTGAAATCTTCCATCTTCTAGCCTTGATCCTTCATTATTTTCTTCAATCTCTGTCAAGAATGTGGTGTGGCTCACTTCCGCTCTCTTGTCACGTGCCGAGACAAACTGAAGCAATGCATAGCTTAAGTTTCTCCATTATTATCACTTTTGTAAGCATGTCAGCGGGATTCTTTAAAGTGTGAATCTTCCCCAATCCAAGCTGTCTTTCTCACAATAGTGTCCGAATGAAATGGTACTGAAGATGTATGTTCTTCATTCTGGCATGAAATGTTACATATTATCAGTGTAAATCTTTACATTCTCCTACTACTTGCCTAATTCTATCATAAAACTTTTGAACCATATCATCTCCTTACTTGCTTCAGTAATGGTGATGTACTCTGCCTCCGTGGTAGATAGAGCAACAATGTTCTATTGCCTAAAGATTTAGATCATCACTGTATATCCCATTGTGAACACATATCCAGTAGTGCGCCTCAGGCTTTCAACATCTCTTGCAAGATTTTAGTCTACATAGGCTTGTAGAGTAATGCGAGATCTACTAAAGCAAAGTGCTTTGCCCGCTATACCTTTCAGATACCTCAATATCCACTTGAGCAATTAAGTTTTAAACTTATCTTATTCTCCTCCAAAGCCAACCATTTTCCAAATATATCAAATACATTAGATTTATACTTTAGAAAATAAACCCATTCCTTCCTTATATTGTCATCAATGAAAGTGATAAAATATGTGGCTCCACCTATGGAAGAAGTAGGAGCTTGCCTCCATACATCCATATGCACCAACTCAAGTTCCCTGCCTTTCAGATATCTTCCAACTTTGGAGAATGCGACCATCTTATGTTTGCCCAGCACACTATCTTCATAGAAATCTAACTCCATTGAATTCAGTCCTTAGAGCCTTCCCCTTGACTGTAGAGATTTTAAGCCCCTCTCGCTCATATGACCATGCCTACGGTGCCATAGACTCGCATCTATCTATTCTGCAACTACAATCGAATCATATACTTTATTGAGCAGGTAAAGTGTACCTTTCATATTACCCCGTGCAATAATGAGTGCACCCTTGGTGACCTTCCATGATTCCCCTATAAAGAAATTGTTGTAGCTTTCTCTGGCTAATTGGCTAATTAAAATAAGATCCTTCTTTTGACATGGCACATCTCTAACTTCCTTTAGCTTCCAAACTGCATTGCTTGGTAACTGGATATCCACATCACCTTTCCCTATTATATCATATGCCTTTTCATCTCCAAGATATACCTTACTCAAGTTATCATTGGTGTAATTCTTGAAAGCACCCCTCGTAGAAGCGGAATTAAAGGATGTGCCTGAGTCCACCACCCAAGACTCAATATTGACAAGTGAGAGGATCAATGCATTCTGATTCTCTTCAGCTAAAATATTCATAGTGGGAACATAACCTTGCTCCCACCACTTGTCTTCTTTAGGGTAGGGCAATCCTTCTTTAAGTGATCTGCCTTCTCACAGTTCTAGCAATTCAACTTTGCCTTTCTAAATCTTTATTTTCCTAATCTTTACATAGACCTATTTCTATTATGTCTCCAGTATACACCTGTAATAACCTATGTTGTTACTTTGCTCAATTAAGACTAATCTAAGTCTTAATTAAGGTTCTAAGTCACTAATTAAGTGATTTGAAACTCAACTCTAAAACCTTGGTCAAATCTAAAGTCAACAAAGTCAAATATTGAATTTTAGAAAATCCCAAACCCTAGAAGGTTGACTTTTTATTTAGACCTCAAATTGAAAATTCGACTTCGCCATTGCATTCAGAACACCCAAATTAGCTATGGGTGAAATTTTGGAGGCATTTAGAAGTCGTTGTTTTTTCGTCTAATATTTTAATATTATTTAAATTCCCCAAATAATCAAGTAAATAAATACTCGTCGAAATAAAAATCCGAGTGCGTCGTTGCGTTCCTCACCCTTTAATTATCTAAGGGTGATTCATTGAAAATTTTTGGGATGCATTTAATAGGGTAAATTGAATTAATTAAAGCTGTGTAATTTAAATTAAATAATTATTTAATTAATTAAAGTTAACGGCTGCCGTCTCCTTCATATCTCTGCCGTTTGAAATCCCTCACGCCGTTCCGCTATCTGTTTAGCCAAACCACACTCCATCTGAGCCGTCAATTTGATCTCAGCGCGAGATCAGACGATCGATGGCCATCGTCCTCATCGCTCAGCACGTGTCGCATTGAGCTCGCGATCTGTCTGCCTCCCGCGAACGCGTGGCCTCACTCACCGCTGAAGAAGCCTTCGGTGAGTCTTCATTTAATACTGAGGCTTATCTTCTCTTCGAGTTTCACATTTTGAACCGTTCGAGTATCGAAGGAGCTCTTCAGGCGATTTTAGCGATTCCAGCCGTTCAACTAAGGTACACTCCCATCCCTCAAATCCTTAATTGTTTCACATGATATCAATTTCATTTATCTATTCTGAGAGCTTGATTGACCATCCATAGCGTTTGATTGTCGAAATCGAATCTAGATTGGTCTAAATCGCAAATTTGTCTACAGTACTAAACAGTATATTTTCTTAAATCACCGAACCCTAAAAATTAGGGTTGACCTTAGACGGAGGTACAGACCTTCTCTCTTTGCAACCCGCATGTCATTAGGAAGCCCTTCTCATGTGCTTTTCAATGATAGCGGGATGAGTTCAGTTGCTGCCGATTCGACCTTCAAAATCCCTGCCCTAAATGTTCTGCCTCGGGATCGTTGGAGAAGACGAACTTTTGGATCGGGCCGGGTCGACCCGCGCCCGTCGACCGCGGTTCTGGCATGCGGGCCCCGCTCGACACGCGGCTCCCCATCGTGCGGACACGTGTACATGGGTCCCACGCGCGTCAAATTTTGTCTGCTCAAATCAATGCGGTGGGCCCCGCCGTCGTCTCATCAACCTACCACAGCGCGACACGTAGCCTTCTGCTGTCGCTGTTCGAATGCTCGGGCCCACCACCTGCAGAAAATCAATAATAAATTATATATATGTATTAGAAAATATATTAAATAAAATCTATTAACTTAATCAATTAATCAAATTCAATTTAATTAAACACATTTAATTAATTTAATCTCACCACTTAAAACATTATTATCTTAATAAATATAAGTCCAAACATAGAAATAGATATACCATTGGATTCAGAAAATCATAAGGAATATTATGAAACTATCAAATTTCATTTTGGATAAATATTTAACATAATAAAATTTAGGGGTATTAATTAGGGTAAAATATGTTACAAATTTTCATTCAACTATAACTTTCTACCCAATAACCCAAACATACCCAATATGGGTCTTAAAGTGATCAGCAAATCCTAAGAATTATTTTGGTAGTATTCATCTTGCTGTTTGGATTAGGATTTGACTAATCACTTTTAAACCTAACCCTAATTACCCTAATTAGACCTAGATCTTCAATTGACCATAACTTGGTTAATTTAGCTCCGAATTTGATGATCCAAAGGTCCATTTAGATCAGAAAAACCTAATTAACAATAATATGTAAAAATATTTTAGATCCAACTGTTAGATTTGCTAATCACCCTTAATTACTCTAGATCTTAATTAGTTAATATTAGCCATTCTAGTAATCCAATTTGAATGATTTATATTTCAGAGGACTCCTAGAACCATTTAAAACCTATCTGTAAGGTTGGATTAGTGTTTGAGTGATTAATTTTGCTAATCACTCACTAATCACCCTAAACCCTAATTAGATCATAACTTAGCCAAATTAGGTCCAAATTGAGCCTACCACATATCATTATGATCAGTGGACTATTTGTAAACCATAGCCACTGATTTTGCTTAATTTGGACACTAATTAACAAAGTTAGGATTTTGACCCATAATTTAGGATTCCTTTAATCACCTTTTAACCCTAAATCTTGTATTGGCCATAACTTGGCCAATACTTATCAGAATTTAGCAAATTTAGATTCTATGGAAAACTTAACTTTCACTTAGCCAAATTACTAAATTGCCCTTATGAGTCAAATTCACTAATTTGATCTCATATGGCTTAATAATTACCCAAAATTAATTTAGTTGCTGTCTAATCTTATATTAGACAATAAGAAGCACTTTCCAAAAGAAAATTTTAGAATTTAAGCCCTAGATCAAAAGTTGATCTTTTGAACCCTTAAGTAGGGGTAAAATTGTCATTTTGCCCAAATTTAGGGTTTAGCCTTTAAAAGCCCTAATTTCAGTTTCTAATCACTAAAATCAGCAAATATAATGATTTAGAACTGAAATTAATCAAATTCAAGTCTAAATTAGATTTTGATTAAAATCTCAAAATTTGCTCCTTAAAATTCTTAAGTAAATTGTGAGTGTTCTTCTTTCCTTAATCACTCTTAGATCATACCTTAAGTATTATAACATTAGTTAGGATGTGTGTCTTGAGAGATACTCTTAGTAATTAAGAGCCTTATTTCCTAAGATTAGGAATAGATCTTAAGTAAGAATTCATCTATTGAGTAAATTGGGTTACTCAATTAGGTGAAACCTTGAGTTTTCTAGTTTATAGATTTTCTTTTAAATTTATTAAATGATTATTTGATCTTTAAACTTTAGAACTAAGAATAGAGATCCATCCTAATGAAATTGATTTATCATTAGGATTTGCCTTAACCTAATCTGTGAGATTTGGGTTCTAAACCTTATACCCTTAGATTATACCTTTAGATTAAGTGGTTAGACCCCATCATCTGGAATCTAATTCTTAATCTTTTCACCTTGAATTGGCTAATCAAGATGTGGTTGGGATGAATTAATTTACAAAACTAGGTCGATGATTTATTCATTTTAACCAAATAGTCGTCTTTTGATTAAGTTATAATTAGGACTTGGCCAGTCCTAATTATCTTCAACTAGTAGGATTCGTGATTCTAAGTTACAGAATGTGTAAGAATTGATGATTCCGAAACTTATGTAACTTAGAGTAGATATAACAAATAAAGTAGATAACTAAGGATATCACCTGTATTTTAGATAGAGTTTCTTGCACTTTGATTTTGATGCTTCGCATTTCTTGAGTTTGATCCTTATACCTTGAACATGTATTATGTACTTAAGATATTTTGATAAATATCTTATGTTAATTTGGAACATTATTTATAAGCAGCATTATGTTCACAAGTGATTTATAAGGTGTAGCTTGATTAGTATACCTCTTCGATCAACTCGTTCGGGGTCGGCAACCTTTCGAGGGTTTAATGTCCGACAGTCTATTGGCCATGCCTAGTCCGAGTGATAGGATGGATAGACTCTCGCCCTACTGACTATAGAGTCAGGATTCTGATATGGATATGCTAATTCAAGTACACTTACATTCAGTTCTGTCTTAGCTCATCAGGCTAAGAGTTTTCAGTGATGTTCAGTTCAGAGTTTCTTAGCTCATTAGGCTAAGATTTGCTGTATATGTGTTCAGTTTGGGTGACTTAGATAGTCACTGCAGTTTCAGTTTACAGTTACTGTTTTACTAGCATATTCTGCATCTCAGCATTGTTTTACTTACATTTTTCCTGCACTATATAGGATGCTAGTTTTACTTACTGTTTTCATATGATCACATAGTATGTTAGTGTTTTCAGTTTTATAATGTTCAAATTATGTATGTCACCTAGCATATTTTGTTTGATCATAAGCCTAGGTTGTACTTTTCTTACAGTTTTACTTTTCTTTTACTTACTTGTCTTTGTTGTAATTACTTGGAGGAGGTATGTATTACTTCCTAGTTGTTTTAGTTATAAACTGTTTGTTTATAACTTTATGCTGTTCTTTTGTACGCTTTTCTGCACCTATTTTGCTCAGTTCTATTTTTATGGTGATATCTATTTAACTTAATAAAATTGTTTGCCCTAAAATGTGCTTAGACAATAGTCTAACCAGTTTTTTTTTATTGGCTGGGGCCCTACCATTATGAAGCCGATAATGGTAGGTTCTGAGTTTGTTGGAGCAGCTGATCCAGTGGAGTGCTTGCCATTGGAGGAGGAGCCCGTTCCTGAAGATCTGTAGTTTTAGTTTTCTGTCTTCCAGTGAGATTGAGAGTTTCCTTTCAGTTCTTTTAAACTTATTAAATTGTTGTAATAATACAGGTTTATATTTCTCTTTCAGCACTTTACTTATTCTGTATTGTTGTAATTATACTGTATTGGATGGATGTTATACTTTTTATGCTTCCGCACTCTGAGTTCATGTATGATCATTTAGTGATAAATTCTGGGATGAATGGCAAAGTCCTTATTTAAGTTGGATTAGAACATGTGTCTAATTCAATACTAAGTGGGGACTTTGTCATTTGGTGACCCCTCCATCGTAATCATGTTAACTTAAGGGTTAACAGGACCACGGCGGGGCAGGGCCATCACAACACCTCTTTCTCTTATTTCAACATTCATTGCTGAAGTAGATGCCTCCCCATGGGATCTATTCTGCACCTCTTCGTTCATCACTAGCTTGACAATGTCGTCAAATTTAAGTGATGCATTTCCTGATGAATTACTGGTGGCTATAACCATCCCATCCCAACTGTTTGCCAATGATGAGTGTAATAACAGAGCTCATACATCATCATCAAACTTGATGCCCACTAAACTCAACTGGCTTGTCAAAGAGTTGAACCCCTTAAGATGTTCAATCACTCAGTAGCCATCCATCATCTTCATAATAAATAGTCTATTCTTCAGAAAAACATTGTTTGAGGCCGAGGGATTATCATACATGCTTATCAGTACATCCATGAGATTCACAGTAGTTTTCTCATTAACAATTTTAAATACAACAAAAGAATACAATAAAAGATGAATCAATCATAATGCATATCTATCAAGAGCATTCCAATCTTTATCTAACATAGTTATCAATTTTTTGTCAGCTCCAATTAGTGATAGATACAATTTTTTTGGATAAAGCAAATCCTCCATTTGCATTTTCTAGAAGGCAAAATTAGTGCCATTGAACTTTTCAATTTGTGTATCAATTCTTTGGCCATTGCTCCCACTTAATATGCGAACCCTAAAATAACAAGAACAGATGGAGAACCTCTCTATGATACCACTTATTGTGAGTGAGACACCTACATGAGCATCGCAGTGGAAGTGATTTATGCTCGAGGATCGAGGATGCATTGATGGTTACCAAGCAATTTGCAAAATCACAAGCACAAAAAAATATAGGTCACAACACATACACATGCATCCACACATAAGCATCCAAATAATAAGGATTTTATGTGGAAAACCTAAGGATGGGAAAACCAAGAAGCCACACCACACATAAATTCCACTATATATGATAGGCTTTTAGAGTAACAAAGAGCTTCACCTTTATAATAAATAGAAATATTTGCCACTTACAAAGCCTCTCGATCAATTCTTCTCTAATTGGATACACCAGCTCTTACTCTAGAATGAAGAAGGAGAGTAGCAGCCACCTCCCTTAGGGTTCTCTCTAAAAGAAGCCAAAGCTCCTAGCTTGCCCATGCTAATAATGGAAATACCTTAAATAAGTTCCCTCAAGTACCCAAATAATATTCATAGCCCAAATAATCCAAAATACCCCTCAAATTACTTAAGGTGTAACCTGGACCTAAGCAAAAATTTGATAGGCCCTACAGTGCATCGTAGTGCCTTAGCTTCAGGTAGTAGGCACCGTGGCATGCTACAGTGGCCAACGATGGGCTACAGTGCTTCAATCTTGAGTAGATTGGCACCTAACCATGCTATAGTACCCTAGTCTCGGATAAGTAGAACAATGGTGCGCCATAGCTCGCTACTGTGCTTCAGCCTTGGGTAAACTGGAGCCTGTGCGCGCCATCACACTTCAATCTCAGATTCTTGGCGCTACTACTGTGTCCCAGTATTGAGCAAACTTGCACCCTGGCATGCAACAACGACTTCTTCTCTGGTGCTGGGTGCCACGGCATGCTGTGGTACCTTGCTACAGCTGAGAGTTTCCAATTTTGTTCTGTATCATCTCGGTACCTCTTGAAAACTCATTGGATCTCTATTAGCATCTTCATGATGATTTGAATGGCCCCCAAATCCTAACACAACATGTTCTTTATGTTTACCTTTATGCATAGTTTAAACCTTCAGATTAAAAAGGCTTGACTTATGGAACTTCCTCAAGAATTATAATATATCCACTCTCCCTAGGATCGTGGATGTGACTTTAATAATATTCTTAATCATAATGTGTATAAATATTACATGGGTAATCATTCTGAGTCCACCTTTGATTTTTACTCTACTATCCTTGATTGCGGTCTCGATGATTTCACCTATACGGGCTCTCTCTTATCCTGATCCTCTAGCAAAAAATTTGCTAGGCTTGACCATTTTTTAATAAACAACAATTGATATAACAAATTCAATGAACTTAATAATTTTTCTTTAAATTTCACAAGTTCTGACCATAAACCTATTATTTTATTAGCTAAGATCAATTCTTTCCAATTACCTAAATCCTTTAGAACTCATCTATTCTAGCTTGATAGGCATGATTGCACTGACCTCATTGCTTCCTCCTGGAATGTGCATTGTGATCTTTATGGTATGTTTTAGGTCGTTGAGAAATTCAAAAAACTTAGATAGGCTCTCAGCTTTTGGAACAAAAATTCTATTGGCAGCATCTTCACAAATCTCTAGAACCTTGAGCAAATGGTTAACAATCTACAATCCATTTATAAAAATCAAGACATAATCATAACCGTTCATCCTTGAATAAAGCTAAATTTGATCTTATTCACAATCATAATGACATTGAAATGTATTGGAAATAAAAATGTAGCCTCAACTAGAAGCTTGAAGGTGAGTGCAATACTGGCTTCCATAACAACTGGGTTAACAAAAGAAGACATACTAATCACATTTTTGAAATTATCTCCTCATAAATT
The DNA here is from genome assembly GCA_016760335.1 of Gastrodia elata. Taxonomy (NCBI): domain Eukaryota; kingdom Viridiplantae; phylum Streptophyta; class Magnoliopsida; order Asparagales; family Orchidaceae; genus Gastrodia; species Gastrodia elata. The sequence continues at coordinate 19,775,878 of CM028676.1, read as the reverse complement.
ATCTAATCATAAGGACATATCTTGCTCTGCCACCAACTATTACAAATATATCCTTAAATCCACTAGCAACTCTCCCTTTACTTTATAACTCAATTTCCCTTCTGCTGCCATCAATGAGGATGATAACATTTTGCCTTCTAATGAGGAATTTGGGAGGTTTTCTAAAACCTCAATTCTAAATCTTGCCAGGGACCTGATAGTTTCTAGTTTAGTTCTATTATAAATATTGGTATATTATTAAATATGATATTTGTAATGCCATTAAAGAATTCTTTTCCAATGTTCCTTTGCCTAAATTTCTTACCCACATAATGCTCACTCTCATCCCAAAAAACATAAAGCCAATTGGTGGACTGATTTTAGACCCATTAGTCTATGTTCTACCTTCAACTAAATTGTTGCTAAGATTATGGCCAACATATTACAATTTGTCCTCCATAAGATTATTGAACCTAACCAATCTGCTTTTGTCCCAGGGAGAAAAATTCAAGTTAACATTTTAGCAGCACAAGAATTATTTCACAGTCTTAAGCATAAAAGTTAGGATCAAAATATGATTATCAAACTTGATCTTGAAAATACCTTTGACAAACTTGACTGGAATTTTTTATTCAATCTTCTTAAAAGCTATGGCTTCAATGACTCTTTTGTTGAAAAAATTAAACTATTTATCTCTAACAACTGGTTCTCCATTCTTATTAATGGTCATTCCCAAGGGTTTTTTAAATCAGAAAGGGATCTCCATCTAGGTGATCCTATTTCTCCCCTTCTATTTATCATTGCTACAAACTATTGGTCCTTTAATATTAACAACATATTTCAAAAAAACACTAATCTTCTTTAAAGTATTGATGGAAAACTCACGGTGTCTCACCTTGCTTATGTCGATGACATTATTATATTTACTAAGGGAAATCTATGTTCCATAAAGTAGATTATAAATTTTATTAACTCTTTAGAAAAAGAATTGTGCCTCACTGTGAACCCTCTCAAATCCCAATTTTTCATAAATGATAATTTCCCTGCCCATAAATACAATTCCATCTCTAGTCTTTTATGGTTTAAAAAAGGAAAGAGCCCCCTCAAGTACCTTGGAATACCTATCTTTGCTGGTCACAACCAGACTCTAACTACAAAGACCTTGTGGAGATTATCTTAAGATAACGTAAGGTCTGGGAATTTTGTTTTCTCTCCCAAGCTGGGAAAATTGTCCTCCTCAAGTATGTTATCAATAATATCCCCCTCTATTGGCCTGAAGTTTCCTTCCCCACCAACCATATTAAAAACAAAATAAATAAACTCTTCAACAAATTCTTTTGGATTCATCCTAAAGGTTCCAAACTTATTTGGTGTAACTGGAAGCAGCTCACCTTTCTGACCAATGAAGGGGGTCTATGTGTTAGAAGCTTGGATTCTCTCCACAAAGCATTCTCTTTAAAGTTGTGGTGGAGGTTTTGTACCACCAATTCCCTATGGGTCTCTATTTTAAAAGCCAAATATTGTGCCTCCACTTATACATTTATTGTCAAAGACAAAATCACTAACTCTCAACTTTGGAAACATATGTTAGATTCTTGAGATTTGATTGAAGATTCTCTCTCTTGGGATCAAGTGGAATCCGCTATGTCATTTTGGTTGGATAGATGGTAAGATTCTGATAAGTGATAGTTACTATGTTACCTTGCCCAAACTCACTTTGGGTGACCTTTTCTCGAGCTCTAATGGTTGGAACCTTAATCTCATCCATTTTATCCTCCCTTTGGAATATTTGTAGATCCACTAATGTTAATTCTTTCCCTACCTAGATGTGGCACAAATTTATTCATACACTTATTCGCCTTTTCATCTAGAGAGGCAAAAACTTTATTAGTACTAATGATAAGATGCAATCCTTAGGTTATCATTATTCTTCCAAATGATGTTGTTGCCATGACCAAGAATCCCTTCTCCACATTCTCTTGAATTATAGTTTTGCTCAAGAAATATGGAATGTTTTACACATCATTCAGTCCCCTTCTAAGGTTGACAATATTCTTCCTTTCTTAAGCAAATGGAGGACTTATTCCTCTAACAAGCTTCATATGCCCTCAATGATATTTTGTCTATTTTGAATATCTAGAACATTAGAAACAAATTTAAATATTCTAACGCCCCTACCAACTCCTTTATGATCATTTATAATGCAATTGTTAGCATTGTAATACAGTTAAAGCTTACCTTGAAGATAAGTTTTTGTTTGGGATAACCTCAAAGCTATTCTCAATGCTTTATTCAACAACTACTTATTGTGACTGCTTTTGTTGTGTTATTAATGTGGTTGTTCTTACTACTTTTTGTATTTATAAGTAGTTTCCTACTAGCTGGTGGCTTGCTATGATCTTTTTTTGGTCTTGAGTTTTATATGATATTTTTTTATTGGATGGATGTGGTGATGCTGCAGAATTTGCTAATGATGTCCATCATTTATATCTATAGTATTTGCATTATCTTTATTAACCCAAAAATTGAGCCCTCCTGGTCCAGGCCGACGCCCCCATGAATTTTGGGCTGACTACTAGTACCTAGACCTTGGTTCTGCACTACTAGCTCTATAGAGTGGGGAGTCCCGGTTTATGGCTTACATTGTTACATGGATATGCTCCGTTTTGTTGTTTCAGTCATTTTACTGCAATTATTATTTGCTACTGCATTGGCTTTGATTGTAATATTAGTGCATTGGTTTGGTTCTATAAGTTTAGGGCTTTGGTTTGGTTTTACCCCATCTATGATCATGAGTATTTTTAGAAGTTGTGGGTGTGGATCTATGTGCTATCTGTGTTAATGATTTCTGGCATTCTCACAGCTTGGCTGATGGTGTGGTCCTTTTCATATACTTGTTTTGTTGTAGTTTCTGCTATTGATGCTGGGAGAATCCTTTATGGCTTGGACCCTAGTGGTCTTTGAGATCTGGTTGGCAATACGTCTTGACAACCTCCAATTGATGGCAGTTGGTTTTCTCTTTGGGATGTTGCTGCATCTAGTATTCTGCTTTTTTGTTGAGGGATGGTTTGTTGTTGATCCGATAGTAGTGCTCCTATTATTCTCCTAATGGCTCCATTTTATGTTATAATCACAGGTTTGGTGGCAAGTTCTGCTATATGTTTTATTGTAGGTTTGCTGCAAGTTTAGCATATGGCTGGTGCAGGTTTTATTGTTGTAGGGTTGGCAAAAAAAAAATTATATATATATATCACTCACTAAGACATGTATGTACTCAATAATGTACTCAATAAGTTACTTGATTATTATGTATTAAAATGTTACTTTTCTTGCAAATAGCTCCACAAAAAACTTTATGACAGTTTTTTCATTTCAAATATATATTTAAGTAGCCCGGGATACAAAATTGAATATAATATTGATTTTTCTGAGTTTATTTTCTATTATTGGGAGCTGTTTTATAGCTATTCAAAATCTAATATATATGTATTTATACTTAAAATATACATATATGTCAAAAAAAAATTATATATATATATATATATATATATACATATATATATACAATCAAATAAGATGCCATAAATCAGAGAAATATTATACAATCATCTATATAAAAATGTATTGATCTACTTATATATTAAATTAACACATTATCTATATATTTTAATATATACTAGTGTATAAATATAGCAATACTATATATATATATATTGGGTGTATATTTTCTTACAAATATATTGTCTTGACGGACATTCAGCTAATGCGGCTTCTATCATAAATTTATATATTATTTATGTTTTGTTTATATATCAAATTTGTTTTCTATTATTTTTATTGTGTTTAAGAAATACAGAAAGGGAATTAAATTTTTAAATACAACAGTACACATATAATAATATATCAATACGTGATCACTAAACAAATAAAATAAAAAAAATAAATAAATAAATAAATAAAATATATATATTATTTTGCTCTCAAATAATTCCTAAAGTCGATAATTGATTTGGATTTTTTGACATTTAAATTATGTTTCTTAATAAGTTCATACTTAAAAATGGATTAAATAAGTATAAGTTTGAAAATTTTAATGGTTCTCTATCAATAGTAAGCATCCTCCTTCCTCAATCATTAAAAATAGTAATAAGAAAAAGAATATACAATTGATTTTTTCTCCATCATAAATATATAACTTATTATTCCCTAACAACTCATGGCTCAGTGATATCCGCTTAAAATATTGGCTAATGTGATATCCACTTAAATTAAATAAAACTTAGTGTAACCCTAAAATTTACTTAGACTTATTAAGTCTAATCGTTTATTTTTATTTTATTGGTATCAAGAGCATTTTGTGGAGCTTGGAAAGCATCTTTATAATATTTATAATCTGTTTATAATAACTTAAACTCTAGATATTTTTATTTTTTTTTCTGTGATTGATGCATTATTATTCTTCTTTCTATATTGGTTTGGATGATAAATGTGGATATTCTTATATATGTACACTTTGCTCTTTTAAATTACTATGATTTTTTTATCTTAAGAAAATTCTTAACCATATAGTACTTAATAGTGAATTAAACTTCTACTAATTCAGTGTTAAGTATTACAATAATACCTAGTGTTGGGTTAGACTTCACTAACTTAGCACCGGGGTATTACATACATGACTTTATTTGACATGAAATTTGCATGCTTGCAAGAGAGGGGGGAATACCTTTGAGATTGATGAGAATTGATATTGGGGAGGAAAGAGTTTGGGTGATGGAGTTTTAAAGCTTTATTCTTTGATGATTTGGTGCTCCAATGGTACTCCTTTGCCCATTGGGAATGCTTGAGATGAGAGGTTTAAGCGAATAAGGGATAAGGGAGGGGAAAGGAGGTAGTCACAAGCTTAGAGAAGCCTTCAATTGAACTTTAAGTGGTGAATGAAGATGTCTCCAACATTTTACTATGAAGGAAATGAACCTTTTAAAGGCAATATGATAATAGTTCCAAGGGTTTGTGATTTGATGATAAAGAGTTTAGATGGTTAAAATTGAGAGGTGTTAAACTTATCCTCAAATGTAGCAAATTTTGATTGAATATAAAGAGAATATTTCTAAAGATAAAATTAAAAGGAAATTTCAAAAAATTCTATTTAATTAGGCCAAAATTGGTTTAAAATAAAATTTTGATTTTCTCTAAAGTTAACTTCATATAAAGCACCAAATTACAAATTGAGATGTCATAGTGATAGGCCTAAGTCGGAGAAATTTATAAATACCAAAATCAGGACATTTTGTTTATTGGTTGGTCGAATTTATCTCCCAAATGGGCCACGTGACGGGTTGCACTGAGTCTAAACCGGTCTGGTTCACGGCGGGACCGGTTCGGTGAATTTAACCACTGCTTAAGAGGCAATGAATTTCGGTTGTCCGATTACCACTGTAATCATTGGCGATAGTTAGCTGAGTAACGATGTTTTCACCGTATATTATTAAACAATGAAACTAAAATCAGTTCTCTGATTTGATCAAGTAACCGTAGAATGACTAAGATCATACTTAAACAGCAGAACTAAAATCTATTCACTGATTTGATCGAGTAACCGTAGAACGGCAAAAATCATACGAATCTGGTGTTTCGTTTTCGGAACAATATTTTTGCAATTTTGACTTATTAACTTTTAAAATGAAATAATTCAATTTATTAAATAAATAAATTCAATTAATTTAATTTCAATTGTATTTTAAGCATATTCATCCAATTTATCATTGTGATCCAATTTAGAAACATCATGATTATTAATATCAAACTACAAAATATTTCTTTAATGTTTGTCGTATCACTAAGCAAGACATTATTCAGCAACAACAAGTTCCATTAATTAGACTCAGACCATACCTCTTAAAGTCGAATTTTTATATTAATAATTTTAGGAAGGCCATTTAAAATGCCCAGGCAAACCACTTATCAAATTAGAAATCATTATTCTACAAATCCTATCACAGGACATTGAAAAGTTCTATAATGTCTTGAGCGTCTTTCACACGCTTCCAAGTATCATAATATGTAACTTTCTAAGTTAGGGTTAATCTACCCTCGTGAAAAAGAAACATGTGCTCTTCTATGAATAAGTTTTTAATTTGATTTAGGATGAAGCCAAAATAATTGTTCTTAGTGGCAATGGTGAACCAAAGGTATAGCATAGGTAATTTATCTCTTGTAAAGCCCAAAATTTTGATGATACGTTTAATTTTACTTGAAAGGATTTTATCATAAACAATGAAATAAGTTTGTTTGTATTAATTTTTAGTCCCTAATCCCATTGGAGTAAGTTTAAGAGGTTCTTGATAGCTTTAATTGATCTCATCACACCATTATTAAATAAGAGAAAATCATCAACATAGACAAGATGGGTTAATATTCTTAGACCATTAGTTAGCAACAACAATGAACATAATAGGAGATAAAGGATCACCTTGCCTAAGACTTCTATTAGATTTAAGGAAACCATATTGGATCCATTTATAATAATTGAGTACCATATATTCCCAATAATTGATTTAATTTTGTCAATAAGAACATGGTGAAATCCAAAGGCTAGCAAGATTTTAATGAGAAATGCTTAGTTAAGCTTGTCACAATCCTTTTCTTGGTCTAATTTGATATATGCCCCATTTATTTTACTTTGATCATCAATGACTGAAAGACCTAAGGTAATACCACCACTCACAATTTTTAAATTTTGGAATCAAAGCAATGGCTATATGGGTAAAACTTTAGGAATATAGGTCCCTTGTGTAAAAATCAATAAACTCATTAGAACATGGTGTAATTCTTTTTTTAATAGACATGATGATGACCCAAATTTTCTTATGACTAGGAATGCTTCATTAATTGAAAGTTACTTTGATCATCAATGACTTTATGAGGAGGTCTAAGGCTAAGAAACTCAAACTTAAAGTCAACTCTTAGAATGGTTAATAAAAATGTTTGTCATCAAATAAGACATCTTCCCTAGTAATCAAATTAGCCTCATGAGGCTTCATTTCATTGATTTTATTACTCATTTTTCATTTAGTTACCTAAGAATGATAGAAGCCAATATTTATCTCCTTTGATTTTCTAATTTAAATTATATTTTTATTTCCAAAATTCTTGAATATTATTATATCATTGAAAGCGTTGGGATTTTGTAAGAGATAAGTTTTGTTATCAAACTCCAATTCAAGCTCTTGAATTCTCCCCTCCTTTTTAAGTTGGAGAAAATATTGCCAAAGTGGTTTTTATTCCATAAAACCGGATCTTTCAAGAAAAATTCAACATGCCGAAAGAGTTACTATAGATCTCTCAAGAGTCTTTGATGATTTAAGAAAAAAATGAGTAGGAAAACCATATATTTTGAAATGTGGAGGATTTTGGCTTCCTAAAATTATCATTCCAAATTTTAAAAATAATAGGTTTATTATAAAGGAAATATTATAATTTAGTGGGCAATAATGTATATTGTTAAACACAGACATTCTTTTTATCAAGTAAAAATCTATCCAATTTTGCATGTTTTTACCCATTTGACGAGGTAAATTTGGCACCAACAATGTTGAATTCATCCAAACTAGAGTCTAAAATCATATTATTAAAATCAATAGTAGAGGAACCAATATTGCTTATAGAAATGTTGTTATCTTCCTTCTCTTGAATAGTGTTGGTCCATCCTCATCCAGGCCAATATCAATTATCAACACTTACAACTTGTTAGTAGCATTCATAGAAATCATGAAATCATGATAATCCGACTGATGCAAGACTTGTAGTAGCAAGGCATTCTAAATAACATATTGATAAGCATTTTGGGTAGGGGTAATAATCTGCTCAATGTTAAGCTCATGATTTTGGTCATCATTCAAACCATGATTAGATCTCAAATGAACATTCGCTTCTCTCCTAGCAAAAACATTTGAAACCACAGGTACATCTAAGTCACTATCTTAATTATTAAGTGAATCAAATGCACTTTTTCAATCTACATTGAGTTCAGGATTAGCAAACATGTAGAGTTTTCATGCTCGATTTTTTGATAACATCATGTAGAGTTAAAACCAAGCCACATTTATTAGTCAAGTTAGAAGTCACATAAATATTAACCAAGACACACGAGGGGCAAAAGAATTCCGATTTAAAGTGTCTTTGTCGAGTTGGATGGGTTTACACACCACTATAACATTTGCAAAAGAGATTCATGGTAGATAAAATATAATCTTGATCCCGAAAAGGTTATCAAAACAAGAGCCACCAAGGAGTATTGTAAAATAGCCATAATTGGGGACCATTGGTAAAAACTTTGTGCAATTGTTGATAATGTCATATGTTCCATGAGAAAAAACTCTTGCATAGTCTAAATCGGATGAAAACTAAATAAATACTCTCACATTATCCAAAAGATAAAAAATAACTGATCATATAATTTCAATCTTTTGATGAAAACAAATATTAGCTTTAGGTTTGGCTGAGGCCGAGCATGTCTGAAAAGTTTGTGTGGCTTGGCAAGGGATGTAATTTCCTTATAAGAAAAACAGACTCGCAGGGAAATCCTCAAAAGCCAAAAAAATCTTTAGATGAAAACGATGGAATTCAATGATCACATCCTTGAAAGATTGATTAGGCATCGCTAATTCCGTCACGATTTACAAAACGAATGTTATACTCCGAGAAAATGGTGATATACATACTCCAAGAAAGTGGTGATGTACATACTATTGATTAGGCCATTGTTGTGCATTCTTCTACCTTCCTTCATAGCTTCATTTTCTTTATTAACGTACGATTCTAACCATTTATGTGCTTTTGACCATTTTTGCTAACATCTTATGTATTTTTTAGCTTCAATATAAGCACGCTTGGATTTTTTGCAGCTTCAATACTTCCTACAACATCCCCATTTTTTGGAACCTTTTTTACTTTTTCACCTTTAGTATAGCATTCTTAGGGTTTTCCAATACAACACTTTTCTTTGCACAACCTCAACATCTATTGGCTTTGCCCTCATTTAATCATGGTAGTGTGCCATAGCTTTTTATATTGCCATCGCAAGGTAGGGTTGTATGTATGCCACTATTATCACACTATATGCTTTTAAATAAATGTGTAAAATAAGCAAAAATTAATTCTTACATTATTAAAAGAAGTTATCTATAAATTGAAATGTTGAAATAAAGCCTACCTTGAAGTATTCATTGTATTTTCATGTAACTAAAATATTTTGTTAGTTCTCATGTATCAGTTTTTTAAAATTTATTTTACTGCAAATAAAATTAAAAATAAAAAAGAAGCTGAGCTGAGGCTTACGAAGACCGGCAAAAGAAACCCTAGATCCTCTGCCGAAGCTCTAAATCCTTCGTTGGAGCCCTAGATAGTTCCAATGCCGAAGCCCAAATCCTCTGCAGAGGCGGATGCCAGCTTGACTCCCCGCCCAAAATGTGTAAAACCAACCCTAGGTCTGTGGTACATAAATATAACTTTTGGAAAAATGAGGAAAAACAAAAAGTACCACATTTTGCTGTACATGTTCGTTTTCTGTAAAGCGTATACGAGAGTTAATGTGCACAAGCTGCTGCATGCAAATTTTGAAGATCGGCTTTGACTACCTCCTCCGCTTCCTCTTCTCAGGAGTCTCGTGCACCTGCGCTTTGACTCCATACATCCTCAACTGGAAGTTCTCAAATGCTTCAGAAACCGCTTCTACCTGCATCATTTCAATCATATATATTTACATATCTAATAACCAATTTTATCTCTTACAAACCTACCATCTAATCTTGCAGTTCATAAATATTTTGTGGGTACGAACAAACCAAAAAAAGCGCATGCATGAACTGAAATGGGTAAAAGAGAAGGCAAACCAGCTCAGATCTTTTCGCGTACACCCTGACTAATTTGTCTTGATAAGACGCTGGAAGAAGGTGACTGATGCGGTCATCCGAGATATAAAATTTTTCATTGCTCTCGTAATCCTAAGAAAGGAACATACATTATATAAAACTAGGGGATTTTACATAATAATACAATGCTCTAAAATAGCTTATAACATCAAAATAACTCCCAAAAAATATATTTTTTTTTACTTAACAAAAAATTAGTATTAAATTCAGTTGTGTGCCTAGCCCACTAAAAAATACATATTTTAAATTCAAATCTTAGTTATCCAATCTTTTGAAAAGCCAAATAACAATTTTCTTTCATATTTAACATTAAATTCTACAACATGACACACATTCCACAATACGTTTTAAAAATAGAATTCGATTGTATGGTATTGATCAGTATATAATAGAAGTGCATGATCGGTATGTAATATTTAAAATCAGTGATAAATATCAAGATAAACCATCATCCCTCATCCTAGAGTGGCACTTCATACCTACTTGTAATGGGCCATAAAAGAAAACATCAGAGTATAAAGATTGAGGTGTGTTTACCTTGAAGAAATTAATCCTGGATAACCATAAACAACAAAACAAGAAAATCAGTATATGCTTTAACAAGCTAATTTCAGGAAAAAAGTCAGATGCCTGTAGTTCTTTTGATAGTTATCGAGTACCTCTCGAGAGGGTTATTTCTTCCACGAGTTAGATCAATTTTAACATTGCTGACAGCAACATCCTCTTCCCTCAACTGCAGCCCATCTGCTTTCTGCACATTGCGAACAGCTATATTATGAGATTAATATAAAAAGAAAAGAAATCCTGTCAAACGTGGTGCGTGATAAAAAAGCAATGAACAGGGACTAGCACCACCTGAGAGCACACAATGTCCTGCGCTGTCACATCTTTAAAATAGTCCAGCATATTCTTAGGAACAGCGAATTCGTTGCAAAACTGCCAATACACACAATACATTTAATAATAATATACAACAAACACTTGACTGAGGGAATTCCAAGTCTACAAAGCGAACGCTACCTGGTATAACTGTCTCCTCCTAATCCGCAGGACAAGCTCTCGGGACTCCTTCAGCTCAGGATCCGGCGCTGTTTCAATAGTTTTGAGAATGGTATCATCAAGCTGAGACAATACCATGGGAATGAAATTTGGCATGTTATATCCACATATATATGATTGGGAAGTTTAGAAAAATTAACATCCATAGAAAAACCTTCCAGTATTCAGCCGGATCAGAAATATAAGATGAGATTGCAAGATGGTCATTCGCCTTTACAAGTGCATCAACTAGCATAAGCTCTATTGCCTGCACAATAACATTGTTTTCATAAGTCGGATCTTGCAATAACCTACAGTGTCAATTGGAATCATAGCATTGGAAAACCATTCATATCAACATAAATTTATTTGAGTGTAAATTATGAAAATAAATTCCAACTTTCAGATTCAAGCCGGAAATCAGCAAACATATTGGGAAATGCTAGTCACGCAATAATTGAAAGCTGTAGGTGACCGGACACCATAAACTCGTGCACCACCAGAGGCCATGGCTGCTCCAACCTCAAGATCGGGGTTAGGGACAAGCAGTTAACATTATTAACTAGCTGCTAACCCTTCACTATAGTCATTAACCCTAATGAGATACCACCTCCCTGAGTCCCAGAAAAAAATATTTTGGCCCAAACTGTTAGTGGTATCTCGTTAACAATGTGGTTAGGCATAGATGCGCAATAGTGGAGCGGATTTGTTTTCCATTTTAAAGAGGATTTTGGTAAGAAAATTTCAGTTAAATGCTCAAATTAAATAAGGATATGAATATGCAGATTATTACTGTAAGTTCGAATATTTTTTGAGCCATTAATGAGGTTTAGTAATGAGGATTTTTTATTTAGTTAACTACAGTAGTTAATTATGCTAGTTAATAACACTAATTCTTTATGTAAGTTAATGAGGCTTATATTAATTTCAATAGCCAGAAAGCTGCACCAAAAGTTACCTAGGTCAAGTGAAATGTAGTTGGGCTAAATTAAAAGCCATTGTTTTAAAGGACATGCACTCTACTTTTTCATCTAGCGCTGTTTGGCTTGATTGATCTGAGGATTAATTCGAAAAAGATGAATATTTCCTGAGCTATTCAAGCCTTTATTGCCCGTGTGATCCAGCTAGTTGCTCGGGTGACAAGCTCCCAAATAACCTTTTGTGTCAAGATGTCTTCCAGGCTAGCAAGAACATGATTTTCCAAGTCTTCCCATAAGACGCAACCAAAGCCTCCTCCGGATCAAATGAGAGATCACGCGGAGGTGTAGTAGCATCCAAGCAATCAATCACAATATTTGAGCCCCTTCTGCGATCCCAATAATATTTCCTTCAAATGCATTGCCAAATATGACACCCACTAGAAGAGATCCCAAGTCTCCAACCTCAATCGAGGGCACATGAGGCTCCCCACCGACTTAGGAAATTGTCTCCAAGGCGTTAATTTTTTTTTGAACATACACAAGTTTCATTTTCTTTTTCAATCCTTTGGGGACAGCTATCAATGTCGGCAGATCCTCCTTCACTTCAGGATGAAGTTTAAGACAATGTGATTCGTCATGGTCGATAATCAAGCAATGAGAACAGTAGATTGGATTTCAATGACACGCTCTTGATAATATATGCTTCTTTCGTCTCCAATACATATGTTAAAATCAAAACCTTCAATTAAATTCAATCTCCACTAGAACCTGAGCCACAAACGATTGAGTCAAATTAGTAGTCATTGAGTCAACTTTCAAAGATTTCCCAAAATACGAACTTAAAGCATAGAGAATCAAATGAGTGATCAAATGTACCTTAAGGAGGGGGTAGTTGATCAAGATTGGAGCAATCGGTGAGATGTACGATCAAATGTCGTTGTCTAAATTAAGATTTTCATTGGCAAATTTTATATGAAATAGATCCCCCTAGCAAAGAATTGAGAATAATCCATTTTATTTGACAACTTTATTATTACATGTCGAGCGTCGATGAGTACAACCTGAGACTGGACAACTAAGCCCAAGTTGTTGAAGAATTTCCTAGTAGCACACATGTATGGTCTACCACTAGGAAACTTCCCAATAAGCGGTTTTGTAAAAACTTGCATTTCATCTTCAAATAGAATAAGAGCAGGTTTACCTCAAAGATGGACTATGGGTTTGATGCATATCAAATCAGCTGAAGAGGTGTTTTCTCAATCCGATATATGTACGTGTGTGTGTGTATATATATATATATATACATGGACTTGGACTAACCTTAGCAAATGCTTAGCTTGGGCTAGCTTGAGCTAGCCCAAGTGAATCAAATTTTACACTGTGGTTTTGAAGCATTGCTTTATGAGATTCCAAGGTTGACGATGGCTATAGTTAAGTGTTTGGGTTGGTCCAAGCCACTGCACAAGTGGGCTAAACCAACATTAGCCAAAGCTTGGCTTGGGCCAACTTGAGTCACTTGGTTATAGCTTAGTTACACAACCATTTGGAGTTTTCAAGGTTAGTATAGGCTAATTAAAGGTTGGTTTGGTCAAGCCGTCTCCACATGTGTTTGGACCAATTCCAACCAAAGCTTGGGTTGGGTTGGTTTAAACTATCGCCACATGTGGGTTGGACCAACCTTCAATCTTTGGCTTGTTTAAACTATTGCCACATGTGGGTTGGACCAACCTTAGCCAATGTTTGGCTTGGGCTAGCTTGAGCTAGCGCGAGTCATGCTTAATTTCGACATTAAGAATTTTAAGGCCTTAGGAGCTTACCAATGATATTCCAAGGGTCAGTAGAAGCTTGTTGAGATGTTGATGAACATGAAAAGTGAGGATTAGCCTAGCCCATGGATAATAAGGGCTAGATTGAGCTAGTTCGGGCTGCTCAAGTTAGCCTTTTCTTACATATGAGCCAAGTAGAGACTTAGGGCTTAGGAAGCTTACCCCAAGGACTCCCAAGAATGTTGTGCACTTGTTGGATGATTGGGTGAGCTCAAAAGAGGCCTGGACTAGCTCAGGATAGCCTAATTTGCAAATCAGATCTCCTTGGGTTGGGGAATGAAGGTTGTGGAAAAGTTGGCTAAAGGGGCTCGGGCCTCAGATTGTGGAGGTGCTTGAGTGTTCACAGGGATCAAATGAAGCTTTGGGGAGGATCTAAGACGCACAGGTAGTCGCCAATGGCACAAGAGTCGTTGGCATCTGAAGATATAGCCTTTCGGATTCAGGGTCTAGAAGGGTGCCCAAAATGTTTGGTGGCCTAATTTCAATCATTAAAGGTTCACTGAGAGTCTAGGAAGCAAAGAGGGGCTAAAGGAGGGTTGCGGTGACCGGCAGGTGCTTGATACGAGGAACACGTACAGTGACTTGTTTTCAGTCGTCAGATCCGTCTATCTAAATCCAACAGCCAGATCTTACCTTGTTGGTTTTATTTAAATGATATTAATATATATATAAATATATATTAGCCGATTGAAAATTTTTCAAAATTAATCCGTAGCGTTACCCTTCGAGCCCCTGGATTCAAATTTCTGTGAGACGCAGCGGCGCAGAAATATGAATTTTTTTTTAAAATGCGCTGATTTAAATAAATTTAGGAAAAGTAAAATTAGTTAATTCCAATTGCATTTTGTGCATTATTCCCACGTTTTAAGTTAAAAATTTATGAAATTTTTGCCTCTAGCTAAATTGGGGAGCGAGGAATCTAAAAATGCATTTATTTTTGCATTTTAAACTTAAAATTATTTTCTCTATTTTTATTAATTATTTAATTCATCAAATATTATTAAAATTTTCAAAATATTTTCACTTGAGCTATTTCATCTTAAATTTGTTAGGGAACAAATTAGTGATGACCTTAAGCCTTGATGACACTTACTAAGTCTTAATTAATTCACAAACAACTGACAATTGTTACATCATAAATTAACTTAGACATCTCTAAAGCAAGAAGATTGAAACTGTTTGAGTTCTTAAACAGCTTGGGATATTTCTTTTGCATGTCCTCTTTCTTTTTCCAACGTGACTTCTTTAGCAGTGCGATTACACCACCGGACTTTGACCATTTGACCATTGGTATAGTTCAACTTCTCAGCTGACGACTATTTTTTCCAAGGATTTTGATCAGTTTCTCGGCATGAGTTAAGTCTGGCAGGATCTCTATTGCATGTATCAATAGTTGTTGCAAAGGCTTCTGCAAACACTTGTGAAATGAGGATACGTGAAAAATATTGGGCACTGCTGCAAAATCCTCGGGCAACTTCAACCTATATGAAGAATTGTTCACAAAAGCTATCACTTCAAAAGGTTCAACATATCTCAAGCTTAATTACCAGCTACACTAAAGTGGTATGCTCCCTTCATTAAAATGACCTTAAGATAGGTGAAATCTTATATCTAAAATTTTAGCATTCAGTGCCTGGATCCATAATACTTTTTTGAATGATCTTAGGAAGCAATGATTCTATTTTTAATTAATTAATTTTTTTTGTTTGTCTCCTCAAACAGTTCGAACCCATATAACTGAGCAACTTCAACTTCTGCAATGCCAAAATGGTGCTACATCTTATGTCATATAACTCATATGGAGCTTAATGGTAAAACACAGCACAAGACAAGCAATGTGGAATACCACTTGTAATGCAAACAACAAACCAAAGTCCAAAGACTGAGGATCGGGGTGCATTGACAGTTACCAAGCTAGCTTAGGAAATCACAAAATCATAACAAGAAGAACGCAGCACATAAAAATCATCCAAACACAAGCATATACGTGGAAAACCCAAGATTGGGAAAAACCACGGAGCCACACTAACGAGAAAATCCACTATGAAAAAAGCTTTAAGGTTTACAGAGTTACAAGAGCTATATCACCTCAGCATACACAATAGTAGCTCTACTCTTAGAATGGAGAAAAGGAAGAAGCAGCTACCTCATGAAGTTTCCCCTCCAAATAGCAAATCTTTTCTTGCTCAATAGCTCCCTAGGATTTAGCTTAGGGTTCTTCTCCTTCAAGCAACCAATAGCCTCCAGACTGATTGCAAAAGTCTAAGATCTTTTTTCAGCACTTAGCCTTAAGTGCATAGGTCATTCTCAAACTCCAAAATATCCAAAATGCCATCAAATTTCTTCAGATCGTGACTTGGAACAAAGCAGGTCTCCGCCGGGCGCTACGGCGCGCTGCAACGCCCGACCTTCCAAAACGCAGCGCGCTGTGACGTGCTTGAGGCATAGTACGTTGCCATCACGGAGGCAAGCAAGGAGATAATTTGGTTAAAGGGATTCATGGCTGAATTAGGCAAGGAGCAGAGGGATGTAAAGCTCTACAGTGAAAGTATGAGCGCCATTCACTTAGCCAAGAATGCCGCTTTTCATACCAAGACAAAGCACATTCAACTTCGTTACCATTTCATCCGAACACTATTGAAAGAAGGGCAGCTTGGATTGGAGAAGATTCATACGTTTAAGAATCCAGCCAACATGCTTACCAAAACAATAACAATGGGAAAACTGAAGCTATGTGCAGCTTCAGTTGGCCTCGATAAGTGAAGGGAGAGCGGTGGTGAGCCACACCACAATCCTCGCTACGGTGCGCTGTAGACAGCAATATAATATTTTGTAGCCTGGAGATCTAGCTCACCGCTGCACTACTCAATGTATAGACATAGCATGTAGTACTTCTCCTGCTATCAACATCTCCTACAAAATCTGAGTATACATATCCTTGTAAAATGATATTAGATCTTCCAAAGCATAGAGCTTTGTTCGCTGTACCTTTCAGATACCTTAGGATCCACTTGAACGCGTCCCAATGGTGCTTTCCTAGGATTCCCATGAATCTACTGACCACTCCCACTGTATGGGCAATGTCCGATCTCGTGCAAATCATCGCGTACATCAAGCTCCCAACTGCTGAAGCATAAGGAACCTTCATCATATGTTCCTTCTCCTCTTCAGATTTCGGCATCTATTCCTTCGATAAGCTGAAGTGACTTGCTAGGAGAGTGCCCACTGGCTTCGCTTCATTCATGTTGAATAATTTCAGCACCTTTTCAACATAAGCCTTCTGCGACAGCTTCAGAAGTTTGTTAGTAACAGCAGTGATCCGCCTGCTTTATGTAACAGGACTTACATTGCTTTATGTAACAGTGATCCGTCTAGCATCTTTGCACCCTGATTCTGACATGAACCTGTCAAACCTTCTGTACCACTGGCTTGGCGCCTGCTTCAAGCCATAGAAGCTTTTCTTAAGCTTGCACACTAGCTCAAACTTCTCTTTTCCTTGAGCCTTGTACCCCTCAAACTGTTGTATATAAAGCTCTTCTTCCAGTTCTCTGTGAAGGAATGCAGTTTTAACATCCATTTGCTCCAAATGCAAATCTTCAACTGCAACTAAATTCAATACAACCCTGATGGTTGTCATCTTCACAACTGGGGCAAAGATTTCATTGTAGTCGACATCATGCTTTTACTGGAAACCTTTTACTACAAGTCTCGCCTTATAGCGCTTGCTTCCATTCATCTCTTCCTTCATCCGGTAAACCCACTTGCTTTGAGAGCCTTCTTCCCAGCTAGTAAATGTGTCAACTCCCATGTCTCATTTGACATGAGTGATGCCATTTCATCATTCATGGCAACCTCTCACTTGCTTGAATCTTCAACTTGAAGTGCCTCTTCTAAGCTTTCTGGTTCACCACTATCAATTAGTAACAAATAGAACAAAGAAAAAGAGTACCTCTGTGATGATCTAAACACTATTGTAGATCTTCTTAACATGGGTGTTTGTGGTTCAACATTGACACCCTCTTGAGCTTCTCCAACATCTGGCTCAACGCTGTCATCAATCTCTATGTGTCGGGGTTCTCCATCTGAAGCATCCTTGGAGTTAGTCTTGACTCCCATACAATCTTTGTACATCTCACTTTCATTGAAAGTGACATCCCTGCTTCTGATAATTTTTTGGTTCTGATTGTCCCAGAATCTGTATCCGAACTCGCCCGCGCCATATCCAACAAATGTGCACTTAATCGTCTTTGCATCAAGATTGCTCCTGGATCCTGCGTCAACATGCACATAGGATGAGCAGCCAAATACCTTGAGGTAGTTCAACTTCACCTCCTTTCCGCTCCAAGCTTCTTCGGGGATCCCTTCATTCAAGGGTACGAAAGGTCCCCTATTGATTAAGTATACAACCGTGTTAACGGCTTTAGCCCAGAACTTGCCTTGGGAGACTTGCATGCAATCTCATGCTTCTGACTCTCTCTGTGATTGTACGGTTCATCCGTTCTGCAACACCATTTTGCTGCGATGTTCTAGGAACTGTAAACTCCCTTTTGATTCCTCTCAAGGCACAGAACTCCTTGAACTCCTTATCACAGTACTCGCAGCATTATTAGACCTTAAGCATTTTAGCTTTAATCCGGTATCATTCTCCACCAAAGCTAACCACTTTCCAAATACATCAAATATATCAAATTTATGCTTTAGAAAGTAAACCCATACCTTTCTTATTAGATCATCAATGAAGGTGACAAAGTATGTTGCTCCACATGTGGAAGATGTAGGAGCTGGCCCCCATATATCTGTATGTACCAACTCCAATTTTTTGCTTTTGAGCTCCCTTCCAACTTTGGAGAAATAAACTTTCTTCAATTTGCCTAGCATGCAATCTTCACAAAAATCCAAGTCAACTAACTTCAACCCTTGGAGCTTCCCTTTTGACTGTAGAGATTTCAACCCCTCTCACTCTATGGCCAAGCTTCCGGTGCCATAGATCTACATTTATCTCCTCTGCAGTTGCAGTAGTGTCAAACACTTTATTGATCAAGTAAAGTGTACCTTCCATACTGCCCCATGCAATAATGAGTGTACCCTTGGTAATCTTCCATGAGTCTCCTATGAAACAAGTGTTGTAGCCTTCTCTGGCTAACTGGCTTACTAAGATCAAGTTCCTTCTTAGACATGGCACATGGCTAACATCCTTTAGCTTCCAAACAACACCGCTTGGTAACTTCACATCTACATCATCTCTGCCAATGATATCACACGCCTTATCGACTCCAAGATAAACTTTCCCCAAGTCACCCTTGGTGTAGTTCTTGAAGGCACTCATCGACGGGAATTGCATGAAAAGAGGCGCCCGAGTCCACAACCCAAGACTCCGTGTTAACAAGTGAGAGGATCAAAGCATCCTGATCCTCCTCAGCTGAAACATTTACAATGGGGTTCAACATCTTACCACCACTTGGCTTCTTTAGAGTAGGGCAGTCCTTCTTGAAGTGACCTACCTTCCCACAATTCCAGCAATCCGGCTTTGCTTTTTCGGGTCTTGATTTACCTCGCCGAGACATAGACCTATTCCTGGTATGTCTCCTTTCAGCATGTCTTCCCCTGCTCTCAACATTCAGTGCTGAGGTAGATGCCTCTCCATGAGTTTTCTTCCGCACCTCATTCAGCACAACCCAACAATGTCATCGAACTTCAATGACGCATTTCCTGATGAATTACTTATGGCTATAATCAGCCCATCCCAACTGTCTGGCAACGAAGATAGGAACAACAGAGCTCGGACCTCGTTATCAAAACTGATGCCCATCGAACTCAACTGGCTCGTCACGGTGTTGAACTAATTGAGGTGTTCAGTCACTGAATTGCCATCCACCATCCTCATATTAAACAGCCTTTTCATCAAGAAAACTTTATTCAAAGCAGACGGCTTCTCATACATTCTCGTCAGAGCATTTCATGAGATATACAGTAGTTTTCTCATTAACAATATTAAAAACAACAGAAGAAGACAGTGAAAAATTAATCAAACCCAAAGCGGTTCTATCAAGAACCTCCCATTCTTCATCAGTCATAGTTCCAGGTTTCTTGTCGGCTCCTTTCAATGCAAGATACAACTTCTTCTGGTAGAGCAAATCCTCCATTTGCATTTCCAGAATGCAAAGTTCGTCCCGCTGAACTTCACAATCTTGTGTCTCATTTCTTCAGCCATTGCTCCCACTCAAACAAACAAACCCTCCTTAACAACAAGGCAAAGAACCTAACTCTCTAATACCACTTGTTGGTAAAACACAGCACAAGACAAGCAATGCGGAATACCACTTGTAACGCAAACAACAAACCAAAGTCCAAGAACTTTGAGGATCAGGGTGCGTTGACGATTACCAGGCTAGCTTAGGAAATCACAAAATCATAACAAGAAGAACGCAACACATAAAAAATCATCCAGACACAAGCATATACATGGAAAACCCAAGATTGAGAAAAATCACGAAGCCACACCAACGAGAAAATCCACTATGAAAAAAATTTCAATGTTTACAGAGTTACAAGAGCTTTATCACCTCAGCATACACAATTGTAGCTCTACTCTTAGAATGGAGAAAAGGAAGAAGCAGCTACCTCCTGGAGTTTCCCCTCCAAACAGCAAGTCTTTTCTTGCTCAACAGTTCCCTAGGGTTTAGCTTAGGGTTCTTCTCCTTCAAGCAACCAATAGCCTCCAAACTTATTGCAAAAGCCTTAGATCTTTTCTCAGCACTTAGCCTTAAGTACTTAGGTCCAAAATATCCAAAATGCCATCAAATTTCTTCATATCGTGACCTGGAACAAAGCAGGTCTCCGTCGGGCGCTATGGGGAGCTGCAGCGCCCAACCTTCCAGAACGCAGCGCGCTGCGGCGCTCAAACTTTCGAAACTGCGGCCTATTAGTTTGAATATGATCCGAGAAATATTTCACCTGAAATGACGCTGCAGCACCGCAATCCACTATGACACACTGCAGCGACAAATTTCGCTGCAGCGCCTGCATTTTGGTTGCTAACCGCTGAGGTGCGCTGCAGCGCCTCAACTCTGGATTGGGACCGTCACGGCACGCTGTGGCGCGCCATGGGGCGCTGCAGCTGGACACTGAAGTCTCAATTACACAACAGAGCTCTCCCGATGCAGTTCTAGTAGCTGAAGTGTTAGACAATTGTCAAAGGCAGCACTTCTACAACAACAAAAATATCACAAAGCCTTAGTCCAATCAAGTGGAAACACTACATGAAAACATTTTATCCATTGTGCACAATCAAACATACTCTTCTGAAGCTCCAAGCATTTGTGATCCTTCCCAATAGTTACTATCCATATCATTTTTATATTCATCTACCTTTTTAGCATGAAAAAATTATAAACTCAATTTTTGTTAATTGGGTATCTAACTGACTATATGTAATATGCTCAAACTATCCAAAATGATTTTATCTAGCTTTATTTTCAATGAATCCACTCTAATCTTACTATGAATTAGCTCTCCATAATGAAAATTTGTTTTGGCTACATTTCTAATTTTATCAATAAGAATATCATCTGCAAACCAAGGAATCTCTCATGTGTTTCATAAGAACATCCATATTTAGTACGAAGAAATATAAACAAAAAATAGAACCGTAATGTAATTCAAATGAAATAGAAAAATCATTAAAGAGACCCCTTGTTCAAACTCATGTAACAACTTCATTATACATATCATTAATAACTTAAATAGAGGCTACGCAAATCCCTTTTCTTCCTAGTAATCTCTAAAGAGTTTTCTTGGTACTTAAGCCTATGCTTTTAAAATCAATAAATTTAAATAGAGATCTTTCTTTTACTCTATAAATTTCTCCAACAAACCTACAAGTAAATGCATGACTCCATAATTGATCAATATGGCATAAAACCAAAACAACATGCAACAAATTTTGCAGCATGATACCTCACAAATTCTTTCCAATAGAGAACATGCTAAGAAAGTTGTACTTAAGTGGATCAATTATGACTTTCTATTATATTAAGAGAATATGAAGTTGACAATTCCGCAAGTTAAGTCATCAAAAAACAGTGACAATGGAATGGATAGCAAGGTCATCGAGAACTGTGAAGGAGAGTTCATATGTAACATTTAGATAATACAAGATTTATTACAGGATGTTCATTTCTTCCATGCATTGCATGGGTTTTATAAATGTAAAATAAATTTTTTGACAATTTGTGGTAGCAAGGTATGGTATCAAATATAATGATATAATAGAAAATATTATTTTCTAATTAATTATAATTAATTAGCCAACCTAAAGGCTTTGGGCTTCTCTCAAGATCTCGAGTCGAAAACGCATCGGGCCCTTAGGTATCTCTCAGAAAAGTAGATGCTATGTCGGCTCTGAAAGATTTCCGGAAGCTAAGCGCTATTCAATAAAAAAAAGATCTAAGGGGACCTAAGGTTTGGAGTAGGTTGTGACCCAGGAGGGAAAATGACTTGAGACCTAATTGGGGAACTTCTTTTTCTTCTTTGCTCCAATCCAATAAGTTTAGGGGCCATCTGGTGGGAATAAGGCTTGTTGTTGTTGTATAGAGTTACACTTAATTAAAATATAAAAAGAGAAGCATGAAACATTTTAAAACATAATATGATAAAGACACTTCTCAGCAATAAATAAATAGAATAAAATCAAAATTAATTCCATATCGTGTGGGGTTTGAACTAATAAGCTTCTATACTTGAGAAGAAAGTTCAAGAAAAAACATAATTATGCCTTAATTGAAGGTGTTTAAATAGATGGGCAATGATGGACAATAGCATAATTACAATGTTAAAACAGTAAAAAAATAATTAAAAGATATTAAAAAATAAAATATTAAAGGAACGTTAGCAAGTACTCACTATACCTTAGCTTTAGCATGGGTGTAGACTGTCCGATGAAGGTCTGCACGGGTTGCAAACAATTTATGGACTGTAAGATCTGATCCAAATGTGTATCAGAAGATGCAGGGGTTCAGAAAGTAAGCTGCTTGGTATCGGTGAAAGTACTAACATTCTTTAGCAGGATAACATATTTCATCATCCATAACACGCATGCTTTGCAATAACCTACAAAAAACAAAAGAGAGAATTACATAGGTACCAAAAGAACAGCCCTTGAATAAAAAATGATTTTTCTTCAACAATCATGATTCTATCAAACATTTGTAGCCATTAAACAGTTCTACAATACATCAAAGGTGTTAACAGCAGTTGAATGCAGTTCCAACAACCAGTTGCTAAATGACAAAAGTAGAGATGTGAAATTTGTTCATAGCTATCTTGATAAGATCTAATGATTTTGACTTTTCTGATTTACAGATCTAAATTCAAATAATGAATGTGTATACAGACATAATGTCACAAAAAACACTAAAAATATAAAATTAAAGGGAGTTGTGGACGTTTAAGAAAAATAAAGGGGTTTATTAATTTGAACAGTATGGAGTCAGTAATGAAATTAGTTATGAAATCAGTAATGAAGAGATAAAATGAGCAATTGGTTATGAAATTAGTTAAAAGTGATTACGTATGGAATCAGTAATGAAGAGAAAAAATTATAATTACGTGCTATTAGAAGTTGTTTATATCTCTTATAAATTAAGTGTACCATTACAAAAATCAAGCTAATTCAAGAGCAAGAAAAAATGACAGCAGTATTGGTTAGCTAGATTCTCTCCTCAATTACTGCTAGCAAATTTTAAAATGTCATAGCCCCAAATATGATATTTGGAAAAGCCTGAATTCATTCATTACTAGGAATTCATGAGCAATCAATATATACCTACAGTATATTCTTAAACTACAGTAAGTTTAAAAATTAAAGTTAATTTATCAATAGTCAAAACACCTCCTGGATTGAAAATTGCAGCCAAGCCCACATGCACGACAGTCACGAGCAATATAATCAAACCTGCATAACAAATGTCCAGAGTATAAAATACCATTGTATTGGACAAGAATATTTCACTCAATTAAACTAGAACCTCTCATACTTGTCAACATCAATTCCATTGCGACCATTAGCAACGATATCATAGAGAAATCCTTTCTCTTTCATTCCCTGCACAACCTTATTGCACAAAAAATTAAATTTGAATAAAAGAGAGTGATAATGTAGTAGAGGCTTTGGTTCAGCTTTATGTATAGAATATTTTATCAAAAGGTACACCAAGATGCCTATGTACTTACATTCAATACTGAAACATTAGAGCTGGCAGTAATCATATCCTGCTAAGAGAAAATATAGTTAGCGATGAATCCAGATCAATAATTTGATAGTACTAAAAGTTTCCTGGAAACAACATGCATAAACTAGTTGCTAGGCCGATGTAGTTATGCTTATGAAAGAACATCACCTGTAAACAGTACACTACAGCTTAGCCTGACGGCAAATAAAAGCAAGGATTAGGTAGGACATCATTCACATGTGATGCAACACAAAACCAAATTACAGTGAAATAAGGGCAAGGATCGGTTAGAAGTACATTTATAATTAAATTTGATACATGGTATTAAGAGCCATTGACAGGGACATAAATTAAACAAAATGATTGACAGAATAATAAGAAAAATACTATGCTTACACAAGAATATACACCAAAAAGTATTCAGAACCAATAGAAAATTTTCTTTTTTTTTTAATTTTTGCTTATAGGCCCCACAAAAAAGTGTATTCAACAAATCATCTACTTACACATTAAATTGACACATCATCTATACATTTTGATGTATACTAATGTGTAAGTGTAACAATACTCGAATAATAAATATGGCTTGTTTGAAAAAAGATGGAAGAATGTAATCAAAGCTGTTGGAAAAAGTTATAAACCTAAAATATGCTTGAAAGGTTAAAATATAAACAGAGCTAAAATTAGTGTGTAGAGAATTGAAAGAAAATTATTGAAGTGAAATTGAATAATGATACTTTGAACCATAGAACAAAAAGGATCAATATTCAATAGTTGAATAGAAAATTAATCAAAAGTTGAACCTAGATGATATTTATAGCTTAAATTTATTTATTTATATGCATACAGTAGTAATAATATTAATTGGTGATTAAAAATATAGATTATTTTACAAGACAATCAATATTCAAACGATATTATATCCATTTCATTCTAGCCAAAATGATAAAATGAGCAAAATTGATATGGTTAGAGATTTATTACTTGAATAGACTAGTTAAATAAAGTTAAAAAGCATTATATTCTGGCCAATTCAACAAAAATATTACCGCTAATTTGTTAGTACAAAGCCCAATTTAGATGGTTTTCTAGCTGCTCACTTTTAACTAATTTCATAACCAATTTGGGTTCAACTCCTGATGAGATCAATATAACTTACCTATCTGTACAGCTCTTCATATCTCCATGAGTGCAACAACAACAACAATAACAAGCATAAATCCCACTAGGTGGAGTTGGCTACATGAATCCTTTGTTTCCATTGTGCACAATCAAATGGATGCCCCACTCTAAGTTCCCAACAGAGAAGATACTTTCTAAAGGTTTCTACCCATGTCTCTTTTGTTCTTCTTCTTCCTCTTCCTCATTCAAAATGAGAAAAATTAATACAATATTTCTTAGCATCTCTGCAATAACAACTCAGGTTGCAAGGGTTAAACATTTTAATGCTCAAGGATAGAATGCATGAATTTGCAATACTACCAATAGAACAAAAACATTTACATCATCACAAGTACAAAAATGCTAATTCTTGAACTAGTAGCCTCAATAAATTTGTGAAGGACCAACAGTTTAAAAGTTCTAAGTATTCACATAAAAATTATAGAGGTAGCATCCTTTACTTTAACTTGTTGAAGGCATTCAGAATCAATGTCAATGTGATTTTGATCAACAATGTAATCCACCATTCTCACCGACATTTGCTCATGAGACCTAGATATAAACAAAAAAATATATTAAAAACATTAATTAATATCTGCACACATAGCTAAGAATTGCCTTCTACTATTGGGCACTTGAAAATAATTTATTATTCATGCGAGACTCATGTTCAAAGAACCAGACTAGAACAAAAAAATTAAGCTGATTTATATGTCAAATTAAAAAGATATGAGCTACAGGATCTCATCAGAAAATTTGATGATTTAGAAAAGAAAGACATTCTATGCCTTTTTTTTTCTAAATTTGAAAGAAATGTACAAAAAAAAATGAATTACCATTTTGCTCCTGTAATGACACGGGGTAAGAATTCATGCTCAAATACATGACTGAAAGGTCCATGGCCTATATCATGCAGAAGGCCTACAAACACAAATAAAATAGCACGATGTAGATGGGATGACTAGATAGAAATGACGCTTTCAACAGTCATGTTCTTCATCTTATCAAGCATTGAAATGCTGAAGATAAGAAAAGGAAATTCATTCCAACAGGATAACTGTAGTTACATAAAATTCATGGAAAATGTTAGTACTTCAATTTACCTGCAAGTTTCACTGTCTGCACATCAAAACGATCGATATCAAGTTCTGCACCCTGAAAACAAAACTTGAGTATAAAATTTACAACCAAGAAAAAAGAAATGACCTGGTAAAGTTTCATACTTGGTATGTTTGAAGGTACTGAAGAGATTGTCCAGCAAGCCAATAAACTCCCAAAGAATGTTCAAATCGAGTGTGCACTGCTCCTGGATAGACCATGTATGCAGTCCCTGCATCGAAAAACTAAGCTTAAGAGCTTAAAAATACTTCACCAACAAAAAAATAAGAATTAAATAACAAATCTTGGCCTAATATTGATTCAAAAAATATCTTCATAAATAAATCATTGCAATCCTTCAACGTTCAAGTGTGGAAAAAGTTGTCAGCGTGAATGATAAAGGATTTTGAGAGCTGACTATAGTTAGAAAAAGTTTTGCAGCTGTAATAGAGCTACGGTAGAGCTACGGTAGGATGGAGTAGGTGTTATGTGAGGTAGAATACTCATGGTGGAAAGAGAATAACAATAAAATATAAAAAAAAACAATAGGCGGAGGTAGGAAAGCTGGTTGGGATGATAAACGGGCTACTATGACAGGTTACAATATAATATGTGCCTTTTTAAGTATATCACCGCATACCATGCTATATCAGAAATTATCCACTTTAACTCAGACATGTCCCATACCACATCAAACCAAACTATACTTTCTTCAAGAAAATCTTTTTAGGTATATCACCTATCCTTTAGGCGCTCCAAAACAAGTATGATTAAGTTTTATAAAAACTTCACTTTATTATCTTAAAATACGTCTTGCTTATTATAGCCTGGATCATTGCTTATATAGTCTAATATCTCCTAACCACTCATTCCAATATAGATATGATTCCTTCTAGTCACCCTTCAATGGTAGAAGCCTAGCATATATCCTGAAAGACTACCCAAGAATCACTCCTTATTCAAGCCTTTTGGTTACTAATGGAAGGAGTTTTAGGGTTGCCAAGGAAATTAGCATAGAAGAGATAGAAAGGCTGGGAGGACAAGGTGTGAAGTGGTTGTTAAAAGTTTGGGGAAGGTTTATTAAAAGTGATGAAGATGAATAAGAAAAGTGATTGAGGAGCAAAAGAAAAGGCAGCTGCTCGATGACTTGGGAAGGATGAAGTGGGGTTAGTTGACAGTGAAAGAAAGCTCTGAGAAAGAGTAGACGAAGGGCATTTGTTTAGGACAAGAGGAGGGCAGGGTGAGAAGTTACAGTAGGGTTCTAGTTAGGGAAAAAAGTTAGGATAATCTGGTTAAGATGTTGGTTTGGAATGGACCAGACAATATACGTAGAAGAAGTAACCCAAAATATTGGAGGCAAAAAGTAGGATTCTGTGATATGGGGAGGTGAAAGTGAGATGGCGGTTGGCTTGATGAATTTGAGGGGATGTAAGTCGTTAGATAGGTATAGGAATTAGTTGAGATGGTTGTTTACGGTTAGAGTAAGAGGATGACTTCTGTTTAAGAGGCGATGGTGGCTTTTTAAAAGGATCTACTATAAAATGGGTGGCTGCAGAAAGAGTAGTAGAGAAGACAGAGGGAAGAGAAGAGGAAAATGAGAAGAAAGATAAAACAGAGGGGAAAAAAATATACCGAAACAGCAAAATTGACGGCAACACACATTCCATTAAGACAGATGACTACTGAACGAAAGATTATAATTGTAAGATAGCCAAAAGTTCAATATTTCTTTCAATATAACAAAATAAAACCCAACTCAAAGTTATGGGCATCGATAACCTCAATAGTGATAAAAAGTTCTGAAAATGTGAGAAAAGGAAGGCGAAAACTTTAAGGGTATATATAAAAAATTTCAATGTAGCTTTAAACAAAAAATATACCTTGCTAAAACAAAATAATCCACAAATTCTAAAAGTATTTAAGTAAATTTGGAACCAAAATTCTCCCCAGATTATACAACCTCATGTTTAAAATCACCCTCCCAGATACTATAGATTTGATTGATCCTAGCATACAGTGAATCCTCCAAATTTGTTGAAACCTATGGAGCCAATGATGGCAGAGATGGCACAAATAAGGCCTGTATGTTAGGTTACATATGGAAAGTGTTTGTGTGAAAACAAACATGATGTGTTTGAACCATTCGGTCGGAAGCTTAACCGTGTGATTTTAGAAATGTCATGTATCTAAGTAGTGACTTCGTTAACAGTATCCAGCATTTTTCCCACACACAGGCACAAGAATATATAAATTAGGAGAAAAAGAGATATTTGTAGTGGTTCGATCTTTTAGAGACTTATGTCCACTAAGGAGATGGGATTTTTGAGTATTTTCACTATGTAATGAGATGAATGCAATTACAATGTTAGAATAGCCTTTTTCTAGAAGATCCTTTTGTATAATACAAAAGTGTAAAATAGATATAAAAATAATGGGAGAAAATTGTTGGCTTTTGAGCCCAGATAGCACTATACAAGAGGAGTGAATGAGATTTGAATTTGGAAAACATGAAATTTAAAACTAAATTTAGGATATAACAAAAAATTCAAAATGCAGTAAACTAAAATGCAAACAATACAAGCAAACACAAACATGCTATAGTAGTTCAGGACCTCATGTCCCTATGTTCAGTATTCAGAAATCTCATTTCTCTTAAAATTCACTCAATATGAATCTCTCTTTTGCAAGATTTGGTCACGAAGCAGCAGTACAATCCATCCTTTTCAAATATTTACCTAGACTGAGCTGTCTCAAAAAATTTCTTTTGCACAAGGCCGGTTAGAGTTAGGTTAAAACAGCAAAAACCTTATAGAAAAAATTCTGGAAGCTTCCAGAAAGCCTCATAGCCTTTGAGATGAAAAAGAGAATTTAAAAAAGTCTTTAGATATCTTCCTTAATAGCCTCTTAAAGTAAAAAGGTTTTTATTCAAAGTAAAAAGGTTTTTATTCAAATTTATGGACACACTAGCCATAGTTCTTATAGTGGAAATCAACCAATGCAAAATATTGTAATGGATAGTTTTAGAAAATCTACAAGCGCTTGAGCAAGTGATCATGCATGCCTGGGCACTAGAACGCAATCTGTGGCCCAAGTGTTTCCTATTCGGTTCTAATCGAGCAAGATCCAAATGGCACAGTCCCACCTTTATGCATCTAGGTGCATGCCTTGGTGCGTTTGGGTGCATAGCGCATGGACGCACCAATTCATGCATCTAAACTTTAGACCAGAAAACCATCCACTATTTTATGCTCTTTAATGCTCTATTCTAAAAACATAACAGCTTTTACAAGCAAATTCTAAATTACATTGTGCAAAAATGCGAAAATACAAAAAAAAACATGTCTTCTATAAAGTTGTTAAATGGATTTGATGGCTTAATTTTATAATTGCAGCTTATAACCAATGCAATACCATCTCTTCTTGACTTAAAGTCCTCTCTTTTTAAGCAATCTTCATCTGTTGAATGACTTAAATCCTAGACATATATCTTATCCTATAAAATTATGCAATTCCTGAAACTTAACATATTGTACTAGTATCAAAAGATATTTAGTTATATTCTATTATTATCAAAAGTGAGACATCCAATTGGCTGGATATGCTAAACCCTTAGAGTCAACAATCTCCCCATTTTTGATAATGACAAACAAATAAATAATTTTATTGAAAAAAATAATAAATTGTGGAAAAAACCTTAATCTAAGCTTAAGTGAGAAATTTAACAAATGAAGCGAAGAGAGGCAGCAAGATCCAAGAACTTTCGAGAGAGAAGAAGGCGGGAGATGGAATGAAGAGTAACTTTATTAATTTTATGAATTGTTCAATACAAATATATATATAAATATACACATATATATATACACATAATATATAACTACTGTAGAATGTAGACGAATGGCCCAAATAAGCCGTGGTTAAATAGAAATGGGATATTATTATCCCCCGTAGACGAATCATCCAAGGTTGAGATGGTGAGTTTGGACTAGTGTTCATTGAATAGGGCTGCAGAGAGTGGTTTGGTTAGGATGTTTGCGACTTGTTCCTAGGTGAAGATTTGTAGTAGTTCTATTTCTTGTTTCTGAATACTATCACGTATGAAGTGGCAGCCAACTTCGACGTGCTTCGTTCTAGCATGGAAAATGGGATTCTTTGTGAGTGTTATAGCAAATATGTTGTCGCATAACAGGTGGGTTGAACCATCTTGTGAGATGTCGAATTCTTGGAGAAGTCTGCAAAGCTAGATGATATTTGTGGAAGAGGTGGCTAGCGCTCTATATTCAGCTTCAATGGAAGAGTGGATGACTGTAATTTGTTTTTTGCACCCCATGATATTGGAGTGTTACCCAAGAAGATACAGAAACCTATAGTGGACTTGCGGTCCTTTGTGTCTCCGGCCCAGTTTGGATCAGCATATGCCCAAAGACGCAGGTTGCCAGAGCTGATGGGAAGCTCGAGATGGAATGAGTCCTTGACGTATCGTAGGATGCATTTTACATGATCAAAGTCTGCTTGCGTAGGATTGTGCAAGTGTTGGTATATCTTATTGACAACGAGGGTGAGATCAGGGCATGTGATGGTGAGGTACTGGAGGGAACCTACTAGCTGTTTGTACAGTTTGGGGTGATTAAACTGAGGAGATGACTTGTAGATTTTCTAACCAGATATGGGAGTGAGAGCTAGATTACATTGCTCCATGCCTAAAGTTTTTAGAATGTTAGATGCACAGTTTGCTTGACAGAGCATTAAGCCAATGGCTAAGTTCGTAAGATTAATGCCGAGGAAGGTAGTTGGGGTGCCGAGGTGTTTCATGCAAAATCGTTGGGTGAGGATGTGGATAAGGGAGGTGAGAGTACCTTGGTGTGAATTGGTGATAAGTATATGATCCAGGTATACCAGGATGTAGATTCTCAGAGGTAGTGACTTGTATGAGTCGAGAGGAATCTACTTTGTCGGTTCTAAAGCCCTTGGAATGTAGAAAATATGTGAGTGGAGTACCATTAGCGGGGTGATAATTTAAGATCGTAAATGGATTTGTTGAGCTTGCAAACATAATTGGGACAATGAAAATCCTCAAACCCTATCAGTTGCTTCATAAAATTGCTTCATGGAGTTTCCCGTGTAGAAATGTGTTGGAGACATCCAGTTGTAGGATGGGCCACTGAGTGAGTGGCTATGGCGAAGAGAATCCAGATGGTCGGCATTTTTGCAATAGGACTGAACGTTTCCAAAAAATTGGTACCATGGTGTTAGCTGAATCAAGCCACCAATCGAGATTTGTGGCACGCCACGGTGCCATCGTCTTTGAGTTATGTTTGAAATGTCCATTTGCATACAAGGACATTCTGATGTAGATAGGGAGGTACGAGTGTCCAGGTGTGCTGAAATATCAAGAAATGATGCTCAACTTCCATAGAAAGCTTCTAATGCTCCAATTTGACTGCGACATTTTAGAGGTGGGTTCATCCAAGGAAGATATTTTGTGAATGAGATTAAAGAGTGGTTTGGGATTTATGGTGCCAGTTTTGAGACTAATTAGCAAAAAGTGGGATGGGAGAGTGGGAGAATGGTTCTGCATATCTGTGGAGTGGTAGATATGTGAATGGATGAAAGTGGCTAAGAGGAGGTTTGGGAGGTAGAAAAGGAATGTGCTGAAGAAGAGGAGTGTGCAAGTTGTTGTTGGATGGAGTTGGTAGGTGAGAGGGGAAGCTGAAAGGGAGGAGTATATTTGTTGGAGAAGAGGTTTGGTGTACTCATGATGAAGTTTGATGTTGGAACGAGAGTGAGTGGAGTGAGATGTGGTTGGTGAATTTGTGTGACAGGAGGATTGTGTAAAGTAGGATAGGGAAATATATGTTTGACAAATTGCACATGATGCGAGATTAGTTGTGGAAGTTTTTGGGTTGAAATAGATGTAGCCCTTGTGGTTTGGGGAGTATCCGAAGAAGATGTGTTGTAATAATTTGGGGCCAAGTTTGGTCGTTTTTGTTGGAGGCAGAAATGGAAAACAAAGGCATGTGTTGGGAAATATTGCATGTGAGGGGTACAAAGGTTTGGTTTTATACAGAGTTTGAAATGGTGAGATATTGCAAGTGTTTGGAGAGGGTAATCGAATAATTAGAAAGGTGAATGTGAGGATGGCATGAGCCCAAAAACTTACGGATAATTGAGCTGTGTGGAAGAGGAGCTGGTTGTCTCGAGCATGTGTCGATGTTTGCGCTGCACAACTCCATTTTGTTGAGGAGTGTAGGGAAATGACATTTGATGGTGTATGTCAAGGTTCTTGAGAAGGTTATGAAAGGGTGTTGAGTTATATTCTCCACCGCTATCAGATTGGAGTACTTTAATACGTTTATTGAATTGACACTCGATGAATTTTTGAAGATAGTTGAATTTATGTATTGTTTCAAATTTTTGTTTGAGTGGAAAAAGCCAAGTAAACCGTGAATGATCATCCACAAAAGTAACATAAAATTTGTGGCATTCATTGAATATAGTTGGGGCTGGACCCCATACATTATACTACAAGAATTTAAAAACATCATAATTTTTATTTGTGTACTTCGGAAATGTTAATCTATGGTGTTTTGTGGTGATACAAGTAATGCATTGGGATTACAAGATGTTGTCGAAGCTAGGAGAGTGCTTGAGGAGAAGTTAATGAATTTCATAGCTTGGATGTCCTAGTCATAGGTGCCAGGTGGAGCAGTTGACGTTGATGTGAATCATAAGATGGTCTTGGATGGAGGAGGTTCTGGAGACAGACTGATGGTGAAAGTACATTGATGTGGCGGCATTTAAGAAGCGAAATATTCTCCTGAATTAGTGACGTGGTTGGATTATATTGGCATTGTGGATAAAAAGGAGATTATATTGGCATTGTGGAACATGAAGAACATGATTTAGGTGGAATTAACAATCAAGTATAGGGCGGATATCAGTGCCAATACTGGAGATCAAAAGTGATTGATCATTGCCAATGGTTACATGATTGTTATCGTGATAGGTTTCAATGATTGATAGGTTGTTGAAGTTGTTAGTGACGTGGTTGGATTCTCTTGAATCCAAGTATCAGTTGTGATCAGGCAGTTTGTCCGTGCATAGTGTGGCTGGATGAAGCTGCTGTGGATTTGGAGATTCACGGTAATTGGCATCAATCCTATGTTATCAATCTTTAGCTGAGTGACCAGGTTTGCAGTATATTTGACATTCAATGTAGAAAGATATGGCAGCTCTCTAGGCATGTGGCTCCTCAGTTTGGTGGTGGTGGGCATCCCAACCTCTACTAAATCTTCCCCCATGGTAGAATCTACCAAAAAATAGAGAGAAAAGTGGATTGTTTCTAATGGGGGATGGGTTGGAGAGCTGAATATCCTTGTGAAGACCTTGTTGAATGTTAATTTCTTCGCTACATAAGAGTAGAGGTCATCAAGAATGATTGGTGTGAGTGTGGTTCTAATAAATATTTTGAAGACTTGATATGCAAATGGAAGTTCATTCAATGTACAGAGAAGAACATTTTCATTATTGATTTTGGAACCTGTTGTCGCAATTATGTCTACCAGGAACTTGATCTCGGACAAGTACTCACCCATTGATCGACCCTTGAGGGATACATTGTGGAGTTCATTCTTAAGCTCGATGATGCTGCATCATTTTGAGAATTGGAAACATTTTTCTAGGATGAGCCATATTGCACATAGGATTCAACTTCCAAGATATATGGAAGAATGAATAGGGATATTATGGAGCATAAGGCAGCGATTAGGTTTCAATTAGTTGAGATTCATAGTGGGTCTTGTCGTTGTTGGTGTGAGAGATAGAATCAGTCCCGTCAAGATGACCGTATAGCTTATTTGCTTTGAACAATTGGGTTAATTGAGCTTTCCATATGGAATAGTTCTCGAATTTCAAAAGATTGTGGATTAAATTCTTGATGTTGGACATCAAGAATTTGAGATGCTTGGATTATGGTCGGTAGACAGAATTGTTGTGTTGGGTGTTGAAATTGTTGTTGGATTGCGATTCTACATTAGTTGATCCTATGTAGGTAGATTTGACAGGAATGGTTTAGCCTGCAGGATTGTCGAAGGCATCTTCGATCAAGAACAACGGGAGGTAGTGTTGTCGATCAAAAACTTCGTATCTGAAGGGAGATCGAAGCTCATACATTCATTCTCGACAAAAAGCTTCGATCATATCTCGATCGCTCTGATGATATCATGAAGAGAGGCAGCGAGATCCAAAAACTTTCAAGAGAGAAGACTGTGATATATGAAATGAGCAGTGATTTTATTCATTTTATGAATGGTTCAATACAAATATATATAGCTACTATAGAGTGTAGGCGGATGGAGCAAATAACCCATGAACAATATGGAATTGGGTTGTTATTATGAACCCGTGGTTGTATGAACAATATGGAATTGGGTTGTTATTATGAAGTGCTCCTCATATATTTAATACTCTATAAACTAAAAAGTACAAATACAGCAAATACTATTTTGATCTGAACAAAGGTTGGGATATTATTCCCATTTTTGTCATATTAAAAAAAGACATCTAGAGAATAGCTAAGATTGATCAATTGATTCTAATTCATGTCTTAACTATAAAAACCTCTCACAAAGTAATGATTTTAAGAAGATATCTGCTAGCTAGTGTTCGATGCTGACAAATTTTATAACCATGTCACTTCTACCTATGTGATCTCTAATAAAATGGCGTCTACGTCTGTTTTGTGCTCCATTGTTGTAAGGAATTCCTAGTAAGACTAATGGCATTGGTGTTATCCTACCTGACAGAAATTTTTTGTAGCTTGATTCTAAAGTATTGCTGCTTAAATCATAAAACTTGAGTAACATAGCTTCCATCCACTATGTACTCTGCCTGAGTAGTGGACAAAACTATTGAATTATGTTTACAACTTGTCCACAAAATTAGTGAATTACTCATAAATGGGCACATGACGGATGCATTCTTCCTATCATATATTGATCCAGCAAAGTTTGAATCAAAGAAACCAACAAATGACATCTTATTGTAAGAATACTAAAATCCTAAAGTTGAGATTTCATTAATGTATCCAAAAAATATGCTTGATAGCAACCAAATGAGTTTCCCTAAACATAAGCAAACAATGAACATTATGCCAAGTCTACCTGTTATCAGATAAAACACTAATCCTATCATACTTGGGTAGAGTTTTTGATCTACAAGTTTACTACTATGTGAAGAGTCTAAGGCTAAAGTTGAACTCGCAGGTGTATTTATGAGTTTTTACGAGTATTAAACTTGAACCGCTTAAGTAGTTCTCTAGTATGTTTTGTTTGTGATATGAAAATGCCACATGTGTCTTGCTTGATTTGTAATCCTAAAAAAGGTTTAATCCTCCCATTAAGCTCGTTTCAAATGCCTTACTCATAAGTGAGCTAAATATCTCATAAGTGTTGCTAGTAGAACCAAACAATATATCATTTAGAAAAATACAAACTAGGAGAAGATATGTACTAAGCTTATCGTGCTACGCCCTAGGTGCTTGCTTCAAGCCATAACGTATCTTTTTATACTTTATACACATAATCAGGATGATCTATGCTTTTGAACCCCAAGGGGCTGATCAACATTAATGTCTTGATCTATGTATCTATTAAGAAATGCACTTTAAACATTCATTTGATATAACTTGAAGTTACAGTGAGATATATATGTAAGAAATAACATAAAGGCCTCAAGCCGTGTCACTAGTGCAAAAGTTTATTCAAAACCCACACATTCTACTTATTTGGATCCCTTAGTCACTAAGCACCATTAAGTTTGTCTTTAAAGACCCATTTAGTTCCAATTAAACTCGCAAAATCGGACATTGGTACCAAATCCTAAATACAGTTCCTTACAAATCAATTTAATTCATCTTGCATTATAACAATGTACTTTTCATCAAGTAGTGCTTCATCAACAATTTTAAGTTTGATCAATGAAATAAATATTGCATAATTAATTTCATTCCTAATAGATTTCTAGTTTGAACACCTTGGGAAGCGTCTCTAATGATCAATTATGGAGAATGACTATAAGTATACCTCCATTCTCTTGGCAAATCAGTTTTATATCCAACACCTTTTCCTATTTCATTTAATTGATATCATTTTTGTATCATTATTAAAAGAAAATCTAATTTGAGGTTCAATTTTGATTCATCAAAACTAATATTGATTGAAACCTCAATAATTTTCTCTTATTGAAAACCCTACATTCTTAGCTCAAGGGGTATCCAATAACTATGCCTCGTCTGAGATCAAGTCAAATTTGTCTTAGTACAAAATATCTACATCATAAAATATGAAAATATGATACTTTTTAATTTTTGTACATTTAGTAATTCAAATAAAGTTTTTCTAAGAGTCATTTGAAAACAAATCCTATTTAAGACATAGTATGTAATACTAACAGCTTCAGCCCAACAATACTTAGATAAGTGATACTCAAGCATTATGACTTAGCCAACTTGCATAGGGTCATATTTCTATGCCCTACTACATATTTTAGGGCACATTAGGAACAAAAAAATATTTTTATTCCATTTGAGGCACAAAGCGTTTATAGCATTATTTTTACAAAATATCTACCTGTTATCAGATAAAACACTAATCCTATCATACTTGGGTAGAGTTTTTGATCTACAAGTTTACTACTATGTGAAGAGTCTAAGGCTAAAGTTGAACTCGCAGGTGTATTTATGAGTTTTTACGAGTATTAAACTTGAACCGCTTAAGTAGTTCTCTAGTATGTTTTGTTTGTGATATGAAAATGCCACATGTGTCTTGCTTGATTTGTAATCCTAAAAAAGGTTTAATCCTCCCATTAAGCTCGTTTCAAATGCCTTACTCATAAGTGAGCTAAATATCTCATAAGTGTTGCTAGTAGAACCAAACAATATATCATTTAGAAAAATACAAACTAGGAGAAGATATGTACTAAGCTTATCGTGCTACGCCCTAGGTGCTTGCTTCAAGCCATAACGTATCTTTTTATACTTTATACACATAATCAGGATGATCTATGCTTTTGAACCCCAAGGGGCTGATCAACATTAATGTCTTGATCTATGTATCTATTAAGAAATGCACTTTAAACATTCATTTGATATAACTTGAAGTTACAGTGAGATATATATGTAAGAAATAACATAAAGGCCTCAAGCCGTGTCACTAGTGCAAAAGTTTATTCAAAACCCACACATTCTACTTATTTGGATCCCTTAGTCACTAAGCACCATTAAGTTTGTCTTTAAAGACCCATTTAGTTCCAATTAAACTCGCAAAATCGGACATTGGTACCAAATCCTAAATACAGTTCCTTACAAATCAATTTAATTCATCTTGCATTATAACAATGTACTTTTCATCAAGTAGTGCTTCATCAACAATTTTAAGTTTGATCAATGAAATAAATATTGCATAATTAATTTCATTCCTAATAGATTTCTAGTTTGAACACCTTGGGAAGCGTCTCTAATGATCAATTATGGAGAATGACTATAAGTATACCTCCATTCTCTTGGCAAATCAGTTTTATATCCAACACCTTTTCCTATTTCATTTAATTGATATCATTTTTGTATCATTATTAAAAGAAAATCTAATTTGAGGTTCAATTTTGATTCATCAAAACTAATATTGATTGAAACCTCAATAATTTTCTCTTATTGAAAACCCTACATTCTTAGCTCAAGGGGTATCCAATAACTATGCCTCGTCTGAGATCAAGTCAAATTTGTCTTAGTACAAAATATCTACATCATAAAATATGAAAATATGATACTTTTTAATTTTTGTACATTTAGTAATTCAAATAAAGTTTTTCTAAGAGTCATTTGAAAACAAATCCTATTTAAGACATAGTATGTAATACTAACAGCTTCAGCCCAACAATACTTAGATAAGTGATACTCAAGCATTATGACTTAGCCAACTTGCATAGGGTCATATTTCTATGCCCTACTACATATTTTAGGGCACATTAGGAACAAAAAAATATTTTTATTCCATTTGAGGCACAAAGCGTTTATAGCATTATTTTTAAATTCTCCTTTGTGATAAAAACAAAATCTATAATAAAAAATTCTCAAAATCATTCAGCTTATTTTCTACAGACTTTCATATAAAAAGTTTTAGTAAATTATTTATATAATCTCAATTTTGTGAACAAAAAACTTCATTTGGTTCAATGTTGTTAATGGACTCTAAATTTTAAGTTTTGAGTAAATTTATTTCTTCTTTTTGAAACTCAGCTAGAGATTTAAATTCTATTAGCTCTTTATTTAATAAATTGTTTGATTTTTTTAATATTTTATAAACAATATATGATTCTTCAAATATTGATCTAATTCAAAATAAATTAGATCATTTACCTCTTCATCTGATAATTCTTAACGTGCTTCTTCTTAACTCTTTGTCATTAAGTATATATTCACTTCCTCTTCTTTTGATTCTGAATTATGATCAGATTCAGAGTTTGCCCATAAAGTTTTTTTTTGTAGCTTTTTCTCTTACTTATCTCCCTCTATTTGGTTATTTACTCCTTTTGATTCTTGAGTGGCACTTCGATCCTTAAGTTTATAATAATTCTCTAAATATTAAAAAAATGAGAGTATCATACTCATAAAATTTTATTAATTAATCCTAAAAGGACAAATTCACCTTTCCTATTAATAGCTTCATCCAAATTAACAACATGAGATAAAAAACACTTAATTAAAAGTCAATTGACCATAAAAATATTTGCAAATCACTAAATTGAAAACTTTGCAAGAATTAAGGGACCATTCTGATAATTTTCTCATTTTATAAATATCAATCGGCTGCAATGTCTAGTAAACTCTAAAAGACTTCTTACTATCAGAGTGCTTTAATATTGGTTAACATCTAAGTACTTAAGAAAATACTATCAACAAGAAATACAACATTTAACAAAGTTTTAACTCCTTTGGCGAGGCGTTGATAGGAAGTTTATTTCATGGTCGGGCCAAAACGATGAAGGGGAGATAATCACGTTAGTTGATTTTGGCTCATAATAGACAAGCCATTTCAAAATTAATCTCCTTCGTGGGTCCCTTTGGTTCATACTTTATATCTCAAATCTCTGCAAGATTAAGGGTAAAACTTTTTAGTTTAGAGGCATTAAGTATTAGTTCGTCATTGTTGGAAGTTTTTATCTTGTGTGTGTGTATGCTATATGCTAGCTAAGTTTTTATGGTAAAAGGTTCATCCCAAATAAGTAAAAATATAGTTTGGGATTGATGCCAGAAGACTTTAGTTTTTTTGACAACCAGGTTACCATATTTAAGAATTCATATGTTTAATTAAAATATCAAATGATTTTGTTTTTATCTTCGTTATTCAATTGAAGAAAGATAGTTTGAGTCCTTCTAGAAGTCAAACTCCACTTACTGAGTGACAATCCTTATCATAGCATGCATGGTGATTCCTAGGCTCAAACTTTTTAAAAAGGCTTCATTTCTTGGTGATGGAGTCATAGCTCCTCCAAGGTCCCCACTTCAAGCCATAGGTAAGTGAAAGGACTTTTCTAGTGACCAAGTATAGGTTCTACTTCTATTATAAGATCTATATAACTTTTTGAAGTTGTCAACCCAGCCCCCACTTCTGAGCATCAAAGATTTTCTTTAGAAGCTGAATAATAGTCTTATTCATTGCTTCAGTTTAACCATACAACTAGAAAATGATGGATCAATGCAAACCTAGGTTGGACTAAGTACTCTTACAAGAAATTTTAGAGTGTTTGCAAGTGAATTGGATTCCTCTGTCAATTTTATATCCATCGGAAGACCGAACCACATGGAACAATTGTTCCCAAATGGTTTTAACCAGTGAGGCCTCCTCAATTAACTTATTGAAGTAATCTTGTAATACCATTATGAATCTCCACTGACCTAAGGCAGGTGCTAAGAGCCAAGGAAGTTCATTCTTCACAACACAAATGGCCAAAACATAAGATTAATTTGGTTGGATAGGTCAACTATCGAGTCATGTTTGCATATTCTGGTACCTTTAGCATCATCGGGTGACTTCCTTTGCATCTCTTTTGATAGCGGGCTAGAAATTCCCTTATCCATTCACCTTCTAACCCAAATTTTCCCTAATCGAGACACTTCTTCATTTGGTAAATGTTTTATTTTATGGTCGGGCCAAATTTTCCCTAATCGAGACACTTCTTCATTTGTTAAATGTTTTATTTCATGGTCGGGCCAAATTTTCCCTAACCGAGCTCGTTCTACATTTGTTCATTAAAGATACACTTAGCTTCTTCTTGTGTGATATAGCTAAGGCTAGTCCCTTAAAAAAACAGCTTAAATAGAATGTTAGCGTAGTGAAAGTAATGCATCATGAACTGACTGATGAGTGTCCATGCCTTTCCCTTATTAGTAGACAAGACACAAACTTTCAAGAAATCGTAGATGGTTTTGTACCAAATTTCTTTGATCTCTTGATAGAGTGGGTAGCATAGGAATTTCCATACTTGTGCCATTAGGTTGATGATTCTGTAGTGTTATCTCTTGAGAAATGTTTAACAAGAACTTGGCAAACAGAGTGGTCTCGCATTGGAATGTCCTAAGGTATAGCTTTAAGGTTTTAACTTTGACTTCATAGACCTTGGGGACGTGGTTAACAACCAATTGTAAGTTGGCAAAAATCTTAAGATCAATTATATTTAGCCTTATAGAGAGTAAGAGCATGTTAAGAAAGCTTCATATTCGACTTGGTCATTAGTTGCAGAGAATAGTTTAATGAATAACAAAATGGTTAAGTCACCAGCAAAGTGCCAAAGCTTGTGTTTTTATTAAAGTGTGGGCCATGAACTCAAGGTCAAAGATCATGAGCTCTATGCTCCACTTAGCGATTGTCCAGCTTAATCAAGTTGAGTGAACATTATTTTGAGCAATCACTATTATCTTATAAGAATGAAAGAATTGAGATAATCTCCTAAATGTCTTTGTGAGTGTCATGCAAATTTTCAATTAGTAAATATTTGGCTTCACCCCTAGTTAACACTGAGCTATATTTCAAATTGAAGTAATCATTATTTTTATTAAGAAGTTCCAAGCTTAAAGCATCAACTTCAACACCTAAGTATAAGCATAGAGTTTTCCTCAACAAAAGAACCATGATAGTTAGTCAGTCCGACACTTTTATGTCGGTCAAAGGCCTCATTGCATTGCTCATTCCAATTGAAAATATCATCCTTCTTAAGTGTCTTAAGAAATGATGCACATTTCTCACCCGACTTTGAGATGAATCAGCCGAGACTTGTCAATTGACCAACTGATTATTTTGTTTTTGTTATATTCTGAGGTGGTCGAGCACCAAATATGGCTTAAGCCTTACTAAAGTTGGCCTTTATTTCTTTCGAGTTAATGACATGCTCGAGGATCCTCCCGAAAATTACCCTAAAATGCATTTCTAGAGTTAAGCCCGCATAGTGCGATTTACAAGGTCTCCTCAAGGTCAACGAGATATTTCACTACAAGCTACTCAAAAGCTGTGCGTGCCATACATTATGATGAGCACTATTTTACCCTCAGAACAAGGTTCATTGTAATTTGGTGCTACATTGAGTAGGCGTCAAGGAAGCTAAAGACTTTGAACCTAGCTATCTAAATAATCAAGTCGTCAATGTTATAAAAGGTATGAAAATCTTTAAAACTAACATTGATTACCTTTTTAAAGTCCACATACATGAACCACTTATTGCTAGCCTTTTTTATTATGATGGCATTCAAGGCCTATTGTGCTTCCCAATGAACCCTACTTGAAAGAGCTTAAAGGCATAACCTTAATGGCCAAAGATTGCTCTTGGGTAAACAATCTCAGCCTCTGGCGGCGGGTGACTTATCAAGGAATATGGGTAATCATGTGAATTTACCATTACATTGGCACCCGGTGTATCTAAGAAAAACAAAGCAAAACACAAGTACTTTCTTGGGAGGCTAATTAAATCAATTTGAAACATACTTTAAGTTGAGTTGCTAATAAGGAATCCCTTAGACATCAGGTACTTCGAATCTATAGAAATCAGTCTTAACTTGGGTGCTACTTCAATCGAGGGAACAGAGCATTTCATAGGTTGAATCCGTCCAGCCAATGACGCATCATGAGTTATTTTTATACCTTCATAATTGACACAAATAATTCCCTAATGGCAATGAAGCCCCTACATAATGACATCACCTTGTTTGCCGAAAAATTCCAACATCATATGTCGAGTTAGAACAACAACTAATGAATTCATTGTAAATTGCTAGAGAGCTTGGACGATAACAAATTCCTTATCCCACTCTTCATAGTCTCGCTCAATCGCCCAAACCACTCTGAAATCTATTTCCGTGACCGACACAAAAGTTCATCCACTTAAGGCAGAGAGTCGCCAAGAGGGAGGCTATAGAATTTGCATCATGGCGTTAAATTGTTGGAAGACATGCATTTTTGAGTCTATTAATAGAGCTTCAGGTATCACCAAGCAGCTAAGAAACTAGTGTTGCCAATAATATCTTTAACCAATATGGTGTCATGGAAGGGGTTTGTGAAAGCGGACAGGTTCACTTCGTTGAAAGTGATGCTCGACCTTGTCTTTCTAGTCATGGACAAATCTTATTTGTGGCAAAGACGCTTCACAGTTTATGAACAAATAACCAACAAATCAGCATTTGTTTACATGGTAGATCAGTTTAATTACTCGACATTGTAGCCGTAGTTTCTTCATGCAACTAAACTGAAACCTCGACTTACAAAAGCCACATATGAAAGCAAGATAATGCACGAATCGATCCTTATCCAATACATAATAGAAAGCCTGAGTGAACTAAGCCAATTATTGTCAGAGTGACTTCCCATTTTTTTATTAAACAAAGTAAGTGCAAAAAAATTTGAGACATCTCCTAGCTGCTACAAAAGATATCATGAACAACTCGGCAAATTGGTCATACCTTGTCACGCCTCACAGAGCAACGACCTAAACCAAGAGTTATATCCATGAGTGTTGTTGTGAACAATTTACATCTGACCGCATCACTCAGATTGTATAATGAGACCTGCATATTAATATGGTTCATATGGTCCCCTGATTTCAATGTACCACAGTAAGTCTGTAGCTCAGTTTAATTACTCGACATTGTAGCTGAAGGTTTCTTCATGCAACTAAACTAAACCTCGACTTACAAAAGCCACATATGAAAGCAAGATGATGGATAAATCCATCCTTATCCAGTACATAATGGAACGCCTGAGTATCTAAGCCACCTACTGTCAGAGTGACTCACCATTTTCTTGCTAAAGCAAAGTGCAAAAAAATTTGAGACATCTCCTAGCTGCTACAAAAGGTGTCATGAACAACTCGGCGAGTTGGCCATACCTTGTCACACTCTCACAAAACAACGACCTAAGCCAAGAGTTATATCCATGAGTGCTGTTGTGAACAATTTACATCTGACCGCATCACTCAGATTGTGTAATGAGACCTGCATATTAATATGGTCCATATGGTCCCCCGAATCCAATGTACCATGGTAATTCTGTAGACTCAAGGTTTTGAAACCCCAAGGAGCTTAGCAACATGGTCTCCAAGTACCATGGAGAATGAAGAGAAACCCTCCTTTGGGACAGTCTTCCAAGCGAAGGGATAATGAACTACCGGTACTTAGGTTGTTCCCATGTACCCTTCATGATCTTATCCTTGTAGGGGTGGGATGATGTTGTAGGAATGAATATAGGGTGTACCTATGGGGTAATCATAACGAGTGGGGCCTTGTAATCGACATGTGTTACTCATGTGGCCCCAAATTGAGGAGTCAAGCTTGAGGATTGAATGGGAATGCATACCTCTACATATAGACCATACCCATTTAAACTAGGCAATGTGTAATTTGTTTGGCTTATATTTGGCTCTTTGCAAAACAAGGGGCTTGGTAAGTGAGCTGATGTACTCCAACACGAACTTGTTGGGCACTCCGTCTACAACAGACACGCAAGAGAGCAGGGACAACCAAACTATCAATTTAATAGAGACTTATATCCAATATGGAGATGAGATATCAAGATTGTTTTGAAATGTAATGAGACGAATGCGATATAATTAAAATGAGAATAGTGTCCTTTTGGTGTAGGAACTGTCTTTGTAACATTATTATACAAAAAAGAAGAGGGAGAAGACAAGGATAGAATGCTTGAAACGTTGATTGTCGAACCACTCAAGGAGGGTGCCGACATTGTGGGCTTCAGTATTTGCTTGGGTAAATCCTCAACAAAAGCGTCCAACAGTTTAACCCTTTGCAAGGATAGGAAGGGTGTAATATATAGATAACCTAAGGAAATCTGGACAGTTAGGATTGCTGATGTTGCATATAGTGATCAGTCAATTGTGGAAATATGTCGAGGATCTGTTGGTGACTGTGTAAGAAACCTGCCAAAATTGTACATAACAGCCTGTGATACTGA
Source organism: Gastrodia elata (assembly GCA_016760335.1). Lineage (NCBI taxonomy): Eukaryota > Viridiplantae > Streptophyta > Magnoliopsida > Asparagales > Orchidaceae > Gastrodia > Gastrodia elata. The sequence goes on along the minus strand of CM028676.1, from coordinate 19,731,192 downwards.
CAAAAGTAAGCATGTGGCGCAAGTACAATGGTTGCCAGTTGGAGCACAGTAAGATTGGGAAACTTAGGGTGGCAAAGCGGAATGGATCACTTGTCCTTAGGTTCAACAAGAGCGGTGATAAGTTGAACATGGCATGCCCTGTGCAATCTTGCAAGAACTAATTCATGTCGGATAAATATTGAAATTAAGGAAGTAATTAATTTAAAAATATGAATAGAGAAGACACATGGAAAATTGTGATCAAGCTTAATAACATATAAGAACAGTTACTTGAATCATCAGCCATCATCTGTTGGTAATACAATAACACTAAGCTTTACTCCTACATGGTGGGTTTGGCTACATGAATCTTTTGTTTCCATTGTGCACGAGCAAAAATAAGTCCCTCCAAAGTTCGAAATAAGAAAATCCTTTCTAATAATTTCTTCCTATGTCATTTTTGATCTTCTTCCATTTTTAACATGAGCAAAATTCATAGACTCAATTTTTCTAACAAACAATCTATGCTTAATTTGCCTAAATCATCTAAGATGAGACTCTAATCTTATCTAGTATATGAGCCACTCCAATCTTACTATGAATGAACTCATTTCTCATTCTCCTTTTGAGTATACCCACTCATCCATTTTAGCATCCTCATCTCTGCAACACTAATTTTATTAGTTAAGTTTATTCTTTGTTGACCAACATTCAGCCCTACATAACATAATCAATTGTATAGTTGCTCTATACAATTTTTTAATTTTGAGTGGAATTTTCTAGTCACACAACAATCCAAAAAAATGTTCCATTCCAGCCTACTAATAACATCGCTCTCTATATTAAATTATTTTGAATAATTGAATCAATGGATTTGAATCTCTCGCTCTTCTTGATTAGATGATCTTCAATAATTAAATAGTTGAATCAAGGTGAAGCTACTCCATTTCATCAAACAAGCTTGGATCCTATTAATCACAATACACTCTATTTCACTATTACATAGAATATTTGAACCTCTAGCTCTTCTTGATCACATGATCCTCAATATTTATGCCCTCAAGGCAAGTTTTTTAAGATTAAATTGACACTATAAATTCTATTTTAGAAAACTTTTAAATTCTAAAATAGGCATTCCCTATAATTTACACTTCTTAAATATGTGATTTATAATTTTTGTAAGTCCTGTATAAAACTTAAACAATTTTGTCAAATGTAACTTTTAATTTAATTTAAATATTCTATGATTTCTATTAAAAATTCATAAGAAAATCTGCATATTTACCTTATTAAGACTCAATATCTTCAAAATATATGTATATATATATATATATATATATCCTCCCCCGTCTTATAACCTTCCGGTCAACCCCTCCTAAATTTAAATTTTTTCAAACAAGAAATAGCCTGCGAGCAAACAGTAGACATAAGAGTTGGTACTTTGACCATAAGTCCTTCAATTCACTCTCGCATGTCCCTTCCTCTCCTCTCTCAACCACCTTCTTCCATGTTTCCCCTCCTAATAGAGCAGCCATTACCATCCTCTTCTTCTATCTCTCTGAACCCTAAAATACTGACATTTCCTCTTTCTTATCCACTTATTTTCTCTACTCCTCTTCTTATGGTAAGGGCCAGTGTCATTGCTTCCACCATCGAATTGGAGGGTTGGTGTTTCAAATTTGGTCGACTGATGAGGTTTTATATGACAATGCGGATTTCAATCAACTTCATCAATGTCAATATCATCTCTAAGGTGATATAATTGCAATTAATTTATGCTTGCATATTTTGAAGCAGCCATCTTCACCTCAATCAAGCCAATCGAAAGGTTAAGCTATGCTGATTAAAAATACAACGACCTTTCATTGCAGGCTTGCTTCCAAGTAATTTCTCACCTCCAATAACAATAACAAAGTAAGAGCATTTTGTAAATATCCATATTATTTTCATTGGGGAAGCCAAAAAATATTAAATCAAAAAATTTTCATGTTCAATTTGAGCTTTTTGATGTCAAATCTAGTCGGAATTAAGGCTTATGTGGCTGACATTAATCGCATCATCCTCTCGGCTTTTAACGCAGGCCTAAGGTTTTATCTTACAAGAATAGCAAAAATGCATTTATGTATCCATTTGCTTCTCTGATTTAAATATCAATTGAAGTAATTCAACACCAGCAATATCTCTAAGTTTATCCTATGCCCCCATGACTTAATTAAGACAATGATTTCATATCCTTGCACTTTTCATGAAAATCATTCTGAATATGATTAACAATTTATTTACATGCACTTTAGATTTATTCATGTAGAAGAACATAAGGGAACCATTTGTCTCCAAATAATTTAAATTAACAAGGATCAACAAATTGTTTGAGCTATTAATCAAGAGATTACAAGAAAATTGAAGATAGTAATCTACATTTCTACTTTGAAGTAATTTATATTTCGTTGATAAAAAGTAATGATTATATGAGTGATTATTTACAAATCACTCACATTATTAAATTAAAGCAAATATGCATTTTAAAGGTCAGGTATAATGTATCTCCATATATACATCATAATTTTCATGATAATGTTATAATGAGAGCATTATTAAACTATAAGTACAATAATTATTAAATAATGATATTAATAAAACAAACTCATTGACATGATAATATCCAATTTAATAAAAGAAATGCTTATTATGTTGATCACGAATAAGAGGTTATATTATTTTGTATGTACATGCACAACAGCCTATAAAGCAAACCATCTTATGGTGCTTACAAGAGATGTTGCACTAATGGTCAGGAAATGGAAATGATAATGATTTGATTGTGGGATTCTAAGTTATTAAATAATAGTATGATGTGAAATATTTTCATAATGGCCATTATTATAAATATCTATTTTTGGCAAAGGTTAAAGGTTGTTACTAAAGCTACTGGAAAAGGTAAACATATCTATTTATGAGTATTAAAGGTTTGGCAAATGTCTTATTAATGTTTAATCATGAACACAATAATTATTATAGGTATAAAATATATTAACGAAAACAAAAAACCACTTGAACAAAAGTAAAAGAATAAATAAAACATTTATAAAAGGCAAGGACTATTTTGAATATTTTGCAAGAGTTAAGAAATAATTTTGATAATTTTCTATAGGGATATAGCTCCATAAACAATTTTACAACTAAATTAATTATAAAAAAGATTCAATATAAGTATTTATTCAATTTCATAATATACTTTTAAAAAATTTCAATCTATTATATAAATCAAGTATTTAATTATAATAATTAAAATAAAGCATATTAACCATTCGCTAAATCCTCGCAAACTCGGTCATCATCTTCCATTCCAACCGATTTGCACCATCTTTTCATATTTCTTTCTCAAAGTAAATATTATAGCAATTACTAATTAAAATCTATATTGTCTCCAAGTACATGAGTATGAACTTGAAGATTCATAGTTTTTATAAAATATAAAAATTTAAATATAAATGCTTATTATATTGAGTGATGCTTATACCCCATGCCCTGAACTTATAAAAAGAAAAAATGCCTCACCTCTATAAGCCTTTTAAAGCAGTGAATCCAATGAGACGGTATAATCCAAAATTCAACCCAATAACAAGCATATACAAAAAGTTTACCGAAAAGGGTAAAGCATCTTTGAAACCACTTTCTCAATGCATAATTTAAAGCTTCAATAAATATATCATCGTGGATAAAGATCAATGCAAAGAAGTAAGAAAAAAACATAATCAAAATTGTGGATAAAGATCGTTAAAGACAATTACTCTACATCCAAATTGAAAGTCCACAAACCCAATGAACCTTACCAAGTTGCTTCAGATTCCATAGCTTGCAGTTTGAAATGCAAGGAAAAATGCATGGGAAGGTTACTCAAAATTAGCAAGAACAAAAAAACAATCCTTATGTTGTAATCCAATTCCTTTGTTTGTGCAATGCTAAAACTAGCCCATCTTATCAATAAAAAATGGCTATTCATTCAGCCATAATAGCCCTTCGCGCAAAAAATAGTTCTAAAATTAGAAAAAGAATGAACAATGATCAATGTATGTAAAGTAGCTTTTGAAAGAATGAAGATAATAGATGTGGCTATCCGAATCAACAAGATTCTTCCCTTGTATTAATGTAGTTTTGCATCAGGTGCATAATATAGATAGTACAGCCATGCTTAGCAATGAGATATATCAGCGAAGCTTGATATACTCCAAAAAAAAAAAAAATCAAAGTTGAAACCCAAGTCCTTAATATAGTTGTCTTGAAATGGTTAAGCACTTGCAAACCACTTTCATAACGTAGAAATTAAAGCTTCAACAATTCCATCAATGTCTATAGAGTTCAACATTGGGATATGAAAAAGAATGTTCACTATTAATAGCTTTTATGTATCGTAGAAAAAAAAGGTCCACAAACTAATCCATTGAACCTTACCAAGCTGCTTTAGATCTCGTAACCTACAGTTGGAAATGCAATGCAATCTTGTTATGGACAGAAAGATATCCTTAAATAGTACTAAAGAAATATGTAATCACCATGCAAGTTAAGCAAAGGACTGACCTCTGAAACTGCTCAGTGTCTAAGAACAAAAGGCTCATCTGAAAGCAAAAGATAAACCACTTAAATAAAAGAATATTTCCAATATGAAAAAAACAGAAAATTACAAAGAATAGTATTGCATGCACTGTGTAACACTAAAGATATATAGAACGCATGTGATAAATGCCATAAAAAGTACCAATAGAGTGAACCTTTTAAGCAATTGAGATTTTTTTTTTGCTTAGAAAAAGGCTGCAAGCAACAAATTCCCAATGAATCAAGGGAAAGATCAAATCCTAAAAGGTGTAAGCACATGGTTCAAGCATCAGTTAGCCTGACAACAGTTATAGGCATATACCTACTGTTTAAGGAAAGAATGTAAATATAAAAGACAGCTACAATACACCAGGACTTGATTTTTCAGTAATAAAACTGTGTGAGAGCTACAAGTCAAACAAAAATTGGACTGCCAAATTCAAAGAAAAAGTTTGATGCCACAATTCTATAGTGCAAGGTACATAACAATGCTAAAGATATCTTAATGAATCTGTAGATAAAAAGGACATAAGTTTGGTGCATTTAGAAGGAAATAATATCAGGACTATTCTAAGAAAGCTAGAGCTCAATAAGTTAGTTCTCCCTTCTTATTAGTGGATTTTCTCATTATAGTGGCTGCGTGGCTTTTTTCTGTATTGGAATTTTTCACGTAAATTTTGTGTGTTTAATTATGCTTGTTCTTTTTTTGTATTTGTTTGTTTGTTTTGAACTACACATTTTGCGATTTTTTTGCTTATTTTGTTCCTCTGGTGGTAACTAAGCTCAAGATTCTCAATTGAATTTTGAGATAGCTCCATAATTGTGCTACATGTTCATTCATTCATCCCCATTTATCACAACATTTGGTATTAGAGCTGTGAATTGTGAGCTAAGTTCTACTGAGAGCAATGGCGGATGCAGCAAAATATAAGATCGGCAAGTTCAATGAATTTAGCACTTTGGCATGCCTCATCAGCTTGCCTTATCTATTAAAGGGCTGGTATTTTGACACACCCAAGCGCCAGGAAGAGTGAAACTTGCGCAGGTATGATTCCGAGCACTAATTTGAGGCCTGTTTACGAGCTACAAGGCTATTTACTAGAAATTAGCATGAGATGTGAATCACAAGAGGAGCACTATGGGAAATATTCATTGTTGGTGGCACTGCAGTAAACAAAATATCAACGCTACAAAAGCTTGTAACCTATATACCACGTAAAAAGAGAGCCTCAATCACGAAGGCGAGTAAAGAGATATATTAGTTGTACAACTTCATGGAGGAATTGAGCAACAAGCAAGAGAATATCAGGTTGCATAGTGACAACCAATATTAATTATCTAGCTAAGAATGATGCATTATATGTCAGAACAAAGTACATCTAACTATGTTACCATTTTCATTCGAACACTTCCAGAGAAAAGACATCTACGTTGAAGAAGATCCATACCTCTTAGAATCCAACGAATGTGTTTACAAAGACAGTGACGCTGAACAAATTGAGCTATGTTTGCTACATAAAGATAAGGCCGGGTAAGACCACCCCACACCATTATAAAAAGGACATCACTAGAAAAAGGAGAAAAGGGATTGACTAGCACTCAGTTTCCAAGTGGAAAATTATTGAGTGGCGGAGCTTCAAGTGCTGTTGAGTGAGCACGTGAAGATCTCGTATCAGTTTGAAGTACACTAGATGCAAAATGGACTTGACAACAATAAGAATAAGGTGAATTTCTTTGGTCCAAAAGGTTGACGCTTAACACCCAAGCGTTGTGGATGCTCAGTATAATGCAAAGAATCGATACTTGTGTACTTGAGCACGCCCGAGCATCGGTAATATGAAAGATTCCACAGCATGCTGAAGAGGCAATGCTTAGGCGGGCCAAGCACCAAGGCCTATGTCTTCATCAGTTTGCCTTATCCAGGAGACCAATGAACTAACGCTTGGGGGTGCCCGAGCGCCATGCAAAGCAAAACTCACACAATCGCGAATCTAGCCTAAAATTGAGAATTGTTTGGGGTATTAAGGGGCTGGAAGGCTTGGGGTATATAAACCCTTATTATGTTAGAGTTTTCATAGTTTGCATTGAATGTTTTGACATGCATGGATGCTAAAGTGGAAAATATTGAAGGATATCTTCTTCCATAGAATGAAGAGCTCTATTTTTGCTGCTGAAATTGCAAGTTTGTAATCCCTTTTTCTTATTGATGGATTTTCTTGTGGTGGGGGCTCTATGATTTTTCCATCTTTAGATTTTTCACATAAATCTTGTGTGTTTGATTGGGTTGTACTTTTCTTAAGTTGTGCTTATTTTACATTTTGTTTTGTAATTTGTTTTGCTTGTTTTATTCTATTAGTGACTGAGCTCGAAATTCTATATTGGAGTTTGTAATAGCTCCAGAATTATGTAGTGTTTGCATTCATTTATTTCCATTTATCACAACATTAATGGCATCCAAGGAAAGATATGTCTTTATGATGATGAAGCTCAAACTGGAGGAAAAGGGTTCAGAGAGTGGGTCGACCAAAATTTCATAAAATGAGACAACTCTCTTAAAAGTGAACCGACAATTAACAAAGTAGTGCAGGAAACTGGCTTAATAGTTACTTTATAAGCCTCTCAAATTACAAGATAAAATTAAATACAGAAAGATCTATTTTTTATACCTCTTCAAGAAAGTTTCCAGGGTAATTATTTCTACCTAAAAATATTAAACTATACTCTCGAATAAAATTAAAGCAATATTAAATGCTCAGCCTCCTAAAATCATAAAAGAAGCGCACAGTTTACCGGTTCACTAGCTAATTTTAGACAAATTTATCCAACTTAGAAGAGAAAACACACAAACATTTAAGGCTTTGAGGAAAGTTGGTGCTTTCTCTAAATTGATGAATGTGAAAAAGCATTTAACCATAAGCAATACCTAACCAACTTGTCTATTTTCACCACTCCATAATCAAAAAAAATTTTTATTTAAATTCTGATGTCCATAAAGGAAAGTGGCCATAAACAATTTCCAGTCCATTACTGAAAACTATTCACACATTGAGTAGTTAGTTTTGCCATTGTGAAAACATCAAGGTAACTTTTTAATTTTTTCACTCTAATAAAGTTAGAGCATCCTAAGCATCCTTTAGAGGTGTTGAGAAGTGTACGAGAGGAGGAGATGCAAGCAAAAAAATTGTAGCATCTAAAAGCTATGATAGCACGTTAGAAACTAATTAGACGAATATATTTCTATTCAGATTGATTAAAATTTACAATATGCAAACCATTATAAATAATAGGACCAGAGTAAATTAAGAAATGCATAAAAGAGAAACCTATAAAAAATACTAATAAAAACCAAGGCAACAAAAATGCTTAAAATCTAGTGAACCACAACGTTCAGGGATCAGAAGCAATGTCAAATTGAAGATATGGTAAGGATAAAAAATTACTAGCTAGACTAAATTTCCTTATTTTAATAACAACAATAAATAATGTAAGATTGCTTGTCTTAAAGGAATGAAGGCAAACACGAACAGTAAAAACAATTTAAATATTTAATTAACCACCAAACGTAAACATCATCTAAAAGCCCAAAAAAAACATCATCATTCAATATTAAAACATAGAAGAATAATTGCTAACATACCACCGAAACCAAAAGTTAAAATCATTGTAAACAAAAAATCAGACACTCGCAAGAACAACACCGGACCAGGCAACTATCAGCTCAAACAGTTCACACACAGCAGAATCCAAGCCAAATAAGAATCACAGTGTATAAAAAACGCTCAAAATACACAACAATGAGACCTCACAGGGTCGAGATAAATGGTTCCATGAACGTTATCATAGACTTCCTTTAAGTACCGACGATCCAAAGTCCCGCTGGTAGCGAGCAGCGCCGGCTCCCGTGATGGCCATAGTTCCTCGTTGTAACACTGGCCCATGTCTCCAACTTTTAAGAGTAGCGTGCGAGCAGGGAAAAGTAAAGTAGAGAAATGGGCACACTAGTAGCAGCAAGTATAGTGCGGAAGACGGTCAGTCGAAAAGAACCACTTAAAATGCAGGGGTTAGGGCAAACTCGGAAATAACTCAAAGTCGAATACAAACGTCCTTAAAATTTTGCAGTTTATTTTTGAGTTGAGAAGGTTAACTCAAATCTAGTTATAATCGAATTTGAATTTAGATCAACTGGTTAACTCAAATTTTTAGCAGTATTGTTGTTGATTGTTAATCTTTAGCATGCTTGATTTTTTTAATCACTGAGCTATTTAATTTTTTATTAATTTGACGCTTTTTTGTTTGAATTTTGGATAAAATAAGTTCTTAAGGATACAGGGGACAATCATAAAAAAAATAATTATTTAATATTATTATCTCACCATTTAATTCAAACTCATAATTATTTAAAATTATTATTTTTTTCTTATGACAACTCGAGAATCAAGTTTGAGAATGTTTAAATAACAATTCACAATTAACTTTTATAAACAACAATATAAGAATTTAATTAACGTGAAAAATTCCTTTATACATAGCCATTAATATATATATATATATATATATATATTTATTTATTTATTTATTTATTTATTTATTTATTTATTTATTGTTGATTAAAGAAACTGTTTGGAGGCGCGCCACTGGCGTTATAGCGCGCCGCAGCGGCTGGCCCTTGAGAGACGGGCGCTACAGTGTTTTGTAGCCCCCATGGCCCAGTAAGCCCAGTTTTAAGCAGCATATATATAGATTTTTTAACATGTTTTTAGGGTTAAATGCTAGAATCCAAAAATATATTCAGCCTCCATTGATTTTGTGTGATGGATGCTCCATTACAAGAAAGAAGAAAGCTCCAAAATATTGTATAAGGGTTTGTAAACCCTAAAATCCAAGTAATCCCTTTTTTATAATAAAATTAGTTTTGCTCACCTCCCCGTGGACGTAGGTATTAGCACCGAACCACATAAATTATGATATGATGTGATTGATCTTGCATGTATATATTTTTTGATTTATTTGGTTTTACTCATTGTTCTAATCTTTTGTTCTGCATTGATTTTGGAACCCAAACATCTGCTCAAGAGATCTCAACAAGGGTCAAAGATCATAACAAGAGTATCAGAGCGAGGTATCTTATTTGTTCTTGAGGGCTAAGGTTTGCCTAAGGCTATGTATTATTTTGTTTGAGTTTTTTTTTAACAAGAAGAAAAGCATGGTAGAGAGAGGAGAATAGGTTGTAGGAACTTCATTGTTATCGGTGGTGGAGAGATCCCTTGTAACAACCCAAATTGTTATCTTAGTCAATTATGACTAATCTCAATCATAATCTTGATCATAGGTGTTAATCAAGTCATTATGATTTATCCTCTAAGACCTAGTCCAAATCATGAGTCAAATAGATCAAAACCTGATTTTTGGGAAATCCTGAAACCCTGGAAATTGACCTGTCTAAATTGATCTCAGATCAAAAAATGGAATTCATCATTGCGCTCATTACCCTCAAATTAACTAGGGGTGATGTTCTCGTGTCAATCAGAAGTCATCGAAATTTTGACAAATAATTTAATAATATTTAAATACCCCGAAAATTGGGAAATTAAAATACTCGTCGAAATCGAAATCTGACTTCGTCGTTGCGTTTCTCACCCCTCAATTAGTTATGGGTGAATATTTGATAATTTTTGAAAATCATTCAATTAATTAAAATCGATTAATAAAAAAATTAGAAATCTGATTTATTAAATTATAATAAATCATTTTCTTTTATTCTTATTTTTATTTTTCTTCTTTCTTTCTTTCTTATCTTCTTTTCTTTTTTTTGTTTCCTCCGCCTGATAGCCCTAGATCCCGATTGCTCGCCTCCCTCCTCGCCTCTCCTCGCGCGGCACACGTCCCCTCTGCCTAGGAGTTTCTGTCGCCTCGCCTCCTCGCAGCATCCGCCTCCATATCCCCTAAAAACCGAAGGCATTAAGCCATGCACCTCTCAGCCAACCACCTCTCCACTTCCTAGGCCAAATTTTCCAACCAGGAGCAGCCGCCTCCTTCCTCTAGGAATGGAGGGTCAGCGGCCGACTAGCAAGGAGTCGCCGATCCTTCTCCAAGCACCTGCCGCCTCCTTCCTCTTGGCGCCGGTTCACCTAATTCCGCCATCGAGAAGGTACCCCTCTCCCTTCTGTTCATGCGCTAATCTACTCTAATGATGAGCTTAACCCCTCGTGCAGTAGGTTCTAGTGCATTTTGATTATCTATTTTAGTTAAATTAAGCTTGATTTTCACATGCGAATAGGAATCCATCTGTACTCTCTTTTCTTCTTAATCGTCGACTTTGAAACCTTAGTTTTTCAATATTCTTTTTTTTAACAGCTAATCAAATATGTAGGTAAATGAATTGATCTTGAAAAACAAAGAAAAAGGGGCCTTAGTTCAAAACTTCATTTAATTAAATGATCTATTTGCTTAGAAGCTTGGTTATGGTACAATAATAATTTGCTTGGCTAACAACAAATTTATTTTTACATTAATTTAATTGTATCTATAACCAATATGCATGTATGAGCAGGAAAAATATATTTTCAACTAATTTAAATTTATAGATAGAATACTTCAATATTTATGAGCTTTTTTTTTTTAAATGAGGTTTGTGATTTCACTAAAAGTAAATTATATTACTCATATATGAATGATCGAAAACTTAAACTATAGATTTTATATCGTAACAATAGGTTTTCAAATTCTTCAATTCATTCATTAATAGCCTCGTATAGTTTTTATATACTTTTAGAATAGTGGATTTGAAGAGCAATATAAATTACATCTGATGTGATAAATAAAAAGCATGTAAATTAATTGATTTCTTTATTTAATTTAAAAAAGTTCATTAAAATAAATTATATTATGATAATTAGTACAATATTGACACAAATAAATGCTTGGAAAGAGACAAAGTAGCATATATATAACCCAAAAATTTGCAAGAAACTTACTTCAGAGTTTTGCTGTGACAGTAGTAATCTTTAGACCACATGTGCAAGATCATAAAGTTTACCATATTATATGAAAACAATTGCAAGTTCAATATTAAATCATAGGAATATTACTTTATTGTTCTCCAAATCTCTAATGATATCTCTAGCTTTTCACACAAGTTAAACCAAATTTGTTCTAATACAAATTGAAATTAAGATGGATGAAGGCATATGTAACATGAAAAGCACAAGCAACACAGCATAAGAAACCAATGAAAGTTTCTTGTGAGATCTAAAAGTAGGAAAGAAATCATTTTATTATGAATAATCAAAATATAAAACACCTATTTAAGGCTCACGCACTTGTATTCAAAAGAAGTTATACCCATCTAGAAATGTCAAAACTAAGAACATGGTTACGATCATATATAAGCGTACAAGTTGTATCATCATACGCTAAGAGTCTATATAATTGTAATATATATAATATTATTTGCTGAGATATAAGAAATATAAGATGTTAAATCTTTTAATATCTGCATTGATTTATTTTTAGAGTAGTATGTAATTTTGTTAATAAGTATTATTAAGAATGAGCATAACTATATTAATGTATGTGTGGGAGGATCTATGGTAGTTAATACAGGAACAAACAAATATAGTTTTACCTACATATATATTATTTAACTTCTTTCCAATATGTGATTCCACTAGAGCTTGAATCGATTAATTTAAATATTGTTATTTTGCCATATAAGCATTCTATCCTTATCCTTATGAAAATGCGAGCATCTTCAAAAAAATTATGAGATCAAATAATGGAGATAAATATCCTAATTTGATTCCATCAACTGTAATTTATTAAATCCTTCATCAAGATAAATGAGAAGTAATGCAAATGCTTTAGGCTATTTAAGTGATTTAGAATTTAAGATAAGTAGTTTAAATTCTTATAAACTAATGGTTCTTTTATTAAGCTGACAGCGGATTGAATAGTAAAAACAGCAGTTTGAATAGTAAAAATAGCAGATTGAATAATAAAAACAGCAGATTGAATAGTAAAAACAGTAGATTGAATAATAATAGAAATATGAGTTGAATTGCACCTTTTTTTTTTGCAAAATAAATAAGTATTAAGATTCATGATGTGAGATTCATCTCCCATCATGCCTTCATTAAATCTTCTAATCTTTCAATTAAGTTTTTCAATAAAATTGGTTAAACTTTCCTAAATTATCTTTAGGATCTTGCACCTCACTTTAGGACTACTTCTGAGACTAGGATTGGATCATAAATTAGATTTCATTCATTGAAAAATGGGGTTTTTCAACGAATGAATCCTTAGTTTTACTAGTTTATAAAGTTTACACTTTATTTTGATTATTTTATTTTTCAACCTTAGATTCATGATAGGAGATTCATTCTATTAAGTTTAATTTGCTTAATAGGATTTACTTTAGTCAATATATCACTTTTAGACTGAAACTTTGATCTTAAGTCTTACCTTTGGGATTATATGATTTAGCCCAATCTCGTGGTGTTAAATCTAAAATCTATAGTTGTAGATTTTAATAGCTAATAGTTTAGAATGTTTGTAATCATAAATTAGGTCGTGAACATTTTTCATATTCAACATTGATTAAATATATTAGGACCTAGCTAGTCCTAATATTTTGTAACTTATAAGGACGAACTTCTAAATTACACTAAATAGTAAGAGTTAAAGATCCTGAACTTGTGTAACTTGGAATAGTTAGCATGTTTAAATTAAACAACAGTGTCACCATGTATAGAAGAGTCCTTTGCTCACTTGATTTATTTTGTTGCTACGCATTTCTTGTATTTTATGCTTAATTCTTTGGACATATCATATAAGAAAATTTTGTGCATGAAATAAAAACTTAGAATAATTAGGATAACAATTGCTTTTGAGTTCAGTATGTTCTAGTAGATTCTAGTGCACATTTACTTTAATGAATATGAGTAAGGAATAATAAGGATACTTAACATTACTCATTGAGGAGTGCGTGTTAAGCTTGGAGCCTGTATAGTCTTGTAGACATTCTTGAATCTTCAGCTATTTCTAGCAGTGTCCACAGAAACAAAAATAAAATAACTAAAAGATTATATATTTGTATTTACTGCCTCTTCAGTTCTGCTGCTGGTTCTGTCTACCATAGTCTAGAAAGGCTATGAGAATTTATGTCTGCCCAAGCCCAGAAAGGCTTTGGGGATTTCATCGGCCCGATGGCCAATTTTTCTGATATGACAGTCTTTACATACTTGTTTCAGTTTTAGATTACTGTGTACTGTATTTTGATGCATATTTCAGTCAGTTGTATTTCTTTACTTACCTGCTCATTTGTACATATTTATAGGATGCTAGACTTTACCGCTTACTACATATACTATTTTTAGATTTTTGCCTTTAATTAGCATATGTCATATGATCATCAGCATGTTTAGGGTTAGACTTTACATTTAGTACTTTTACTTACTACGTTATGTATGTGTATATACCCATTTCTTGCTTGATTGCTTGAGGTATGCTTTTGCCTCACCTTTTTGTTTTTAGTTATAAATATTAGATTTATAACTTATCCCATTTCTTGTACGCTTACTGCTCCTACTGCTTTAGTTTACTTTTTGTTATGCTTAAGTATAAAAATGGTGACATTAATATCATATGAAAAATATTCAGCCTAAAATATACTTAGATAATTGTCTAAAAAGATTTTTTTTTATTGGCTGGGGCCTTGGCATTATAAAACCGATGATGTCAGATTCAGATAAGTTTGAGGAGCTAGGTGCTGAAGAGGAGGTGCCTTACTTAGAGGAGGAGCTTCAGCCAGGAGAGCTAGATACTGCTTAGTTCCTTTTTAGCTATTGTAAGGATGAGTGATTTACTTTCACTCTTTTAAACTATTTACTTAGATATTATAATAATATAGGTACTGTGACTGTGATTATTTTTTTACACTTTATTATTTGTTGAGCTATAATATTATTTATTATGTGATGCATGGTGAATGGATATGATATTTATTTTATTTTATTTTCGTACTCTGTATGTATGTTAGATATAGTAATTGATCATCTTTATTATTATGTGTACATCCTTCCCTCAGTAGTGGATTGTGGACCCTACCTAATCCAATGTTGAGTGAGCGATCTGCACGAGTAACACTCTACTCCTTAGCCTAATGATTGGGGGCTTAGGGAGCGGGGCGCCACATCCCTCCATAAAGTTGTGCACATCCAGCTAAGATTGATGTGGTCAATTTGATGGGAAAAATACTTCGGTATTTGACGGTGCGATGTGACAGATGCACTATGTATAATGAACCTTGAAGATGTTATTGACGACGAAGAAAAACTCGAAGAAATTTTAATATATATATATATATATATATTAATGTATATGCAAAGCAACAGAAGCCACAACAGCGGTTGTAAAACTGTTGTAAATTCATCCGGTCTTGTTTTAAAATATAAATTGGAGTCATTCGCTTAAAACAATAGCTTCAATTAATAATAATAATGTTAGAAATATATTTACAAAGATGATAATCATAATTCAATTGTCCTTTAATTTTATTGAAAACTATTTTTCAATTTATCTGCATGTATTTTAGATAATAATTATAAAAATTATCTATAAAAATCATAAATATTAAATGTTTGATAGTTTAATTTTAAAAAAACATAGATGAAAGTTTTAAGGCTTGTAAATCATATTTTTTGGACATTTGATTGGATATCAAACATCACTATCGCACTGCGCGGGTTACGGGTCGGCCCAACTTGCACAATCGTCTTCTTCCTCCCGCTTCCTCCCCGACGTTAAGGATTTTAGGGTTAGATTCCAGAGCCAATTGACAGGTGCCCTGACCATGCCACGACTCCATTTTGATCGCTACACGATCAGTGAATCAAGGGGTGTCGAACGCACCACTAAGCCCTCTATGAGGAGGCTGAAGACTCCTGGACCCTACTCACCCGAGACCTCTGTCTGGAGGCTATTGTGGGGATCAAATACTCCCCACAAAGGCCATGGATTCGCCGATGCTCAATCCCTACATCCTTAAGGAGGTGAGACAGATCGAACCTGTAACAACCCTAGTTGTTACAATAACTAAATCTAGATTAATTAAGCTAAACCAAGCTTTAATTTTGATTCCATTAGACTCGATGGGTCAATTAAATATAACCCTAAAAGTTTGGGATCAATTGGAGCTAAAATGGAAAAATTAATATTTTTGGCTATTTTCAAGCCCTAGAAAATGCATAAATTAATTTGATCTCCAATTTAAAATCTAATTTCATTTTTGAATTCTTCATACCCTAATTAGTTAAGGGTGAATTTTTGAGAATTTTTGAAGCTCATCTAAGCCTAAATTGAATTTATAAATTTAACAAAAATTAATATAATTAATAAATAGATTTAGAATAATTAATTTAATTATTTAATTATAAGTTAAGGCTAGGATTTGTTGTTAGGACCGTGGTAGATCGGCTGCGGGGTCCCGACAGCGGCGCATATGAATGAACCCGTGGGATGCGCAGCACGCATCTTAGCGCAAACTATCGAACGATGGGATCTCGTCCGTGGGGTGATCTAATCCTAAGCGTCAGATCCATCGCTCGCATCCGACGGCCTCTATCTATTTTATTTAAGTACCTCATCAGCGCCATTCAGAGCCAACGGTCGATCCATCCGACGATTCTAAAATCCCCAGGCACTGTGGATCATCGTCCACCTCCCGATCTTCCCACGCGCGCTAGTCCCCCTGACAGCCAAATCCTCCCCGCCTCATGGCAGTACGGGAAGACCCCGAATTCCCCCTTCTACCTTCGGCGTGACCTCTTGCTGGTCGTGCTCTCCCCGAATTGCCCTCGGCCGTTGCACCCAAGGCTTCCCATTGGCCCGAGCCTTTTCTCCAAGCCCAAGCTCTGGGAGCAACCCCCATACTTCCCTAGATCTATAAATACTCCCAGAATCTCACAGTGAGTCCCTTTGCTCACTGTGAATCCTTGTTTGCTCAGCCAAATTCCCCCGTAGCTCCCGTCTCCCTTGGCGATTCCCGACACTTACTGGAGCGTGAACCGCTGATAGAGGGTCCGTCTTGTGTTCAGACCCCCCGTGAGCACTCGTCTGCGAATTGGGAAGCTTCAGCTCACCTCATTTTCCTCGGCTGTGCCTGCAACCTCAACTTCAGGTACAGATTATTTCCCACTGAACTCAGAGAGCTCAGTTTCCATTTAAGCTTCTTGTTAAGCCTCTGGATGTCACCTAGATTGTCTTAGCCACTTAGGAAAACCCAATGCAATTGCTTCTCAGGTGTGTGCCGCGAGCTCGTAGCCGAGCTCGAGTAAGGATCCACCAATCCAGGTCATCCCGAAGCTCATGGCCAGAGGGCTTTGATTCGCCTCACTACCAAGATGGTGTAGGGATCGAGCTCTGGCCAAGTGGTTATCTCTGTGAGGAAAATTTACTCCTCATAGTAAACCCTAAAAGCTTCAAGTAAGACTTAATTCATCGAGTAGCCATCCGGCGATCCAGTGCGTCCCAGAGAGGGATTGATGGTGGGATCGATGCGTCTCGACTCTAGGAATGTGTAAAGATCAAGTTGAGTCGCCACCATCGCCTGGGTGCTTGGAATTTCAGCGTTAAAGCTCAGCTGGGATGGGGTCAGTCAAGAGGAAGGAGACGAAGTCACGGGTCGGGCCGACTCGTGACCCGCGTCATTTGATTTTGGGCCACGGCTATTAGCGAATTTGGGATGATATTTTCTATGGTTAATTAATTAATAAGTGCATTCCTATAGTTTTAATTTAAATAAAAATACAGAATAAATTATTTGAATAACTTTAGTTATACTGATCCAAATGGTATGATCTAATATACCATTTGAATCAGAAAAATACAAGGAATCTAAATATAAAATAAAATCACAAATCCAATAGTTGTATTTAAAATAATTGCCCAATCCTCTTCTATTCTTAATTAAATCAAATTAAATTAAATAAATGCCTAATTATGAAAAATAAGGGCTCTAATTACTCATATGATCCTAGAGAATAATTGTAGACCCTTGAAACTAATTAGGATATTTAATTTCCTTAATCACCTCTTAATTACCCTAATTAGGGATTAGTGATTTAGACTATAATTAAGCCTCTAATTTTGGTGAGCTAGGTTCCCAATGCCTCATTAAAGATAGTGGAGCCTATAAATGCAAATGGATCACCTTAGAATACCCTAATTTCCTTAATCCCCCTAATTGGCTTAATTAGGTGATTAGTGTTAATTAGTTCAATTTAGGTTGCCAAAACCTAAGATAAGGGTATTTTTCCACTTCATTTAAATAATATAAAACTCATTAAAACATATTAGAATCAATTTGGGTAGCTAGATCCTAAAATCCCATTTTTAGCCTTAAGAGGGGTATTTTGGTCATTTTGACCAAAATGTGTTTAAGTGCCCCTTAATCCTTGCAAAATTTAGTAAAATATCTTTAATTAGATCATTATCACCTCTCTGAACTAATGATATTAATAATATGGATATTAAGTTAAGAGATCTTCATTTAGCCTTAATTAAGATACTTAGATCTTAAGTGATCATAAAGGAGTCACTTTGCCTTA
This sequence comes from Gastrodia elata, assembly GCA_016760335.1. NCBI lineage: Eukaryota > Viridiplantae > Streptophyta > Magnoliopsida > Asparagales > Orchidaceae > Gastrodia > Gastrodia elata. The sequence goes on along the minus strand of CM028676.1, from coordinate 19,713,016 downwards.
ATAATTGAATCTAATAATTTTAGATGTTAAGTCTCAATTTAATAAGTTCAACTAAGTTAGTTTATGAGCTTAAATTCTAAAAGAAATACATTTAGAAAATCTTAAGTTAAAAACCTAGCTTAAGTCTAAAGGGATCAACTCTTAGATCTTAGATTCTAGATCTTAGACTTTAGATCTTCTACTTGAAAATTGAACTATCTCCAATTGAAATTATTTAAATGATTTATTGTCTAACTCTTTTTTTAAGCCTTCCATATGGGTATAGGATTGATTCTATCTATAAGATAATGAAATTATCCAAAAAATTAAATATAGATCTTAGATTCTCAAGTTCTTAATTAATTATTTTATCTTATAACTAATAGAGTAACATTTCACTAAGTTCTTAGTTCTTGGATCCTTCAGCTTGTAGGATTCCTTATCCTTAACTTGAGAATTAAGTATGAACTATAGATCCTTATTAGGACATCATCTTGGATTCAGGATTGGGACACCAAAGTGGAGTTCAAATTCAAAATCCTTAAATCTTGATTTACTTAATCAAGATTTGAGTAAAAGAGAAAAATACTAATAATTAGTTTGTAGATTCATTTGTTTAAATCTTATAGTCATCATATGATTTAGAATTAGAACTTGTTAAGTTCTAATATTAACTTTAAGGTCGTAAATCTGAGATCTTACTCGATAGCTGGATATTGGAGATCCTAAACTTGTGTCTTCTCAAAATAGTTAGTTGGATAAATTAGACAACAACAAATAACACATAAATCTAGATTGAGTCTCTTGCTTACTTTGACTAGGTTTGTCTTGCATACCTTGAATATTTGGGCCTTGTTCTTGAGCATAATAGGAGAACTTGGGATATGGAGGATGCATCCTAAGTTAGTATTTGTAAAACATATCATTCATCTAGTTCTTGCAGTGCTTTCAATTAGTAGAATATGTCCTAGCTTAGTCTGCCTCTTTAGTTCTTGTATTATTATAGAATAGTCTCCAGCCTACTGTATTGAATGTCTATAATGGTTATAGTCTTATTATATGAGTTTAACTCATGCCTAGCGTATTGGATATCTAAGATGGATATAGTTGAACTCTCATTATGGAGGCCCTGTATGGCCTATTGTCTGGTATGACAGTACTATGTCTTAGGCTTATTATTACTCTAGCTTAGTTTTCAGTCTTGTTTTTGCTTTGCCACATGCTTCAGTGGCATTACTTGTAGTACTGGCTTGCTTTGCCACATGTCTTAGTGGTTTTATATTATATCTGATTGTTTTGTCTTTGCCACATATCTCAGTGGTCTTTCTTTTTTATATTAATCTGCATGTTGTATGTATATTCTTATGGAGTAGCTATATATATCGGTATGTTCAGGATGTTAGAATTTCTTCTTATTTCAGCACTTGTGTCCTTTTATACTTAACATACTTCGATGCAATCATAAGCATGTTAAGATTAGATTTACTATAGTAGTTGCAGTTACTTTTACCTTTAGCTTCACCTTGCTTACTTTGGTGTTTTGCATGTTATTTCATATACTTATTGATTACTATAAATGGATAGTTTATAGTTACCCCATTTCTTTTATAGCTTATCGCACCCCATAATTGCTTGCATGTTAGAATAATCAAATGTGATATCTTTGAATGTTCAGTTCATTTAATAGCCTAAAATGTACTTAGAAAATTGTCTAACTGTAACCTTTTTCTTTTTATTGGCTGGGGCTCTGGCATTTGTGATACCGACAAACGTTAGATTCGAACTTGTTTGTAGGCAGTGCTGTAGGAGAGGAGCCAATTCAGGAGAAGGATCATTCTGCTGCAGTTTAGATAGACTTTGCATTTTTATTTCAGTGAGATTGAGGGACTTTTATATTTCTCTTAATTTAGTTTGTAATAATTAAATTGGATGTATTTTACTTTCTGTACTTGAGCTGAGTTACTGTTTCCTTTGTATTTATATACTATGTTATGCTTGTGGATGTTATATTCTATTTTTCTGCTTCTGCTACTTTGATATATATTGATGTATATTTATAGTTGTATTATCCAGGTGACAAGTTCTTGGCTTAAGGCAGGTTGGGGTCTTACCTAACTTTACTTAAGTTAGGGATTTGCCACAGTTGGAGCACCGTACTCCCTACTGTTAGTACGAGGGCCCCATAGAACCCCTAAGATCTTTAAGCCTGTGGTGCATCCAATTGCTGGATCCTTACTCGGACCCAGCTTCTAGAGATATCCTTAGCTTGATCGATCGGGGTTAACCTAGATCTCAAAAGTGATTGCAGTGATTTTGTCTAGCCTAATTATGCAATTACAACATAATTGAAAGCAATGCTAAGTCTACTCGACTCAACATGGATGGGAGGGTACTTGGTTTGATTGGGAAATTTGGCTGTAGATTGGAGATGATCCTAAGGATTAGCCAAGCTGTAATAAAAAATTATGGATCCTGAACACCATGATTAAATCTATGATTGCACCTGACAAAGGCTGGAGGCGCTGGGAGAGTTCGGGATAGCAGGGAGGAGATGACTTGGGGAAAGCTTCAATTGGAACCAATTGACCAGCAAAGAGCTTAATGAACCATACCTGGGGCTATTTATAGCATCAATTGGATCTCTCTAAGTCAATTTAGCTTTTGATCGGTCTAGATATCCTAATTTATACATAAAATAGTTTGATCTCATAATTAAAATTTGATTGTATTTTTGAATTGCTCACCCCCAAATTAACTAAGGGTGAAAATTTGGTAATTTTTGGAGATCATTTAGACCATAATTCAATTTAAATTAAATTGGTCTAATTACATTCTAGGGTTTCCAATATCTTGATTTTGCAAATTTACCCTTAATTAATTTACATGTTGGCATTTGATGTTTGGTGAGTTGAGTTGAGGCTAAGGGTTGGCTCTGCCCAAGAGCTCGGGTCAAAGAGGAGCTCTCAAAGCTTCTAGCTGAAGGATATTGGTCTTAAGGACCCATTCATAGTGCTTAACTGATTCGAGGAATTGGCTAACAGCATTACGGATGTGGCTGGGAAGAGTGGGGGACAAGTCTGGCAGCTCGCGTACGGGAGATATTCCCTGTCGGGGGTAAGGCGCATCCAGGACAAAGATCCACGATGCGAGTGCACTGTGGTTCGTCTGATCTATCGACCAGAGCTGCATAATGGTGCTGATCTTCCAGATTATAACGGCCAAATACAGAATGATCTAGGCCGTGGGACCCATGGGACGGATCCAACACGTAATCGATAATCTCACTAAATTGAATCTAGGCTGTCGAGCATTCAGGAGCGACTGCATATGCGGGGTGAATCCGCTGTCATGGGACCCGGACTCCGTAGCGAATCGCCTGCGATTCGCACAATGGATCCTAGACGGGTAAACCCTTTAAGGTTACATCTGTGATTATAAATTGATTCAAACCCATTTATGTGTTTTTTTTAATTTAACTTAAATTCAATTATGGCCTAAATGACCTCCAATAATTCTCAAACTTGCATACTAGCTAATTTGGGGGTGAGGAATTCAAATATGCAATCAAATTTTGATTCGGAGATCAAAATATTTTAGTTATTAATTAAGGTTCCAAATTTGATGAAATTACCAATTTTGACCTAATGAGGTCCGATTGACCCCAAATATTTAGAGTTAGCTCTTAGTGACCATATGAATGCGATGTGATTATATTTAAAGTGTGGTTAAGCTTATATTAAGCTTGGTAACAATTTATCGTTGTTACAGACTCCCCCACTTAAGAATGATTTTGTCCCCGATATTATCTTAAGAAAGGAAAAAGGAAAACACAAAATTTAAGAATATAATTTTTAGAAATTAAGAGTACTTGGGCTTTCAAAGAGACTTGGGTATTTATGTTGTATATCGACCTCTTTCTCCCAATTAGATTCTTCAAGAGAGCGATTACTCCACTGAACTCTTAATATGGGAATAGAGCGATTTATCAGTTGCTTTTATTCACGAGCTAAGATTCTGATGGGCTCTTCCACATATGTAAGGTCTGATTGAAGGGATTGCGCTGGAAGTTGCATTAGATGCGATGGATCATGAAGACATCTCCATAATGATGAAATATCAAAAACATTATGTATTATAGGAAAATCCTTGGGAAGTTTTAAGTTGAAGGCTGTAGAACTTATCATTGCTGCCACACCGAAATTGAAGACATTTTTCATTGGGCTGACTTTAAGGTATGCAAAATCTCCAACATTGAAATCCAATGGATGATGATGGGCATCGTGATATTTGCTTTGGTGATCTTGCATGGCTCTAATTCTTTGTTGAATTAACTGCACCTTTCTATTTGTTTCATCGACATTATAACATCCATAGGTTGTTACTTAGCTTAACTTTAACTTAATCACATCCTAATTATTATTTTATTGAGTTTATCTAGTCATTAGAACAAATCCTAGGAGATTTGGAGTGATTCAGAGCTCAATCAAATACTTTAAATATTTTAATTATATTTAATTAATGGAAAATTGAGATATTTAATTTGACTTTGAAATCAAAATCCGACTTCGCCATTGCGATCATCACCCCAAAATTAGCTTGGGGCGATGTTTTGGACGCATTTGGAAGTTATCGGATTTTATCGAATATTTTAATGTAATTAAATACCCCAAAAATAGGAAAATTAAATACTCATCGGAATCGAAATCAGACTTCGCGTTGAATTCCTTACTCCCAAATTAGTTAGAGGTGAATTTTTGGGATTTTTTGAAGATCGTTTATAAAATATAATTTTAGAGATTAATTAATTTAATTTATTTAAAACCCATTTTCATTTTTCGCTCCTTTTTCCTCCTTCTCTGGCTGGGACCCACATTCATCCAATCCCTACTGAAATTATGAGCCTCATTTCCCTTCAGCCCTCCTGCTATGCTCAGCCTAGTCTGCCCCTCTATCTTCTGCCAGCCCCCTATCTCACCAAGTGGGATGGGACAACTCAAGCCCATCCCATCCTATGGCAGGCAGTCCTCCATTAAAAGAGCCTTTAGCTCTCAGCTCCATTTCCCCTATTTTCTTTGCCCAGCTAAATCCCCCATTGCTGTGTTTGCTGAGGGAAGGATCTCTCAAGCTTTCAAGCCTCCCTTAGAAAATATGCTATTATTGAAGCTAAGGTACCTCCTTTCCCCCATCTAATGGATTCAGTGGCTACTTCATTTTACTCTTATGCTTATTTTACATCCTTAGAAATCTGTGATTTGTAATGTGGAGGTCATTAGAGCTCATTAAGATATTAAATTTCATTGTAGATGAAATGCTTTGTTTGCATTCTTTTTGCATACCCTGACCTTTAACTCCATTATTTGCATAGTTAGAATATATCTATCAAGCTTATTTTGGTATCAATGGAAAGGTCTCGGAAATATATTTCCATCGGTATATGGCACCGCATATGAAGTGCTCTAAGTTGAGAGTATTTGAGTTTAAAAAATGACTCATTACGATTTTCGCACAGGCAAAATCACCATCGAGCGCTGCTGCGCGCTGCAGCGCCCGAGGTTTAAAATTAGGTCCACTTCAGCGCGCCATCGCGCGCTCAGCGCGCTGCAGTGCCCGAGATTTGAGTTGAGTCCACCATAATCTACTGCAGCACGCCACAACGCTGAAACCTGCTACAACGCACTCCAGCGCGCTACAGCGCTGAAATCCACTGCATCGCGCGCTGTAGCGCCCAGAATTGTTCGGATTAGTCGAGAACCGACCGAAATGGTCAAAATCTTACAATTTTCAAATTTAAGTACCCTAGGACCCTTGTGGGGCCGAAATATATCAAATTTGAATCTAGTTTAAGAAAAATTAAGCACTGTATAAGTGTGTAGGTGAATTTTAATTTGCCTTAGATGATAATTAATCTATAATCATCTATAAAACCCTTAATATTGATTTGACCACATCTTAGTCAATTAGACTCTAAATTAAGAAATTCAAGATGCTAACTAGGTTAGAAATTCTATGCCAACAGTAAACCGAAATAAAATTTGGTTTTTGATCACTAGAAACTCTAGGTTGACCAAAATGCCCCTAACCCTAATTAGGTCATAACTTGGCCAATTGAAAACCAATTTGGGTGCACTCCCAGTTAAAGTACTCAATGTGATATAGGAAAGCTATAGCCACTGAGTTTACTGAATTTAGATCTCAAATGGAAAAGTTAGGTTTTTGACCCCTCTTAACCCTAGAATTGACACATTTACCCTTAAACTTAAAACACTCATAACTAATCCATTAGACATTAGAATATAGTGTTCTTAGACTCTATGGAATCCTTGGACAGTAGACAATAATAAACCAACTAAATTTTTAGACTTTGCTATGTGAAATTACTAAAATACCCTTATAGGTTAGAATCCTTAAATTTGACTCATAGGACTTAATACTTGTCCAAATTTAGTGTGCTTATTGCCTACCTTCATAATAGACAGTAAATAATCATTTGGCAGTAAGAAAATTTATTTTGGATCACTAAATCAAAAATTAGCTTTTTAGACCTTATGTAGGGCAAAATGGTTATTTTGCCCAAAATTTAGGTTAAGTGTTCTTAACCCTTAAAATATTATTTAAATCATTAAAAATAGCAATAAAACTGATTTAGGATTAATTTAAGTCTTAAATCCCATAATTTGAATAATTTGTCAAACTTCTAATTTATGCTTGAAAATCTCTAAGGATAATGTCTTACTTAGCCAAAATCCGCTCTTAACTTCCATAATTAAATAAAATAACAAATAAAAGATAAACTATAATAACTATTATTAACTCTTAAAATCCCTTAAGTCTTTTTTTAGGAGCTTTCTTAAGAACTTCACTTGCACCCTAAAACCTTTTCCCTTAAGATTAGGAGTAGATCATATGTTAAAATTTATTCATTGAGTAAATGAGTTATTCAATGAATGAAATATTAGTTTTATTAATTTCTAGATTTTTATACTTTAATTATGATTATTTTATCTTTTAATTTTAGATTAAGACTAGGAGATTCATTTTATTAAGCCTTGATTTTGCTTAATAGGATTTGCCTTAATCTTTAATTCACTTTTAGACTTAAAAACCTTATATCTTACGTTTGACCTTTGGATTATATGATTAACTCCAATGTCATGGTGTTTAACTCATAATCTCTAGTTTAGTAAATTTTGATTAGATCTTAGCCTAAAACATCTAAATTTATCAATTAAGGACGTAATAATTTTTTATTTAACTTATAGTCGATTATGATTAAACTAAATTAGAACATGATCAGTTCTAATTACTTTTAATTTATAAGCTCGTGCTTCTAAGTTACACTTGATAGCAGGAATTGGAGATCTTAAGCTTGTGTAATGTGAAATAATTAGAATTGTTTAATAGATAAGAATTGATGTCATCATGTGTAGTAAAGTCCCTTGCTTACTATTGTTTTACTTGTTCTTTTACATTCCTTAAATTTTTTGCATTATTCCTTAAACATGTCATACAGGATAATGTTATTGCTTGAAATGAAAATATAGAATATTAGGATAACATTTGCATTGGGTTCAATTACTTGTTGATCTATTGCATTTTACCATACTGGACAGTAGTAAGGAGAAATAAGGAGTACTTGACATTACTCATTGAGGAGTGTTGTGCTAAGTTTGGAACCCGTATAGTCTTGTATATATGCTTGACTCCTCAGCTACTTATGGATATGTCCACAGAAGCAAAAGAAAACAACTAAAATATTTCTACATTCGTGAATATTTTGTCACCTTAGCCTCCATGTTGATGCTAATAATCCTTTTGATATCAGCAGGCTAGATTAGCCATCTTCTAATATGGCAGTACTTACATACATGTTCACTGTTTACTATTTGTTGTTTCTTGTTTATCGCCATACTTAACTTTAGTCTACCTTGCTTTACTTATTTACTTGTATATTATAGGATACTAGACTTTTGTTGCTTACATATATGTATCGTTGTTGGATTAACTTCTCTTAAATTAGCATATATTATATGATCATCAACAAGTTTAGGATTAGATTTTTTCTTAGTACTTTTACTTACTATATTATACATGTATGCCTATCCTTGCTTAGTTTACTTGAGGTGTGCCTTTTTGCCTCAAATCTTGTTTAGTTATAAATGCTATATTTATAACTTATCCTTCACCTTTGTATACTTGTTGCACCCTTATGCTTTGCTTATTTTTATAATATAAGTAAAATGGTGATATCATAAAACTCATGAATTATTAACAGCTTAAAATGTACTTAAACAATATGTATAACTAGAATTTTCTTTTTTTTAGCTGGGGCCTTATTATTGTGAAACCAACAATGGTATATTCTGAGTTATTCGAGGTAGTTAAGCCTTCTGAAGATCAGATTTAGGAAGAGAAGCTGTTGTCGCTGATGATCCTTAGCTTAGCTCCCTTTTATTTTGTGAGGATGAGATCTTTATCTTTTTCATTTAACTTATTAAAGTTGTAATAATATAGGTACTATCTGATTGTGTTTTCCTTACTGTACTATTTATTTTGAGTTTTATGATGCATTTTTCTCTATTTATTTTGGTAAATTGGATGAATGTTTACTTTACCTTGTTTTCGCACTCTAATTTTGCATTTGCTTAGTAATTGATTAACATAGCATGTATGTATTAGCTTATCTCTCCCTTATTAGTGGAATAAGGTTTACACCTAATCCAATGTTAAGTGAGGGGTTTGCCAAAGTGACACACCACCCCTTAGCTTAATATTGTGGATTAAGGGGTGGAGCGCCACAGACATGGTCAAATCCATAAAGTTGAACGCTGCCAATTTTAGACCATACAAGTGGAGTACTACACTTTCTGTAATATAAGGCTTCATATAGCTCCATGCTAATACTTGTTTGATAACTATTATTAAGAGCAAACTCCATGAGAGGAATGTGGTTTTTTTAGAAACCACTGAAATTTAAAATATATAATCATAGGAGGTCTTCAAGAACTTGATTGACACATTTTGTTTATCCATCTGTTTGAAGATGGAAGGCGGTGCTCACAGGCAGGGTAGTTCCCATGTCTTGATGTACCGCTTGCTAGAACTTAGATGTAAATCTGCTGTCACGATCAGAAATTATTGATTTTGGAATACTGTGGAGTTTGATGATTTCTTTAATGTAAATCTTTTTCAACTTCTCCATGGAATAGGTTTGATACATATGAATGAAATAAACTGACTTTGTTAGGTGATCAACTATTATCTAGATTAAATCAGCTTTGAATCTTGCTTAGGTAAGCCCATAATAAAATCAATAGATATATTGAACCATTTCCATTCGGTGATTGTTAGAGGATGAAGGAGTGTGGTGCCTCGCCCCCTGATCTACCAGATTAAGTCAAGGGAAGGTGTGCCACTCTGGCAAATCTCTCACTTATCTATAAACCACTAATAAGGGAAAGATGTGCCATTAATATATATATATATATATATATATATATATATATATATATATATATAATAGGATCTATCACTAAGTAAATACAAATACAGAGTGCGAAAGTGAGAAAAAGTAAAACAATATGTCCAACTCACCACAATAGAAGTAAGAAACAGAAACATACAACTCAGAATAATAAGTACAAAAAGAAAACATAGTTAAGATACCTATATTATTATAATATTTTAAATAAGTTTTAATGAAGAAGATAAGTAATCTCTCATCCTCACAATAAAGTAGTAAGAGATCTAAATGGCTTCAACTCCACCCTATTGCTCCTCATAAAGAAAAGACTCCTCTTTAGTTACAAGCTCCTCTAATCTAAGCGATCCGATTCTGACATTATCGATTTTATAATGCTAGGGCCCCAGCCAAGAAAAGAAAAAAAGTCTTATTAGACATATTGTCTAAGTATATTTTAAGATAATATATTATTTCATGAATTTGTTATTGTCACCATTTACTTAGATTATACAAAAATATACTAGCATAAGAGCAATAAGCATACAAATAGAAGTGACAAGTTATATATAATAGTATTTCTAACTGATCAACAATGAGGTAAGAGACATATCTCAATAATAAGCTAAGATAAGGTTAGACATACATATGTAAATACAGTAATAAGGTACTGAAAGTAAGGACTAATCCTAAATATACTGATGATCGTATGACATATCATGTTAAAATAATAATATGATTGTGATATGTATAGTAAGTAGTAACAAAAACTAGCATCCTATAAGTAAGTAAGCAGGTAAAGTAAGGCTAACTAAAATAAAATACCATAGTAAAATAGTAAATGGTAAACAAGTATGTACAGACTGCTATACTAGAATCATTGGACAATCAAACCACAATAAATTCTCATAGACTTTCTGGGTTAGGGTAGAATAGAATAGAATAGCATGACTGAAGAGGCAGTAAATACAAATATAATAAATTTTAGTTATTTTACTTTACTCTCGTGGACACGTCTAGAAGCAGCTGATGAGTCAAGCACATCTGCAAGACTATATAGGTTCCAACTTAATAATACACTAATCAATGAGTAATGTTAAGTAATCTTTATTTCTCATTACCCCTATCCATTATGGTAAATGTGCACTAGAACTTACCAAAAAAATTAAACCCAATGCAAATGTTATCCTAATTATTCTAAGTTTTTATTTCATATAACAATGTTATCTTATATGACATGATCAAGGTATTGGCACAAAATACAAGGAATGTAAAAGCACAAGTAAATCAAAAGTAAGCAAGGGACTCTACTACACATGGTGACATTTATTATTATCTACTTAAACAATTCTAACATTTCTAAGTTACATAAGTTCAAGATTTCTAACTTCTACTATTAAGTATAAATTAGAAGCACAGCCGTATAAGTTAAAAAGTATATAGAACTGAATAAGTTTTAATTAGTTCAATCAATGCTGCTTTCAAGTTAATATAAGAAATCAGTGTCTCCTAATTGATGAATTTAGACATTCTAAGCTAAGATCTTATCAAGATCTACTAAACTAGGGATTATGAATTAAATACCATGAATTAGAGTTAATCACATAATCCAAAGATAAAGCTTAAGACATATAGTTTAATTTTAAATATGAACTAATGATTAATGCAAATCTTTTTAAGCAAAATCAAGCTTAATAGGATGATTCTCCTACTCTTATTCTAACGTTGAAAGATAAAATAATTATAATTAAATTATAAAAGCCTAGAAACTAATAAAACTAAGGTTCTATTCATTGAATAACTCACTTTGTTCAATGAATGAAATATAATATAGTATCTATTCCTATTCTTAAGGAAAATATCATAATGTGAAGTGTAGATCCTAATAGGCTCCTAATAAAAATAATTTAAGGATTTTTTAGAAGTTGATGAAATTTTTTATAATTTAACTTTATTTGCTATTTTTATTCAGTTAGGGAGATTGAAGAAGGATTTTAGCTAAGTAAGGTGCATTATCCTTACTAAGGGATTTTCATGCCTTAATTGATATTTTTATCAAATTACCTAATTTAAGAGATTAATAACTTAAATTGATTGTATATCAGTTTTATTATTGATTTTTATGATCTAAAGGATATTTTAGAGGTCAAGGGCACTTAACATAATTTTTGGACAAAATAACTATTTTAAGGTTCTAAAATGTTTCTTTCTGATTTAGGGTTCCAAATTAGATTTTATTAATGCCAAATAATTCCTTACTGTCTAACATGAAGACAGACATTAAGTTCACTAAATTTGGACAAGAATTAGGCCATATGGGTCCACATTAATGATTTTTACCTATGGGGGTATTATGGTAATTTCATCAAGTAAAGTCTAAACTTTTGTGCAATTTTACTATTGCTTACTATCCAAAGATTCTGTAGAGTCTAAGAACTCTAAATTTTGATGTCTATTAGTTAAGTTATGACTATTTCAAGATTAAGGGCAAATGTATAATTTTTAAGGTTTAAGAGGGGTTCAAAATCTAACTTTTCCATTTGAGATCCAAATTCAGTAAATTCAGTAGCTATAGCTTCCCTATGTCACACTGAGAATTTTAACTGAGAGTATACCCAAATTGGATCTCAATTGGTCAAGTTATGACATAGTTATGGTAAATTAGGTTAAATTAAGGTTTCTAGTGGTTAAACCCTAATTTTATTTCAATTTACTATAGGTTATTATTTTCTGATCTAAATGGTATATTAGATGACCTAATTTGAAGTCCAATTAACTAAGTTATGGCTAAATCTAGGTCATTAAGGGGTAATTAAGGAAGGTCCTAAAAGTGATTAGTTAAACTAATAATCTAACATCAAAACTAATACTAACAGATTAAAATAGACATTTTCTAGATTAAAATAAGACCTATATTAGTTAGGTTTTGTGTCACTAGGTATAAAGTTATGGCTAGGGGAAGTCTTGGTACAAGTGTAGGAGGTCCTAAAATGTCACTATGTTATTTAAGCATCATACAGGAAAATTAACATTATCATAATATTCCTCTCATTTTTTTGAGCAAAATGAAATATATATTTAATATATTTAGACTTATGGATTAAAAATTATGAATGATTAAAGTTATGTAATTTATGCAATTCATTTTATTCAAATAGAATCAATTAAATTAACTATTCAAATTAATTAAACAAGAATTAAATATATCCCTTTTTAATTCAGCAGCTGCGTACCCCACAGCAGATAACACCAAATTAGAACTTGATGCGTGGCTCGATGGGTCCCATCTGTCTCAAACGATAGAGACAGTGGCGGGGCCAACTAGACATGTGGCAGCATCTTGAGCTGCGGGTGGGGCCCACTGCCACAGACAGAGGCGACGACGGGGCCTACAAGTTCTTAAAATTTTGTGGCTGATGGGTCATGGGTCCCGTGGTTAATGAGTCAGCGGAACCCACATCAATAATGAGCGCATCCTGGAGACACATGGGTCAGGCTTGGGTCGACCCAGTCCGACCTAAGAACCTTAGCCTTTGTCCCGAGTCGACGAAACTAGGGCAGACATTTCAGCGGTGATCCCGGCGGTGAGGCGGCGAGGCCCACACGGTCGACGGTAGACCTTGACAAGGCTTACATGTAGGTGGCTAAACTGACGCCTGCAGAGCTCAGAGTTGCGAGAAGTCGCTAACCCTATAGGCTATGGTTTAGTGAGACGGGCGAATAACGGTTTGTACTATTTGTGATAACCTAATTGTGATTGATCCCTAATGATATAACTATATTGGGATTGCTCATTCATCAATCCAGGCTTGTAAATAAGTATACAAATCGAAGTACATCAATATTATTGAATGAAGAAGGAGATCAGCGTGTACCTCAGGGGATGGTCAGCGGGAATTAGGGTTCGAAGGGTGCAGGACTGAGCTCGATCCACCAAAGTCTCGATCCCCATGTGTGGATAGGAGTCTTAAGTACAGCTGGGCAGAGAGGTCGAGATCGGGGATGCACGAGTTGGGTAGTAGCCGCGGCGGCTTGCCGCATGGCGCAGGCGATGCAGTCGAGGAAGGAGACGCACTGGGATCATCTGATCTTCAATCAGATGGTCTGTATTAGCCGTCTGATCTAACGGGCGATCCAAACGGTGCAACCAATAAAGGCGGATGATGTTAGGATTTAAATGACATTGCGATATAAATATACTAATTTAAATAATATTATTATTAATTTACTAATTTAAATCCTAATTTTATTAATTAATTAGAGAACTTCCAAGAATTTCCAAATATTTACCACTAGATAATTGAGGGGTGAGGAACGTAATGATGAAGCCAGATTTTGGTTTCGATAAGTATTTTATTTTCTTAATTTCCAGGGTATTTAAATATTATTAAAATATTTGACAGATTTTTGACAACTTCCGATTACCATGAAAACATCACCCCTAGCTAATTTGGGGGCAATGAGCGCAATGGCGAAGTCTGATTTTTGATATGAGGTCAAAATAATGAGATCAATTTCTAGGGTTCCTGAAATTCCCATAATCAGGGTTTGATCCAATTGACCCCTGATTTGTACTACATCTTGGTGATGAACTCCTAATGACTCAATTAGTGCACTAAGATCAAAATTAGGACTTGGATCAATCATAATTGGCTAGAGTAACAACTTGAGTTATTATAAGCAGTCCTCCTTGCCTTTGGTGTTCAACTTTGTTGAGATTATAGGCATGATATTTTTCCATGAATTTGCCCACACTTCTTTTCATAAAAGGCCACCAGAATGACTTCTTCAAATCCTAGTACATTTTAGTACTTCCCAGATGGACCTGATATCCTTAATTTTGACCTTCGATAAGAATCTCCTTATGCATAGATTTGAGGATCCATAAGCGATTCCCCTGATTGATTATATTTCCATATAGCATCAGATCATGCTGATTCCCCTGAATGATTACATTTTCATGCAGCTGCAGATCATGCCGATGGCCACCTTCAATATTGGCCTTTAATATTAGGTACTCTTTTTTTTTAGTATGTGAGATGGAGACATTTTTATGAAAAGTGGGTTCCATAGTGCTCTGACCTAACATCTTGCTCAGCATATCACCACACACTAGAACAATATCTAGCCTATAGAATGCTTCCTCAATCGAGCTTTCAGCGATCATGGCACTGAGAGTAGCATGACGGCAAAGGGCATCGGCTATGACATTAGCTTTGCCGAGATGATACTGGATGTTCAAATCATTATTGTTTATCAGTTCTAGCCATCTTTGCTGCCAACAATTAAGATCCGCTGAGTAAAAATATACTTTAGGCTTTGATGATCGGTGAATATTGAACACTAAACACCATAAAGACAGTGATGCCAAATTTTAAGAGCGAATACAATAATGGCAAGTTCGAGATTATGCATCGAATAATTCTTCTCGTATGGCTTAAGCTGATGAGAAGCATATGCGATTACTTTTCCTACTTGCATTAGTACACATCCCAAACCTATTACAGATGCATTTGTGTAGACTTGGTAGTTTAGACCTTCCTTGGGTAAGGGCAGAAGAGAGTGCATCTTTTAGCGTTTGAAATGCATCTTCGTATTTGGGACTCCAAATAAAAGATACTGCCTTCTAGGTTAGCTTTGTTAATGGAGTGGCAATTTGAGAAAAGCATTTAACAAACTTTCTATAGTGGCTAGTTAAACCCAAAAAAATTCAAGTATCGGTCACGGACTTTGGCTGCTACCAATTTTGAACAACACTAACCTTTCTTTGATCCACCCTAATTCCTTGGGCATCAACGACATAACCTAGAAAAGCTACTGAGTCAAGCCAGAACTCATTCTTGGAGTACTTGGCATAGAGTTGATGGTTGCACAATTCTTGTAGTACTGCCCTTAAGTGGCTCTCATGTTCCACTTTATTCTTCAAATAAATTAAAATATCATCAATAAAGACGATGACAAATTTGTCTAAGAATGCCTTAAGTACACGCTGCATTAAACCCATAAAAATAGACATCGTATTTGTTAGACCAAAAGACATTACCGAAAATTCATAGTGTTCATAACGAGTCCTAAATGCTGTCATTTTGATGTCTTCACCTTTGACTCATAGATGATGGTAACCATATTGCAAATTAATCTTGGAGAATACCTTAGCTCTAGATAATTGATCAAAGAGGTCATAGATTCACGGTAACGAATATTTATTCTTGATTGTTACTTTATTGAGTTCATAATAGTCCTTACACATGCGCATAGAACCATATTTCTTCTTTACAGAAAGTACTGGCGCTCCTCAAGGAGAAGAATTTGGTCTAATGAGACCTTTCTAGAGCAATTCTTGAAGTTGCTTGTTTAGTTCCTGCAATTCCTTGGGTGCAATATTGGGGCGCCCCGCCCCTCAATCCACAGGATTAAGACAAAGGGAGGTGTACCACTCTGGCAAATCCCTCACTTATCATTGGATTAGGTATAATCCACAATCCACTAATAAAGGAGAAATATGCTCAGAATATGTACAACATGAATCAATCACTATGTAAACACAAACTCAGAGTGCAGAAGCAAAGTAATTAAATAGTACATCCAATTTACCATAATACATAAAGGAAATGCAACATACTGCTTATAATAAACAATACAGTAAGAAAAAACATAGCATAAAGGTACCTGCATTATTACAACATTTTAAATAAGTTTAATGAAATAAAAAAGCAAAACTCTCATCCTCATAAGAAAGCAATAAAGGAACTAGATAACTTCTTGTTCACCCACTGCTCCTCCTCAAGATAAGGCTTCTCTTTAGGCACGAGCTCCTCAAAATGTTCCAGATCTGACATTATCTGTTTCACAATGCCAAGGCCCCAGCCAACAAAAGAAAAATCTTATTAGACAATTATTTAAGTACATTTTAGGCTGATAAATTTTCATAAGTTTATTAGTGTCACCATTTACTATAAACTAAACAAAATATACTAGCGTAGGATCAACAAGCATACAAAAGAGGTGGTAAGTTATAAATAAAAGCATTTATAACTAATTAAGAATGAGGTAAAAGACATACATCAAAATAATCTAAAATAAGGTTAGTCGTACATGTATAAATATAGTAAATAAAAGTACTAAAAGGAAAGGCTACACCTAAACGTGCTGAAGATCATATGACATATTGAGGTTGGAAATAAATAATCTAACTGTGATACATATAGTAAGCAGTAATAAAATCTAGCATCCAATGACATACGAGTAAGCAGGTAAAGTAAAGTAAAGTTGACTGAAGTAATATGCATTATTAAAATAGTAAATAAAAAATAGGTATGTACAAACTGCCATATCAGAAATTGGCCAATCGGGCCACAGTAACTTTTCTAAAGCCTTTCTAAGCTAGGGCAGAATAGAACTGAATAAGCAGGACTGAGGAGGTAATAAATACAAATACAGTAATTTTTAGTTATTTTACTTTTCACCTATGGGCACATCCAGAAGCAGCTGAGGAGTCAACCACATCTGCAAGACTATATGGGTTCCAAACTTAACACAATAATCCTCAATGAGTAATGCTAAGTTATCCCTTATTTCTCCTTATCCTTATCCATTAGGGTAAATGTGCACCAGAATCAACCTGAATACTGAACCCAATGCAAATATTATCCTAACTATTCTAAGTTTTTGTTTCATGTAATAATGTTGTCTTATATGTCATGTTCAAGGTTTAAGGTACAAAATATAAGGAATGTGTAAGCACAAGTAATCAATAGTGAGCAAGGGACTCTACTACACATGGTGACACTATTATTATCTAATTAAACCATTCTAATTATCCCAAGTTACACAAGTTCAGGATTTCCAATTTTTACTATTGAGTGTAACTTAGAAGTATGACCTTATAAGTTAAAAAGCAATTAGAACTGATCAGGCTCTAATTTAGATTCAATCAATATCGCCTATAAGTTAATTAAGAAATCAAAATGTCCTAATTGATGAATTTAGATATTCTAAGCTAAGATCTGATCAAGATCTACTAATGCTAAGGATTATGAATTAAATATCATGAATTGGAGTTAGTCACATAATCTAAAGGTAAAGCTTAAAGACTAAAGTTTAAGTCTAAATATGAACTAATGATTAAGACAAATCCTATTAAGTATAATCAAGCATAATAGGATGATTCTCTTATTGTTAATCTAAGGTCAAAAGATAAAATAATTAGAATTAAATTATGAAAATTTAGGAACTAATAAAATCAAGGTTCCATTCATTGAATAACCCACTTTATTCAATGAATGAATTTTAATATAGGATCTATTCATAATCTTAGGGAAATGTTCTAAGGTGAAGTGCTGAAATCCTAATGAGTTCTTTAAGAAATGACTTAGTGAGATTTAGGATTTGAGGAAATTAATTGAATTTATTTTCATTCACTATTTTTATTTAATTAAAAGAGTGAATGATAGATTTTAGTTAAGGGGCATTCTTTTTACTTAGAGATTTTTAAGCCTTAAATTGAGATATTTGACAAATTATTCAAATTATAAAATTTAAGATTTAAATTGATCTTAAATCAGTTTTATTACTGATTTTAATAATCTAAATAATATTTTAGGGGTTAAGAACACTTAACCTAAATTTTTGGAAAAATGACCACTTTGTCCCTACTTAAGGGTCCAACAAGCTACCTTTGATTTAGGGTTCCAAATTAGTTTTTCTTGACACCAAATGATTTCTTACCATCTAATATAAAGATAGACAATAAGTACACTCAATTTGGACAAGATTTGAGTCATATAGGTCCAAACTAAGGAATTTGACCTAAGGGGCAATTTAGTAGTTCTTACCTAATGAAGTCTAAAAATTTGTGCAGTTTATTATTGTTTGCTGTTCAAGGATTCCATAGAGTCCAAAAACACTGAATTCTGACGTCTATTGGATTAGCTATGACTAATTCAATTCTAGAGATATTAATGTAATTTTCTAAGGTTTAAAAGGGATCAAAAACTTAACTTTTCCATTTGATATCTAAATTCAATAAATTCAGTGGCTACAACTTCCTTATACCCCACCAAGTACTTTAACTAGGAGTAGACCCAAATTAGACCTCAATTGGATAAGTTATAACCTTATTAGAGTTAGGTGTATTTAGTTAACTTAGGATTTCTAGGGGTCAAAACCCTAAATTTATTTCAGTTTACTACTGGTACTAAAATTCTAACCTAGTTAGTACTTTGAATTTTTTAATTTGGAGTCCAAATGACTAAGATACAGACTTTTCAATTTCTAGGGTTTTAAGAG
The DNA here is from genome assembly GCA_016760335.1 of Gastrodia elata. Classification (NCBI taxonomy): domain Eukaryota; kingdom Viridiplantae; phylum Streptophyta; class Magnoliopsida; order Asparagales; family Orchidaceae; genus Gastrodia; species Gastrodia elata. The sequence continues at coordinate 19,694,292 of CM028676.1, read as the reverse complement.
TAATTAGGAAGGCTTCTAAAAGTCATTAGTCAAACTAATTATCAAATGGCAACATTAATACTATCAAAGTATTTCTGAAATTTTCCTGATTACTTTAAGACCCATATTGAATATGTTTGGGTGAGTGTGTGCAAAGTTATGAAGGTTTGAAGTTTTGGTACAATTGAGTGGATATCCTAAAATGTCACTACGTTAATTACTCATCCTACAAAAAAATGAACAATGCCAAAATATTCATCTCATTTTTTTGATAAAAATGAGATATATATTTATTATATTCAGATTATTAAATTAATAGTTAAGAGTAGATAAAGTTTCTAAATATTATTTAATTAAAATAAGTTTACTATTTTAATTAATTAAGCTTAGCAGGGATTAAATTAAGAATTTATAAATTAATCATTAGCTTACTGTTTAAGCTTTGACAGCAATTACACAAATATATATATATATATATATATATATATATATATATATATATATATATATATATTTATATATATATGGATATAACTATATATACTTACATATATGTATATATATTCAATGGTATATACTCTCTCTCTCTCTCTCTCACACACACACACACACACACACACACACATATATATATATATATATATATATATATATATATATATATATATATATATATATATATATATATAACTATTTAACTGCAGACTACGTCGCATCAGTGAGCGGTGGGTCCACAGGTATGCGGTCAGCCAGTGGTTCGACGAGGAGGTAGAGGCGGGCCCACGGTGCAGGTACGGAGCAGACACGTGGGCCCCACGGTCGAACGTGCGATGGGACGCAGGGCAGAATGGAGGCAGACCCATCGTGACACATGGACCAATCCCGCGGTGTCGCATTGAGAGGGCGGATTCCGCTACCGAACCCAGCACCCGCACGCAGCCCGCGCGTGCGAGCACGGGTCTGGTCTGACCCGACCCGACCTGGGATGTCGCCTTTCTCTCACGACATAACTCGCGTCACCTCGTCTAGGGCACGAAATCCCGCACAATACCGGTAATGCCTCGGCTAGATCCGCATGCCATTGGAAAGAACTCTTAGCGGCCTTTACGTCGGTGGTCTAGTCCGAAGGTGGTGTGCTCGAGGGTGGGAGTTAGGCTTAGCCCTAGTTTTAGGGCTCGGTGGGCACGAGCGGTTACTATATACTATTGTATACAAAACCTTAAATTCGGCCGATTGGGATCGATTACGGGTGATCGGCACCATTCAATGGATGATTTAGCACGCGGAATAGGCTTTCAAAAAGGAAGACATGCAATAATTGAAGAGGTACGAGTGATCGAGGGGTACCTTGATCGACAGTCAAGGTTCATTGCAGGAGTGAGACGACGGCAACCGAACTCCAATTTTGCAAATGGTGGGGTTCAGAGCATCGTGTGAGTCCTTATGAATTGATTGATGGAGCTCGCGTGGCTTCCACGAGTGGGGACTAGAGGCCACAGCGGCAGGATGACCGCATGGTGATCCGCGGAGAAGCCGAGGAAAACGCTCTCGGAGTCATTCGAGTGTAACGATTGTAACGCCCTGTCCCATCGTCGCGCGCAACAGAGATATTTAAGGATAAAAACATTGGTGGCGGAACAGTGCATTATTTGGGAAAGAGTGCTGAACCTCCTAGAATATTGAAACAGACTACTGAAGCTCTACTCAAGGTAGAACTGAGGACTAATTTATAAGATAACAGTAAAACACTTATCTTAAATACCATATATATCACTTATATACATTGGATTGTGAGAGGTAGTTTTAATAGGAATCCAATATATATGAGTATTAGTATTTCTTTTATGCTGATCATATTACAATACTAAGTATACGTAATAATATTAACAGAGTTTGAAAGCTAAAGCATTCATCATGATTACTCATCACAAAAGCTAAGTAAAAGCATTCATCTCAGAAAAGAAATAAAATATATATCCAAAATTTAGATTATTATAATCCAATTACTTAATATAAAAGACAAAAAAAGTCTCTCACTTACGATGAAAAGTAAGCTAATATAGTAAATAAAAATGAGCTTGCTAGTGCTTCACAAACTTCTCCTGGATCTCATGTGAAGCCTTCAAAGTCTGCTCCACAAACTGATCTGAATCTAACAAATTATTGGATCACAAAATGTTCTACGTGTTAGACAGCAAGTCTAATGCATCTAAAGCTACTATATACATTTATAGTTTTAAGAGATTATCATTTAGGTAACCAAAACAATACTATAGAAAAGCACATAAACAATTGAAAAGTATAAAATTGTACTGAACAACAAGGAAGTAGAACAATAGCTGAAAGACCGAGTACTGAAAATAGAAAGATGCAAGGAAACTGAAACTAAATCAAATGCCGAGATAAAACTGTGGTGTATGTCACTGAATATATAACTATATATCTGAATATGCCACAAAACTTTATGCCTCAAATATGCATAACTTGATGTCACAAGGCATCCCATAGAATCCTAAGTGAGCATACGCTCTGTTGACAAATCCTAGATGAGCACAACGATCTGCTAATAGATCCTAGGTGAGCACAATGCTATGCTAATGCAGTGATATGACTTATGCAATTCATAATATGCCAAGGCTTTAATAACTATATGCTCTTAAAATGTTTAAACCTGAAAATGATCAAAACAAAGCGAATAAATCCATTTGTCTCCATGATTCAAACCTTATCTAAATTGATTACATAATTTTATTCTAATTCCACTGAATTGAATATTCATTCCATAACAGTATTCTAAATTATTACATGGGTAGAGTACACATGCATGATTAGCATATCCTATAAAGGGTGATATTAACACATAGTTTGTTTAACTGTACTTATCAATGCACACAAGGATAAGGGACATAATCCTTTTACAGTTTATTCTCTCAAACTATGCTATTAAACTCACAATCTATAATACACTTTGAACTTGGGATGTTTATTATGAACTAAACTGTACTTATATAATTACTTAAGATAAGACTGAGACTCTACAGTTCTATTTAGGGTAAATCAACCAATTCCATCTTCTACTGAACAAATTAGTTCTATAGATATGCACTATCATCTCCATATGATAATTATAACGGCCCCAATATTGAATAGGAACTTAATCCAATATTAGAGAATTACCATAATATTTAAAATTGGATCAAAAGAAAACTAACCCAATATTAAATATTAAGTGGCCAAGTATCTTTGTGAGGGTGTTAAGTTAAGAAAGTTATAATGAAAGAAGTATGAAAGATATGAAACAAGTGTAAGTAAAACTAGAAACATTGTCCACTTATCCAATATAGGCATATAAATATAAGTAAGCTCATCACAGAAGAAGTAAAAACATCACAGAAAATTTATTATTACAAGCCTTTAAAATGAAAGAGTAATGAAAATAAAGATTACTCTCTCACATAAGTAGTAAATGAAAAAAAAATGCAGAAGCAATATTTAATAGTCTTCAAGTACTAGGGCCAGCTTCACTAGCTTTGATATTTCTCCCGATCTATCATATTTTTGGTATTTAAAATATGATAAAGTAAAGCAAAAAAAAATAAAAATGTAGTTAGACTAAACAGTCTAAGCACATTTTAAATTTGGCTATTTATTCATTAAAGTTTAATTGAATATCACAAGCTAATTTACAATTTGAAAATGGTAGCAGATTATTTAAAAGCATTCAAGTAGGGAAATAAAATCAAATATAACTGTAAAGAAGAACAGTTGAAAGGAAAGAGGAGTGAGAGAACTCATAAGTAATAATCACTCTAGCCTGCAACCAAAAAGAGTAAAGGAAAAGCATCCTAAATAAGGCTAAAGGCTACTAATGTGCATTTGAAAACAAATGAAATGGAAGCATGTATATGTCCAATGAAAATTATGCTAAGTAAAGTAAAGAAAAGCAGTGAAGCATTTAAATGAAATTAAAGCAATATACATTGCATTCTATAATAAACTGTAAGTAAGTAAAGTACAGTATTAAAAATAGAAAGTACAAAGCATAGTAAGTATATGAATATCTTAATCTCATAGACTAAGAACACATAGCTTAGGACTAAGAAAAGCAAACATAGCTATAAAGCTATGATGAGATCTTACAATCAATAAGATTATAAGAGAATTTATATTTTATTTGATGAAGTTATTTATGGAAAGACCATTCTGCGGACACTATAGAATGAAACGAGGATTTAAGCATGATGCATAACTATAAATTTTACACTCATTCTCCTGATCTTACACTCACATTCACCCTCCTAGAATGTGAGGTTTCCTTATATCCATATTAAGCCTGCCCTTGACTATCCACTATAGTAAAACCCTTATAATTTTATGAAAATTTTATTTATGCACTATATCTTGTTTGTATGTTCAAAGGAATAGTCTCAAAGCTAAGCAATCATTCAAGGAATTCAAATAATTGTAAACTATGTTATATCCAAAGTTATCTAATTTTAATGATATACTTAATGATTGGAGCTAATTGAGTTTCTAATGGACTTATATATATTGATCTCTAAGTCAATTATAAGTAATAGTAGAAGTGAAAGAACTCTAGAAAAATAGTATTTTAATTTAACTTATGAAGTGACAAAATAATTTAGAGGTATATTCATGCAAATGAAAATTATCCTATCTAGTCCTAAGCTAATCAAATCAATCAGATTAATGATTAAAGTTTAGGAAACTAGTAGGAAAGAGTATTATTAATATATTACTAAGCTAAATAAAGTGGAGGCTAATGTATAACTTATTAGCTTCTTCTAATTAGCTTTTAAATTGAAAGGTTTCCAACCAACTAATCATTAACTTAATTTGGATCAATTGGTAGAAAATGTTTAAGTGTAAGGGAGAGAATAGACCACTAACTACAAGTGTTAACTCATCCTAGGTTGTAGGTTAAATAAAGACTATAAGTTATCTTAAGCATATATGGAAGCTATAGAATTTCTAATTTAGTCATTAAAGAGCTTTAATAGAAGATTAAAAATCTAAGGAAGATATGTACTAAATTTTAATCAATTTGTTGGGCACTAATACCATTAATATCTCTTAGTAAATTTGGCATATAACTAGCACAGTAATTATCAACTTACTAGAGGACTTAATATAAAGACTAGAGTTAGAGAACTATCACTAAGTTTCATTATATTGTGATACACTAGTTCTAATAAGTTCTCTCAAAGAACTAAGGTATACTATTTGCATACAATTAGCATGGGATAGATTAACTACACCATAATAATAAATTAATGAGTTCTCAATTCAATCAATTGTGAACTTAAAAGAGAATAATAACTAATGTAAAAGTATGATAAGATCCACTATAAATGCTAGGGCCTAATCCTAATAGTTTTATAACATTTCAATTACATGTGTGTAAATATTATCAACATTAATTAGAATTTATCTAACTCTAAAGTTCATAAGCAATTCATGATTTTAATTTAATCCTATAGAAATTCTATTAAGGATGAAGATTAAATCAATTTGTTGCTAAGCGTTCCAATTATCTAAATCATGAAAATCAAGTCTCAAACATACAATTAAAAGTGTACGGGAAGTAAATTAAAATGAGATATGTTTACCATTATAGAGTTTAAAACACCTAAAACATGCATTCTAAAAAATAGGAAAAATGCAAATTTACACTAATTAAGGAGCTAAATACATAAATTATCCCAATGTTGCCTAAATAGAAATATGAAAGCATATATGAAGTCTTTATAGCATAAGGGGAAGAATGATACTAAGTAGGTCAAAATTGTATAATATTGGGAAATTAGGATTTGGAGGACTCCTAATTAGGGTTAAAAAGACATTAAGATATTTATAGTTTCAAATTTAAATCTAATTTTATATTATTATCTTACATAATTTTTTGATTGAAATGAACTATTAGAATGTCAAATTTGGACATTAATTGCTCTAGTTCAGCCACATACAAAATTTAGGATTTATTGGAATTAATTAATTAACCTAAATAGTGATTAATGAAAATAATCAACAAAATTAAAATTTAATGATGTATTATTATTCTACGCATTTTTTTGATCGAAACGGTATGTAATATCGCATATTTTGGATATGTATTTTACAAGATACAAGAAATTGAAATTTACATTATTAATCATTAATTAATTAATTGTTAATCATTTAATAATTCACCTCATTTCATTAACTGTCTACATTTAAAAATGAGATAGGTACAGAAATTAAGGAAGAGACAGCAGCACAAAAGACAGCTGTCGTTGCGGAAGATGGAGCTGTCGACTGAAGCCAGAGCTGTCCGCTGGAGGGCTGCGTGTCATTGCAGGTCCCGCGACGCCATCAGGATTGATTCACGGTCGGACCATGCCGGTCCAGTGAGAAGGCCTGGACCGTGGAACGTGCAGTTCAGACCACTTTTTCTCAACTGATGCCCGTGAGGGCTTAACTAGGGTTCAATGCTATAGCTTGCACCGTCCATCTCACAAGCTGGCCTGCCCACTGTTCGATAGGTTACAAAGGGATGTATCTGATGGCGGTTAAATTGTGACCTATGTCGGCCTCTATCACTGACTAGACCCTTAGCTAATTTGAGGGTGATGGACCAGGGCGGGCTTTTTGCTAGGTTAGCATGGCCGATTGATTGAGCTTGATCATATATGATTGAGCTCAATCAGATCTTGTGAGTCGATTTGATAGTGATCAATATAAGCAAACAAAATTAATGAGAACATTTACAGAATTGAAATGGGATAATTTAGATCACACCTTATTGTTTTTGCTGAGCAGAACTTAGGGTTCGCAGCTACTCTCCTTTTGCAGCCTCAACGCTTCTCAAGCTCCCAGAAATGCTTCCATATGAAGATAGAGAAAAAATGGGAGTAATTGGGAATGGAAAAGAGGTAAATGGCTCAGTAGGGATACATGGAGGGTGAAGACATTCCTCCTTTAGCACACAGCAGTCGTGTCTGAGCATGACGTACATAGTTTGATCTGGACCGTCTATTCAATCAGATGATCGAACGACTAGATTGGTGCGAGACGTTGCAGCTGTAGGATCCACTTAGCAAAAAGCGGGATGGCTCGGATTATTCTGATCCGCTGTCTCGTGCTTTGTGCTGGATAGCAGATAATTGCAACTTAATTTGTGGTCATTGGAAATTAAATAAAATTTATATTTTTGGTTAATTTAGTTGTAATATTAATTAATAATTTATCCTTAATTAATTACTTAAAATTAAGTACTCAAAGGGACTATGAAAAATCCCAAAATTTCACCCTTACCTAATTGAGGGATGAGGAATTTAAAAATGAAATCAGATTTTTGATCGAAGGTCAATTTAATTATCATAATTTTTTGAGTATTTAAATATTATTAAAAATATTTGGGAAAATTCGATGACTTCCAAACACTCCCAAAATACCACCCTTAGCTAATTTGAGGGTGATGAGTCCAATGGCAGACTCTATTTTTGATTCAGAGTTTTATATAATATAGGTATTCTCAAAATTATCAGGAAAATCAAGAATGCTGGAAAATCTAAAATGATCTTCAAATTGCATTAAACTTGAGGTGGAGGTTCTTAATACTAATATAAGAGTATTGGAAGAAGAATTAAATTGATCTAACAACTATTTAATGGGTAATAGTACTAGGGTTATTATAATAATTCTATAGAGCTTTATTCTAATAATCTATTTAATGATTAAGGAGTAACAAGCTAATGAATCCTTACTCCATTGTGGTGAGTCCTACACAAAGGCTCCAAGGATGTAGCATAAAAGCTACTCAATTTAGGATACTTCCATAAGGGATAATATCAATCTAGAATCCATAAGTTTTTCTACCATAAGATTTTAAGATCGAGCTCTAAGGTTATTAAGATTTATCTAAGATCCTACCTCAAAATCTAATAAGAAGATATCTCCTACCTCAAGAATTAGCCTACTTAAGGGTCTAGTATTTTTACTTGATTAAAAACTATCCTTACATTTTAAAAATCTAAAGCACTAATTATTTTACATAAGTGACAAACTAATATTTAAGACAATGAAATTTTATCTAAGTTTACTAGCTTAATCACATGGTTTAGATGCCAAAAATCAAGGATGCAACTCTCATGAATTATAACTTAATCAAAGCATATTGGTTGTGGGGTAAAATCACACAATTTTTTGAGAATTGATCATTTGCAAATCAAGTATATCTTATTAAGGTTAATTCACGCAATTATCTTGCTTAAGAGAAAATCAAGGATCTTAAGATTTGATCAAGATCATGAATCATATGAATTATGATATATTTAAGAACTTATAATTTACTAGTCAAAAATCAATGCCCAATCAACAAGTGTTATTTGAGTTTATGCAGATTAATGGTTGTCAAATAATTAAGTTCAATTTAGATTAACTTACCTTTGGACTTAATAAGGTAGATTATGATTGAAATCAATCTTGACATAACTAAGGGTGTTTATATTAAATTTGCCTTATAAAGTTAACATTACACGATTTACCAATTACTAAAGTTCAAAATCAGCATTAGCTCTTTCTTTAATTATTTCAAGCACTTAATTAAGTTAATCAGCATTTTATTCTTAATTAAGGCAAATTAAGAGATCCAAGTGTCCAAATCAGAAATTATATATTCTAACATGCATACTACTGTTAAAGAAACTCACATAAGTTAATTGGCCAAATCAAATATTATTAAGTGTTTAATTAATCATCAACTAAGTCCTAAGAGGATTATATAATTACAAGATTAATAAACAAAAATTTATGCCACATGGAATACAAGCTCTAATTAATCATATAAATAATCAGAAACTATAAGATGCAAGTTTGACTAATTGCAAACCATAATCTTCTCTAATTATACAATACCAGGATTAAAACATAATTAACAAAATATAAATTAGAAATTATCTTATTTAGCACAAGCATTCTACAAGGTATGAGTAATCAAATGAAACTATAATCACAAGGTTTTGTTAAGTATAGATGCTAATCTTTACTAATCAAGCATTAAAATAATTAGGCAAAATTAAGAATTATATCCACATAAACTAAATTATTTTTGTATATTCTTATTCATTACATTTTTCTGAATAAAATGACATAATTTTATATGATTTAGATAAGTAATTAAAAAGTTATTACATAAATTTATTATGAATATTATAATTAAATTTTCCATTATTTGATTTAATTTCCTTAAGGAAAATAATCTGTTAATTCATTTATTATCTAAACGGGATTGGTTCAATTTAAAAGACACGGATCGGCCGAGCCCGATGACCTATCACTGTCACACCGCGCGGCTGACGGGTCAGCCCGACCTGCACAGTCATCTTCTTCCTCCTGCTTCCTCCTCGATGTTAAGGATTTTAGGGTTAGGTTTTAGAGCCAATTACCGGGTGCCCCAAGCACACCACAATTCCATTTCAATTGCTACATGATCAGTGAATCGAGGACTATCGAACGTACCACTAAGCTTTATATGAGGAGGCTGTAGACTCTCGGACCCTACTCAACTAAGGAATCCACCTGGAGGCTATTGTGGAGATCAAATTCTCCCCACAGAGGTCATGGATTCGCTAGGGCTTGATCCCTACACCTTCAAGGAGGTTAGACATATCGAACCCCTAAGATCTCTAAGCCTTTGGTGCATTTAATCGCTAGGTCCTTACTCAGACCCAACCTTGAGAAATAGCTTTAGCTTGATTGATCGTATTGATCTATTGGGCTAACCTTGATCTCAGGAGTGATTAAGGTTAGTTTGTCTATCCTAATTAAGCAATCACTAAATCTTTGAAAGTGATGCCAAGCCTACTCGACTCAATATGAATGGGAGGGTACCTAGTTTGATCGGGAAGTCTGGCTATGGATGTTAGAGACGATCTTAAGGATTGGCTGAGCTGCAGGAAGAAATCAGGGATCCTGAACACTAGGATTAACCCTCTGATTGTAGCTAGCAGAGGCTGGAGGTGCTGGGAGAGTTCAAATTAGCAGGGAGGAGGTCTCTTGAAAAAACTTTAATTGAAACCTATTAATTAGCAAAGAGCTCAAGGAATTTTACCAGGGGCTATTTATAGCCTCAGGAGTTGAGCTGAGGTGAGGCTAAGGGCTGGCTTAGCCCAAGAGCTTGAGTCAAAGAGGAACTTTCTGAGCTTCCAGCCAAAGGATATGGGGTTTAAGGGCTTGTTCATAGTGCTTAACCGATTCAAGGAATATGCTATCAATATTGCTGATGTGGCTAGGAGGAGTGGGGGACACAGCTAGAAGCTGGCGTATAGGAGATTCCATGTTGGGGGTGGGGTGCATCTGGGATGAAGATCCACATTGCGGGTGCATTGTGGTTCATTTGAATTGTGGATCATCGATTGAGCATTGGATCTGTCCCATGGATCCCATGACCTAGATCATTCCGAATCCAATCATTAGGATCTAGAAGATCAGACCCGATCTAAAATGATCTGGGCTGTGGGATCCATGGGATGGATCCAACGCTCGATCAACGATCTTGCTGGATTAAATCTAGGCCATCGAGCGTTTGGGAGGAATGACCAGTTGCGGGGTGAATTCGTTGTCATGAGACCCAGGCTCCGCAGTGGATCGCCCATTGTCCACATTGCGGATCCTAAACAGGTATACCCATTAATGATGTATTTGGATTAATAAATTGATTCAAACCCTTTTATGTGAATTTCTTAATTTAAATTAAATTCAATTAAAGTCTAAATGACCTTCAAAAATTCTCAAACTTGCAGCCCTATCTAATTTGGGGGTGAGGAATTCAAAAATATAATCAGATTTTGATTCAAATATCAAAATATTTTGGCCATTAATTAGGGTTCCTAATTTGATGAAATTACCAATTTGGCCTAATGAGGTCAGATTTACCCAAAATTTTCAGAGTTAACTCTCAGTGACCATATGAATGCAATGGGATTAGATTTAAGGTGTGGTTAAGCTTAGATTAAGCCTGGTAACAATCTAAGGTTATTACAGAAGGGGTTGAATATAATGAAGTGTTCTCCCTAGTTGTTAAACACTCATCAATTAGCATGCTCTTAGCTTTGGTGGCACAATTTGATTTGTTGCTTGACCAGTTTAATGTTAAAATAACATTCTTGCACAAAGAACTAGAGGAGGAGATAGTTATAGTGCTGCCCCTAGGATATAGTGAACTAGGAAAAGGAAACTTGGTATGCTAACTAGACAAGTCTCTTTATGGGCTAAAGCAATCACTAAGATAATGGTATAAGAATATGATCAATTCATCTAAAAGGAGGAGTACGAAAGAGGCCAGTTTGACCATTATGTGTATTTCAAGAGGCTACCTCAAGGCAACTTCATCTACTTACTTTTGTATATTGACGACACACTGGTGGCTACTTTAGATCAGTCTGAGATAAATCATATGAGGATTAGTTGTTAAAGAATTTTGAAATAAAGAACTTGGGAGATGCTAAGAAGATATTAGGAATGAAAGTCTATAGGATAGAAAGGTAGGAAAGATTTAGCTTACCCAAAAGGGATATCTGGAGACGGTGTTGAGGATGTTCAGGATTGATGATTCTACAAAGTCAGTGAGCATACCACTAGCACTTCATTTTTACTTATCAATCAAACAATGTCCAATGACATATTTTGAAAGGAAAGAAATACACTCAGTGCCATATGCTAGTGTAGTTGGAAGCTTGATATATGCCATGGTTTGCACTAGACTAGATTTGGCTCAAGTAGTTGGAGTTGTGAGCAGATATATATGCATAATTCAGGGAAGGATCACTGGTAAGGAATGATGGGGATATTTCAGTACCTGAAAGGTACAATTGATATTGACTTATTATTTTATAAGCAATCTATAATAGATGACTTATGTGTTGGATACATGGATTCCTACTATGTTAAAGATTTGGATGGAAGATGATCAACAACTTGTTATGTATTCACTATAGCAAGAGGTTTAGTAGGATAGAAATTAACTCTACAGTCTACAACTACCCTATCTATGACAGAAGTAGAATACATGGCAGTCACTGAAGAATTCAAAGAAGCTATTTAGATAAGGGTCTTGCTGGAAGATTTGGGTGCAAAGAAAAATGAAGTAGTTGTTCATTGTGATAGCCAAGCGCTATATTCTTAGCTATTAATCTGGTTTGTCATGCTTGCACAGAGCACATTGATGTTCATCACTATTTTGTTAGAGTTGTCATTGAAAAATGTGATATCTTACTAAAGAAGTTTGACACTAATGACAACCCTGCGGATATGTTGACAAATGTGCTCACGATTCAGAAGTTCACCCATTACAAAACCTTGGTGAATTTAGAGAAGCATTGATAGGATTCTCATTTGTTGAAACTATGGACGACTTGATTCCTTTGGGAGGAGGATACATAAGCAACAAAGTTGGTGCAGCTGCATTGATCGGGAACACATGGATTCAGCTCTCATGTCGAGTACATGAGATATAAGGTAGAGATTATTGATTGAAGAAGCTGTTTGGAGGCGTGCCATGGTGTGCTACAACAGCCTGACACCTGAAAGGTGGACGCTATAGCTCACCTGGTACCTAGCGTTTGAAAGGTGGGAGCTCAATCGCATCGCAACAGTTGGCTCCCGAGAGGCAGGCGCATCTGCACGCTGTAATGCCCACGGCCCAGGTAGCCCTATTTTGAGCAGCCTAAAATTATGTTCTTAACTTATTTTTAGAGTTAAGAGGCCAGAATCCAAAAATATCTTCAGCTTCCATTGGTTTTGTGTGGCAGTTGCTTCATTACAAGAAAGAAGAAAGCTCCAAGAGAATGTATAAAGATTTGTAAACTCTAAAATCTATGTAATCCCTTCTCTATAGAAAAATTATTTTTGCTCTCCTCACCGTAGATGTAGGTGTTAACACCGAACCATGTAAATCATTCTGTTGTGGATGTTCAGCATTGAACCTGAACTGCGAGATCTATGACATTTTAAAATTAAATTTAAAATTTGAATATTCATTTATTCAATTTAATTGAATTCAAATAATTCCATTATTTTAATTCCAATAATATTTTTAGCATAACTTATTGAACTTAGCTCAAAAAATTATAAAATTTGTTTTGCTATCTAATTTGAATGCGTAGAATTCAAAAATATAAAAAAAATTCTCTTGAAAAATAATTTTTTTTCCTTAATTATTTTGATTTAAACCTCTCTAAGTTTACTGGCAAAAATTGAATCCTTAAAAATTCTCAAATTTTTTCAAAATTGTTTTAAAATTATTCTTTATATTTTGATATTTTTGTTTTAAAATTTAATTGATGATTTGCTCAAACTAACACAAGAGATTAGTAAGACTATTTCTATTTAAAAATCAAGAGATTTTACATTCCTGTTTTCTTACAAGGGCTAATGTTGGGACTGTTGCTGCCTCTACAACTATTAGGATTGTTGTTGCTTCTACAAGTGTTGAGGCTGATGCTACCTTTATTGTTGCTTCTAGATTGATGTTGCCTGGGTTACTGATGCTTCTGTTTATTTTAATATTATGATATATAAAGTCTTTCTACTCATGATTATTTCAAAAAAAATTCTTAATTTTACAAATATGATATTTTCAAGTTATTATTATTTCCTTATTTTTAACAAAATTGAGGTTTTAAATTATTATTTTTTCATGCAATGGGGCTTCTACTGCATCTTTTGTTGATAGAGTTACTATTCCTTATGCTAATACTATTGGGGCTAGTGTTTCTACTGCTACTGTTGTCATTGCTGATGCTATGACTATTGTTGCCTCTGATGTTATTGGGTTGCTTCTGCTGTTGTTGTGGTAGTTGTTGGTTTTATTGTTGCTTTTAAGATTGCTGGGGTTGGTGCTACTTATATTTCTATTAGGGTTATTGCTTCCTCTGATGTTGTTAGGTCTGCTGCTACCTTTGATGATACTAGTTCTATTAATGTCTTTGCTATTATTGGGTTGTTGTTGGATATTTTAGGAAAAGAAGCATTTAATGCAATACTAGATGTATTTTTTGCAAGTTGGAAGAGGAATCTCACATTCACCTCTTTTTGTTGTGTTCATACATTTTTCATTAATTGAAGATTATAATACCTTCAACTGAATATTTCATTTTTCCTCCCATGATCAATCGAAGAATTAAAACATTAGCGGATAAGGATAAACTGTTTGTAAAGCTATTATGCTTTCTTTGGGGATCGTAGTTTCTTACATTTGGATTGAACAAGATGCCCAAATGAAATAGCCCAAACTCTTAAGTACCAATATATTGTCCGTTTTGACTTGAAAGGCCTCACAATTTTGCCCTAAGAATATAACTTCTCAGTAGGTCACCCATCATGGGAGTGCTCCCACATGAGCACGCATAACTTTGGAGTTCTTATCAAGAACTCCACTGTTATCTGAAAAGGCACATCAATGTTTAAGAGTTTCACTTATTACTACTTAAGCGGGTCTTTACACAAAATTTTTATTTCTATTTACAAATGCTCTGATTCTTTAGTTTCTTCTGTTAAAGATGATAATTTTGATATTATGACCAATTAGGAAAAGCTAAAATTTGCAGTAGGTATTAATACTTTTTATTATAATATATGGAGATGAAAATAAAAGTTTTCTTGAGAAGCTATTGGGCTGATGCTAGGCTGTTGCCGCCTCTGCCGCTATTGAGCTATTGGTTATTTAGGAAAAAGAGGCATTCAATACAATACTAAATGTATTTTTTGCAATTTGGAAGAGGAATCTCACATTCACCTCTTTTTTTCATATTTATATATATTTTCATTTAGTGAATATTATATTACCTTCAACAGATAATATCATTTTTCCTCTCACGATCTATCGAATAATTGAAACATTAGCGAATAAATATAAATGGCTTAAAAAATCTACCCTGCTTTCTTTGTGGATCTTATTTAATTATATTTAGATTGAATGGAATGCCCAAATATTCATTTCTATTTACAAATGCTCTGATTCAGTAGGTGCTTATATTCATCATGATACTTTTGATATTATGACTCTTTGGAAGAGCTAAATTTTGCATTAGGTATTAATTATTCTTATTATAATATATAGAGACAAAAATAAAAGTTTTTTAAGATTTTTGATAGGCTCTATTTCATCTATATATTCATGCTTTGGTTCAAGCTAAAAGAATAATTTATTGTTATAGTTGCATATATTCAATTATTATCATAATTGGGGGTCTGTTTTCCTCTTTTTTCTTCCCAAAACCCGCTGGATATGCTTGGTTTGCTATGTGTTTTTATAAGAAATATTTTGAGGCCTTTCTACTATTGATTTGGCTAAGGATTTTCTTGAGCATTCTGAAAATACTTGCGCACTCTTACAACTATGGTTAGATTTTTGTTTAAACAAAATTTTTTTTAACATATGGATTTTCTTGGCTTTTGCTTTAAAGTTAAATAAAAAGTTTGTATATAAGTTAAATAAGAGGTTTGTGTATCCAGCTTTATTGGATGCTAAGGTTGGCAATTTGGGGATGGAATGGGTTTCACTTTAAGCTTGCTAGAATTATTTCATTTTCTATTTTGGTTTGATTGCTTTTTGGATCAAAGTTTAATTAGCTAGGTTTGATTAGATGAATTATTTCATTTTGATAAGATATGTGACTAGCAGAATTTGATACTTTTCTTTCCTTTGGACAACCAATGCACTTTTGCTTGTTGATGAGTCATAGAAGGATCTTTAAGAAAATAATCTTTATGGTAACTGCTACTAAAAATGATATCATCAACAATCCATGTGTCAAAGATTTTGCTCAATTGCTTCAAATAAAATATTTTATTTCTCATTAATGCACATGTTTAAGGAATTATGACATTGGTTTCAAATTTTAATCATCATGTATGCAACTATTTTAAGTGGTGAGATTTCCTATGGAAGGAAAAAAGTGGATCAGCTTCCTAAAACTGCTCACATGTTATAATAACCTTAGGTTGTTATAATACTTAATCTAGACTAAATTTAGTCATAATTCTTGTTCTGTTAAATTCTAATTATAATTAGGATCTAATCCTGAAAATTTGAGATCCATCGGAGCTCGATTGGATCAATTGATAATTTAGTTAATTTAATAACCTAGAAAATTAGATAATTTAAATGAATATTCAATCAAAAATCTGATTGCAATTTTAAATTTCTCAAACCTAAATTAGGTTAAAGTGAATTTTTGGAGCTCAATTGATTATTAAAATGTAGTTAATTTAAAAAATATTAATTAATATTAATTATATTAAATTATTTATTTTAATATATTCAACATCCTTAATCATTTTAGGAAGCTGATCTGGTGTTTTCCTCAGCATACGGGATAACCATATTGGGCGATTTGGGCCATACCGATTGTCCAATTAGTTGAGATTAGACAGCAGGCATTAAGCCGCTTCCAGATCTATTCTCGACCATTAAATCAGGATTAGATTCAACGGTCTAGGTTAGTCCCACCGTTATTCAACATCTAGAATTTAGTTAGCACCACGGGTTGGGTTGAATTAGGTTGGGTGGCTATGAGGGACAGGGCCTACACCTGTCCTTCTGTCCATGCTGGCTACTCCCCATAATGACCCCAATAGTCGTATGCAATAGATTTTTTCCCTCGCGCAAAGGCTATCGGATTCCATTCATCCCATTTGACCCCTCGTAGCAAATTAAGAGGAATAACAACAGTTTCCAAACGTCCAGTAAACTACGTGAGCTCAGCAAACTAGGGAAATCGATGAACTGAGGTACCCTCCTAACCTCGCAATTTTATTTCAAATTGCTCACATGAATGTTCACCTACCTATTCCCCACAGTTCTGATTGATTGCAAAATTCTATTGAGCTCGAACAAGTTTGATCTGATGCTTATCTCTACAGAACATATACAGTGGGATATAATGCTTATGATTAAGTAAGCATCTAGCTACCCGAGCCAACCCAACTTTTGATCTTAGTGTCCTTGGATCAGCCTTGATCCAAGGATCCAAGGATTGTATCAATAATTGGATCAACACAAATGGTTGATTGTGGAGGGCAAATTCCCTCCATAGTAAACCCTAAGGCTCGAAACCTTACGATTAGGGTCTGGTAGTTCTATTGCATCTCCCATAAGGCTTTTTAGTTGTATGTGTAGAGCTCCTCTGTAGGATTATTTTGATAGTTTATATTCCTCTTGATCTTAATTATGCTCGGAGATTTTAGGGTTTGAAATAAACTCTAATTCTCCATCTCTTGGACCCGATGTCGGGTGAGGGAGATGAATATCATGGGTCGGACTGCCCATGTTTTACATGGGTTTGAATTGCTTAAGCCCATCAGATCTCGATCGACTTGACTAGACCTAAGGGCTGAAATGGGAAAACATTTCATTAAATGGTTTCTGGCTATGATTCAAACTTAGGAAAACTAATCTGATTTTAATTATTGCAAAATTTTGGTCAATTCAACTCCAAATTCAGTAAATAACAGACTGTAAATACACGTCTGCGCTTGCATGCAAGTGTACATGGTCTGAAGTAATAAGTGGAAACTGTGACTTTCCGGGAATTTATCAAACCACAGAGAATTGGTTGATTTGGCACTAAAGTGTATATATTCTCACTAATATTTAAGCTATAGTATGTATTAGTTAGTTGGTCTAAATTAGCACGAATATTCACTAAGTAAATAACAAGATTTAAAGGAAGAGGAGAGTTGGGCCCATCCCACATGCAATGATATAATACTTGTATAGATTTGTTTCTCAAGCTTTATCATTTAGTTTAATTGAAATCAAGTGCACATTGTTGTCCTTTAGTCTAGATCAAAGGCTTACAAGTTCAAATCTCGTGCACAAAATGAACTCACATTCGGTTCTACTTTAGCACAAAGATTCTTGTAAGATTCTTGAGAATTAAAGTTAATTCATTATCTCCTTATTTAAGGAGAGTTTAAATTTTCTTAAATCTCAAGATCTCACAAGCATTGATTTTCCACTACGAGCATCACTTCGTATCTCACATAGTTGAGATGAGAGAATCACATGTTGGGCTCAATGGCTATGTCACTTAGTTCATGAGCACTCAACACTTCATTTCTCAATCTCAATTATGTGGAGCTAAGGAGCTCAATTAGTAGGTCTTAGCATCACTTGCATCAACTCTTTGGTTGAGCTTAGATTGAGGTGCATTGAGCTCAAGATCCTTCTCACATGGTTCTAAGCTTGCATGTACTCAAAATCTAGCATCCAACCTAAGGTGAGATAAGGAGCACAAGATAATTAGATCTTAGATTCTTTAGTTCTTTTCTTAAAAACACATCAAGACTCATTAGATAGAAATTTCTTAGTAAGGCATTTAAATCATAAATACATTATGCTTGAGGGAAAACATTCATACATTAATATTATATTATGCAAAATGGGACTTCATCCCAACCCTCCCCAAGGAGAGTTTAGCTACTCATTACACAAGAAAATAAGGAAGACACATACATAGCAAAAGACCCTTTCATGGTCACCAAAAAGAAAATACAAGATTAAGTTTAGAAGATACTAGGAATGCTTTGTAGAAGTTCTCCGGAATTCTTCTTCTTCTTCTAATTACCTTCTCCTTAGATTGCTAGTGCTGCATTCTTCTTCTTCTCCTTTTGCAAAAGCTTGCCTTGCCACCCTTGGGGAGTTCTCTCCTCCTTTGGCTCTCCTTCTTACTTAGGGAAATTTTGCTAAAAATTGTGAACCCTCCTCTAGTCAAGAGGAGGGGTATTTATAGGAAGGGGGGGGGGGGGCTGCATGCTCCTCCTCATAAGCAACCAGATTTTCCATTAAAAATGCTGAATTCATCATTGCACTAATTTTTAATTTAGGGTGAGGTGACAATAATCTCATTTTATAGCCACGCATCACCTCAAAGCTTTACAAAAATAGCTGCTGCAGGATATGGTGGCTGGAGACAACATTCAGGATAGAGGTCATGTCTTCCGCTGCATTAAATGCACTGACTAGGAAAAAATTCGGCGGGTCGCTGCAGCGCGCTGTAGCACCCTGTAGCGTGTTGCTGCATGCCTTAGCATACCTTAGTTCCAATCATTTTTAGCCAAGTCCTCCGCTGTAGACCGCTGTAGTGCACGACCGCGCGTTGGAGCGGGGAATTCCACGAAAAACACTGTTCAATTAGTTCTTTTTCCCGATTGTATAGAGAAATATTTCCGCGGCAGCTCGCTGCAGCGCGCGACCGAGCGCTGTAGTGGTAAATTTCACAAAAAATACTGTTCAATTAGTTGGGCGGCCTGAATTATTTAGCCAAGTCTTCCACGATAAATCGCTACCCGCGCGCGACCGCGCGATGTGGCGATAAATTCCGCAAAAAATACTATTCAATTAGTTGGGCGGCCCGAATTATTTAGCCAAGTCTTCCGCGATAAATCGCTGCCGCGCGCTGTGGCGGTGAATTCCGCAAAAACACTATTCAATTAGTTGAGCCCCATTTAATTATCATAAATATTTTCGCGATACACCGTAACAGCGCACGACCATGCGTTGTAGCGGTGAATTCCGCAGAAAACACTATTCAATTTGTTGAGCCACCATTTAATAATCATAAATATTTCCGCGATAAACCGCTGCAGTGCGCGACCGCGCACTGTAGCTGTGAATTCTGTGAAAAATACTATTCAATTAATTGGGAGCCTTTTTAATATGGTTTAAATGTTTCCGCTGCAGCCAGCTCGGCACGCGACCGCGTGTTGCAGCGCGCGGTAGCAGAATGCTTTTGTTATATTTTTAATAAAATTGTAAAAATGGCCTAGAGCTCCTTTGGATATTATTTCCTGAAAAAGATAGAAAATTTTGATATAGGAACAACAAAAAATATCTTAAATGAATGAATTTTCCCTTTTATTTTAGATATAATTTATGGATTCATCACACCCCTACACTTAAATTCTTGCTCGTCCTCGAGTAAGCTCATAATGATAATTTTTTCTGTATTTGAATGGATGAAAGTTACAATGATGTAATTGAAATAAGTATAAGTGAAAATATGTGCATAGTAACAAAAAATGAAATGAACATCGTAGCAATTTTAATGTTTTCAATTGAGTTACTAAGGTGGTTAAGTCACTAAAATCTCCAAATATTTGAATTTTTTTTTTAATGCTTGATAATAGGTGATGGGTTCAATATATTTTGGATTCTTAGACTAAAGACATGGTTTAAAGATTCTTAGAGTTGTGCCATATGTGCTCGTTTTTATAAATCATAAAGATGAAAAAGTTTTTAAAGTAGAGATATTTTTCTTCATCCTTTCTTATTTTGTTCACTTGGGAGATATTTTTCATCATCCATTTTTCCATAAATATTTTGTTCTTTTCATCCTTAGTTAGAGATATTTTTCTTCATCCCTAATATCTTTGTGATCTTGAAGTCCTACGGAGCCTAGCACACTCTATTTAGAATCTATTCCATATTATTTTAGTTTAAATCCTATGCCTTCCCCCACACTTAACTCAAGCATTTATTTAAATTTTGGAGATTTAGATTTTTCTCCATTCATTCCTCAATCTCACATTTGATTGCATAATACTTTATTTAATCATTTTTTTGCTAAGCATTATTTTACTTATATCTCATTTGATTTTTGCATTTTTTTGTAATTTTCATTTCTTATGAAAAATTCAAAAAAAATATGTCCTTGAAGAGTAACTCAATAAATGCAGGAATATGAGAATTCAGAAATTGCAATCTCAAAAATAAAAACAAACTACAATAAGGATAAAAAGAAAAATGAAAAAGAACAAATACAACCTAGTTGATTTTTGGGTTGCCTCCCAACAAGTACTGGTTTAAGTGTCTCAGCTTGACACAGGAAAGAGCTTATGTGATTCCTTCATCTAGGAGGTCTTGAAGGGTCCACCCTCCCTTCTCTTGAAAGTCTCCTTCCTCCAAGTATAACTTCAGACAATTTCCATTCACCTTGAAAGAGCTATTATTTGAGGCAACTTTGACAACTCCATGAGGAAAAACTTTAGTGATGGTGAATGGTCCTGTCCAACGTAATTTTAGTTTTCCAGGAAAAAAATCTTAATCTAGAGTTAAAAAGCAATACCTTCATTCCTGGTTGGAGGTGCTTAGGTTTAATTAGCTTAGCATGCCATTTTTTTTGTTTTTTCTTTATATAACTTGGCATTCTCATAGGCGTTTAACCTAAATTCATCAAGTTCATTTAGCTGCAGCAGTCTTTGCGCCCCTACCTTTTGGTGTTCAAAATTTAATTTCTTTATTGCCCAAAAGGCACGGTGTTCAAATTCCACCGGAAGGTGACATGCTTTTCCATAAATGAGCTTATACAGGGACATTCCTAGAGGGGTCTTGAAAGCAGTTCTATAAGCCCAAAGGGCATCTTGGAGTTTTGAAGTTCAGTCTTTTCTATTTTGGTTTACAGTTTTTTCTAAAATTTGTTTTAGTTCTCTATTGGAGACTTCAACTTGCCCGCTGGTTTGAGGGTGATAGGGTGTACCCACCTTGTGTCTTACCCCATAGCTTTTTAATATATTCTCTAACTGCCTATTGCAGAAGTGTTTTCCCCCATCACAATCAAGAATCTGGGTATTCCAAATCTAGCTAGCACGTGTTCCTTGAGAAATTTGATCACAATTTTAGCATCATTATTGATACATGCTACAGCTTCAACCCATTTTGAAACATATTTAACTGCCACAAGGATATACAGATTGGCCTGGGAAGAGGGGAAGGGTCCCATGAAATCAATTCCCCAAACATCAAATAGTTCGACTTCAAAAATCTCATTTAAAGGAAGCTCGTCCCTTTTTGTTAAATTCCCGGTTCTTTGGCACTTGTCACAACTTTTGACAAAATTAGTGGCATCCTTGAATAGATGGGGCCAAACGAATCCAGATTGAAGCACCTTCGCAGCCTTTTGCTCAATTCCATGGTGTCCTCCATGAGGGGATGTGTGGTAGTGGAAGAGAATATTCCTGGTGTCAGATTCAGGAACACATCTCCTTAGGAGTTGATCATTGCAACATTTATACAGAAAGGGATCATACCAAAAATAATTTTTTATATTCGCAAAAAATTTCTTTTTTGTTGGTAACTCATATCTTTTGGAATGATTCCTCCTGCAAGGTAGTTTGCAATATCAGCGAACCAGGGAGGATTCACTAATATCTGTCGACTTTTCATGATCAATGTGGGTCAATCTGGATAAATGGTCAACAAGCACATTGTCACTCCCCTTCTTATCCCAGATTTTGAGATCAAATTATTGTAAGAGCAACACCCATCATATCAAACGTGGTTTTGCCTCTTTCTTTTGGAGGAGATACTTAATGACGGCATGATCCATGTAAACGATGGTCTTAGACCCGATGAGATACGACCTAAATTTAGTAAAAGAAAAAATGACAGCTAAAAGCTCTTTTTCCGTGGTGGCGTAATTTCTTTGAGCATTGTTAAGGAGTTTACTAGCATAGTAAATCGAATAGAAGGTTCGCTCTCTTCGTTGCCCTAGAACAGCGCCTACAGCAAGGTCACTCGCATCACACATAATTTCAAAAGGTGAATCCTAGATTGGTGCATAAATTATTGGAGCAGAGATCAAGGTAGTTTTTAATGTATTGAATCCTTTCAGAAAATTGTTATCAAAATTGAACTCAACATCCTTTCCAAGCAATCTACAAAGTGGCATACTTATGTTTGAAAAATCCTTAATAAATCTACGATAAAAACTAGCATGCCCTAGAAAGCTTCTAATTCTTTTAACATTGATGGGAGGAGGAAGTTTTTCAATCACTTCAATCTTAGCTTTATCCACCTTTATCCCCCTCCTCGAAATTAAATGACCAAGAATGATACCCTCTTCAACCATAAAATGACACTTTTCCCAATTCAAGATCAAGTTAGAATCTTCACATCTTTTTAACACCTTTCCTAGATTAATTAGGCAATGATCAAAAGAGGTCCCAACCACAGAAAAATCATCCATAAAAATTTCTAAGAACTCTCCTATCATGTCAGAGAAAATAGCCATCATGTAGAGTTGAAAAGTAGCTGGAGCATTACACAAACCGAAAGGCATTCTCCTAAAGGCAAAGGTTCCAAAGGGGCAGGTAAATATTGTTTTCTCTTGGTCTTCGGGTGTAATCAGGATTTGATTGTATCCAGAATAACCATCAAGAAAACAGAAATAAGGATTTCCTGCTAATCTATCAAGCATTTGGTCAATGAAAGGAAGGGGATAATGGTCATTTCGAGTTGCTTTATTTAATCTCCTATAATCAATGCAAACTCGCCAACCAGTCACAGTCCTAGTGGGGATTAGCTCATTGTTGCTATTGAGAATAACAGTCATCCCACTTTTTTTAGGAACCACATGTATAGGGCTCACCCAAGGGCTGTCAGAAACGTGAAAAATGATCCCAGCATCTAAGAGCTTGATGATTTCCTTGTGAACTACTTCTTTGATGTTAGCGTTTAATCACCACTGAGGTTCAATTGAAGGCTTAGAGTTGTCCTCCAATAGGATACGATGCATACACAGAGTTGGGCTAACCCCTTTCAAGTCCGCAATACTCCATCCCATTGCACCCTTATGATCTTTTAAAACGTTACATAAAAGATTCTCTTGATGTTTAGTTAACAAAGCAGAGATTATTACAGGTAGTGATTTATCTTCTCCTAGGTATATGTATTTTAAGTGTGAGGGAAGAGGTTTTAATTCAATTTTAGGAGGGAAAATTATCAAAGGTTGAATCATCTTCCTTTCCTCAATTAATTCTTCAATAACTTCCATTTCTTACGGTGATTGCGTTACCTAATTCATTATCATATTCCCTGATCACCCTGACTAGTGAAGGTTGTTCTAGCTGCTTTATTATATCTTTCAATTTTTGTTCAATTCTTTTAACCGTCTCCTCTTGTCTGAGAAGAGTGTGCTCATGCCTGTTTAGTGTGGCATCAGTTTTATTCATAAATTCAATAGTAGAGTCTATAAATTCTCATAGAGAGTTTTCGAATCTTTCTCAATTCCTTCCATGATTCATGATTATATTAACATCTCTCAATTCCCCATCATTCTCCTGTAAAGGGCTTATATAACCATATTCTAGCTTCTTATTAAGTTTAGAAAATTGATATTGCAGTTCTAGGATTTTCTTTGAGTTTACTAGTGAATTACACTATTTTTTATCCTTGGAATCATTCCTTAGAAGTGGCCATTGGTAAGCGTTGTTTGTCATTTCTTCCAAGAGGTCATAGGCTTCCTCTTGGGTTTTTCCACTAATGGATCCCCCAGCTGCTGCATCAATGTGTGTCCTCGTCGGAGTGTTCAAACCATTATAAAAGGTTTGCACTTGCATCCAGAGAGGGAACCCATGATGTGGGCAACGTCTGAGGTACTCCTTAAAGTGTTCCCACCCATCATAGAGAGTCTCACCTTCCATCTGAGTAAAGTTGGTGATCTCAATTCTCAACCATGCAGTTTTAGCTGGAGGGAAGTATTTTGCTAAGAATTACTTAGCCAAATCATCCCAAGTACGGAAATAATCACTCGGTAAAGAGTTGAGCCAACTCTTAGCTCTATCTCTCAGTGAAAACGGAAATAGCCTCAATTTAACTACGTCGTCGGAGACGCCGTTAAACTTGAAGGTATCACATATTTCAAGGAAGGTTGAAATATGTGAATTTGGATATACAGTGGCTAATCCTCCAAACTGATTATTTTGTACCATACTCAGCGTAGAGGGTTTAATTTCAAAATTATGGGCTTCTATATTCGGCCTTACAATCGCATGGGGAATGTCCCTAATAGTGGGTAGTGCATAATCTCTAAGTGCTTTACCTCTAGGCTCTTCTAAGTTTTCCGTGAAAGTGTCCATCACAATTTATTGGTTTGATAAGTTTTATTCTCACCTAGCTTGTAAGTATGTTCGTTATATTTCAGGATCAAACAGATATTCAATACAGACTCTTTTACTCATACAAGTTTCAATAAAGCTTATCAAGAACGATTTAGCAATACAGATCAAACAGATATATTTTGGAAATGAAAATAAACAAAAAGAAATATAAAATATTAGCTTGATAATTACACTAGACAATGTAAAGCAATAAAAATAGATTATCTTTAGTTCAAATCAAAAACCAATTCCCCGACAACGACGCCAAAAACTTGATAGACTGTAAATATACGTCTGCGCTAGCACGCAAGTGTACGCGGTCTGAAGTATTAAGTGGAAAGTGTGACTTTTTGGGAATTTATCGAACCACAGAGAATTGGTTAATTTGGCACTAAAGTGTATACATTCTCACTAATGTTTAAGCTATAGTATGTATTGGTTGGTTGGTCTAAATTAGCATGAATATTCACTAAGTAAATAATAAGATTTAAAGGAAGAGGAGAGTTGGGCCCATCCCACATACAATGATATAATACTTGTGTAGATTTGTTTCTTAAGCTTTATCATTTAGTTTAATTGAAATCAAGTGCACATTGTTATCCTTTAGTCTAGCTCAAATGCTTACAAGTTCAAATCTCGTGCACAAAATGAACTCACATTCGGTTCTATTTTAGCACAAAGATTCTTGTAAGATTCTTGAGAATTAAAGTTAATTCATTTTCTCCTTATTTAAGGAGAGTTTAAATTTTCTTAAATCTCAAGATCTCACAAGCATTGATTTTCCACTACGAGCATCACTTCATATCTCATATAGTTGAGATGAGAGAATCACATGTTGGGCTCAATGACTATGTCACTTAGTTCATGAGCACTCAACACTTCATTTCTCAATCTCAATTATGTGGAGCTAAGGAGCTCAATTAGTGGGTCTTAGCATGAAATATTTAAACCATATTAAAAAGGCTCCCAATTAATTGAATAGTAGTTTTCACAGAATTCACCGTTACAGTGCGCGGTCACGCGCTGCAGCGGTTTATCGCGAAAATATTTATGATTTTTAAATGGGGGCTCAACTAATTGAATAGTATTTTCTGCGGAATTCACCGCTATAGCACACGGTCGCGCACTGCTGCGGTGTATCGTGGAAATATTTATGAGTATTAAATGGGGCTCAACTAATTGAATAGTATTTTCTGCGGAATTCACCGCTACAGCGCGCGGTGGCGCGCGGCAGCGGTTTATCACGAAAGACTTGGCTAAATAATTCGGGCCGCCCAACTAATTGAATAGTATTTTTTGCAAAATTTACCGCTACAGCGCGCGGTCGCGTGCGACAGCTATTTATCACGGAAGACTTGGCTAAATAACTCGGGCCGCCCAACTAATTTACCGCTACAGCGCGCGGTCGCGCGCTTGCAGTGGGCTGCCGCGGAAATATTTCTCTATACAATCGAGAAAAAGAACTAATTGAACAGTATTTTTCGCGGAATTCCCTGCTACAGCGCGCGGTCGCACGCTGCAGCGGTCTACAACGGAAGACTTGGCTAAAATTTTTTCCCAGTCAGTGCATTTAATGCGGTGGGAGACTTGACCTCTATCCTGAATGTTGTCTCCAACCATCATATCCTGCAGCAGCCATTTTTGTAAAGCTTTGAGGTGATGTGTGGCTAAAAAAATGAGATTATTGTCACCTCGCCCTAAATTAAAAATTAGTGCAATGATGAATTCAGCATTTTTAATGGAAAATCTGGTTGCTTATGAGGAGGAGCATGCAGCCCCCCCCCCCCCCTTCCTATAAATACCCCTCCTCTTAACTAGAGGAGGGTTCACAATATTAACAAAATTTCCCTAAGTAAGAAGGAGATCCAAAGGAGGCGAGAACTCCCCAAGGGTAGCAAGGCAAGCTTTTGCAAAAGGATAAGAGGAAGAATGCAACACTAGCAATCTAAGGAGAAGGTCATTAGAAGGAGAAGAAGAAATCTGGAGAACTTCTACGGAGCATTCCTAGTATCTTCTAAACTCAATCTTGTATTTTCTTTTTGGTGACCATGAAAGGGTCTTTTGCTATGTATGTGTCTTCCTTATTTTCTTGTGTAATGAGTAGCTAAACTCCCCTTGGGGAGGGTTGGGATGAAGTCCCATTTTGCATGATGTAATATTGATGTGTGAATGTTTTCCCTCAAGCATAATGTATTTATAATTTAAATGCCTTACTAAGAAATTTCTATCTAATCAGTCTTGATGTGTTTATAAGAAAAGAACTAAAGAATCCAAGATCTAATTGTCTTGTGCTCCTTAGCTCACCTTAGGTTGGATGCTAGATTTTGAGTGCATGCAAGCTTAGAATTATATGAGAAGGATCTTGAGCTCAATGCACCTCAATCTAAGCTTAACTAAAGAGTTGATGCAAGTTTTCAGAAAACCAGATTTTGACCCAGTTGACTCCTAGTTTGACCTAAGTTTTAGAGATAAGTTCTAAATTACTTAATTAGTGAACTAGAGCCTTAATTAAGACTAAGATTTAGTCTTAATTAATCTAAGTAACAACCTGGGTTGTTACACGAATACAATCCTATTGGAGTAAATCTTTCAAGACTAAGAGTGTTACAATTAGTGAATTAGATCCTTAGTTTGAGATATAAACTGTGATCAGTATACTGGAATGCTGGTATTTTATACATATATTAGATTCCTCATATATTTTATATCCAATGTATGTATTGGTCTAATACTTAAGATAAGGATACTACTCTTATCTTAAGTATTAGCTCAAAACTCTCATTGAAGTTGAGTTAGCAGTCCTTCAAATGGGTTCGATTTGCAACTATTTCGAGGAGACGGGATATTCCTCCCCGAGTGGCACACTGCTCCGCCGCCAAAATTGTTTATAACTCTCTTTTGCGCGCGGCAACGGGGCGGGGCACTACAATTACAGTCTTATAACTATGTTTACTCAAATTTTTATATTGAAATTGCTTTATTTATTAATTTACATCATTTTAATATTTCAACTTTACTTACTATTTCATGCAGTGTATATTTTCTTAAATTGTAAGCTATTTAATTATCTACAATGTTCTTTAAATTAGCATATGAATTAATTGGACATATTCATATTTCTTTTATTTAATTAAATACATTTTTCACAATTACTTTGCTAACATATTTGATGCAGGGATGAAATAATCATTTAAACTATGTGAGCCTTTCTTACCTCAAAGCCTTTAGTAATTATTTTATTTATTTTATGCCAAATGCTCCACTTATAAGAAATTGTAAATGGCTAACATGACATCCGCTTAATTAAATAATGTATTACATTTAAATTTTACTTAGACTTTAAAAGTCTAATCACTTTTTCTTTTATTGGTTGTACCATACCACATTATAAATCAAATAAGATAGATCAGGAACTTGGAGCAGGTTTGGTGCCCAATGGAGAACCTTCTCAATAGCTACAAGCAGAAGATCTTTTATTACATGCTTTTATCTTAGAATGTGAGGATGAGTGGTTAATTTTACAGCTTGTAATAATAATTTTTATTTGATGTTCAAACTATTCTTTCATGTTGAAAGTTCTCTTATTATGAATGATAGATGTTTAATTAGAATGTTTTGAATTTCCTCCTACCCATAGATCGCATTATTATAAAGGTATTACTCAATATTGAGTTAGAAATCCCTAATCCAGTATTAAGTACTATCATAACACTCATTATTAGATTAACATATCAAATTTAAAAACGGGGTGTTACATCTCTAACTTGAAATTCTAGCATATTATATCTTGAATTGTGGTACTTTCTTTGATGATCCTGGGCTGTAATTATTCTGAGCTTTATCAATTAAACTTTTCTAGTGTTTCTTCAACTAGATTGGATCTGTAGATTTGAATATCTGCAACTTCTGACCAAGACAGAGGCGTAAAACACTTCCTTCTGTATAGGGATTTGATTTAGGAACAACAAAAAATATCTTAAATGAATGAATTTTCTCCTTTATTTTAGATATAAATTATTAACTTTAATTACTCTAAGAATAGATTAGTAAATGTTAAGCTTAATCCTTAACCAAATTTCATGAATAAAGTCTCTATATGTTCATTTGACAGAGGATAATACGTTTGTGTAATAATTTAACTAAGCAGTAGTAGGAAGATCCTCCTCTTGCACTGGCTCCTCTCCTACAGAACCACCAACGAACAACTCTAAATCTGACATTTGCCGGTATCACAAATGCCAGGGCCCTAGCCAACAAAAGAAAAAGGTTGCAGTTAGACAAATTGTCCAAGTACATTTTAGGTTAATTAAGTGAACTGAATATTTAAAGATATCATACTAACTACTTTAAATATGCAAGCAATATAGGGTGCATCAAGCTACGAAGAACAAAATGGCTATAAACTATTTATTTATAATTGATCATCAAATATGTACAAATATGAAACTAAACAAGGTGAGGCTAAAGAGCAAAAATGACTGTAAGTACTGTAATAAACTGATCCTAACATGCTTATGATCACATGAAAATATGCGGATTTTATAATAGTAAGCTGTACTGAATGAACATACAAAACTAGCATCCTAAACATGCCAATATTTATTTATAACTCAATAAGAACATATATACAAGCATATCAATTTATATATATATATATATATATATATATATATATATATATATATATATATATATATATATATATATATATATATAAGGCCTCTGAAGCATGTAGCAAAAACAACTAAGAGCATAAATTAGCTAAAAAAAGTAAAGCCACTGAGACATGTGGCAAAGCAACTGAAAGCACCAAAACTAAACTGAAGTAAAAGTAGCCTAAGACATAGTACTGCGATAACAGAAACAGGCCATACAGGGCCTCTGAATATAAAGTCCAATATGTGTCCATCTTAGGCATCATCAGAGCTAGGTCTGAGTTGAACTTATAGAATAAGACATGAATCCATCATAGCCAAGCACTAGACTAGGTCCGAATCTATTCTATAATAAAACTAGAACTGAGGAGGCAGACTAAGCTGACATACCTTACTGAACTGAATGCACTAAAAGAACTGAGTGAATGTTATGCTTTGCAAATATTAACTTAGGATGCATCTTCCATATCTTAAGTTCTCCTATTATGCTCAAGGAACAAGGCTCAATATTCAAGGGGTGCCGAGCAATCAAACTCAAAGTAAGCAAGAGACTCAACTAGATTTATGTGATATCTGTTGTTTTCTAATTTATCCAAATCTAACTATTATGAGAAGATACAAGTTTAGGATCTCCAATATCCATCTATCGAGTATAATCTCAGAATCACGACCTTATTGTTAACATTAGAACTTAAGAAGTTCTAATTCAAAATCAAATGACAACTATAAAGGC
The DNA here is from genome assembly GCA_016760335.1 of Gastrodia elata. Taxonomy (NCBI): domain Eukaryota; kingdom Viridiplantae; phylum Streptophyta; class Magnoliopsida; order Asparagales; family Orchidaceae; genus Gastrodia; species Gastrodia elata. The sequence goes on along the minus strand of CM028676.1, from coordinate 19,663,986 downwards.
TTAAAGTAAATAATTCAATGACTTAGTTATTATTGCTTCCTCACTTAACCCAAATCTTGATCAAGTAATTCAAGATCAAGGATTCTGGATCCAAACTCCACATATGGGGTTCAATTTGTGAATCATAGGTATTATCCTAATTAGGATCTAAGGTTTACACTCAAACATAGTCTAAAGGTGCAGAATCTTATAGGTTGAAGGATTAGAAGCTAAGATTTTAATGAAAGATTATTCTAATATTATAAGATAAAATAATCAATTAAGAACCAAGAATCTAAGATCTATATTCAATCCTTATGATAATTATATTATTCTATATATTGAACCAAACCTACACCCACAATTAGGTTTCAAAAAGATTAAATAGTAAATCAATTAAGGAATTCCAATGATGGTAATTCAATTTAATCAAATAATCTAAAGTCTAAGATCTAAGATCTAAGATCTAAGATCTAAGATCTAAGGTTTGATCACTTTAGATCCAAGATATAAATTAGACATAAGATTTTACAAGGATATTTCTCTTAGGATTGCTAGCTTATGGATCATTTTAAGTAAGCAATTAAACTAAAGATTTAGTAAAGCTACTTAGGTTTGTTCTCTTAAGGAAGTGGTTTTGAGTACTCTTAAGATCTTAGGATCTTAATTAGAACTTTTTATGATTTCTTTACTTAACTCCACCCTTATTAACATGATAATTCAGAAAGGTGATAATGAGTTTAATTTGAGATACTTTACTGTAATTTTCAAGGCTTAAGGGGTGCTTAAACCTATTTTGGTCAAAAGGACCAAAATACCCTTCTTAAGGCTAAAAATGAGATTTTAAGATTTAATCATCTAATTTGATTTAAGTCTATTTTAATGAGTTCCATATTAATCAGTGAAGTAGGCTAAGCACTTATCTTAGGGTTTAGTAGCATTACTAGCTTAATTATTACTAATCACACTTTAAGGCCAATTAGGGTTATTAAAGGAATTAAGGCATGCTAGGAAGATCCAAACACATTTATAGGCTCTACTATACTTAATAAAGCATTAGGAACTAGATTTATTAAAATCAGAGACTAATCCAAGGCTTAAATCACTAATTATATATTAAGGTAATTAAAAGGTGATTAGCAAATTTAAAGTTCTAAAATTACTTTTAATGGTCTACATAGTCCTCTATGGTCTCATGAGCAATCAGAGACCTTAATCAATATTTTTTGATAATTAATAATTTTATTATGAATTAAATACAAAGAGAGAAGGATTAGGCAATAATTGAAAATCTAACCATTGGATCTTTAATTTTATTTTATATTATTATTCCTTGTATTTTTCAAATTAAAATGATATATTGGATCATACCATTTGGATGAGTATAACTAAAGTTATTTAAATGATTTATTCTGTATTTTTATTTAAATTGGAATCATAGGGAATCTATTTATCAATTATTTATCCTAAGAAATATAATTCCATAATTCTTAATTTAACCGTGGCCCGAAATCCAGACCGCATGGGTCAGGAGAGGCCCGACCCGATGTGCCAGTGCATCATCTTCACGAAGACTCCCCGGCACCCGATCCCTAGGGTTAGCTTCAACCGCAAAACTCTCCACGCTCAGACCATGCCATGCCAAGATCTCGACTGCTATACCTTAAGTGGCCCTAGATGCACCAATTGAGGTAAGAACCCCCATCTGGAACACGCTGGATCGCCAGGGTGCTACTCGACTGAGACGCTCTAAGGAAGGGGAGTTAGGGTTCACTGAGAGGGATTAATTCTCCTCACAGAGGCCATTAAATGGATGGAGCTCGATCTGAACACCATCAGTGAGGTGAGGCGAGTCAAACCCCCAAAGTTTTGCAGCCTAGGGTCCAATCGATCGCTGGATCCTTTCTCGGACTCAGCCATGGCTCGGTTGCTAGCTCGATCTATCAATATGATCGATCAGAGCTAGCTCAGACCCTAGGAACGATAGGGTCAGAATCCTAGAGGGCTAAGGGAGCGAGACAACATCCAGAGGCAATAATTGAAGAGCTGGAATTGACGAACCGAGTTTATACAACTCAGTGGAAAGAAGCGGTACCTTGAACTAGGGAACAGCTATCACTGAGATGAAGGGAGGAGCTCAAAACTCTCTAGGCAGATACAGGAACTTTACAATGGGGTCTGAACATCAGACCACACCCTCAATCAATGGTTTACAGCTTCAGCTGAGAATTTAGTGAGTCTCAGTGAACAAAGGGATTCACTAAGATGCTCTGAAGGTTCTTATAGGCGAGAGGGAGGTCCAAGGATGGATACCATGGCTGGAAGCCATGGCTCAGGCTCAGGCAAGGGTGGAATCTCTAGCCTCCACAATTGGGGCTAGTAGGGCTTCATGACCCGACGAGCTTCACCTTACCTGAACAGGGAAGGTCTAATGGTCTGGAGGACATGGTAGAGGGAGTGGTAGACCGAGTCAACATGGCTTGTACGAGCGCATCTTCCCTATCGAGCCTGCGATCAAGTGAAGACGATGATCCACGGTGACGGGGTTCATCTCCATAGTCTGATCACGAGATCGTTGGCGATAGACGGTCTGATGGAGCTCTCGGATAATAGAAATGCGGATGAGATCTTGAGCTTCGGATGGGAGTTGCCAATCGAGCGAATAGAATTAGCTCACAATGTGGGTGCTACAAGCTGTAGGATTAGGTGCGTTAGGATGCGTGCTAGAGCATCCATATGGCGGGTACGCTGCCCTGCTGTCGGTACCCGCAACAAATCTACCACGGTCCTGACAACGAATCCTGCCCTTAATTAATTTATTTAATTATTAATTTAATTACTCAATTCCTATTAATTAACTAAATTAAATTCCTTAAAAATATTAAATCCAATACAGGACCAAATGAGCTCCAAAAATTCCAAAATTTCATCATTAGCTAATTGAGGTGGGAGTAATTCAAAAATGAAGTTTGATTTTGATTTGAAGATCAAATTAATTTAGGTATTTTTAGGTTCCAAAAATAGGCAAAAATACCAAAATTCTCAATTTAGCCCTGATTGATCCCAAACTTCTATAGTTGGGTTTAAATGACTCAATGGGTCTAATAGCATCAAAAGCAAGGCTTAGTTTAGCTTAGATAATTTGAATTAAGCTAGGGTAGGATTATTATAGTGCCTAAACCCTAATAAGTGCCCATTATGTTTTTTTCTTAACCAAATTCAATATTTAAGGTATTAATCTTTTTCTTAGACAGAGAATCATTGGGCTATGAGTATATTCAATTTGAACTCCTAGAAAATAAAATCACTTTTGAACCCTTAAGGAATGACATTTTGGTAATTTTGAGTAATTCTTATTTAAGAGAAAATTAGAACTTCCCAATCTGATAATTACCCTTAAAAATAATAAGTAAGATGTATAAAACCTTGTTTGAGCTTAATTGAACTAATAATTAGTCTCATTTGCTTAAACTTTAGATTTTACTTTAATTAATTATAAATAATTTTTAAGTAAAAAAATGTGAACTTAGAATCCATAGTTGCCATCCTAAATCCTTAGTTTAGCATTTTAGAGTGTATATGTAATGACCCATTATTAGATTAAGTAATCAAACCCAATAATGAATATTACTGTAGTACTTAATATTGAATTAGTGAAACTTAACTCATCATTAAATACAAGGAGTTACTGATCTATAAATGGTAATTTAGATGCATAAATATTGAAAATATACATACATACCATTCTAGCTATTTCAGAAATAAGAAAATGCATCACAATATAATAAAGTTTATACAAGCTTTTAAGAACACATGTCCTTTAAGATAAATAAAGTAAGAGGCTCAAAATAAGAATAGTTCACAAGCTACAATAACTGGACATGATCCACCTCGAATCCAAGATTCATATATGGCTCCTAAATCTATAGTATTTGGTTTTTAATATGGTAGGACACAACCAATAAAAAGAAACAAGTGATTAGGCTTTAAAAAGTCTAAGTACATTTTAAGGGCATTTAAAGACGTTATTTTTATTTAGTATATATCACATTAGCCATATACAATTTATTTTAAGTGGAGCATAATGCAAGTAAATGAACATAAAGGAAAATAGTGTCAAATACTATAAAGTATGTAAGTAAGCTTGCTCATTATTTAGTTGTTCAATCATAAATTAGGTTAATGAATTTTTTTTATAAAAATACACCTAAACAAGTAAGGGAAGCATATATATGCCCAAGTAAAGCAAATTCTAAGTTACAAAATGTAACAATCCATAGACTAGGGTTAAGAGATTTCAAGTAATAATTTAAGAATAAATATTCATCACAAAATTTCTAAATAAAATAATAACTATTTATAGAGCTAGATATTTAAATTAAAGTTATGTAAATTGTCTTAAATTATGTAAATATTAAATTATATAAAATTCAAAAATGAGTCTCAATCTCACTCTTGTTATTAATATGTTTTCTAACTCTTAAAATCAAGTTTGTTTTCGCTTTTAATTCTCACGATTTGTATTAATTATCAGCATTGCCAATTAGGCAGGAGTATGTAGATTATCTAAAATAAATCCGCTTATCATAGAGCTCAAATTTAAAATAAATAAGTGGTTAGACTATAAGAAGTTAGCTTCCACTTCCTGTAATAACCCAAGGTTGTTACCTTAATCAATCAGAACTAAATTAGGTCAAGATCTTGATTATATTAGTCTTAATAATTTATTATGAGTAAACCCTAAAATTTTGGTCAAAATTAAGAGTTAGTTGGACCAAATCCTAATTCTGGAAAATTTGGATAATCTGGAAAATGACCTAATTAAATTGACCTCAAATAAAAAATCTGACTTCTCCATTATGCTCATCACCCCCCAAAATATATAGGGATGATATTTTGAAAGTATCTAGAAGTCATTAGATTTTCCCGATTATTTTAATTTATTTAAAATACCCCAAAAACTAGAATAATTAAATGCTCATCGAAATTGAAATTCGACTTCGCGATTGCGTTCCTCACCCTTTTAGCTAGAGGTAATTTAGTGGAATTTTTCAGAAGTCATTTCATAATTAAATTTTAATTAAGAAAATCTGATTAATTATTTAAATAATTAATTACAAATTAAGCTTAACAACTGTCACCCTCCCACTCTTTGCGCCATCTGCCTTCCACTTTCCATCGTTTGATCAAATGACCAAGTCTGAGCCATTCAATCCACCCAACCAATAGAATGGATGGTGGGGGAGACTCTTTCTTTGATCGGGCCACGCGCTCAGCATGCGTCGACCTTGGCTGCACGTGGTAGAGGCTAGCCGCTTGAAGCATGATCCCAGCCACTTGTTAGCCTCATCAATATCCCAGTTTAATCCCCATTCATCTTATAAGCTTGGGTTTCATTATTTGTGATCAAATCAAGACCAAAGGTCCTGCTTCAACTCTCGATCATCAATTAGGTACCCACCGAACCCCCTCACTTCTTCAAGCAATTATTGTAATTTGTTTTTGTAAGCCTATTCCACACACTAGATTGAGGAATGGTTGAGTTCGATCCAGTTCAATCGAACTCGATCAGACAAAATTTTTGATTTCATTCATAGTACTTAATAGTAGCTCAATAACCAGTAACCTTATATTTCTAGGACATCATAGGATCGAGTGTTAGAGGTAGTTATGGTTAGGGATCCAAGACCCATTAGGAAGATCTGATAGAGGGAATGCTTTTAGCATACGACATGCCCCTGGAAGAGCTCTGTGCATCGAGTTAAGATCAACCCTAATTTTTGCCCCCCTTCATTTCAATGATGACGGATGGTAGTTCGGGCCAAGCTGGGTCGAACTCGCGGGCCATGTGTCGACTTAGAGTAGAAGATGTACTGGGCCCACAATCGTCAGCCACTGAAGCAGAGGCACTATGACCTGTCATCCTGCAGGTGGGACTGAGCCATCACCTATCTGGTCAACCTGTGGGACTCGCTGCTGTCTTGACATGAAGCATTAGAATAAAAAATTTAAGTAGATAATTACAGAACTTTAATCATTCATAACTTCAAATCCAGAACTTCAAACATGTTAATGTTATATCTTATTTTAACTAGAAAAATGCCATGAATATTATGGCAGTATTCAATTTTCTATTGAACTTGTATTTTACCTAATGACATTTTATGACCTCTCTTAATAACTCCCTTAAACCTTAAAACTTCATTAGTTTATTACTTAACCAATTAAGCTACAAATTAGGCAATCTGATAAACCATTTTGATCTAGAGAATGTGTAGAATAGTAAACTACAATAATAGTTTAGTTTTGGTAATTAGGTTACCTAATTAGCTCTAATCTCTCTAAAACTTGATTAGTGAGAATTAACTTCATAAATCCCCCAAATTTGGAAATTCAAGTTGCCGTTAGCTCCTAGTATAGTGTAGAACACAGTGGTGAAGTTAATTTTACAATTATACAACTAATTTTTCTAATCACCCACTAATCGCCCTAAACCGTAATTAAAGCCTAAGTTATGCAAATGGGGTCCAATAATAGTTTAGTAAATTTTGATTCTATTGAATCCATAGGAAGTGAATAACCTAATTATAGTAAAATTTTCAAATTTTTGTAAGTAAAATTGTTAATCAACTCTTGATGAGCATAAACCCTAATTTAAGCTCGTCAGCCTTAATTCTTTGCCAATTTGGGTGTTCTTAGTGCCTATCTTGATATTAGACAGTAAAAAACTATTTGACACTAATAAAATCTAATTTGGAGCAATAATTCTAAAATTTACATTTTTGACCCTTAAGTTGGGGCATTTTGGTCATTTTGCCCAAAATTAAGTTTAAGTGTTTTTAAGCCCTAGAAACCTGTTGTATTTAGTAAATCAATAAATTAAGTGATTAGAAATTAATTTTAGATCATTTGGACTTATTAAATTGAATTCTTAGCAAAACTCTATTTTTCATTTCAAAATCTCTTAAGTAAATTATAAGTTTCAAAATATAAATTAAGATCACATTATGTCATTCTAAGTTTTCAAAATAAGTAAATAAGTATAGTCAAGATTTAAATAACTCTAATGCTTAATAATTGAACTATTCCTTAAGTGCTTTCATTCGGAGTTTTTTTATGTAGCTTCTTTCTTAAGCCTTTAAGAATCCCTCTTCTTTAGGAATTAGCAGTAGACTTAGTTTAGATTTCATTCCATGGGTAAATGGGTTGCTCAATGGAATGAAGCCTTAGTTTTATTAGTTTAATATTTCATCCTTTATTATGATTATTTTGTATTTTAACTTTAGTTTAAGAATATAGATCCATCTTATTAAGTTTGATTATACATAATAAGATAGCCTTAATATGTAGTCCATGAGAGTTGGGATTATACTTAAATCCTTAATTTTTAGAACTTTTGGATTAAGGGGTTAAACCCCATTATTTGAAGTTTAAACTCTTAATCCCTCAGTATTAATTTATCTTAATCAAGATTAACTTGGATTAATTAAAATTCTTAATTAAGACGTTCAATTTATTATTCAACTTATGTAAGCATTACTGATTGAATTATATTAGAACTTGATTAGTTATAATTGTTTTAAACCTTATAGGACCGTAACTCTGAGTTTATACTAGATAGTAGGATATTGGAGATCCTAAGCTTATATAATACATATTAGTTAGAACTATTATAATAGAAAATATATGATATTACATATTTTTGTGTAGTAGTGCTATTTTTTCTTATTTTGTATGCTTTTCTTTTTTGTTTTGAGCTTTTATTATTTTGACATATCAGGTGAAACATAGGATATTTGATGAATATTCTATGTTAGATTTGAAATTACATAAGTCATGAATGTAAGTGAATCAGATGAGTCAGATAGATCAGATAAATCAATAAATAAGATAACAGTTTAGTGAAATGTGCCCTAGTTAGTTCACTTCTATAGTTTGATATTGAGATACAATACAATACAATTCATAGGCATTAGTTTTATGGATGATTTAGTTCAGCTCAAATGTATATGATATTCTTATTGATCTAAGTATTTGTAAGTATGTATACCCAACATACACACATATGTAAATACATGTATAAACATACACACACTCATATATAGACACACATACAGTATATATATGTATACTATGTGTGTGAGTATGTGTGTGTGTGTGTGTGTGTGTGCGTGCTCATATATACACACTCTTATATAGACAGACACGCACACTCATACACATAAACAAACACACACAACACACACACACACACACATCACAACAGTATATGTGTGTGTGTGTGTGTGTCTATATATTTATATATACTAATCTCTATGTGTGTGTTTGCGTGTGTATGGGAGTTGAGTGTCACAAACACACATAAATCACACAAGCACACATGCACAAAGATAATGGTGTGAGTATATAAATAAATAGACACACACGTATATGTTATCACACACACACACACACACATATATATATATAACACATATGTGTGTCTATATATATGAGACACACACACACATACACACACACATATACACACAAATACACACACACACACACACATAGTATATACGAGTGTGTGTGCATTTGTATGTGTCATGGGTATACGTTATCACATAGAGATTTATGAGTCTATATATTATAATTAGTATGCGTGTGTGTTTGTGTGTTTGTATGTTTGTGTGTTTGAGATACAATACAATACAACACGTAACTCTGATGCTTCAGTGTTGGATTCAGTGGCTAGTTGAGCCTATTTTTTATTTTGGCAGTACTAATCTAGGAAGATGTCCAATAAAAATGTTTTTAGTGAGTTTCAATTTCTTTTAATTTAGTTTCAATATTTGTAGTGTATTTCAATATTTTTAGTATTTACAGTATTCTTAGTTTTTTTATGTTTTTAGCTTTTGGTTTTATGTGCAAACATGTTAGGATGCCAGATTTATATTCATTTTTGTTTATATTACATTTATTTCGAAAAATCAATATAAGTAAATTTGATAATATTTGCTTATGATCTTTCTTGTACATAGTAGTCCTTATATATAAAATGCATAACCTTTTCTACAGCTTTGGAGTTTTAGTATGTCCTTTTACATCACACTTTACTTAAGTTATAAATGTATGATTTATAGCTTTAATCCTTTTATTGATGCTTTAATGCTTATAAATGCTTAGGATGGTATATAATATCATAAAATACATGAAGATATTGGGTGGAACTCCGACAATTGTCTAACTAATTTTTCTCTGTTTGGCTAGGGTCCTGGCATTGTGAAACCAACATTATCAGCTTCTGAGCATTTTGTAAAGATAGCACCAGGAGAGGAATATAGTCAAAAGGAAGATCACCTTGTAACTAAAGATTCTTAGTTAGGGTGCTCTTTTATTTATAGTGAGGATGAGTGATTTTCTTGCTTTCTGTAAAATTTAATTAAATGTTGTAACAACATAGGTATTCAGTTTGTATTTTTTTTATTGCACATTTTATTATGAATTTAATGTTATCTATTTCTACGTTATGGTTAAATAGATGTTATCTTTTATTTACTTTCACTCTCTGATATTCTCGTATGATCATTTAGTGAAGTTTCAGCTGAGCATGTGGCACATCCTTCTCTTATTAGTAGTTTGTGGTGAATACCTAATCTAATGATAAGTGAGGGATGTACCGTGGCAGCTACCCCACCATAATTGTGCTAACATACATGTTAGCAGAACCATAGCAAGGGATGGGGCCCCATAGTTGGTATCAGAGAACAACGTTAACGTTCAGTCTTTCTATTTTTTCATTCAAGGCATGTATTTCCTACTGTAATGACATTATTTGGTTGGACTCGTTTACCTTTATAGCTTCCTTTTTTAGCTTTTTAGAAGGCCATTGATATGCATTATTGGCCATTTCTTCCAAGAGGTCATAAGCTTCCTCTTGGGTTTTTTTCGCTAATAGAACCACCGGCGGCTGCATCAATGAGTGTCCTCGTAGGAGAGTTCAAACCATTGTAAAAGGTTTGCATTTGCATCCATAGAGGGAACCCATGATGTGGGCAATGCCTGAGGCATTCCTTAAAATGGTCCTACCCATCATATAGAGTCTCGCTTTCCAACTGAGTGAAGTTGGCTCAATCCTCAACCTGGCGGTTTTCACCGGAGGGAAATATTTAGCTAAGAATTTCTTAGTAAAATCATCCCATGTCCGAATGGAATCGCTAGGTAGAGAGCTGAGCCAACTCTTGGCTCTATCTCTTAAAGAGAATGGGAAAAGCCTCAATTTAACCGTGTCTTCAGAAACACCATTAAACCTGAAGGTATCACATATTTCAAGGAAAGTTAAAATATGTGAGTTCGAATCTTCAGTGGCTAATCCCCCAAACTGATTATTTTGCACCATACTCAGTGTGGAAGGTTTGATTTCAAAATTATTGGCTTCAATATTTGGCCTAACAATAGCATGGGGGATTCCCCTAACAGTGGGTAGTGCATAGTCTCTGAGTGCTCTTCCCATAGGCTCTCCTAATGGCTCTCGTAAATTTTTAGTATAGTTGTCCATAACAACTTGTTGATTTGAAATGTTTTGTTCTCTCCTAGCTTGTAAGTATATTCTCTCAATTTCGGGATCTAAAAGATATTCAGTGCAAACTCTTTTACTCATACAAAATAATAATATGGATATCAAGAAAAATTTTAGTAATAAAGTTCAAAAAGTTTAGCAAAAATAAGATACGCAGAAATGTAAGACGTTAGTTTCTACAATTTACAAAAAATTAAAACTAAAAATAATTGGAATAAAATACTTAAATCACTAGCTACTTATAGATTATCCTTAATACGAAACAAGTACCAATTCCCTGGGAACGGTGCCAAAAACTTAATAGACTGTAAATGCACGTCTGTGCTCACGCACAAGTGTACGTGGTCTGAAGTAATAAGTGGAAAGTGTTAATTTTTGAGATTTATCGAACCACAGAGTATTGGTTATTTTGTTACTAAGGTCTATCTATTCTCACTAATATTTAAGCTACGATTGATTGGTTGAGTTGGTCCTAGATTTAGCACAATAATTACTAATGGAAGATAAGTTAGATAAAAGAGAGAGGAGAGTTGGGGTTATCCCATATGTCATGATATATTACTAATATATATTGATTTCTCAAGTTTTATCTTTCATTTATTTTTAAATCAAGTGCACTTTGTTCACCTTGAGTTTTTATCTCAAAGTTTCACAAGTTCAAATCTTGTGCACAAAATGAACACACATTTGGTTTTATTTCGACACAAAGATTCCTATAAGATTTTAGGTTTTAAGTTTTCATCTCATCTCTTGATCAAAGAGATTATGATTATTAAATCTTTAAGATCTTATAAGCGTTGATTCCACTACGAGCATCACTCGCATCACACATAGTTAAGATGAGGGATTAATATATTGGGCTCAATGACTATGTCACTTAGTTCATGGGCACTCAACTATTTCTTCCTCTCCCTCAATTATGCTGAGCTAAGGAGCTCATTTAGTGGGTCTTAGCATCACATGCATCAACACTTTGGTTGAGCTTAGATTAAGGTGCAATAAGCTCAAGAACTTTATCATATGGTTCTAAGCTTTCATACATTCTTAAACTTAGCATCCAACCTAAGGTGAGCTATGGAGCACAAGACAAGTTAGTTCTTGAGTTTATAAGTTCATTTTCCTTTAATCCATATTCAAGACTAAACAATAAAAAGCATTTCCTTAACAAGGCATTGAGTTCTTATAATTTAATTATGTTTGAGGAAAATTTTATACAATAAAAATAACTCATACACATGGGATTTCCTCAACCCTCCCAAGGGAGATTTAGCTACTCATTACAAAGGAAATGAAGAAAAACACATACATGGATAAAGACCCTTTCATAATCAACTAAGAAGAGAAACTACAAGAGTAAAGTTTAGAAGATACTATGAACGTTCCTTAGAAGTTCTCCGAATTTTTTCTTCTCCTTCTTCAAGCTCCTCTCTTAGGTCGCTAGTGTTGCCTTCCTTCTTCTCTTCCTTAGCAAGAACTTGCTTTGCCACCCTTGGGGAGTTCCTCACTTCCACTTATGCACCCCTCCTCCTTACTTAGTGTTTTGAGCAAAATTGGGAACCCTCTTATAGTTAAGAGGAGTGATATATATAGGGGAGGGGCTGCCTTCATCCCACTTAGGATCCAAACCAGCATTTCCAATGGAAAATTTTGAGCAATGATGGCAAAAATCCCAATTGATGGTGAAGTGACCAATATCTCCATTTGCTAAGCCAAAATATCACCTCAAGATCTTCTTTTCCATATAAAAAATGTAGTAGCTGCAGAGAATGATGGCTGGGGACAAGATGCAGGTTGGGGTTCTTGTCCCAGCCGCAATAAATGCTCCTGCCTGGCAAAATTGCGGCAGACCACTGTAGCGTGCTGCGGTGCACTGCGGCACACACTGGTGCCAGCAAATTTTGCTAGGTGTTCCACTGCCGCGCGTTAACGCGTCCCAATTTCGTAAAGTGACCCACTACAGCGTGCTGTAGTGCTAGCATTTTGCAAAAAGTACCGCTGCATCGCGCTGTAGCAGGAGCATTTCGCATAATGCTCCGCTGCAGTGCGCTGTAGTAGCTCAATTTGCAAATTGCCCTGCTGCAGCACGTTGGAGCGGGAGCATTTTGCAAAATGCTCTGCTGCAGTGTGCGGTAGCAGTTCAATTTGCAAAAAGCCCTGCTGCAGCGCGCTATCGCGCCAATGATTTGCAAATGAACCCACGGCAGCGCGCTACCGCGCCCGCGGTTCGCAACTCGACCCGCTGCAGCGCGCTACAGCACTCGCGATTCGCAAATGCACCGCTGCAGCGTGCTATAGCATCCTAATTCTCAAATTAACCCGCTGCAGCGCGCGACAGCGGTTTCCTTTGAAAAAAAATTAGAATTTTGCAAAAATATCTCAGGACTCCTTTGGATAGCAATTTTTCTGAAAAGGTAGACAAAATTTGATTTAGAAGCAGTTTAAGGATCATAAATGTATGAGATTCCCATTTATTTTAGATATAATTTATGGATTCATCACCTAACACTAGAAGTCTGGGATCAATCGGAGCAAAATCAAGAATTGTGCATTTTTGCCTATTTTTGAGTACTGAACAAATACATAAATTAATTTGATCTTCAAATTTAAATTTGAGTTCATTTTTGAATTCTTCATGCCTTAATTAGCTAAGGGTGAAATTTTGATTTTTGGAGTTCATTTAGTCCTAAATTGGATGTATTAAATTTAAGGAATTTTAATTAGTTAATTAATAATATTAAGTAATTATTTTATTAATTAATTAAATTATTTCAGGCCAAGATTTGCTGTCGGAACCGCAGCAGATCCGCTGTGGGGTCCCGACAGTGGCTCAGCGGTGCTAGCCATTGGATGTCCTAGCACTAATCACGGCATACGATTAAACGATGCCGATCATTTGCGCCTCAATTCATTAGCGCCCGTCAGATCTAGTAATCGATCCAATGGTTGAGGTGGCTTCCATGGTTCAGTTAGGCAAGGAACAGATCAGGCCATCCAGTCCCAATGGTCTCACAATCAGATGGTGGACGCATACCCCATTGCTGTAGAGCTTCGTCCCCAGTTCACCTGCCTGATAGCCAGGATCTCCTTTGTACAATTCACTGCCAGGATTGTCTCCCACTCCCCTTTGTAGATTCCCCTTGCCGTTAGGATACTTCCTAATAGGGGCTAAACCTCCTTAGCTGATCAAGAGGGTCAGAGTCCTCCATTTGGGGTAAGTTGAGAGAACCCCTCGGCTCGAGCCAAATCCTCGAGCCTTAGCCATGGCATCCACCCCTAAACCTGGCTATAAGTAGCCTTCCCTCAACCCATTGAGCTCCTTTGCTCACTTGAATTCCTGTGACCTCTCTTCTTCCTCTCGGTCGATCTCTATTCGAGGTGCTTGCTATTCCAGGTGATCCCAGGGCTGCAATCTGCTGATAGAGGGTTTGTTTGGTGTTCAGACTTCCTATAAACTGACATTGCTAACTTGGTGAGCTCAAAAGCACCTCAATCCCTCCTGTCACTGTGATTCCTCAATCTAGGTACAACCTATGATCTTCCTTCTTTATCGAGTTGGTTTCAGCTCGCCTCATAGCTCATCTATCTTAGATGCTGTGATAGGTCCTTAACTTAGCTCCCTAGTAAGTACCAAAGACTTCGGGTAGGGACTGGCCGTGGACTAGACGACGTAATTCCGTCTAGGTGTGCACTGGCAGCCGATCCTTAAGACGTTGGATATCGGCATTTCCCGAGCCATTGAGCCCCATTTGAAATGTAAATCCCTTCTGGAGTGATTGTAGACTCGTTGCAATCACTGAGCTCAATCTGATTGATTGATCCAACGCCTCCCAGACAGGGCTTTATAGTTCATTCGATGCGTTTAGGGCCATTGATGGTGTAGCCATCGAGATACAGGCGAGACATGGCCGGAGCGCGGAGAATTTGGTGGTGGAAGCGAACCCTAGGAACCGGGTGTCGGGGAAATGTTGTAGAGAAGTTGAATAGTGCCGGGTCGGGTTGGACCCCGACCCGCGCATTTTGTATTTTGGGCCGGCAGTTAAATAAGGATTTACTGAATTAATTTCCTTAAGAAAAGTAATTTAATTTAATTATTTTATTAATTAATTAAATTATTTCAGGCCGAGATTTGCTGTCGGGATCGTGGCAGATCCGCTGTGGGGTCCCGACAGTGGCTCAGCCGTGCTAGCCATTGGATGTCCTAGCACTAATCACGGCATACGATTAAACGACGCCAATCATTTGCGCCTCAATTCATTAGTGCCCGTCAGATCTAGTAATCGATCCAATGGTTGAGGTGGCTTCCGTGGTTCAGTTAGGCAAGGAATGCATCAGGCCATCCAGTCCAAATGGTGGATGCAGACCTTGTCACTATAGAGCTTCGTCCCCAGTTCGCCCACCCGACAGCTAGGATATCCTTCGTACAATTCACTGCCAGGATTGTCTCCCACTCCCCTTTGTAGATTCCCCTTGCCGTTAGGATCCTTCCTAGTAGCGCCCAAACCTCCTTAGCTGATCAAGAGGGTCAGAGACCTCCATTTGGGGTAAGTTGAGAGAACCCCTCGGCTCGAGCCAAATGCTCGAGCCTTAGCCATGGCATCCACCCCTAAACCTGGCTATAAGTAGCCTTCCCTCAACCCATTGAGCTCCTTTGCTTACTTGAATTCCTGTGACCTCTCTTCTTCCTCTCAGTCGATCTCTATTCGAGGTGCTTGCTATTCCAGGTGATCTCAGGGCTGCAATTTGCTGATAGAGGGTTTGTTTGGTGTTCAGACTTCATATAAACTGACATTGCTAACTTGGTGAGCTCAAAAGCACCTCAATCCCTCTCTATCACTGTGATTCCTCAATCCAAGTACAGCCTATGATCTTCCTTCTTTATCGAGCTGGTTCCAGCTCGCCTCATAGCTCGTCTATCTTAGATGCTGTGATAGGTCCTTACCTTAGCTCCCTAGTAAGCACCAAAGACTTCGGGTAGGGACTGGCCGTGGACCAGACGACATAATTTCGTCTGGGTGTGCACTGGAAGCCGATCCTTAAGACGTTGGATATCGGCATTTCCCGAGCCATCGAGCCCCATTTGAAATGTAAATCCCTTCTGGAGTGATTGTAGACTCGTTGCAATCATTGAGCTCGATCTGATTGATTGATCCAACGCCTCCCAGACAGGGCTTCATAGTTCATTCGATGTGTCTAGGGCCACTGATGATGTAGCCATCGAGATCCAGGCACGGCATGGCCGGAGTGCGGAGAATTTGGCGGTGGAAGCGAACCCTAGGAACCGGGTGTCGGGGAAATGTCGTAGAGAAGTTGAATAGTGCCAGGTCGGGCTGGACCCCGGCCTGCGCGTTTTGTATTTTGGGCTGGCAGTTAAATAAGGATTTACTGAATTAATTTCCTTAAGAAAATTAATTCAGTATATGAAAACCTATGGTTTGATTTAAATAAAAATACAAAATAAATTAATTAAATAACTTTAGCTATACCTATCCAAATGGTATGATTCAATATACTATTTTAATCAGAAAAATGCTAGAAACAATGATATAAAATAAAATCAAAGATCCAATAGTTAGATTTTAAATTATTTCCTAATCTTTCTCTATTTGTATTTAAATCATAATTAATTCATTAAATATCCAAAAATGTTGATTAAGGTCTCTGATTACTCATGAGACCATAAGGAACCTAAGTATACCATTAAAAGTAATTTAAGATCTTTAATTTTGTTAATCACTCTCTAATTACCCTAATATGGGATTAGTAAATTAAGCTTTAAATTATCTTTAATTTTGGTGAATATAGTTCCTAATACCTTATTAAGTATAGTAGAACCTATAAATATAATTGGATCACCCTAGAATGCCCTAATTTCCTTAACCACCTTAATTGGCCTCTTAATGTGATTAATGCTAATTAAGCTAAATTAAATATCCAAACCCCAAGATAAGTGCTTAACCTACTTCACTAATCAATATGAGACTCATTAAAACAGACTTGAATCAATTTAGATAATTAAATCTTAAAATCCCATTTTTAGCCTTAAGAGGGGTATTTTGGTCATTTTAACCAAAATAGGCTTAAGCACCCCTTAAGCCTTGAAATTTCAGTATAATGTCTCTAGTTAATACCTTATCACTTTTCTAAAATCTTATGTTAGTAATTTTGAGCTATGTGAAGAACACTTAAATTAGTTCATATTAAGATCTAAAGATCTTAAGAGTATTCAAAACCACTTCCTTAAGAGAGCAAACCTAATTAGCTTTAACACTAAGTCTTCAATTTAATCACCTTATTAAGATTGATTCATAAGCTAGAAATCCTAAAACAAATATCCTTGTAAAATCTTAAGTGATCAGATCTTAGATCTTAGACTTTAGATCTTCTACTTAAATTGAATCAGCTTCTTTGGACTTCCTTAATTGATTAATTATTTAATCCTTTTGAAACCTCCATATGGGTGTAGGATTGATTCAATCTATAAAATAATGCAATTATCCTAAAGATTGAATATAGATCTTAGATTCTTAGTTTCTAATTGATTATTTTATCTTATAATATTAGAATAACATTTTATTAAGATCTTAGTTTATAATCCTTCAACTTATAAGATTATGTATCTTTAGTTTATGCTTAAGTGTGAACTCTAGATCCTTATTATAGTATCACCTTGGAATCAGGATTTGAACCCCATATGTAGAGTTTAAGTCTAGAATCCTCAACCTTGATTTACTTAATCAAGATTTGGGTTAAGTGAGTATAATAATAATAATTAGGTCATTGATTTATTTAATTTAACCTTCATAATCCTCAACCATGATTTACTTAATCAAGATTTGGGTTAAGTGAGTATAATAATAATAATTAGGTTGTTGATTTATTTAATTTAGCCTTCATAGTAGACATTTGATTATGAATTAGAACTTGTTAAGTTCTAATGTTAACATTCAGGTCATAAATCCGAGACTATACTCGATAGCTGGATATTCGAGATCATAAACTTGTATCTTCTCAGAATAGTTAGATTTGGATAATTTAGATAACAATAGATATCACATAAGTCTAGTTGAGTCTCTTGCTTACTTTGACTTTGGTTGCTCTACATACCTTGAATATTGAGTCTTGTTCCTTGAGCATAATAGGAGAACTTAGGATATGGAAGATACATCTTAAGTTAGTATTTGCAAAGCATAAAATTCACTTAGTTCTTTTAGTGCATTCAGTCCAGTAAGATATGTCCTAACTTAGTCTGCCTCCTCAGTTCTAGTTTGTTATAGAATAGACTCGGACCTAGTCTAGTGCTTGATAGGATGGATACATGTCTTATTCAATAAGTTCAACTCGGACCTAGCTCTGATGATGCCTAGGATGGATAGATGTTAGACTTTCTATTCAGAAGCCCTGTATGGCCTATTTTTGTTATGGCAATACTGTGTCTTAGACTTACTTTTACTTTACTTCAGTTTTAGTGCTTTCAATTACTTTGTCACATGTCTCAGTGGCTTTACTTTTTAGCTTATTTATGCTCTTAGCTTGTTTTTGCCATATGCTTCAGTGGCCTTTTATATATTAAATATGCATGCTTGTATATATGTTCTTATTGAGTAGTTATTAAGTATTGGCATGTTTAGGATGCTAGTTTTGTATGTTCATTTCAGCCCTTTTTAGTATAGTTTTCTTTTAGAAAATCAGCATGTCTTAATGTGATCATAAGCATGTTAGGATCAGTTTATTTTTGTACTTACAGTTAATTTTTGCTCTTTAGCCTCACCTTGCTTAGTTTCATAGTTTGTATGTCATGTTACATACCTATTGCTTAGTTATAAATGAATAGTTTATAGTTATCTTTTTCTTTGTAACTTAATGCACCCTATATTGCTTGCATGTTTAAAGTTATTAGTATGGTATCTTTAAATATTCAGTTCACTTAAATATCCTAAAATATACTTAGACAAATTGTCTAACTGTAACCTTTTCTTTTATTGGCTGGGGCCCTGGCATTTATGATATAGACAAATGTCAGAAGTGGAGCTGTTCATTGGTGGTTCTGCAGGAGAAGAGCCAGTGCAGGAGGAGGATCTTCTTATTGCCATTTAGTTAGATCTTTCCTTTTTCTTGCAGTGAGATTGAGAGATATTTTCTTTCTTTTAATTCAATCTATAATAATTAAATTCTGAATGTATTTACTTTCTGCACTTGAGCTGAGTTACTGTTTCCTTTACTCTTGTATACTATGCTGTGATATGGATGTTATGTTATAATATTTTCTGCTTCCGCTACTTCGATATATTGATGTATGCTTACAATTCCAGGTGACAAGTCCTTAGCTTAAGGCGAGTTAGGTCTTACCTAACTCTACTTGAGTTGGGGATTTACCATAGTTGGAGCACCATACTCCTCATGTTTATGCTAATATCAGTATTAGCATGGTTACGGAGGGTACGAGGCCCCACAGTTGGTATCAGAGAACACCATAAAGTGTCAGAATGGGATATGTGATTCCTTTCTACCTAATAGACCATTCTTCTAAAGTGCAAACAACAAGATATAACATTCATAACATAATACTATTGGCAACTCTCTGAAAAATGTAGAATGAAAATGCTCATATCCTAAAAATCTAATTATCTCTAGCTGACAAAAAACCATTACATTCTACTATTAGGATCAAATGGATCATGAAGAGTATGACTTGGACTATTATCTGCATGGTTTTGAGTTAGCTTGGAGCTATCGTTTCAGATGGAGACAAGAGAGCAAATGGCAAATCAAAGGAGTTTCAACAAAAGGAACCCTAGTCTTGGACAAACTTCTACATCAAACGACGTACCAAGGGCTTGACTTTCCTATCTATGCACAGGAGTTGTTGAGCCGAGTAGAGTCAGTCCTGAGGCACATAGAGTGTCTAGAGTCCCTCTTGGTTGACATAGTGATAGATCGGATGCTAGACTATGCGGGAGTCTAGTGGTACGATACCATTAAGAAGCTCAAACAAAAATGCAAGAGAAAGCATTAAGAAGTGACCTTTAAAGCTTTTTGTGTTGCATTTAGGGCCGAGTACTAAGGATGTCTGAGTGTTAGTTAGAGTAATTGTCACTTCTTGTTACTTAAATAATTTTAATAGTATGGTAAGTTTTGGTATTTTTCTAAATCTTATGTAAATCTTCATATCAAAAGTAAATGAGAATTTTTGGCATCTATTAGAAATTTAATTGCTATCTTTCTTAGCATGATCCTGAAATCTAGATTTGTATTGATCAACTAGAATGAATTCTAGATCACCCCTACTGTTACCCCTATCGAAACGACTGTCACTTCAAGCAGTTCTTCTGATGAAGTATCTCATCTTCGAGCAATGGTGGCAACCTTGTTGGAGAATCAGGCTCAACAAGCATTGGCAATGCAAAAGATGATGTCCGATCGTCTAGTACCAGCTATTGCTACTGCTCCTACTGTTCATGTTCCGCAACATCCTTTTTTTTCCCATCATTCCATGGATGGTCTTCTCCACAACTTCTTAAGATTAAGGCCTTCCACCTTTAGTAGAAATTTATCTCCAATGGACATAGCCGACTGGCCGAAAACTATCGAAAAGGATCTAATCAGTCTGAAAATCCCAAATTTAGAAGCCATCCGTCTCACAACACATTTGTTCACTACTGAGGCAGAATACTAGTGGGATGAGGTTCGAAATACCAGATTCATTGATTATGAACTTGAAGACATCCTTTGGGATGAATTTGTAGAGGCATTCAAGGCCGAATTCAGTCCCCCGTCTGCACAAAACATCATAATGAATACGATTCTGAGGTTGACTTAGCGAAGTCGTTCTATCACCGACTACGAAAGAGAGTTTCGTAGGTTGATTTATTTTGCCCCAGAGATTATCCAATCTGAATTGGCTAAGTGACATCACTTTCTCAGTGAACTACGAGATTCACTGAAAGATCTGATTGTTCCACTTCATCTGACTAGCTTCTTTGAGCTAGTAGAGACAGCCAAGGTGCTTGAGCACCATCACTCAGAAAGAGATCTCAAGCGAAAGATGCAGTCAAGTCCTCACTGACATGAAGCCTTCAAAAGGCATAGACCTCACTCTATAAAGGTCTATCAAATCGAGGATACACTAATTGTCGAACCCATTTAAGGCTGTAACAGGCCACATCCATATGGCAAGTGTTACCACTTTGGCCATAAGTGCTACACATGTGGGTGTCCAGGCCACCTGTTCTATCATTGCACCTACACAGAGACAGTGGATTGAGTTCAGATTAAGCATTATCAGAAGAACCAAGTATTTAGGGCAACTCCACTAAATAGGAGAGAACCAGGTTTGGCCATAATGCTAGCCTCTGCATCTGAAGTTGCTCTAGTGCAGCCCTCAACTACTAAGTTTCAGAACAATCCCAAAAAGCAGGTAAACAACCATCATGCTGGTCCTGCGAGAGTATATGCTTTAACACCTCTGGAGGTCGTAGAAGACAATAATGTGATTTTAGGTACACATTTCTGAACTTTTCTTTCATTTCAGTACCTTAATCATTGCAATTTATTAATGCGATTCGTATAAATAAATTAGGCACGCTATATTTTAATAACCAGCCCTGCAATGTGTTATTCGACACTTGTGCTAGTAATTTGTTTATTTTTGAATGTTTTGCCAACATTCTTAAACCACACTCGTACAATTTAGCAAAATCATTAAGTGTTGGACTTCCATCTGGAGCCCAACTCAGTGCTCATAAGTTCTATAATGTTAAAATCCCATTAAATTGTCAGGAGTTTGATTCTAAATTAATCATCCTGCCATTAGCAAACTTTGATATCATCCTTGGAATGAATTGGCTCAGTGGTAATAATGCTGTGATAAATTGCCTTAAGAAGAAAGTCATTCTTCATTCCCAAGGCAAGTATGAAACCTTTATAAGAAAATTCAGTACACAACTATCGTTAATCAATGCTATTAAAGCTGAATAATTGATCAATAAATGTTATGATGCTTTTCTAGTTACTATGATGGGTGAAGCAAGAGAAAGTATCCCTCTCCCTGATTGTAAAGTAGTTAAGGAATTCGTCAATGTGTTCCCAAAAGATTTGCCTGGTGTATCTCCTCCCAGAGAAGTTGAGTTCTCTATCAAATTAATTATGAGTACCCAGCCTATATTTAAAGTTCTGTATAGAATGGTGCCTAAGGAACTTTAAGAACTCAATGAATAGTTACAAGAGCTCTTAAATAAAGACTTTATTAGGCCAAGGATGTCTCCTTGGGGAGCACTCATTCTATTTGTAAAGAAGAAGGATGGATCTATGCGAATGCGCATAGATTATCGTGAACTAAATAAAGTCACCCTATAGAATAAATACCCTTTACCTGGAATTGATGATTTGTTCGACCAATTGTCTGGAGCTGTCATATTCTCTAAGATTGACTTGAGATCTGGATATCATCAATTGCGAGTAAAAGAAGATGATGTAGGAAAGATTGCTTTCTGCACTCTCTATGGTCATTTTGAATTCTGAGTGATGTTTTTTAGACTCAGCAATGTGCCATCAATATTTATTAATTTGATGCAGCGAGTTCTTAAACCATATTTAGATAAATTTGTAATCATATTTATCGATGATATTCTCAATTATTCTTGAACCTTAAGAGATCATGAAGATCATCTGAGGTTAGTATTAGAAGTTCTGTGTGAACATCAACTGTATGACAAGTTCTCCAAATATGAATTTTGGCTCAAGTTCATTGCACTCTTGGGACATGTAGTCAATGCCCAGGGTATTCGTGTAGATCAAAACAAAGTAAGCGCTATTCAGGACTGGGTTCAGCCTAAGTCAGTCACAGATATCAGGAGCTTCTTAGGATTAGCTAGATATTACAGGAAGTTTGTTAAAAGATTTTCCTAGATTGCCTCACCTTTGACTAAGTTAACTCAGAAAGTCGTTCCATTCATTTGGAGTCCTGAATGCGAGGAAGCATTTCAAGCCCTGAAGGACGCACTCTCTACCGCTCTAGTACTTGTTTAGCCCATGGAGGGCTTGAACTATTAGGTGTACACCGATGCCTCTAGGATTGGTCTAAGTTGTGTGTTAATGTAAGAGGGTAAGGTAATTGCTTACGCCTCTTATCAGTTAAAACCCCATGAGAAAAATAATCCAGTTCATGATCTTGAACTTGCCGCCGTAATCTTTGCTCTAAAAATTTGGTGTCACTGTCTATATGGAGTTCAGTGTTCAATTTTTATTGATCATCAAAGCTTAAAATATATTTTTACTCAAAGAGAATTGAACTACTATCAGAGAAGATGGTTAGAGCTTATTAGTGGTTATGATCTGAGCATTCAATATCATCCAGGGAAAGCAAATGCAGTGGCCGATGCTCCTAGCTGTCGAGCTACTTTATCTTCCATGATTGCCTCTAGTTCCATAGAACAAGAATTTTGTAAGCTAGAGATTTCTCCAGTCAGTGGTGATATGCTAAGTTTACTTTTGGTAAATATTAATGTGGAACCCACTTTTCGCAGAGATGTCTCAATCTCGCAGACCAAGGAAAATGATTATCTAAAATTCAAATTAGATATCGAAGGTGGTCATCATCATGATTTACAATTGCATAATGGTATAATTTATCAAGGAAATTGTTTGTGGATTCCTAAATCCATGCATCGTAATGTTTTGATTGAAGGCCATAATTCTGGGTATCACATTCACCCAGGCAGTACTAAGATGTACCAGGATCTAAAGCAATCATTTTGGTGGCCTAGTATGAAGAAGGATGTGGCCAATTTTGTAGCTAAGTGTCATGCTTATAATTTGGTGAAGGCTGAGCACCAAAGACCTGGTGGTCTTCTGCATCCAGTAGAAATTTCTGAATGGAAATGATTTGATATATTTATGGATTTTGTCATGGGATTGCCTCACGCAAAATCTGGTGCCGATGCAATCTGGGTTATAGTAGACCGTTTAAATAAATCAGCGCACTTCCTTCCTACCCGTCAGACTGACTCTATGGAGAAGTTAACAAGCTCTATATCAAGGAGATTGTCAGGCTGCCTGGTATTCCGAAATCAATTGTAACCGACAGATATAACAGATTTACTTCTAAGTTTTGGCAAGTTGTGCACCAAGATCTGAGTACTACTCTAGCTATGGGTACAACTTTTCATCCTCAAACAGATGGTTAGACTGAAAAAGTAAATCAAGTTCTAGAGGTTTTGCTTAAGCTTTGTGTTCTTGGTTTTGCTGGTTCCTGGGAAAATCACATTCTGATAATGGAGTTTGCCTACAACAATAGCTATCAAGCCAGTATTAAGATGGCTCACTATGAAGTATTGTATAGTAGAAAGTGCAGTACCCCATTAGCTTGGTCTAAGATAGGAAGTGTTCAACTTTTTAGTTCCTAGTTAGTTAAAGAAACTAACAAAAAGATTCACTTAATTCGGCAGAGAATTTGTTCTACTCAAGATCGTTAGAGCAAGTATCATGATGCTCATCATCATCTCTTAGAATTCAATGTTGGAAATTCTGCCTATTTGAAAGTCAGTCCAATGAAGGGTGTCTACAAATTTGGTGTAGCAGGGAAACTCAGTCCCTGTTATATTGGACCTTTTGAGATTTTGGCCAAAGTAGAATCATCTACCTACAGGTTGAATCTTCCTGATGACTTTGCAGCTGTTCACAACGTGTTTCACGTATCATCATTAAGAAGATGTCTCAGAGACCCTTCTCTTCTCGTTTAGCTTTCGGTAGTAGAAATTCAACTTGATCTTTCTTATGCCAAAGAACCAATCAAAGTCTTAGCTCGTGATTAGAAGCAGCTAAGAAATCGTTCAATTCATATGGTCAAGGTCCAATGGAAGAATCGATCTTTGGAAGAATCTACCTAGGAAAAAGAAGTGGATATGCATAATAAATATCCACAACTCTTTGAAAGTTAAGGTACTGTTCTTTTCTTTCCTTCTTATTTCATTTAATATTTCTATCCTAGTAGTACTTTCTTCGCTGAGTGACGTCAGGGACGATATCATTCTTAACTGGGGGAGTCTATAACAACCTTAGTTGTTACATTAGCTAAATTCTGATTATTGAAGCTAAACCAAGTTCTAATTTTGATTCTATTAGACTCAATGGGTCATTTCAACATAACCCTAGAAGTTTGGGATCAATCGGAGCTAAATCAAGAATTGTGGTATTTTTGCCTATTTTTGAGCCTGAAAAAATACCTAAATTAATTTGATCTCCAAATTTAAATCTAAGTTCATTATTGAATTCCTCATGCCTAAATTAGCTAATGGTAAAATTTTGAGAATTTTTGGAGCTCATTTAGTCCTAAATTGGATGTATTAAATTTTAGGAATTTTAATTAGTTAATTAATAATATTAAGTAATTAATTTATTAATTAATTAAATTATTTCAGGCCAGGATTTGCTGTCGGGACCACGATAAATCTGCTACGGGGTCCTGACAATGACTCAGCCGTGCTAGCCATTGGATGTCCTAGCACTAATCACGACATACGATTAAACGACACAGATTATTTGCGCCTAGATTCATTAGAGCCCGTCAGATCTAGTAATCGATCCAATAGTTAAGGTAGCTTCTGTGGTTTAGTTAGGTTAGGAGTGCATCAGGTCATCCAGTCCTAATGGTCTCGTGATCAGACGGTGGACATAGACCCCATCGCTGTAGAGCTTCGTCCCTAGTTCGCTCGCCTGACAGCCAGGATCTCCTTCATACAATTCATTGCCAGGATTGTCTCCCACTCCCCTCTGTCGATTCCCCTTGCCATTAGGATTCTTCCCAATAGTGCCCAAACCTCCTTAGCTTATCGAGAGGGTCAAAGACCTCCATTTGGGGTAAGCTGAGAGAACCCCTCGGCCTGAGCCAAATGCTCGAGCCTCAGCCATGGCATCCACCCCTAAACCTTTCTCCGGCTATAAGTAGCCTTCCCTCAACCCAATGAGCTCCTTTGCTTGAATTTCTACGACCTCTCTTTTTCTTCTCGATCGATCTCCATTTAAGGTACTTGCTATTCCAGGCGTTCCCAGGCCTGCGATCTGCTAATAGAGGGTCTGTCTAATGTTTAATCTCCCTATAAACCTACATTGCTGACTTAGTGAGCTCAGAAGCACCTCAATCCCTCTCTATTGCTACGATTCCTCAATCCAAGTACAGCCTCTGATCTCCCTTCTCTATCGAGCTGGTTCCAGCCCGCCTCATAAGCTCATCTACCTTAGATGCTATGATAGGTCCTTACCTTAGCTCTCTAGTAGGCACAAAACACTTTAGGTAGGGACTAGCCATGGACCAGATGACGTAATTCCGTCTGGGTGTGCACTGGCAACCAATCCTTAAGATGTTAGATATAGGTGTTTCCCAAGCCATCAAGCCCCATTTGAAATCTAAAATCCCATATGGAGTGACCGTAGACTCATTGCAATCTATGGTTAGATATATTGTCTAAGTATATTTGAGGCTATTATATTTTATGAATTTTATGATATCACCATTTTACTTAGACTATAAAACAAGTAAGGTATATGGGTGCAACAAGCATACAAAAGTAGGAATAAGCTATAAATAATGACATTTATAACTAAGCAACGTGTGAGGTAAGAAAACATACCTCAACACCAAAGTTGTAATAAGGTTAGGCATATAAGTATAAGTAAAGTAAAAAATATACTGCAAGAAAAGACTCATCCTAAATATGCTTATGATCACTGGAATTATGTAGATTTAAAAATAAGGTAATCTAACTGTGATATGTATAAGTAAGTAGTAAGGAAATCTAGCATCTTATAAGTATGCAGGTAAGCAGGTAAAGTAAAGCTGAATACAGTTAAAAGTAAAAGAAAAATAGTAAATAGGTATGTAATGATTGCCATATCAGAAGATGGGTAAACAAGCCTGCTGAACAGAAAAATATAATATTCTTAGCGTCATAAGCAGCTAAGCCGGTAAGTTTCTTAACGTCATAAGAGGCTAAGGTTAAATAATAATGCATAACTGAACTGAGGAGGCAGTAAGTACAAATGCAGTAATATTTTAGTTATTTACTTTACTTCTGTGGATATATCCAGAAGTAGCTAAGGAGTCAAGAACATCTGCAAGACTGTTCGAGTTCCAACTTAATGCAGCACTCCTAAATAAGTAATGTTAAGTAATCCTTATTTCTCCTTACCCTTGTCCATTGTGATAAAATGCATAAGATCAACCAGAAACTGAACCCTATGCAAATGTTATCATAATTTTTCTATATTTTCATTTCATGCATCAATATTCTTATATGATATGCACAAGGTAAAGGTACAAAGTACTAGGAATACAAAAGCAACAAGTAAGTCAATAGTAAGCAAGGGACTGTACTATACATGGTGATATCTGTTGTTATCTACTTAACCATTATAACTATTCCAAGTTATACAAGCTCAGAATCTCTAATTCCTACTATCAAGTATAAATTAGAAGCACGACCTTATAACTTAAAAGTTATTAGAACTGATTAGGTTCTAATTTAATTCAATCAATATTGCCTGTATGTAAAATAAGTAATCAATACGTCCTATTTGATGAATTTAGATGTTTTAAGCTATGTTCTGATCAAGATCTATTAAAGCTAGGGATTATGAGTTAAACACCATGACTTGAATTTAACTCTATAATCTAAAGGTAAGGCTTAAGAACTAAGGTTTAATTCTAATTATGAATTAATAATCAAGGCAAGTCCTATTAAGCACAATCAAGCTTAATAGAATTATTCTCCTAATCTTAATTTAAAGTTGAAAGATAAGATAATCAGAACTAAAGTATGAAAATTTAGAAAATAAAACTAAGGTTTCATCTATTGAATAACCCATTTACTCAATGAATGAAATCCTACATAGTATTTATTCCTAATCTTAAGGAAAAGATCATAAAGTGGAGTGTAGATCCTAAGAAGTTCCTAATAAATGACTTAGGGAATTTTAAGAGTTGATGATAGTTGTTGTAATTTATCTTTACGTGATGTCCTAATTTACTCAAAGAGGTTAGAAGGCGTGATTAGGACTAAGTTAGAAGGCTTTAATTTTACTTGGGATTTTCAAGACTTGGAATGAGAATTTTAGCAATTTACTTAATTATAGGGTTAAGGGTTTTAAATTGAGTCCAAATCAGTTTATTACTGGTTTTAATAATTTAAATGATGTTCTAGAGGTTAATGGCACTTAACCTAAATTTTGGAAAAAATAATCATTTGCCTTTGCTTAAGGCTCTAAAGTGCTACTTTTTGATTAAGGGATCCAAATTAGATTTTCTTGATGCCAAATAATTCTTTGCTATATAACATGAAGATATACAGTGGATACATCAAACTTGGACAAGTATTAAGTCATATGAGTTAAAATTAAGGTTTTGGACTTATAAGGGAAATTTGGTAATTTTACTAAGTAAAATCTGAAAATTTAGTCAGTTTATTATTGCTTACTATCCAAGGATTCCATACAGTCTTAGAACACTGAATTATAAGGTCTATTAGTTAAGTTATGGCCAAAACTGTTCTATGGTCTAAAAATAAAATTTTAGGATTTAGAACATGCCCTTTAATGGTAGATTTCTATATTCAAAATTACCTCCAAATTCACACAACGCTTAATTTTACTAAATCTACATTTGATTTTGATATATTTTGGCCCCATTAGGGTCCTATAGTCATTATAATGCAAAAAATGTGAGTTTTGGCTATTCCAGATAGTTTGGGCAATTTCAAACAATTCTGGGTGCTACGTCGCACTGTGGCGCCTCCTGGTAGAGAGCCAGGCACTACAGTGCACTATGGCATGCTATAATACACTACGGAGCGCTACAATGTATTTCGGCATTGTGGCGCACTGCGGCGCCAGATTTCTCGAGAGCTGGGTGCTACGGCGCACTGTAGCACTTTCTGGCCGAAAGCTATGTGCTACAGCGCGCTGTTGCAGATTTAATTCGAGACACGGGTCACTTTGGTGCTGTAGCAGTCCCTGGCCAAGAGCCAATCACTACGGTGCACTACAGTGCTTGACAGTGATTTTGGTTGTGCAAAAACGAAAATGTGTCCGCTTTGGTACCCAAATACTCTTGATTTAGGGTACCTCACGAGCGGTGCCATATATCGATGGAAAGGTCTATCCAAGGCCTTTCCATTGGTATCAAAATTGACATGAAATGATCATTTTAACAATGTAAATAATGAGGCTAAAGGTTTGGGTATACAAAGAATATATTTGGAGAATATATTTTCTTCTCTTTAATTTACTATCTTAATGAGCTTTAATGTTCTCTACATCTCAAACACATGTTTTTATTAGCATGAAATAGACATGTAAGGTAAATGTAGCAATCATTTATTAAAGAGAAGAGGTACCAAATAGGTACATTGGCCTTAAAATGAATGGAGGAAGAAGACTCTGATTTCTGCAGGAACTTGGGAGCTTGAGAGCTTGAGAGAAAAAGCTTCTTCTTCTTCTTCAATTGCTAGCAAGAGGAGGAAGAGGCTGAGGGTTATTATTTAGCTTGGAAAGGAGCTTGGAAGGAAATGATCTTCAGTTGGGCAAATGGAGAGTGGGGAGGGATTTTTAGCAGTTGAATGGAAGAGGGCTGAAGGTTAATCTTAAAGGAGGATGGGACATGGCTCTATTAATGAGCCTTCCCATTAGCATGGATGGGAAAGAGAGGGGAAAAAGTCTCTTGACTATAAGGTATGGGGAGGAAGGTGCAAGAAAGGAGGAAGGAGCAGAATGGGGACTAGCTAGAGGGAGAATGATGAGGGAAAATCTGATTTTTGAATATATTAATTTATTCAATTAATTAAGGCTTTTAAAAATTAGATTTGTTATAAATGTGCTATTAAAAATCCTAAAAATATACCCATAGCTAATTTGAGGGTGAGGAACTCAACGGTGAAGTCAGATTTTGATTTCGACGAGTATTTAATTTTCTTAATTTATGAGGTATTTTAAATATAATAAAATATTCGATGAATTTTCGACGACTTCCAATTGCTACCAAAACATCACCCCTAGCTAATTTGGAGGTGACGAGTGTAATGGTGAAGTTAGATATTAATTTGAGGTCAAATTAAATATCTCAATCTTTGAATTAATTAAATATTATTAAATATTCCAAATATTCGATTGAGTTCTGAATTGCTTCAAAATTTCAAGGTTTAGTTATAATAAGTAGATGAACTTAATGAAATGCTAATTTGGATGTGATCAAGTTAAGATTAGGCTATGTAACAATCTAAGGTTGTTATATTATAGTACTGTAACTCTGAGTTTATACTAGAAAATAGGATGTTGGAGATCTAGAGCTTGTATAATCTCAGATTAGTTAGAATAATTAAAATAGAAAATAAGTAATATCACATATTTTTGTGTAGTAGTGCTATTTATATCTTGTTTTAAATGCTTTACTTTTTTATTTTGAACCTTTATTGTTTTGGCATATCTGGTGAAACATAAGATATTTGATGAATATGCTATGTTAAATTTAAAATTGCATAAGTCATGAACACAAGTTAATTAGATGAGTCAGACAGATCAGATAAATTAGTAAAAGATAATAATTTAGTAGAATATGCCCTAGTTAATCTACCTCTATAATTTGATATTGAGATACAGTACAGTACAGTTCAGTTTAATTCCCAAGCAGTAGTATCCTGGATGATTCTGTTTAGCTCAAATATATATAATATTAATATTGATCTAGACATCAGTGTCCTATATGCTTTAGTGTTGGATTTAGTGGCTAGTTGAGCTAATTTTCTATTATGGAAGGACTAATCTAGGCACATGTCCAATAAAAACATTTTCAGTCTGTTTCAATTACTTTCAGTTCAGTTTCAATATTTTCTATGTTATTAAGTATTTTCAATATTTACAGCATTTTCAGTATTTTTATATTTTCAGCTTTTGGTTTTATGTGCAAGCATATTAGGATGCTAGATTTCAATTCAATTATGTTTAGATTTCATTTATTTCAAAAAATTTGCATAAGTAAATTTGTTCATATTTGTTTAGGATCTTTCTTGTACTTTGTAATTATTTCATATAAAATGCTTAACCTTTTATGCAGTTTTGGGGTTGAAGTATGTCTTTTTACATCACACTTTATTTAAGTTTTAAATGTATAGGTTATAACTTTAATCTTTTCATTGATGCTTTATTGCTCCTAAATGCTTAGGATGGTTTGTGATATCATAAAATATATGAAAATATTAGCCTAAGATATACTTAGATAATTGTCTAACTAGTTTTTCTTTTTTTGGCTGAGGCCTTGGAATTGTGAAATTGACAATGTCAGCTTTAGAGAGTTTTGTGGAGATAGCATCGGGAGAGGAGCAGAGTCAAGAGGAAGATCATATTGTTGCTGTGGATCCTTAGTTAGGATGCTCTTTTATTTTTAGTGAGGATGAGTGATTTTCTTGCTTTCATTAAACTTTAATTAATCATTGCAATAGTAAATGTATTTATTTTGTATTTTCTTTTATTGCACAATTTATTCTGAGTTGAATGTTATCTATTTCTGCATTATGGTTAAATAGATGTTATCTCTTATTTATTTCTGCACTCTGATATTCTCATATGATCATTTAGTGAAGTTTTAGCTCTGCATGTGGCACATCTTTCCTTTATTAGTGTATTGTGGTTAATACATAATCTAATGATAAGTGAGGGATGTACCGTGACAGCCACCCCACCATAATCATGTTAACATACGTGTTAGCAGGACCACGGTGGGGATGGGGCTCCATACTTCTGTAGGAGTACATAGAGTGTCTTCTGCTTGTCACATATCTCATAGCATTACGCTCTCTATTATCTCGCATAAATCAAAAGTGAGCTATGGAGCTCAGAGAATGTTAACGTTCCTCATGTCTCAATTGATCAAGCGCTTGCCCTAAAGTTGTGCATGGGCTGTTTTCACACGGTGAATGTTGTGATGAACATTCACGGTGTTAACACTCAAACATGCATAGTTTTTGGGCAAGGCGTTCAATAAGCTCAATGGGTTTTACACTTGAATACATAGATAAATATTGATATTAAGATTTACCATTTTCCAATTATTCATTCAATTAAACATGCAATATCTTTAGATCTAATAAACATTCCATTAATAAGAAGAGTTGAAGCTTACATTCATGACTTCTAAATGCTCTTAGCTAACCCTCTCCAAAGGGGGATTAAGCTGCCATTAAAATACAGGTACTAGGAAATCGACAATAAATGATGAGACTTTGCATGGCTCTTAAAAGGAAAAAGAAGAAACAAAGTAGGAATACAATACTAGGGAACAACTATTGCATTCTCCTTATCTTCTTCTTTTTTTGATCTCCTTGGCTCCTTGCTCTTTGTGCTTCTCATTTTCTTTTAGCTGAAGCCTTCTCTTCCTTTGGGGTGGGGAGCTCTTCTCAAAGCTTCATATCTCCACAACAATTAAAGACCAAAAATTGGAACTGAAATTTGAAACATCTTTAAATTTTTAATTCTCCCTATTATAAGCCTTGCTTCACTCTCCTTTCATTCAAAGCAGCCAACCAACTTTATCTTGAAAGTTAGATTCTCATTTATGTTTCATTCCTTTATTCTCATGAATAAAAGAGTTTTAATGCATGCCATCAATTCATGATGTGGGAAAATGGAGGGAATTAAATTAATTAGTTTTCCCAATCCTAACAAGGAGCCTTTTCCAAAAGCAAAATTATGGCATGCGCTATGGCACGCGGTAGCACCAAGCTTATTGTTGGCAGGAGCTACTATGCATGGTAGTGCCTAGCTCTTGGGTTATCACCTTCTACGGTGCACTGTAGTGCTTAGATTTTTAGAAATTGTCTGCCAAATAATGTTGTAGCGCTTGGCTCTCGGGAATGTGTCCGCCACGGCATGCTGTAGCGCCTGGCTCTCGTGTTAGCATCTACAACGGTGCACTGTAGCGCTTAGTTCTCTATAAATTGTTCAACACAGCATGCTGTAGCAGTTGGCTCTCCAGTTAGCATCCTTTACAGTGTGTTGTAGTACTTAGCTCTCTTAAAATTGTACTATATGACACGCTGCAGTGCCTAGCTCTCTGGAAATTATTTGCTACGGCACACTGTAGTGTCTAGCTCTCGGGAGTATGTCCTCCACGGCGTACTGGCATATTGTGGAGCCATCTTCACCCAACTTTTCTTTTTTATTTCAAATTTAAGCCACTAAATCACACATCAAAGTCAACTAATCCTACGAAAAATAGAAATTCTAATAGTAAATTCCCTATAATTATTGGGTTCATCATACCCCCCACACTTAACTTCTTACTCGTCCTCAAGTAAGTAATTATTGATTTTTTGGAATAGTGAGAATTACACAATCTTGCTCTGAATTGAAATAGTTATAAAATTCTTCTCTGTAATTTAAAATATAATCAATAATGTGATGATTAATTAAGAGTACCCATTCATCTATTTTAATCTAGTGTTAGATTGATCTTTCCACTATCCTTTCTCATTTTTTTTAAAACATTGTGAGACCACATGAACAAATGCTTGAGGAACTTTCAAGATTTTGTTTAAGTACAATTGAAAGTTGGTGCTTGTAGAAATTTTTATGCCATTTCTTCTTATGAAATACATTATGTACTGTCTTTCGGGAGAAATATTTTTCTTCATCATTATATATATATTTTTTTCTTTTCAATGTCGCATGGGAGATATATTTTTCTTTATCCCATTTTCTTTCTTTTATTTTTCTTGTTCAAGGAAAAGATAATTTCTTCATCTCATTGTTCATGCATTGCATTTATTAAGTCTTCTAGAAGCCTAGCAGATTTCTTATTTTTACCAATCTTTCATTTATCTCATATAAGCTATATTTTCCCCCGCACACTTGATTTCATTGAGTCACAAATTTTTGATAAAAGATTCAAAGCATTAGTTTTAGTAGGTTTTATTAAAACTTTGACATATAATGATTACCTACCTGCTCAATCACATACATTTAAAATAATGGATTCTTGAAGACTTTCTAACATGTAAATCAAAAGCTTGAGCTTAATTGGTTAGGAGATGTAAATTCTTAATAAAAGTATTATATTAATTTCATAAGATGGGAGAAATAATCTACATATGTGATGAAATAAACATAAGAAAAACTAAACAATTTTTTTTTAAGAAAAGTAATTAAAGAAAGGGAAAGAAGAATTACAATTTGATTATTTTTGGTTGCCTCCCACACCATTTGGTTTAACGTCCTCATCCTAATTATTTTCTTGCCCTACTACATGATACCTTCTATAGGAACATCATGTAATCTCATTTCTTATTTCTCCTATACATTTTCTTAATTGTGATATGGTTTGAGTTATTGACCATGAACCTTGAAAGATTCTTCTTCTGTTGCAATTTTAATGGCTCAGTGAGGGTGAACCTTAAATATGGTAAACGATCCCGATCACTTGGATTTCAACTTCCATAGAAATAATTTCAATCTAAAGCTAAATAATAACACCTTCATCCCTGGTTCAAAATCCTTGGGCCTTAAAATTTTGTCATGCCACTTCTTTATTTTTTCTTTATAAATCATGGTGCTCTCATAGACATTCAATCTAATTTTTTCAAACTCACTAAGATGCAGTGCTCTTTACTTGCATATTTAAAATCAAAATATAGTTTTTTAATAGCCCAAAAGGCGTGGTACTCAAGCTCAATAGTAGATGACATAACTTCCCATAAACAACTTTGTAAGGTGACATTCCTAGAGGGGTATTGAAGGCTGCCTATAGGTCCACACGGCATCATGTAATTTGGAGGGCTAATCTCTTATTGATAAATCCATAATTTTTATCCTAAATAAAGGAAAAATCTTATTCATTTTTCATATTGAAACAACTTCATTGATCAAATTCTGCCTATTTTTCAGAAAAAATGCAAGCCCAGCAAACTTTGAACAATTATGGAAGATTTCTGAAATTTCTGGAAGAAATCTGCTGCGGCGCGCTGAAGCGCGCGCAGCGTGCCCCAGCGCGCCACAGCGGGTGAACTTGTGGGACTTAGGCGCTATAGCGCGCCACAGCATGCGAACTTGTGGGACTCAGGCGCTATAGCGCGCCGCAGCAGGAGAACTTGCGGGACTCAGGCGCTATAGCACGCAACAACAGAAGAACTTACGGAACTCAAGCGCTACAGCGCGCAACAGCACGCTACAGCGCGCTAAAGCGGACCATCAAAGAAAAAGCCCAGAACGCCACAGCGCGTCACCGCGGACCACTTTACGAAATTCGATTGTTGTAGCGCGCCACAGCGCGCTCCATTGCGCTGCAACGACACGCCAAATTTCTATATGAACAAGGCATTTATTGCGGCTGGACAAGACGCCCAACCTGCTCCTTGTCTCCTAGCCATCATTCCTTCTGCAACAGAATTGTTTTTAAATGAAAAAATGATATTTTGAAGTGATGTGGAGATTAAAGAATGAAAAAGTAGAGGTCACTTCACCCCTCAAGTTGGATTTGCAATCATCATAGCAGAAATTTTGAAAGATGGAAAAGCATATTTTGAAAGAGAAGAAGAGGAATGTAGCCCCTCTATAAATACAACTCTTCTTCACTTAAGAAGGGTTCCCAACTTTGTTCAAGAAAAATCCTAAGTAAGGAGAGGGTTGTATAGAAGAGAAGGACAACTCTTCAAGGGTGGAAAAACTCCTATTGCCAAGGAGAAGAAGGAAGAAAGACAGCACTACAGACCTATGAGAAATAACTAAGAGCAAGAAGAGAAGAAATCTGGAGAACTTCATCAAAAGAACATTCTTAGTACTCTCTAACTCTTGTCTTTTTCTTTCTTTTCTTAGTTGATCATGAAAGGGTCTTTGTCCATATATGTGTTCTTTTTTATCTCTAGGGTAATGGAGAGCTAAACTCCCCCTTGGGGAGGGTTGGGGCAATCCTACATGAATTGAAAGAGATTATTATGTATGAAAAATTTCTTCAAGCATTAATAAAAATTTGTGAATTAAATTACTTGTTAAAGAAATGAAAATGACTATTATGGACTTGAATGCCAACCAAATGATGAAGGACTAAATGACTTCAAGGACTAAAAAGTCTTGTACTCCATAGCTCACCCTTAGTTTGGAGCTGGAATCATGAGTGCACAAAAGCTTAGAACTATGTGAGAAAGTTCTTGAGCTTAGTGCACCTTGATCTATGTTCAAATAAAGTGTTGAAGCATGTGAGCTAAGGCCCACTAAATGAGCTCTGCTGCTCAGCATACGTGAAGGGAGGGAATAGATTCTTTGAGAGCTCATGAACGAGGTGACATAGTCATTGAGCCCAAATGTAATCACTCCTTTATCTAAACTACGCATGACTCACGTGATGCTCTTAGTGGAATCAATGATTGTAATATCTTAAATAAAGAAATAACTCTCATATCTAGAAACTAGGAATAAGAGGAAAACCAATAATCTAAAATCTTATAAGGGTCAATGTGCAGAAATAGAACCGAATGTGTTCATTTCAAGAACGAGATTTGAACTTGTAAATCTTGGAGTTAAACTCAATGGAGGACAATGTGCACTTGATTAAGTTACATAAAATTAAGTAAAAAAGACGAATGCTTGAGAAATCATCATACATGAGTCACCTAACATTTCATGTGGGAGAGACCCAACTCTCCTCTCCTTTTTATCATAGTTACTTTCTATTAAGATTTGTTGTGCTTGTTTAAGAACCAATTCAATAAAATACGCATAGTTTAAATATCATTGAACATAAATATACCTTCGTAACAAAACACCCAATTCCCTGAGGACGATAAATCTCGGAACCCACATTCCAAATTATTACTTTAGATCACATACAGTTGCGTGCAAGCGCAGACGTGTAATTTATAGTATGTCAAGTTTTTGGCGCCGTTGCCGAGGAATGGTAATTGTTTCGTATTAAGGAGAATTTATTAGTAAATAGTGATTTAAGCAAATCCTTTGCATATAATTTTAATTTTTGTTTTTGTAATTATAGGTGCTAACCACTTACATTTCTATCTTTGATTTTAGTTTGCTAAATTATTGAACGTTATTGCTGTATTTGATTCTTAATAGATTAATTTCTATCTTGTATGAATAAAAGAATTTGCACTGAATATCTTTTTGATCTAGAAATTGAAAGAACTTATTTACAAGCTAGAAGAGAACAAAATATTCAATGAAATCAATAAGCTATTATGGAAAATTTTAATGAAAATCTTGGAGAGCCTTTAGAA
The DNA here is from genome assembly GCA_016760335.1 of Gastrodia elata. NCBI lineage: Eukaryota > Viridiplantae > Streptophyta > Magnoliopsida > Asparagales > Orchidaceae > Gastrodia > Gastrodia elata. The sequence goes on along the minus strand of CM028676.1, from coordinate 19,627,188 downwards.
GAGCATAGGGGAAGAGCACTTAGAAACTATGCACTACCCACTGTTAGGGGAATCCCCCATGCTATTGTAAGGCCTAACATTAAAGCAAAAAACTTTGAAATCAAGCATTCCATACTAAGTATGGTTCAAAATAATCAATTAAGTGGATTAGCCATAAAAGATCCTAACTCATATATTTCAACCTTACTTAAAATTTGTGACACCTTCAGGTTTAACGGTGTCTCTGAAGATGCAGTTAAACTAAGGCTTTTTTCATTTTCGTTAAGAGATAGAGCCAAAATTTGGCTCAGCTCTCTCCCGAGCGACTCGATCCGGACTTGGGATGATCTTGTTAAAAAATTCTTAGCCAAATATTTCCCTCCGGCGAAAACTACTCGCTTGAGAATTGAGATAACTAACTTTAACCCGCATGAAGGGGAGACATTGTATGATGGTTGGGATCATTTTAAGGAGTGCTTAAGGCGATGCCCACATTATAGGTTTCCTTTATGGATGCAAGTTCAAAACTTTTACAATGGTTTGAACGCTCCAACAAGGACTTTCAATTATGCGGCTGCCGGAGGCTCAATTAGCAGCAAAACCCAAGAAGAGGCTTATGAACTCTTAGAAGAAATGACAAACATTGCATACCAATGGCTTTCTGAAATATTTAAAAAGGATTCAATTAAAATGAATGAATCAAATCAAATAATGACACTACAAAATGAAATCAAGTGCCTTGGAATGAACAAATTGAGAAAATGAATGTTAATATTATTAAAGAAAGTCAAGGTGAGTTGTGTGGGGGAAGACACGCGAGCAAAAATTGTAACTTGAATAATCCTTTTGTGTAATCGAACATAGAACAAGTTAACTAATAAAAAAACAACAACACTATGAATAACCCCTACTCCAATACTTATAACCCTGGGTGGAAAAACCACCCAAATTTCTTGTGGAGTAACAACAATAGTAATGGAAATCATAATGGGGGGAGTTCATCAAATAAACAAGACTTTAATAATAGAAACAATCTGAATCATCACAAATCAAATTTGGAAGGAGCTTTTAACTCTCTTGACAGACTGTAAATACACGTCTGCGCTTGCACGCAAGTGTACGTGGTTTGAAGTAATAAGTGGAAAGTGTGACTTTCCGAGAATTTATCGAACCACAGAGAATTGGTTGATTTGGCACTAAAGTATATCTATTCTCACTAATGTTTAAGCTATAGTATGTATTGGTTGGTTGGTCTAAAATTAGCATAAATATTCACTAAGTAAAATAGCAAGATTAAAGAAAGATGAGAGTTGGGCCCATCCCACATGCAATGATATAATACTTGTGTAGATTTATTTCTCAAGCTTTATCATTTAGTTTAATTAAAATCAAGTGCACATTGTTGTCATTTAGTCTAGCTCAAAGGCTTACAAGTTCAAATCTCATGCACAAAATGAACTCACATTCGATTCTACTTTAGCATAAAGATTTTTGTAAGATTCTTGAGATTTAAAGTTAATTCATTTTCTCCTTATTTAAGGAGAGTTTAAATTTTTTTAAATCTCAAGATCTCACAAGCATTGATTTTCCACTATGAGCATCACTTCGTATCTCACATAGTTGAGATGAGAGAATCACATGTCGGGCTCAATGACTATGTCACTTAGTTCATGAGCACTCAACGCTTCATTTCTCAATCTCAACTATGTGGAGCTAAGGAGCTCAATTAGTGGGTCTTAGCATCACTTACATCAACTCTTTGGTTGAGCTTAGATTGAGGTGCATTGATCTCAAGAACCTTCTCACATGGTTTCAAGCTTTCATGCACTCAAAATATAGCATCCAACCTAAGGTGAGCTAAGGACCACAAGACAATTAGATCTTGGATTCCTTAGTTCCTTTCTCATAGACACATCAAAACTAATTTGATAGAAATTTCTTAGTAAGGCATTTAAATCACAAATACATTATGCTTGAGGGAAAATATTCATACATCAATATTACATCATGCAAAATAGGACTTCATCCCAACCCTCCCCAAGGGGAGTTTACCTACTCATTACACAAGAAAATAAGGAAGACACATACATAGCTAAAGATCCTTTCATGGTCACTAAAAAGAAAATACAAGATTGAGTTTATAAGATACTAGGAACGCTCCGTAGAAGTTTTCCAGAATTCTTCTTCTCCTTCTAATTACCTTCTCCTTAGATTGCTAGTGCTGCCTTCTTCCTCTTCTCCCTTTGCAAAAGCTTGCCTTACCACCCTTGGGGAGTTCTCTCTTCCTTTGGTTCTCCTCCTTACTTAGGAAATTTTTTGCTAAAATTGTGAACCCTCCTCTAGTCAAGAGGAGGGGTATTTATAGGAGGGGGGCTGCATGCTCCTCTCTTCCATAAGCAACCAGAATTTCTATAAAAAATGCTGAATTCATCATTGCATTAATTTTTAATTTAGGGTGAGGTGACAATAATCTCATTTCTTTAGCCACAACATCACCTCAAAGCTTACAAAAATGGCTGCTGTAGGAAATGATGGCTGGAGACAACATTCAGGATAAAGGTCATGTCTCCAGCCGCATTAAATGCATTGTCTGGGAAAGATTTCAGCGGGCCGCTGCAGCGCGCTGGAGCGCGGTGTAGCGTGCTGCGGTGTGCTTTAGCATACCCTGGTCCTTAGCAATTTAGCCAAGTCCTCCGTTGTAGATCGTTACAGCGCGTGACCTCGCGCTGTAGCAGGGAATTCTGCAAAAAATACTGCTCAATTAGTTTTTTTTTCCAGATTTTATAGAGAGAAATATTTTCATGGCAGAACGCTGCAGCGCGCAACCACGCGCTGAAGCGGTCAATTCCACGAAAAATACTGTTCAATTAGTTGGGTGGTCCGATTTATATAGCCAAGTCCTTCGCGATAAACCGCTGCAGCGCGCGACCATGCACTGTAGCGGTGAATTTCGCAAAAAATATTATTCAATTAGTTGAGCCCCCATTTAATAATCATAAATATTTCCGCGGTAAACCGCTGCAGCGCGTGACCGCGCGCTGTAGCGGTGAATTATGCAAAACTCACTATTCAATTAGTGGGGAGCCTGTTTAATATAGTTTAAATGTTTCTGCTGCAGCCCGCTGCGGCATGCGACCGCGCACTGCAGCGCGCTGTAACGGAATTCTTCGTTTATATTTTTAGAAAATTTGTAGAAATGCCCTAGAACTCCTTTGGATTCCATTTCCTAAAAAAGATAAAAAAATTTGATTTACGAGCAGCAAAAATATCTTAAATAAATGAATTTCCCCATTTATTTTAGATATAATTTATGAATTCATCACACCCCCACACTTAAATTCTTTCTCGTCCTCGAGTAAGCTCAAAATGATAATTTTTTTTGTATTTGAATAGATGAAAGTCACAATGATGTAATTGAAATAAGTATAAGTGAAAATGTATGCATGCAAGAAAAATGAAATGAACATCGTAGCAATCTTAATATTTTCAATTGAGTCACTAAGGTGGTTAAGTCACTAAATCTCCAAATATTTGAATTTTTTAATGCTTGATAATAAGTGATGGGTTCCATATATTTTGGATTTTTAGACTAAAGACATGGTTTAGAGATTCTTAGAGTTATGCTATATGTGCTCATTCTTATAAATCACAAAGATGAAAAGTTTTTAAAAGAGAGATATTTTTTTTCATCATTTTTTATTTTGTTCACTTGGTAGAGATATTTTTCATCATCCATTTTTCCATAAATATTTTATTCTTTTCATCCTTAGGGAGAGACATTTTTCTTCATCCTTCATATCTTTATGGTCATAAAGTCTTATGGGAGCCTAGCACACTTTATTTAGAATCCATACGTCGTCTCGGTAGGGTAGCGCATCTCCGGTATGTGTGCACCGATGGGAGGCCGTGGCAACATGTAGGCATCCGGTCCGCCGTGCAAATTCCAATCATCAAACAACATCCCGAGGGCTTCATGGAATTCTGATTAGAACTGGCGCTGTTGGACGTATTCCTATTTGAAAAACCCCATATCCGCAGCTAGAGCTTTACTAAGATCTACATTTTGATTGTGGAGGCGCATCAAGAGTTGGTTTGTGAGACACGAATCAGAAGATGCAGACGCTTCCACCCTTTGGCCCCGTCTTTTCTTGGGTAATTTACGTTCACTTGCCCGGACGTTAAGGTTCGAGGGGTGCAGGGCAATGCTGGGAGAAACAATGGTGTCGGAGGAGAGGATCTTAACCCCTTGGGCTTCGCATAACCTAGAAATCAAAGATCTGAAGGCCAATGCTGCGCATGAACCTTTGAGAGCTTTCTAAAGCTGCTCAAAGATAATATTTGAGATGCGAATTTTGCCTGCCCTAACCAATGAGCACAAAAGGAGTGCTCGGGCACGGGTCACTTCAGTTAAGTGACTCGAGGGCATGACATAGCTAGAAATGAAGACTAGCCAAGCACTACTCGTCTCCATTAATTCGGAGCGAGGAATGTTGGCGAGTCCCCCTTCCCACTCAGTGTCATTATTGACGATTTCCTCAACAAGAGCACGGGGGTCAAAATGAGAGTCCAAGAGATTAGAGTATGAACAAGAGCTTACCTCCGCCAACCCATAGAATTGCTCAATTTGAGCAATTCCTAGGGTGACACTCTTTTCCCGACAGAAAATCCGCTATCCGGATGAGTCAATTGCGTTGGCATACACTTCTTGGACGATTGCCGTGTATGTGGGAGCTCTCTTGGTCACAAACTCATGCCATCCTCTAGGATTGACCGTTCATGAGGGACAGGGTAGGCAACGCTGAAGCTTCGCTCCAGGATCAACTTATGTTGGGAAGTGATAGAGGTGAAACGGTGCTCGGCCTCCGCCGAGGAGAATCTCTTTGTGTTGAAAGTTCCTCCGGATGAGGAAGCTTCAACATCCTTCCTAGCGATTGCCTTCTTCCTGGAATATATTGCCTTGGAATGAGAGTTTTAAGATGATCAAGAGATTGAAGAAGATGAAGAGAATGTGCAAGGATAACCCCCCCATTCCCTCCTTATTTATAGCCCAAAAATTCAAGGCAAGAGAAGATGGTCAAATGGTCTTCCCCATGTCATTAATGTGGTGATCCATGTGAAGGGGGGGGGGGGGGCAGCTTTTTCAGCAACTTTTGACTGCCTTGGGAACCCAAGGGTCATGACTTGTTGACTGTATTTTCCCAAGGCAGAAAATCTGGGCAAACCGCTGCAGCGCGCGGTAGCGCGCTGTATCGTGCGATCGCGGGTTAGGGTGCGCCCGGGCGGAAAATGGTTCTGTGCGTTGTCGCGATACCGTTTATGCGCGGGTCACCCGCTGCAGAGCGCTGTCGCGGAATTTCCGTTGCAGCGCGCTTGTTGCGCAAAATTTTTTTTTTTTTTATTTTGATTGGGTTGCCTTTTAATAAGCGCTCCGTTTAACATCCTAAGCTAGAGACTCTTAAGATTAATATGATGGATCTGGCGGTTTCATTTTCCATAGGCTAAGGATATTCAAGTGAGCACATTCCTTTTGGTGGCTCGAACCCTGTTCATCCTCAACCTTAACCAAAGGATCCCTTCTTTCAACTTCATGATTTGTGGGAGTCTTTTTCTTCCTTTTTCCTCATCGCATTTTTCTCTTCTTCACTCCTTCCTTGCTCCCCTTTTCAGAGGAAGGAGTAGAATAACCATCAAAAAAAATTTCTTCAATCGTCAGGTCTCCTACAACATTATCTACCCATAATCTCTCTTCTCTAATTCTTTTCCTGATTTTTTCCTCCATTTTTTTCTTTTTAAAGAGAGTGGGTTTTAAATCAATCACTTCTATTTTTCTCTTAATACTGACGCTCATTATACCGTGACTTACATCTATAACAGCCTTAATACTCATCAGAAAGGGTCTTCTAAAGATAATTATTGAATTTTTATTCCATCTGTCCCATTCGCACACCATAAAATTAGTTGGTACAATGAAATTTCCTAGTTCCACAGCAACATTTTTGATCATTCCCAGAGGTATAAGGGACTCAAGATTAGCAAACTCTAGAATCATTGAGGTGTATTCCATCCCTCCTACCTTTAATTGCTCATATATATGGTAGGGCATAATATTAACTGAGGCGCCTAGATCACACAAGGGATCTACAAACACTTCATTTCTTATTATGCATAGAATGCATAACCTCCTTGGATCTTCACATTATGCATGGAATGCATAACTCTAGCTTTTCATTATCATTCCTTTTATTCCTTCATCTACTTCTAATCCAAAATTTGTTGCTCTCTCTATTTCATCATTCATTCCTCCTGATACAACTTCAGAATATATCACACTCACTAATTCCCTTGGATTTATTTCAGTAGAACTAGGTAAAGCCCCCTGCTGCCGAGAGGTCAGCTGCTTGGAGATTTGCCCCAATTGAGTTTCAATATTTCTAAGGGAGGCTTATATTCCCTGGATAGAAGCCTCGTGATGTGTGATAGTTGCCTCAGTGCGGTGCATGAACTGGGTTGTTTCGGTCTTAAATGCGTTGAATGCCCCTTCTGGATTGTGCCGGTAGTTGTGGCTATTGTTACTATAATTCATGCCTTGTTGGTTGGATGAATTCCCCCCATATTGATTTGCATTGTTGTTGTTATTACTCTATGAAAAATTTGGGTAGTTCTTCCATCCTGTATTGTATGTGTTGGAGTAGGGGTTATTTATTTGGTTGTTATTTCTTAAGTAGTTGACTTGTTCAGTATTGTTTTGTACGAAAGGGTTGTTCAAGTTACAGCTCTCACTATTATGTCTCCCTCCGCACAATTCACATTGTACCTCAGAAACCATATGTACATTCATCCTTTATATCTTTTCATTCAAGGCATGAATTTCTTATTGCAAAGCTGTTATTTGATTTGACACATTTACTTTAATTGATTCTTTTTTAAGCCTTTTAGAAGGCCATTGGTAAGCGTTGTTTGCCATTTCTTCCAAGAGGTCATAGGCTTCCTCTTGGGTTTTTCTACTAATGGATCCCCCGGTGGCTGCATCAATGAGTGTCCTCGTCGGAGCATTCAAACCATTGTAAAAGGTTTACACTTGCATCTAGAGAGGGAACCCATGATGCGGGCAACATCTGAGGTACTCCTTAAGGCGTTCCCACCCATCATAGAGAGTCTCACCTTCCATCTGAGTAAAGTTTGTGATCTCAATTCTCAACCATGCAGTTTTAGCCGGAGGGAAGTATTTGGGTAAGAATTTCTTAGCCAAATCGTCCCAAGTATGGATAGAATCACTTGGTAAAGAGTTGAGCCAACTCTTCGCTCTATCTCTCAGTGAGAAAGGAAATAGCCTCAATTTAACTGCGTCTTCGGAGACGCCGTTAAACTTGAATGTATCACATATTTCAAGGAAGGTTGAAATATGTGAATTTGGATCTTCAGTGGCTAATCCTCCAAACTAATTATTTTATACCATACTCAGCGTAGAGGGTTTGATTTCAAAATTATGGGCTTCTATATTCGGCCTTACAATCGCATGGGGAATGCCCCTAATAGTGGGCAGTGCATAATCTCTAAGTATTTTACCCCTAGGCTCTTCTAAGTTTTCAGTGAAAGTGTCCATCACAATTTGTTGGTTTGATAACTTTTGTTCTCGCCTAGCTTGTAAGTATGTTCGTTCTATTTCAGGATCAAACAGATATTCAGTACAGACTCTCTTACTCATACAAGTTTCTATAAAGCTTATCAAGAACGATTTAGCAATAAAGATCAAACAGATATATTTTGAAAATGAAAATAAACAAAAAGAAATATAAATTTTTAGCTTGATAATTACAATAGAAAATGTAAAACTATTAATATAAAAAAAATATCAAATGCTTAAATTGCTAGCTACTTATAGATTATCTTTTGTTCAAATCAAAAACCAATTCCCCGGCAATGGCGCCAAAAACTTGACAGACTGTAAATACACGTCTGCGCTTGCACGCAAGTGTACGTGGTCTGAAGTAATAAGTGGAAAGTGTGACTTTCCGGGAATTTATCGAACCACAGAGAATTGGTTGATTTGGCACTAAAGTATATCTATTCTCACTAATGTTTAAGTTATAGTATATATTGGTTGGTTGGTCTAAAATTAGCACAAATATTCACTAAGTAAAATAGCAAGATTAAAGAAAGAGGAGAGTTGGGCTCATCCCACATGCAATGATATAATACTTGTGTAGATTTGTTTCTCAAGCTTTATCATTTAGTTTAATTGAAATTAAGTGCACATTATTGTCCTTTAGTCTTAACTCAAAGGCTTACAAGTTCAAATCTTGTGCACAAAATGAACTCACATTCAGTTCTACTTTAGCACAAAGATTCTTGTAAGATTCTTGAGATTTAAAGTTAATTCATTTTCTCCTTATTTAAGGAGAGTTTAAATTTTCTTAAATCTCAAGATCTCACAAGCATTAATTTTCCACTACGAGCATCACTTCGCATCTCACATAGTTGAGAAGAGAGAATCACATGTTGGGCTTAATGACTGCCACTTAGTTCATGAACCCTCAATGCTTCATTTCTCAATCTCAATTATGTGGAGCTAAGGAGCTCAATTAGTGGGTCTTAGCATCACTTGCATCAACTCTTTGGTTGAGCTTAGATTGAGGTGCATTGAGCTCAAGAACCTTCTCACATGGTTCTAAGCTTTCATGCACTCAAATTCTAGCATTCAACTTAAAGTGAGCTAAGGAGCACAAGACAATTAGATCTTGGATTCTTTAGTTCTTTTCTCATAAACACATCAAGACTAATTAGATAGAAACTTCTTAGTAAGACATTTAAATCACAAATATATTATGCTTGAGGGAAAATATTCATACATCAATATTACAGCATGCAAAATGAGATTTCATCCCAACCCTCCCTAAGGGGACTTTAGCTACTCATTACATAAGAAAATAAGGAAGACACCTACATAGCTAAAGACCCTTTCATGGTCACTAAAAAGAAAATACAAGATTGAGTTTAGAAGATACTAGGAACGCTCGGTAGAAGTTCTCCAGAATTCTTCTTCTCCTTCTAATTACCTTCTCCTTAGATTGCTAGTGCTGTCTTCTTCCTCTTCTCCCTTTGCAAAAGCTTGCCTTTCCACCCTTGGAGAGTTCTCTCTTCCTTTGGCTCTCCTCCTTAGGGAATTTTTTGCTAAAATTGTGAACCCTCCTCTAGTCAAGAGGAGGGGTATTTATAGGGGGGGCTGCGTGCTCCTCTCTTCCATAAGCAACCATAATTTCCATAAAAAATGCTGAATTCATCATTGCATTAATTTTTAATTTATGGTGAGGTGACAATAATCTCATTTCTTTAACCACAACATCACCTCAAAGCTCACAAAAATGGCTGCTGCAGGAAATGATGGCTGGAGACAATATTCAGGATAAAGGTCATGTCTCCAGCCGCATTAAATGCATTGTCTGGGAAAGATTTCAGCGGGCCGCTGCAGCGCGCTAGAGCGTGGTGTAGCATGCTGTAGCATGCCGCGGCATGCTTTAGCATACCCTGGTCCTTAGCAATTTAGCGAAGTCCTCCGTTGTAGACCGCTACAACGCGCGACCGCGCGCTGTAGCGGGGAATTCTGTGAAAAATACTGTTCAATTAGTTCTTTTTCCAGATTTTATAGAGAGAAATATTTCCGCGGCAGACCACTGCAGCGCGCGAAACGCGCGCTGTAGCGGTCAATTCCTCGAAAACCACTATTCAATTAGTTGGGCGGCTTGATTTATATAGCCAAGTCCTTCGCGATAAACCGCTGCAGCGCGCAACCGCACGCTGTAGCGGTGAATTTCGCAAAAAACACTATTCAATTAGTTGAGCCCCCATTTAATAATCATAAATATTTTCGCGGTAAACCGCTGCAAAGCGCGTGACCGCGCGCTGTAGCGGTGAATTCCGTAAAAATTACTATTCAATTAGTGGGGAGCCTATTTAATATAGTTTAAATGTTTCTGCTGCAGCCCACTGCGGCGCGTGACCGCGCACTGCAGCACGCTGTAGCAGAATTCTTCGTTTATATTTTTAGAAAAATTGCATAAATGCCCTAGAGCTCCTTTGGATTCCATTTCTTGAAAAAGATAGAAAATTTTAATTTAGGAGCAGCAAAAATATCTTAAATAAATGAATTTTCCCATTTATTTTAGATATAATTTATGGATTCATCATCTGTTAAGGCAGGAACAATTCAATTCATGCGCTGCACTAAAGCTACTATTACTCGCCATGATGTCTCCATCCAAGGAATAGAGGCATCCCTAAGAAACATTGAAGTTCAACTGGGGTAGATCTCCAAGCAGCTGACCACCTGACAATAAGGAGCTCTACCCAATTCTACTGAAGTAAATCCGAGGGAGTTAGTAAGTGTGATCCATTCTAAAGGGATGGATGGAAAATATAAAACTAAGAATTTTAATGCTATTGAAGAAGAGCTAGAGGGTAAAGAAGGGGTGAGAGGAACTGAGTGTGAGAAGCTCATAGCTCCTAAATGTGATGACCCTGGAAGGTTGTGCATTCCTTGCATAATAAGGAATGAAGTACTTTTAGATCCCCTGTGTTATCTTAGTACTTCAGTCAATATTATGCCCTATCATATATATGAACATCTGAAGGTAGGAGGAATAGAGTACACCTCCATGATTTTAGAATTTGAAAATCTTGAATCCTTAACCCCTCTAGAAATAGTTAAGGATGTTGCCGTAGGACTGGGGAACTTCAATGTCCCGACTGTTTTTGTTGTGTGTGAGTGGGACAGATGGAGCAAAAACTCCACCATTATATTCGGGCGACCCTTTCTAATGAGCACCAAGGCTATTATAGATGTCTATCGTGGGATGATGAGCATTAAGATTAAAGGGAGATCATAGCTGATTGATCTAAAACCCACATGTTTTAAATAAAGAATGATGGAGGATGAGGTGAGGATAAAAGAAGAAAGAATGAAGATTGATCATGATTTTGAAATTATAATTTTGGGAGAGAGAAATTCTGAAAATAGCTCTAACTCTTCATCAGAAAAGGAGAGTAAGGAGGGCGTGAGAAAAAGAAAAACTAGAAGGGGAAAAAGAAAAAAGAAGACTCCCCAAAGGACCGAGTTTCGAAAGGATGGTTCCAAGGAAGGGAGTGGCGATGACGAAGGTTCGAGCACACTAAAGGGTTGTGCTCACTTGAGTACCTCAAGGTTATGGAAAGAAAAACCTCCAGATCCCACTGTTTAATACTTGTGCGAGTCTAGCTAAGACGTTAAACTAAGCATTTTTTGGGAGGCAACCAAGAAAAAAAAAAAAAAACAATATATATATATATATATATATATATATATATATATATATATATTTGGGAAATAAGCGCCACAGCACGCCTTAGAGAGCTGCAGTGCGCTATAGCGGGAGCTTTTCAAAACATTGTCCGCTACAGCGCGCTATGGCGCACGACTGAACAGTTGTAAGAAAATTGTCGCTACATCGCACTGTAGCGCGCGTTGCAGCACACTGCTGCGACTCCTTACAGCTATGTTGGTTAGAGTTGCCTAGGGTATCTAATGCAGCTACTCAATGCTATTGTTTGGAATTCCTAGGCAGTCAGAAGGTGGCTGGAAAAGCTGCTCACCCCTCCCATTTATGGCTAGTCACATTGATGGCATGCAAGAAATATTTTGACCATTTCCTTGTGCATTTCCCTAGTTGAATTCTTTGACTATTTATAGGGGAGGATATGAGCAATTTTCCATTGCAATTTCAGCTCTTAAGTTTCCAATCTCTCATATTCTTTCTAAGTCTCTAAATCCTCTTCTCTCTTGCATCGTATTGTCTGGCAAGAAGGCAATTCCTCGTAGAGAGGTAGAGGCTTCATCTTCAGGAGGATCCTTCAACAAAAAAAGGTTCTCCTCCGCTAAAGCTGAGCACCACATCTTCTCCACAACCTCTCGGTGGAAGATAATCTCCGAAAAGAGTTTTGGGAATTACTTGCCTGTCCCGAATAAGAAAGTCGATCCTAGGGGATGGAGAAAGATTGTGACTAACAAATCTCCTTCCTACCTGACTATTATCCAGGAAGTATATGTTAATGCCATAAATGCGGCCGAACTGACAGTTTTTGTTCAGGGTAAAGGAGTAACCTTTGGGATTGCTCAAATTGAGTAATTCTATGAGTTAGGGGAGGTAGATGCTTGCTCTTACTTAGAACTCTTAGAATCTTTCTTTAATCTCTCTGATTTTGTTATGGAGCGCATCCGTGAAGACTCAAACTGGGAGGGAAGCCTAGCCAACATTCCTCGTTTCGAATTGACAGACACGCGTAGTGCATGGCTGGTTTTCATTTCTAGCTTTGTCATGCTGTCGGGTGACTAAAGTGACCCACGCCAGAGTGCTCCTCTTGTGCTCATTGATTAGGCCGGGGGAGATTCGTATCTCTAACATTATTTTTGAGCAACTCTAGAAAGCTCTCTAGGGACCCTGTGCTGCATTAGCCTTTGGGTTATTGATCTCTGAGATATCCGTGGCCCAAGGGGTAAAAATCCTCTCCTCCGACTCTATCATTCCCCCCAGCGCCGCTCTTGCATGTTCAAATCTGAACGCCCATTCTAGTGAGTGAAAGAAAGCTAAGAAAAGGAGGGGAGATCAAGGGGGAAACGTCAGCTCCGTCCGACCGTACTCTCTCAGATAAGTTTTTGTTACAGATTTACAAGCAACAAACAGATCTAAACAATGCTATGGCAACCGACATGCGGTTCTTTAAAAAGAAACTCGCCCAGCAGCGTGATATCCAGTTCAGATTCTATAAAGCTCTAGGATTAATGTTCGAGGAATGGTGCTTGCAAGGAAGACCGAACGTGTCCGTACTGCCACGACCGCCTGTCAGTAACCCCATTTTGGACACTCGTTATCCATGCGACTACTCCTACAACAAGGAAGAAGAAGAGGAGGATGATGAAGACCAATAATAAATAGGTTGTATCTTCTCTTATTTGCATTGCTAGTTTTTGTACTTTTCTTTTATGTGTTTTTAATTTTATTTAAGGAAATAAATTGTAGATTCTCATATTTTCAAAATGTTTCTATGATTTGCAAATGACAAATTTTTTCTGAATTTTCAAATTTATTGGAGTTACAAGAATGTCAAGATAAAAATTGATTATCAACTAAAGTTTGCTTAACAAAAAGTGACTAAATGCATTGACAACATTAAATCATCTAAATAAGGGAATGATTTAAGGTTGAATCTAGTCTCCAAAAATTTAAGTCAATGCTAAGGACTAAGTGTGGGAGAAGGCTTTAAAATAAAAAACTACTAACAGTATTGATTGAGCAAGAGAGTGTGCTAGACACTTGTAGGACTTCATGCTCACAAAGATTTGGAAATGGGATGAAGAGAAATGTCTCTCCCTAAAGGATGAAAAAGAAAGCAAAAATAGGGATGACGAAAAATATCTCTCTAAAAAAAATGATATAGGATGATGAAAAATATCTCTCCTAAGATTTTAAATATCTTTGTAATTCATAAGAATGAGCACATATGTCACAAACAACTTTTGATTACTCACTACAATCCTAGTTCAATAATTCTATGGAACCTTCCCCATTACCTAGCACCAAGCATAACAACTTAAAATTGGGGATTAGCTTATTAACCTCGGTTCATAACCAAGGTTAGAAAAATTTAAATGATGTCAAATGTTCTTGTCATTTTAGTTAAGCACGACCTTTGAATTGTAGTCAAACTCACATTGATATTACTTATTGACTATCATACCTTAGAAACAGAAAAAAAAAATCATTTTTGAGCTTTTTCGAAGATGAGCAAGAGTCTAAGTGTGGGGGTGTGATAAATCCATAATTCATATCCTAAATAAAGAAAAAATTTCATTCATTTTTGATATTGAAATAGCTTCCTTGATCAAATTCTTCCTATTTTTTAGGAAAAATGCAAGCCTAGCAATCTCTGGACAATTCTGGAAGGTTTCCAAAATTTATGGAAGAAATTCGTTGTGGCGTGCCCCAGCGGGTGAACTTACAGGACTTAGGCACTATAGCGCGCCACAGCGGGCGAACTTGTGGGACTCAGGTGCTATAGTGCGCCATAGCGGGAAAACTTGAAGGACTCAGGCGCTATAGCGCGCCACAACGGGAGAACTTGCAGGACTCATGCGCTATAGCGCCCCACAGCGGGAGAAGTTGCGGGACTCGGGCGCTATAGCGTGCTATAATGGGAGAACTTGCAGGGCTCAGGCGCTATAGTGCGCTACAGCGCGTTATAGTGGACCATCAAAGAAAAACCCCAGAATGCCATAGCGCATTATCGCGGACCACTTTACGAAATTCGATCGCTGTAGCGCGCCACAGCGCGCTCCATTACGCTGCAGTGACGTGTCGAATTTCTATATGTACAGGGCATTTATTACGGCTAGACAAGACCCCCAACCTGCTCCTTGTCTCCTAGCCATCATTCCTTCTACAGCAGAATTATTTTTGAATGGAAAAATGACATTTTTAAGTGATGTGGAGATTAAGGAATAGAAAAGTAGAGGTTACTTCACCCCTCAAGTTGAATTTGCAATCATCATAGTAGAATTTTGGAAGAGAGAAAAGCAGATTTTGAAAGGGAAGAAGAGGAATGCAGTCCCTCTAAAAATACAGCTCTGCTTCACTTAAGAAGGGTTCCCAACTTTGCTCAAAAAAATCCTAAGTAAGGAGAGGGCTACATAGAAGAGAAGGATAACTCTCCAAGGGTGGAAGAACTCCTATTGCCAAGGAGAAGAAGGAAGAAAGGAAGCACTACGGACCTAGGAGAAACAACTAAGAGCAAGAAGAGGAGAAATTCGGAGAACTTCATCAAAGGAACGTTCCTAGTACTCTCTAACTCTTGTCTTTTTCTTTTTTTTCTTAGTTGATCATGAAATAGTCTTTATCCATGTATGTGTTCTTTTTTATCTTTAGTGTAATTAAGAGCTAAGCTCCCCCTTGGGGAGGGTTGGGGCAATCCTACATGAATTGAAAGAGATTATTATGTATGAAAAATTTTCTCAAGCATTAATAAAAATTTATGAATTAAATGACTTGTTAAAGAAATGAAAAAGACTATTATGGACTTGAATGTGGACCAAATGATGAATGACTAAATGACTTCAAGGACTAAAAAGTCTTATGCTCCATAGCTCACCCTTAGTTTGGAGCTGAAATTATGAGTGCACAAAAGCTTAGAACTATATGAGAAAGTTATTGAGCTTAGGGCACCTTGATCTATGTTCAAATAAAGTGTTGAAGTGTGTGAGCTAAGGCTTACTAAATGAGTTCTGCTGCTCAACATACATGAAGGGAGGGAATGGATTATTTGAGAGCTCATGAACGAAGTGACATAGTCATTGAGCCCAAATGAAATCACTCCTTTATCTAAACTGTGCATGACGCACGTGATGCTCTTAGTGGAATCATTGCTTGTAAGATCTTAAATAAAGAAATAACTCTCATATATAGAAGCTAGGAATGAGAGGAAAACCAATAATCTAAAATATTATAAGGGTCTTTGTGCAGAAATAAAACTGACTGTATGTTTATTTCAAGCACGAGATTTGAACTTGTAAATCTTGGAGTTAAACTCTAAGGAGGACGATGTGCACTTGATTAAGTTACATAAAATTAAGTAAAAAAGACCAATGCTTGAGGAATTATCATACATGAGTCACCTAACATTTTATGTGGGAGAGACCCAACTCTCCTCTCCTTTTTATAATAATTACTTTCTACTAAATTTTGTTGTGTTTGTTTAGGAACCAATTCAATAGAACATGCATAGTTTAAACATTATTGAACATAAATATACCTTAGTAATAAAACACCCAATTCCCTTAGGACGATAAATGTTGGAACTCACATTCTAAATTATTACTTTAGACCACGTACACTTGCGTGCAAGCGCAGATGTGTAATTTACAGTCTATCAATTATGATTCACACTTTTCTCAAAGTCTTACTTTAGTTCTCTGTTAGAAACTTCCACTTGACCACTCGTTTGTAGGTGACATGCAGTTCTTATTTTGTGTTTGACCCCATAGTTTTTAAGCCGGATTTCAAGTTGTCAATTACAAAAATGTTTCTGCCATCGCTAATGAGGACTCTCATGTGCCGAACCTTGCCAAGACATTTTCCTTAAGAAAATTTGTTGCAGTTTTAGCATCATTATTCATACGACTAATTTTCTCTATCCATTTCAACACATACTCGACAACTACCAAAATGTAGTTCTTCGATTTTGATGCAAGAAAAGGGCCCATAAAAACAATCCCCCCTACATCGAAAAGTTCAACTTTAAGAATCCCATTAAGTTACAACTCATCTCTCTTGCCAATATTCCTCATTCTTTGACATTTTATATATTTTTTAATGTAGTTAATAGCATATTAAAAATAGATTGCCAAAAGAAACTTGATTGCAAAACCTTGGCTGCCATTTTTTCAATCCCATGATGTCCTTCGTATGGTGAGGTGTGACAATAAAAAATAATTTCATTTACTCCCCCTGTCCTCGCACATTTTCTCATAATTTGATATGGACAACATTTATATAGAATATGATCATACCAAAAATACTTCTAAGCATCATAATATAATTTTTTCTTTTGTTGATATGTCAAATATCTTAGTACGACACCTCCCACAAGATAATTAGAAATATTGGCAAACTAAGGTGGTCTTGATGAAGCGATGTCGTACAGCTGTACATCATGGAAATTTTCACATATCTCATTTGTTTCATCTAACTCGAGGTGAGTTAATTTAGACAAATGATCTGCCACGACATTATCACTTCCTTTTTTATACCTAATTTCCAAGTCAAATTCTTGGAGCAATAGAATCTACCTTATCAATCTTGGCTTTGCCTCTTTCTTTTGAAGTAAATACTTATAGGCTGCATGATCATTATAAATGATTATTTTTGAGCCAATTAAATAAGATAAACATTTATCAAAATCAAAGACTACATCCAAGAGTTCTTTTTTAGTTGTTGCATACTTTTTTTGTGCATCAATTAAGACCTTACTAGCATAGTATATGGAATGGAATGTTCTTTCTTTTTTTTGACCAAGAACTACCCATATAGTTGAATCACTCGCATCACACATGATTTCAAATGGGCGTTACCCAGTTAGGGGTGAAAATTTTTAGTGCAGAAATCTATGCAGCTTTTATTGTATTGAATCCTTGCAAACATTTAACATCAAAATAAAATTCAATATTCTTTCTAAGTAGTATGCAAAGGGGAAGGCTTATTTTTGAGAAGTCTTTAATGAATCATTTATAGAAACCTACGTGTCCCATAAAAGTTCTTATGCTTTATACATTAATAGTTGAAGGAAATCAATTTTCACATTATCAACCTCTATCCCCCACTCAGAGATTAGATGTCCTAATACTATACGCTCCTTTACCATGAAATGACATTTCTCCTAATTTAAAACCAAGTTTGTTTCCTCACATGTTTTGAGCACCTTGTTTAAGTTAGATAAGCAATGGTCAAACAAGGATCCTATAACTAAGAATTCATCCATAAATATTTATATGAAATCTTCTACCATTTTCAAAAATATGGCCTTCATGCATCTTTGGAAAGTGGCAAGTGCTTTACATAATCCAAATGACATTCTTCAGAAGGAAAAAGTACCGTATGGGCAAGTGAATGTTGTTTTTTCTTGGTCCTTAAGAGCTATCAAAATTTGATTATATTCAGAATAATCATCCAAGAAATAATAAAAAGGATTTCTAGCTAATCTAACTAATATTTGATCAATAAATGGCAAGGGGTAATGATCCTTACGAGTTGCTTTGCTCAACTTCCTATAGTTGATACACACTCTCTACCATATTACCTTCCTAGTGGGAATGAGTTCATTATTTTCATTTATCAAAATTGTATCCCAATTTTCTTAGGTACAATATGAATAGGGTTAACCCATGGACTCTTGGAGATGAGAAAAATAAATTTAGCATCGATTTATTTTACTATCTCCTTATGCACCACTTCCTTAATGTATGAATTTAATCTTCTTTGTCGTTCAATTGATAATTTAAAATCATCCTCCATTAAAATTCAATGTATGTAAAGTGTAGGGCTGATTCCCCTAATATTAGCTATGCTCCACCTCATTGCTTTCTTATATTTCCTTAGGATGGCACATAATTTATTTTCCTATTCAGATTCAAGCAAAGCAGAAATTATTACCAGCAAGAAGGTTCCTTCCTCCAAATAGGCATATTTCAAATTATTGGGAATGGGTTTAAGATATAATTTGGGAGGGTCCTTGATAAATCCATAAATTATATCTCAAATAAAAGAAAATTTCATTCATTTTTGATCCTAAGAACTGCTCCTTAATCAAATTTTGCCTATTTTTAAGGAAAAAAGGCCTATCCAAGGAATTTTGAGCCATTGGTGAAATTTTTCATTTTTTTCCAAAGGAAACCGCTGCCGCGCGCTTCAGCAGGTCATTTTGCAAAATCAAGCGCTATCGCGCGCTGCAGCAGTTCAAGTTGCAAACCGCGGGCGCTGTCGCGCATTGCAACGATTCAAGTGGCAAACTGCGGGGGCTACCGCGTACTGCAGCGGTTCAAGTTGCGAACCGTGAGCGCTACCAGGCGCTGCAGCAGGTATGTTTGCAAATACTGGCGCTACCACGCACTGTAGTGGAGCATTTTGCAAAATGCTGCTGACACAGCGCGCTGCAGCGGTGCTATTTGCAAAATGCTAGCGTGGTCACGTGCTGCAATGGGTAACTTTGCAAAAAAAAAAAAACGAATGCGGTAGCACGCGGCAGCGGGTCACTTAGCAGAATTTGCTTGCGCCATTGCATGCCGCAGTGCGCTGCAGCGGCCCGCCGCAACTTTCTCTGGCAGAAGCATTTAATGCGGCTGGGACAAGACCCCCAACCAACATCTTGTCTCTAGCCATCATTCCCTCTACAGCTGCTACATTTTTAATTGGAAAAATGGATTTTGATGTGATGAGAAGGATAAAAGAATGGAAGATATTGGTCACCTCACCTTCAAACTTACATTCACCATCATTACTCAGAATTTTTATTAGCATTGCTGGTTATTAAACTAAAGTATGAGGATGCAACCCCTTTCCTATAAATATCACTCCTCTTGACTAGAGGAGGGTTCCAATTTTTGCTCACTTCACTAAGTAGAGAAAGAGGGGCTGCATAGTGGAAAAGAGGAACTCCCCAAGGGCGGAAGAGCTCATTTTGCCAAGGAGAAGAAGAAGAAATGCAGCACTAGCGACCTAAGAGAGGAACTTCAAGCAAGGAGAAGAATAGTCCGGCGAACTTCCAAGGAACATTCATAGTATCTTCTAAACCTTTTTATTGTGATTTCTTTTCTTAGTTGATCATGAAAGGGTCTTTATCCATGTATGTGTTCTTTTTCATCTCCTTTGTAATGGAGAGCTAAATTTCTCTTGGGGAGGGTTAGGGTAATCCCACATGTTTGATAATTACTTTCATTTGTATGAAGCTATCCTCAAGCATTAATAAAAGTTATGAACTCAATGCCTTGCTCAAGAAATGCTTAATATTACTATAGTTTTGATTGCAAATTAAGGGAAAATGGACTAATTAACTCAAGAACTAAAGTGTCTTGTGCTCCATAGCTCACCTTGAGTTAGATGCTAGATCTATGAGTGCATGAGAGCTTAGAACTATGTGAGAAAAGTTCTTGAGCTTAGTGCACCTTAATCTAAGCTCAACTAAAGTGTTGATGCATGTGATGCTAAGACCCACTAATTGAGCCCCTTAGCTCCACATAATTGAGGGAGGGAAAGAAATAGTTGTGTGCTCATGAACGAGGTGACATAGTCATTTAGCCCAATATATTAAATCCCTCATTTCAACTATGTGCGATGCGAGTGACACTCTTAGTGAAATCAATACTTATGAGATCTTACAAATTTAATAATCCTCATCTCCTTGATCAAGAGATAAGATGAAAACTACAAACCTAAAATCTTATAAGAATCTTTATGCTGAAATAGAATCGACTGTGTGTTCATTTTGTGCATAAAATTTAAACTTGTGAATCCTTGAGATAAAGCTCAAGGAAGAACAATGTGCACTTGATTTAAATCTGAGTAAATAAAAGATAAACGCTTGAGGAATCATCATGCATAAGTGACCTATCATGACATATGGGATGAACCCAACTCTCCTCTTCCTTTTATCTAACATATTTTCTACTTAGTGATTATTGTGCTTGATCTAGAACCAACTAAAACCAAATACTCATAGCTTAAATATTAGTGAGAATAGATACACCTTAGTAACAAAACATCCAATTCTCTGTGGTTTGATAAATCCCGGAAACTCACACTTTTCACTTATTACTTCAGACTGCGTACACTTGCGTGCAAGCACAGACGTGTATTTACAGTCTGCCAGTCCTCAATTGAAGGGGCAATTTTTTTCTTTTCACATGGATTAATTCTTTTGCTTTACTCTCAATTTCATCCTCTTCCTTATAATCATATATATCAGGTTTCTCTTCTAGAATATATCTAAATATGATAAATCCTCCAAAAGATCAGCTCTCCAACAGCTCTCCTCAGGATTGGTTGGGTGATTCATAGTGTATCTAATGTTAAATCTAACTTCTTCCCCATCATAGCATAAACTAAACTCCCATTTATCTACATCTATCAAAGTTTTATCGATAGCTAGAAAAGGTCTCCCTAGAAAAATTTGTATCTCTTGATTTTCATCTTCCATATATAAAATATTGAAATCAGCTAGGAAGATGAATTTATCTATTTTACAAGCACACTTTCTAAGATTCTCATGGGAGTTTTCACAGACTGATCTCTAATTGCAAAAGGACTGAGGTAGGTTTCAAACTATTAAATCCTAATTTGTTAAAGATGTAATAAGGAATTAGATTGATGGATGCACCTAGGTCACAAAGTGCCTTAGAAAAGTTCAATTTCCTATTGTGCAAGGGAGTGTGAAACTACCCGGATCTTTTTCTTTTAGCAGGGATCTTCTACTGTAAAATTGCACTGCATTCTTCTACTAGTGCCACTCTTTCTTTTTCATTAATTCTTCTTTTCTTAGACAGAATGTCTTTCATGAATTTTGTATAGCTAGGCATTTATTCTAGAGCATCAGCAATAGGTATATTTATGTGAAAGGTTTTGAAAGTTTTTAAGAATCTTTGGAACTAAAGATCTACTTTTTCCCTATCTATGCATTGGGGAAAGGGTATAGGTTGATTGATCTTGGGTTGTTCTTTTTGTGTTGTAGGTTCAGTAAACCAATTTCTTTTTTTCTATGTCGTTCTTCATTATTTTCCTCTACTCTTCACACTTTATTCATGTTTGAGTTTGATTCAGTATCCTTATCTTTTAGGGGTTCAGTGATTCTTCCGCTTCTTAAAGTTATGGGGTTTCCTTGCTCATTCTCATACTCACTTATAGCTCCTACCAAAATAGGTTTTTTAAGATGATTAATGATATCTTCCAGTTGTTTTTCTATTTTCTTAACAATTCTTTCTTATCTTATTAAAGTAGCTTCATATTTATTTAAAATAGCATTCTTTTTGTTCTTGAAATAATTGTAATATTTCTAAACTCTCTTAGAGATTACTCTAAGTACCCCTTATTGCTAGAATTATTATAATTTCTCAGGTTTGGATTAAACATGTGTGAAGGGGTGTTGATATTGTTACAAACAAAATTAATATATGTCATGTCCCAATGAGGTGAGTGGCTACTACTCTCACAAATTGTTTTAGGATGGTTCCCTCTAAAGGCCTTGAAACCCATTTCTTGAATTATATTTATTTGATCCAATTTGCAGTTTAACATAATGATTTTGTGTTGGAGTTTGATTATTTTATTGGATTTAGCTATGTTCTTCTTGACATTACTCTTGTTGGAATTTAGCCTCTCAGTAGGCCATTCATAAGCATTAGTTATCATTTTTCTAACAGATTGTAGGATTCTTCTTATATTTTTCTTCTTAAGGAGCCCCTATCAGCTGCATCTATCAGGATCCTAGTGGGTGCATTTAGTCTATTGTAAAATGTCTGAACTTGCATCCACTGTGGGAATCTATGATGAGGGCAGCTCCTTAGGCACTCCTTAAATCTTTCCCAACTATCATACAAGATCTTTCCATCTTGCTGAGAGTAGTTAGTTATCTTAATTCTCGGCGTGACAGTTTTGGCTGGTGGGAACTATTTAGCTAGGAACTTCTAAGCTAAATTTGTCGCACGTGCATATAAAATAGTTAAAAAGAGAGCCGAGCTATCTTTTAGCTCTATCTCTTAGTGAGTATGGGAATAACCTTAATCTAATTGCATCATCAATAACACCATTATATCTAAAAGTGTCCCATATCTCCAAAAAGTTAGAGAGACGCGCATTTGAGTCCTCAATTGTCTGCCTACTGAATTGATTATCTTGGACCATTTGTAGAGTCGATGACTTCTTATTTCAAAGTTATTCACCTCAACATACATTTGACTTAATATGCAATAAGTAATGGCATTTGGTTTTAATAATTTCATGTGAGAAAATCAAATGTAGCAATTTGCTAACCTAAGATTCACATCCTAAATCTAACATCTATGAAAATAATAAGAGATGCAGTAATTAATTTAGCAATATATAGGGGCAGCATCATTTGACTTAATATGCAATAAGTAATGGTATTTGGTTCAGCATTTCTTTTGATATTAGTTTATAACTGAACCTGCAAAGAATAACAATATTTAGTTTAGCATTTATATGTAAAAGAAACAAGAATCATTTAAACTGAATTCTAGCACATCATTTATTTCTTACAATGCATTTAATGATAAAAGTTAATTTAATTCAAACAATATAAAGGACAGTATTAAATCTCATGTGATCCATTGGTCTCTAATTTATATAATTGGCCACATTTGATTTTTAATAAAAGAAATGACAGTATTTGCTATCATTTGATCTTATTGATCTCCCTTAAGAAATAAATGGCAACATTTTGATTTCATAATATAAATAGCAATATTTAGATCTCATAACATAAATGGCAGCATTTGAATCCCATATCATAAATGGCAGCATTGAATCTTATATGTTACATGGCAGCATTTGAATCTCACAAACTAAATGGCAGCATTGAATCTTACTCATAATTGATAGCAGCATATATTCTCTTATACAATTGATGGTAACATATGATCTTACACATGATAGATGGCAGCATTTATTCTCTTATAATTCCATTGGTCTTACATTCGTATAATGGCAACATATGATTCTAATGGAAGAGATGGTAGTATTTAATCACATTTAAAATAATGGCAGCATTCGTTAAGAATACAATTCATCAATACACTTAAAATTGCAGCATATGTATTAATATCTAACATTCGACATAAAAGAATTTTCAACATTTGTTTAATATCCATTTTAAGAAATAGACAAGAAAGAAAATAATTCTGTCAGGTCTTATAAGTAATAGATAATTTAATTCATGATACAAAGAAAATAAAATATCAAAGAAGAAGCATTATGTAACCTTAATAAAGATCTTAAACTAAGAATGATGTATGATATTACTTTAATCTAAATGCTAAGTATTAGTGTTCTTAAGTTTGTTTAATAAAATGAGATATAAGATTAGCATATAATTCTTCACCTTATTAAAGGAGTTTGTGTATAGACCAATATCAACACTATCATTAAGTTTAATTATTTTGTTTGAACATACCTTGCATTTACTTATATACTAAACCAAACAATTCCCTTGTTGACATTAATTATACATTAATTAAGATTAGATAAAGATTAGGCTAAATCAAAAAATTTAATCATTGGATATGAAATTCTATTACATTTTATTATTTCTTATGATTTACTGGTTAAAATGGCATATAAGATCATACCATTTGGATAAAAATTGATTAACTTATTTCAATAATTTAATCTTAATGTTTTACTTAAATTAAATCATAGGCTATTTAATTAAATACATTCATCAAACATTTAATAGAAGGAAATTATTTCCAATATTCATTTAATTAACTCGGCCCAATTTATAAACCGCGCATGTCAGATCGGGGCCCGACTAGGTCGGCACTGTCGCACTGCACGGGCCTGGGCTGGCCGGGACCGAGGCGACAGTGTCGTCGTCTCCGATGCCCCCTTAGCAGGCACCCACGGGAGGGTACTTGGCATTGTGAAACCGATAATATCAAAATCTGATCATTTTGAGGAGCTTGTGCTAGAAGGAGAGGAGTCTTTCTTAGAAGAGGATCAGCAGGGTGGAGCTATAGTTTTATAGTTCATTTTTCTACTTTATTGTGAGGATGAGAGATTTCTCTTGATTCATTTTAAAACTTATTTAAAATATTGTAATAATACATGTACATGTGACTTTGTTTTCTCTTGTACTTTATATTATGAGCTGCATGTTGCTGTTTCTCACTTGTGTTATGGTGAGTTGGATGTATATCTTATTTAGTGATTAATCATAATGCATGTACTCTGGGCACCTCCTTCCCTTATTAGTGGATTATGGATTATACCAAATCCAATAATAATTGAGGAGTTTGTCAGGGTGGCACACATCCACTTAAGTCTAATCTTGTGGATTAGAGGGTGGGACGCCACAGATAATTGAGTTCAATTGATGCCTGGTTTTTAGTGGGGTAGTCCCGACCTCACTGAACACCAATGTCATCTAGACAGTGAGAAATTGCTGTCTAGATCGAGCTCAGTCGATCCAAAATGTGGGCGCAAAGAATTTAGGGTGCTTAGGATAGCTAGATGACATCCAGAGTCCAATCGACATTGCTTAATTAAGAGACGAATCCACATGACTCGATGGGTTTAGGCTAGTACCTGAAACTGCCAAAGAAGGCATGACCGAGGCAATTTGAAGAGGACAAGAACTTCCAGATGATCATAGAAGCACAACAAGGGGTTTGAACTCCAAACCACACCCACTATTAGCTATTCACAACAGTTGGAATGCCAGAATTCATCGAGAGCTCAGGGAGAGAAGAACCTTAGGTTGAGGGATCACAGTGAGCAAAGGGGTCTCACTGTGATTCCCAGAGGGGTACTTATAAGTGAATGAGGTTCAGGGGCGATCACAGAGGTTGGGAAGCATAGGCTCGGCCCAAGGGAGTTTCGTCACTTACCTCAATTGGGGTGGACCAGGCCTCGGCCTCAGTTGGGAGTGCTAGGGAGGTAAGGGCAAAGGTTGCAACGGCCTCCTTGACATGGCACGAGAGTGGCAGGCTGGCCTGGGGATGTGGTTGTATGAAGGGATTCGGCTATCGGGCGCGAGCTAAGGAAGAAAACAATCCACATTCACAAGGGTCTCTAGAGCCGTCTGATTGATCTTCGATTGACGCGGAATGGCCCTAATCTCCCAACATCTAATGGCTAAGCATGGATGCTAGATCAGCCATCGGATTAGATCGAAAGATCGAACGAGCGATCGGGGGTTACTCAAGACGGATAGTTTGATGATGTCGGATCAGATCTCAGAACTGTGGAATGGTCGAGATGAGATGGATCCGATCGAAGGCGCGAACCATTGGATCAAATCCGCGGCAGAAATGGTCTGGATGGCTCCCTTGGTTTGGAGGCAGCCGACCATTGGAGGAAAGGTAGAAATGCAATTATGGAATATTGCAAACCCTAATTTATAATTTTACCAATTTAAATTAAATCTAAAATAGGCCTAAATGACTCCCAAAATTTCCAAAAAATTCACCCTTAGCTAATTTGGGGATGGGGAATTCAAAAATATAATCAGATTTTAATTTGGAGATCAAATTAATTTAGTTATTTCTTAAGATCTAAACATAGGCAAAATTGCTAAAATACTAAAATGAGCTCTGATTGATTTCAAACTTCTGGGGTTACATTTAAATGGCCCATTGAATCTAATAGAATCAAAATTAATGCTTGATTTAGCTTAATTATCTTGGATTAGTTAAAGTAACAACTAGGGTTATTATAAGAGGATACTTGTTCTTCACTGTCACCTTGTTAAGATCTCAGTAATCGATACACATTTGCATTGACTCATCCTTCTTCTTGATGAATAGAATTGGAACTCTCCAAGGTGACATGCTTGGGCAAACATAACCTTTATCAAGCAACTCTTGCAGCTGCTCTTGAAGCTCTTGCAACTCTTTGGGCTCCATTCAATAAGGGGCTTTGGATTTGGGCTGAGTTCCATGGATCTATTCTATAGAAAACTCTACCTAATGCAAGGGAGGAAGTCTAGGTAAGTCTTCAGGGAACACATTCAAAAACTCTCTAACAATATTAGTGTCTTTTAAGGTTCTACCTTTCTTATCTTCACCGATTAAGGTTACTAAAATTGCATAGCAACCTTTACTAATGTGGTGCTCGACTTAAACCACATTAATGAGTGATGTAGTTAGGCCAAGTTTCTTTCCTACCTTTTGCAAAACTTTCATTCAATGAAAATCTATTACGACATTAAACTTGCTTAACTAATTCATTCCTAAAATTATGTCAAAGTTTGTGATTGGCATAATAATAAGCATGGATTGAAAGAATTAATTACTAATTGTAATATTTATCAAACAAACTTGCTAGTTCACACTTCACCTCTAGATGGCATCTACACTCGCAAGGCATTGCCTAGACTGAAATATTGGAGGTTGAGAGAAGCAGAACAACTCTCGAATATAAAAGAGTGACTAGAACTTATATCAAAGAGTGTGTCGCAAAATTGGATTTTAATAAAAAGAATTCCTATAATAGGAAAATAATGTTCGAGTCAAATCGCAGCACCATAAAGCACACTCTTCGTAGCGGAAGCAATTTGATTGCGCACTCGATTGAGGATCGAGGTTGCATTAACTGTTACTAAGCAAATACGATATCACAAACTCGCAAGTAAGAAATCACACAACACATGCATTCAAGATAAACACAAATATGCAAACATATAAATATAGAAAATTATGTAAAAACCTCAAGAATGGGAAAAATCGTGGAGCCACACCCCAGAAATTTCACTATAAAACTTGAAGAGTACAAAGTTACAAAGAGCCTAACCTTTGATAGGAAATACACAAGCTATGGCACTCCAGCCCCACTGTGGTCTTGTTATCTCTTAAGTTAACATGATTATGGTAAAGTGGTTACCAAATGACAAGTCCCTCACTTATAGATAGATTAGATATTTATTCTAATCCAATATAATTAAGAAAATTATCATTTACAAAAATATTTCACTAAATGATAAATATAAAAATTACATTTCGAGTGCAGAAGCAAAATAAGAACATCCATTCCATCAAAATATATAAGTAAAAACATACAACTCAGAATAAGTGCAGTAAAAGAAAATACCAAAATAAGCCTGTATTATTACAACACAATAAATAGTTTAGCTGAAAAATAAAAAGAAAGCACTCATCCTCACTAATAAAATAAATAAAACAAAGGACTAAAGATCTTTAGCAACATGCTCCTCCTCCTAATGCAGATCCTCAGGCAGCTTCACAATCTCAAATAGCTCAGAATCTACCATTATCAGTTTCACAATGATAGTCCCAACCAACAAAAAAAAAATTTATTAGACATATTATCTAAGTATATTTTAAGCTGAATATTATTCAATTTCTTTTAAGATATCACCATT
Source organism: Gastrodia elata (assembly GCA_016760335.1). NCBI lineage: Eukaryota > Viridiplantae > Streptophyta > Magnoliopsida > Asparagales > Orchidaceae > Gastrodia > Gastrodia elata. Next base: position 19,599,525 of record CM028676.1, on the reverse strand, counting down.
AAAACTTAGCATCTACACCAGCAAGTAGGAGCAGAACTCATATGAAAGAGAAAAAGGTAGTCATAAATAATAAATTTATAACTTAAATAAAAGAGAAAGTAAACACATACTTCCAACCGTAGCTACAACAAAGTTAGGTATAAAATAAAGAATAAATACTAATAACTAAAAAAAAAACTCATCATAAATATACTTATGATCAATATAAACTCATGCTAATTAATATAAAATAAAAGAACATGATGATACATTTAAATAACTGAAAATAAGACTAACATCTTATATATATACATACATATATATATATATATATATATATATAACACGTGAGCAAGGCTAGCATCCTAGAAACTAAGTAAATAGTAAATAAGTAAATGCTAAAGTACAGTAAAAGCGAATTGAAAATAATAAATATAGAACTTTAAAACTACTATTGCCAAACAAGCCACCTGAACTGAAAAGATGCACAACATCTCACTTAGCCTGCTAAGCTAAGGCAGAAGAAATAAACATAAGAGTAGGAGTGCACCTAAGACTAGTACCGCCATATTAGAACACCAACTAAACAAGTCACAACAAGTGTATTACACACCATATCTCCGACAAACTAGCAGGCGTACCACTAAGTGGACTTCACCGACAAACTAGCATTCGCATTACTAGGTCAAACCAAATCGAAGAGGCAAATTAATTAGGTCATAACCTACTGAACTGAAAGTCCAAAAACTGAAAACACCGATAATAATGCTAATGATAATCATGCAATAAAATTTGACATTTGATATTCATTCAATATCCTATGTCCAACACATATGTCCAAGGCATAAGGCTCAAATACAAAGTAAGCAAAGTATCAAATTTCAAAGTACACAAGAGACTATACTAAAATACAGGTGATATCTATTATTGTCTAATTTATTTGTTATGTTTATTTCAAGTAACATAAGTTCAAGATCTCCAATTCCTACTATCGAGTGTAACTCAAACTCACAATCTTATAAGTTGAAAATAATTAGGACTAGCCAGGTCCTAATATGATTAATCAATGTTGACTATATAAGTAAATCAATTGACCTATTTTGATAATTTAAGAAACCCAAGTCCATATTGATTTAAGATAAATTAAGATGGAAAGATTAAGAATTAAACTCTAAATATTGGGATTTAATCACATAATCCAAATGGTGAACCTAAAGGCTAAGTCTTAAAACCTAATCTCACTGATTAAAGATTAAGGCATATCCTATTAAGTAAATTCACACTTAATAGGATAGATCTCTATTCTTAAGTCTAAGGTTAAAAGATTAAATAATCATAAATAAACTATGAAAATCTATAAACTAGTGAAACTAAGGTTTCACCTATTAAGAAAATCAATTTACTCAATAAATAAAATCTAACCTAAATCCTATTCCTAATTCATAAATGAGAATATCTTAAGGAACTAAGATGAATAATCAAGCACTAATCTTAATTAATCTTGATTGAAAGCTCATGAGAAATATTAGAAAAGATAAGGGAGGCATGATGTGAGATTATATTCACATCATGAAGCTTAATATTAATGATTCTAAATCACTTTAATTTTTGATTGAAGTGATTAGACTAAGATTCTAAGGTTTGAAAATGATTAACCCTAATTTTGAGCAAAATGACCATTTTGCCCCTACTCAAAGGTCTAAAAAGCTACTTTTTGATTTAGGACTCCAAATTGGAATTTCTCTATGGCAAATGATTACTTACTGTCAAACATAAAGATAGATAATAAGTACACTTAATTTGGATAATAATTAAGCCTTGTGAGATCAAATTAAGGAATTTCATTCATAAGGGCAATTTGGTAATTTTACTAAATGAAGTCTAAGAATTTATATAGTAATTAATGCTTACTATTCAAGGATTCAATAGATTCTAAGAATACTAAATTTTGAGGTCTAATGATTAAGTTATAAGTAAAAAATTTTTTGGGGTTTAATTATGTAAATTAAAATTTTTTAAGAGGGGTCAAAAACCTAACATTTTCATTTCAAGTCCAAATTCAGTAAAATCAGTCATTATAGCTTCCCTATAACACACTGATTACTTTAACTGAGAGTAGACCCAATTTGGATTTCATTTAGTCAAGTTATGATCTAATTAGAGTTAAGGGTGATTAGTGAAATTAATCACAGAATCACAAGACCAACTACACCTTAAGGTTCTACTCTACCTTATGAGCTCTCAAAAACTTGAATCACTCAATTTGGATTGCTAATTATGCTAATCTATACTAATAAATTTTTAGGGTGATTAGGATAATTAATAAATTCCAATCCTAAATATTTTTACAATTTAGTGTTTCTTAGGCCTTCCTAATCAAAATGATATATTTGAAGATTTAATATGGAGCTCAATTGATCAAGTTATGGTCAATTGAAGTTCTAGGGTTTAATTAGGGTAGGGTCCTAAAAGTGATTAGGCATAATACACACCCAACATAAAAATTAACACTACTAAAACATCCTTAGGAGTCTCCTGATTAAAACAAGACCCATATTAGATATGTTTGGGTGAGTGTGTGCAAAGTTATGGTTAATTGAAGATTAAGGGCATTTTGGTAATTAATCCTAAAATATCACTAGGTGATATAATTATCATACTGAAAATTAACCACTGCTATAATATTCCTTAATTTTTGACAATCACAATGGTATATAATATCATTATATTTGGACTTATGTATTGATAGGTATTAATGCTTAAAGTTCAAAATTTAAATTGATTTAATCAACCAAATTAAACCATATTAATTATCACTATTTTAAATTAAATAAATCCATTTGATTAAATGCTCTACAGCGGGTCCCATAGAAGGCATAATCAGCAGAGGCGGACCCATGTGTGACGCACGGCAGCCAACCATCGGGTGCAGGACAAGAGCGGGACCCACAATCATTTCCTGAATTGGACCGTGGGTTCCACTGCTGACGGAGGCTGCGTAGAAGCGGGCCCACTCGCTTTGTTAGCATCTGTGGAAGGCGCTGACCCGGAAGCAAAAACATGGGTCGAGACCGACCCACGCCACAGGTCGAGACCGTCTCGACCCCATGGGTCCAGGTCACAGTGCGTGACCGAAAGGGGGCAACTAGGGCAGCCGATTCACCAACACGGACGGCAGTGGGAGGTACCTATGATGACCCCAATATTAAGAATCACTAAACTCAACATTGATACATCACCACAATATCTAATACTATATTAGAAGGAAACTAATACAAATTATTAGTACTGTGTTTGGCCAAGGAATTAGAAGAGGGTCTTAAGCTAAGATGGAAGGGATTTTTATGAAAATATATTATATGAAATACATATGAAGATGTAATTTAAAAGTAATTAATGTGAGTACTTGTAATTCTAGATATGAAAATTCTAAATATTTAACATATGCTATATAAGTGTTCAACATGTAATATAATTCTAAGTCATTAAATTCTTAAAAATTTTGGCATAACTTCTACTGTAATTGACTAAGGGTACACCTGCAATTTAAGCATACAAGTCTTCCATTCCAATGGAAAATAAATTATAAAGAAAACAACCTAAAATTAATATGAAATCAATCCATTACATAGGATTATTTAATTCCAGTTCTAATGCAAAGCCAATCCGTTACATGGGATTCGCTCATTTATAGTTCTAATATAAAGTCAATCCGTTACATGGGATTTCTTATTTCCAATTCTAAAGTAAAGTCAATCCATTACATGGGATTATTTATTTACAATTCTAATAGTTTGAAGTGAGAAAATACATATGTAACAATTATCTATCATAGAGTATGCATAATTCAATTATCACTTAATACATACAAAGGCTGAGAAATAATTCTCAACATAAACATTTAGTTATTTTCTAATTTTATATGCAATCTAGTATACTACTAATTCCAATTAACATACAAAGTAAATATGCAACTAATGATTTAGTTAATAATCTATAACATACATTCATCCATTCATCACATCCCAAGCATTTAAGTATAGAGCTAAGCTCCAACACAAGCATAGTAAATAAAAAGTAAATGACTTAATTATTACAAACCAATAGTAATTTAAATAAAAGTAAAGAAATTAAAAGCTCACTTGCAAATTTTAATAAGCTATATTTTCATAAGTTTTTAAGTGGAAGCAACTAGTTTTTTGTACTTGTTCCAACTCCACTAGCCTCTAAATGCACCTGATCTATCATATTTTAGCATTTAAATGTGATAGGGCAAAGCCAAAAAATAGAAAATATGATTAGACTAAATAGCCAAAGTACATTTTAAAATTGGGCTAAGCATTTTATTACTTAATTGGATATCACTACTAATTACAACATAAGCACAAGCATGGGTGCAAAAGGTAAGCATACAGGTGTGGAAAAGTAAGAAAAAAGGCAAAGTGAGTTAGAAAGAGACTAAAGTGCATATGAAAGTAAATTAAGTAAATCATGTATATGTTCAAATGATTTACTTCATAATAACACTATTTAAGAGTCAAACGGTTAAATAGAGTCATAAAAATACTACTAATATATCATAATAACACTAATTAAGAGTCAATAATCTAAAATCACTAATTGTTGTCTAATAGAAATGATTTACATATTAATAAAATCCTTATATCATAAAGAGAAAAATGACACTAAGTAGGTCAAATTTGGACAATATTCAAAAATTATGATTTTTGTGACTCATAATTAGGGTTAAAAAGTGATTCTAAAAATTAGAGTTTTCTCACATTTTTATGAGTAAAATGGACTATTTGATCATTTAATGTTTGATTATTTAATTTGGACATTAAATGATCAAATTAAGTCACATGAAATGATGAAATTTAATTATAATTAATTAATTAATCATAAATATTGACTAATTAAAATATTCATCAAAATAGAATTAAATTGCATATTATTAATCTACACACTTTTGTGATTAAAATGGTATATAAGTTTGCATTATTTGGATTTATATTTTAAAGTTACAATTAAATGAATTTTAAATAAGTTAATTAATAATAATTATAGAAAAGAAAATCATTAACAAATTTCTATTTAATTATTATTATTGAATTACTGCAACTGATTTAATCATCACACAAAAATTTAGAGGGCGCTAAGTCTTACGGACAGGACGGTGGCAACTACTCCAACATGCACGCGCAATTAGAGACGCGGCGGCATCTACGTTTGACATGCGCCTACACGGAAAACGGGCGACGGCGTAGTCGAACCGTAAATGGACCGGCCCGGTTCAAAAATAATTCCGAACTGTGAGTTTTAAGTCGTTCGTCCATGATAGATTAGGTGGAACTTTTAGGAATTAGGGTTTCATTTTTTTATGATTTTAGTCCACCATTAAGTGTGATTCACTCACCAATCGATAAGTTATATGGAGATCTATCGAAGGGTGGAAGATTTGTGGGCCGAGACTACCTAAATCACCCTATAACTTTAACCCTAATAATATTAGGGTGAATCGTTCAGCAGCACAAAAATCTAAGCCAACAGGAGCTCTATCAGGTAAATTAGACCTGATCGAGTTTCGGATCAGAACCTAAGGATTTCCGAAGATTTAAGAAATTTATAAATCTATAATTAAAGGAAGGAGATGAATACTTGGTGGTTCAAATGGCCGGCTAGGGTTCCTTAGCTCTTTGCAAATGATCCGGGAAACTACAGCACCTCGAGCTCTCAGCAGCAGGTAGGGAGTATCGAGAAGAAAAGAAAATACCCCCCCCCCCCCCCCATGGTTGCCTTACAGGTTCAGCCGAACAAACGTACTCCCAGCTCAGCAGGCGTACATCCACGATCGCACCTCTGCAATTTGGCAGGGAAGATTCTCAGCGAAGGAATGATCAAGGCCGTTGGATCTGGACAGTGATCCAATGGTCTAGAACTCGATTTTAAAATGGGACGTTCGATCAGATCAGAAGTAAGATCGACGATTCAAGAATCCGCAGATTGCTATTCTGTGCAATGCCCCATTCAGGGGATCTCCACGGTTCAAATTTTTTATCTGATGGAATTATTTAATTTATAATATATATATGTATATATATATATATATATATATATTAATTTATTCAATTTAATTAAATAATTAATATACACATTCATTAATCAAAATTAAATAACCAAACGCACTCCAAAAAAATCTCAAAAATTCACCCTTACCTAATTAAGGTGTGGGGAACTCAAAAATAAAATCAGATTTTTGATCGGAGGTCAATTTAATTACTTAATTTTTGAGTATTTAAAATATTATTAAAATATTTAGGAAAAATTCGACGACTTCCAAACACATCCAAAATACCACCCCTAGCTAATTTGGGTGTGGTGAATCCAATGGCTGACTCCATTTTCTATTCTGAGGTTTAAATAAATTAGGCATTCTCAGAATTATCAAAAAACTATAAAATGTAAAAAATTGCCAAATGATCTCTAAATCATACAAAATTTAAAATGGAAGCTCCTAATACTATTATAAGACTAATAAAAATGGATTAGAGTCAATTATGTCACTAATTGATGGATAATAACACTAGGGTTGTTACAGTACCGGCCCGCATGGTTGAGGGTAGGTCTCTCCGAGACCTACCCAGCCGAACAAGTCTTGACCTCGAAGGTGGACTGGATCAGCCATAGATGCAAACCCTAGATGACTCGGCTTGGATGATACGAGATAACGGTAAAGGCTGTTGCATCCCAGCCAAATTCAAATTGATCGAACCCGATGATACCGATCGATTCTGCTCAAAAATTAATCGAGAGTATGAAATCAAGATCTAGATGAAGAACACAACAAATGAATGAGTAGATTGAAAGATAAAAGTACCTCAATTGAACGTTTTAGATCTTAGGGTTCTGCGAATGGTTCAATTTGAAGCTCCATGATAGATTCAATTCAAAAGCGTCAGACTGAGGGGGTTGAGCATGGGAAATACAGGAGTATAGAAGCGGTTGGGAGCGGTGGTTGACGCGTGACAAAGCTCAGCGAGCCGCGTGCGATCTCAGCAAAACGCTTTGCGCTACAATGATCCAGCGAGAGAGAAGATCTGCGATCGTCCGATCGGATTGATCGGACGATCCAGAGGAGAGACGCTCGATTCAGACGACGTCAAGATGAGGGAACGCAACGGTAAAGTCGGATTTTTGTTCAACGAGTATTTAATTATTCAATTTTTATTCAAAAATACCCCACCCCCTCAAGAGTTAAAAATTAAGGTTTTGAGATTTAGGGCTCCAAATTGGTCATAATCAACTCTAACTTGCTTTGTAATATCTAACATAAAAAGTGAAACCCTAAATACCGACCTTGAACGTAAAGTGAGCCTAAATAACACTAATCACTTTTTGTGGCTAAAAAAAGTGATTAAAGTAATTATGGCATGGATAAGAGATCTAAGCTCACCTCAAGGTTCTAAACAACATAAGAAGCAAAATGACACTAAATTTGCTATAAACAAAGCTCAAATTAATTAATTAGACACTAATCAAGATCTAAGGTGATTAAGAGATGATTAGTGAAAATAAATTTTAAAAATATAATTGGAGTGGACAATTAAGTTCTCCTTTATCCCATGAACATTTAGAAACCTTAATCATGCATTTTGGCCAAAATTTTTAAGTAATATTCACTAATTAATAATTTAGAGTAATTAGATTAAATTAGAAATTTGATTACAGAAAATAGAATTTTATTACAGATTAATGTTCCTTACACTTTTCTGATTAAAATGGTATATAGGAACATACCATTTGGATTAGTATAAGTAAGTTTTTTTTTAAAATTTAATTGAAATGATTTTTTTAAATTATTCTATGATTCATAATTTCTGAATTAATTTCCTTAAATAAATTAATTCAAAAAATCAGCTGATTTTCTGAACCCAACACCAAAAGGCGCGGGTTGGGAACTAACCCAGCCCAATACTATTTCACTCAATCCTCTGCTTCTCCCGATGGATGAAACCCTAGGGTTTGCTACCAGGGCTCAATTTGTAGGTACCAGTCCATGCCGTGCCATGATTCCAGTCGCAAAACAATCCCTGCAGCCAGACACACCAAATAAATCGTGAAGCCCTAACTGGGACAGCTTAGACTATGAGATGGATACTCACCCTAAAAGCTATTGGAAAATTTCTAAGACACTTGAATTCTCTTTATAGGGACAATATTGGCAGACCTAGAATACATCTGCGCTTTCACGCAAGTGTACGTGGTCTGAACTAATAAGTGAAAATTTTGAGTTTTCGGGATTATCGAACCACAGAGAATTAGATATTTTGTTACTAAGGTGTATTTATTATCACTAATGTTTAAGCTATGGGTGTTTTGTTAAGTTGGTTCCAGAACAAGCACGACAATCACTTAGTAGAAAATAAGTCAAATAAAATGAAGAGGAGAGTTGGGTTTCTCCTACATGACATGATAGACAACTTATGTATGGTGATTCCTCATGCATTTATCTTTCATTTACTTAGATCTTTAATCAAGTGCACATTGTCTTTCTTTGAGTTTTATCTCGAAGAATTACAAATTCAAATCTTGTGCACGAAATGAACACACAGTCGGTTCTATTTCAGCACAAAGATCCTTATAAGATTTTAGGTTTGTATATTTTATCTCAGTTCTTGATCATGGAGATGAGGGTTGTTAATTTTTAAGATCTTATAAGCATTGATTCCACTAAGAGCTTCACGCGCATTACACATGTTGAGATGAGGGATTGATTTCATTGGGCTCAATGACTATGTCACCTCATTCATGAGCACATAACTATTCCATTCCCTCCGTCAATTATGTTGAGCAATGGAGCTTAATTAGTGGGTCTTAGCATCATACGCATCAACTCTTTAGTTGAGCTTAGATTAACGTGCACTAAGCTCAAGAACTTTCTCAAATAGTTCTAAGCTCTCATGCACTCATAAATCTAGCATCAAACCAAGATGAGCTATGGAGCATAAAATAACTTAGTTCTTGAGTTAAGAAGTCTTTTTCCTTTAGTCCACATTCAAGTTCACAATAGTCTCATACATTTCTTTAGTAAGTCATTCAATTCATAATTTTTATTAATACTTGAGGAAAACCTTATACATTTTATAGTAATCAAAACATGTGGGATTGCCCCAACCCTCCCCAAGGGAGGTATATCTCTCCATTACAAAAGAGATAAAAAATGACACATATATGAATAAAGACCCTTTCATGATCAATTAAGAAAAGAAATTACAAAACAAGAGCTTAGAAAATACTAGGAACATTCCTTGGGAAGTTCTCCGGACTCTTCTTCTCCTTGCTTGAAGTGCTTCTCTTAGGTCCCTAGTGCTACCTTTCTACTCATTCTCCTTAGCAAGTTGAGCTCCTCCACCATTGGGGAGTTCTTCTTCTCTTCTATGCAGACCCTTTTTTACTTAGGTTGAAGTGAACCAAGTTTGGAACCCTCCTCTAGCCAAGAGGGGTGGTATTTATATATGAGGGGCTGCATCTTCATTCCCATGATTAAAACCAGCAAATGCCTTTAAAATTTTAGATTAATGATGGCAAATTCCAATTGACGGATGAGGTGACCAATATTTTCCATTGTTTTATCCTTCTCATCACATCAAAGAGACTATTTTCCATTTAAAAATAGAGCTGCAGCAGGAGAAATGATGGATGGAGACAAGAGGCTAGTTGGAGATCTTGTCACAGCCGCAATTAATACTTATGTCAGACAAAAAAAATCGGCGGCTACTGCAACGCGCTATCGCGAACGATTATGCAAAAAGGCTCGCTGCGACGCGCTGGGGCGATCAGGTTTGATAAGTGAAGGGTCGCTACAGCGCGCTGTAGCGCGCGGTCGCGCTAGCAGTTTTGTAAATTTGCCCGCTGCAGCGCGCTGGAGCGCCCGCGTTTGCAAACTGTCCCGATCGCGCCCGCTTTTCGCAAAGTGTCCCACTGCAACGCGCGATTGCGCCCGCATTTCGCAAATGGCGCCGCTGCAGCGCGTTGTGGCGCCCGATTTTGCAAAATGGCTCGCTGCAGTGCGCGGCAGCGATTTTTCTTTAGAAAATTTAGAAAATTGTCCAAATTGCTCGGAATTCGCTAGGTAGGTATTTTTCCTGAAAAATGGATAAAATTGGATTAAGGAGCAGTTTTATTATGAGAAATGAATGAAATTTTCCTTTATTTGAGATATAATTTATGCATTCATCATACCCCCACACTTAAATTCTTGCTCATCCTCGAGTAAGCTCAAAATTGTATTTTTCTATTTTTTTTTAGATATGAAAATCAACAAAAGACATCAATTAGATTTTGATGAGTAATTCAAGGTATGTGCTTAACTGAAATGATCAAAATCATTTGGCATTATATTTTTTAATTTTTGGATATGAAGCAAGGTTAATAAGTTAATCTCCAAGTATTTGTTTGTAGGCTTGTCACTAGGCAATGAGGACGGTCCCTTAGAAAACTTTGACTATAGAGGTAGTGAAATACTCAATAATTTTGTGTCATTTGTGCTCCTTCTTATGAATCACAAAGATAATAAGATTAAAGGAGATATATTTTTCATCATCCTTTTTCATTTCATTCATTTGGGAGAGATATTTTTCATCATCTCTATTTTTATGTTTTTCTCTTTTCATTCTTAGGGAGAGATATTTTTCTTCTTCCTCAATTCATATCTTTGTGATCATGAAGTTCTACGGGAGCCTAGCACACTCTTTTAGAATACTCACCATAATTTCTAGTCTTTGTAGTCCAATATTTTCCCCCACACTTAGTCCTCAGTATTGATTTAAATTTTTTTTTTTGAGATTAGATTAACTATTCATTCCTTAATTAGAAGTTTTAATGTTATCCATATAATAGATCACTTTTTATTAAGCACCCTTGATTTCATATCATTTTTTTTATTGATATCTTATGACTTTTATTTCTTGAAAAAAAAAACTCAAAAAAATTTATCATTTTAAAATGCTAGAAAGATTTTGAGAATATGAAAATTCATAAATTAAGTTCTCAAAATAAGACACAAAATGAAAAGTACAAAAAACAAAACAAATAAAGCAAAAAGAACAAATACAACCTATTTATTCATGGGTCTCTTCCTCCTCCTCTTCTCCTATGTCATAGGCGAAGTCGCATGGGTAGCGCGAGTCCGGAATGGGGGAACCAACAGGCGGTCTTGGCAACACGGAGGGGTCCGGTCCTCCTTGCAAGCTCCAGTCCTCGAACATTAGCCCTAGGGCTTCATGAAATTCGGACTGAAACTGGCATTGCTGGACGAGTTCTTTTTTAAAGAACTGCATGTCTGTGGCCAATGCCTTGCTTAGATCAGCTTGTTGCATGTGGAGTCGCAACAACAACTTATTAGTGAGAGTTTGCTCGGCCGAAGTAGACGTTTCCCCTTGCTCGCCCTTCCTTTTCTTGGGCAGCTTCCGTTCGCTAGCCCGGGCGTTCAGATTTAATGGTGCAAGGGCGGTGCCGGGGGAAACGACGGAGTCAGAGGAGAGGATTTAGACCCCTTGGGCCTTGCAAATCCCTGATATCAAAGACCCGAAGGCCAATGCTGCGCAGGGTCCTTTGAGAGCCTTTCAGAGCTTCTCAAAAATAATACTCGAGATGCGGATCTCGCCCGGCCTAACCAATGAGCACAAGAGGAGTGCTCGGGCACTGGTCACTTTAGTTAAGTGACTTGTAGGCATGACATAGTTGGAAATGAAAACTAGCCATGCACTACTCGTATCATTTGATTCGGAACAAGGAATGTTGGCTAGTCCTCCCTCCCAGTCAGTGTTTTCATGGACGAGTTCGTAACGAGATCAAGGGGGTCATGGCGAGACTCCAAGAGTTCAAGGTAAGAGCAAGAACTTACCTCCTCAAGCCCATAGAATTGCTCGATTTGAGCAATCACGAAGGTGACTCCCTTACCTCTACAAAAGATCTTCTGTCCGGCCGCATTAATCGCATTGGCGTACACCTCCTAGACTATGGAAGGGTATATTGGAGATCTCTTGATCACCATCTCCCTCCATCCCTGAGGGTCTACTTACTCCACCGGCACGGACAAGTAGGGGCTAAAGTTCTTCTCCGGGATTAACTTCTGCTGAGAAGATATGGATAAGAACCGGTGTTCGGCTTCAGCAGAAGAGAACCTTTTCTTGTTAAAGGTTTCTCCGGATGAGGAAGCTTCGACCTCCTTTCTAGGAATGGACTTCTTGCCGCAAAACATGATGAAGAAATTAGAGGAGAGCAAAAGTTTGTAAAGAAGTAAGATAATTTAGAAGGTGCAAGGATCACCACCCCTTACCTCCTCTTAAATAGCCAAGGCATTCAAAGGGAAGAGAGTTATGGTCAATGGACTTTCCCATGCCATAAATGTGATGGTCCATGTGAAGGGGGGGGGGAGATGTTTCAGCCCACCTTTTTGACTGCATGAAAAACCCAAATATTATAACATTTTAACTGCAGGGAATCCAAGGCGGTCAAGAAATTTTCTACAGCTGGAGCAGACCGCTGTAGCGCGCTGCAGCGTGCTATAACAAATTTTCTGCTACAGCGCACTGTCGCGGGATTTCCACTGTGGCGCGCTGTCGTAGAATTTCCGTTGCAGCGCTATAGCGCTGTTTCACAAATTTTTTTGTTGTTGCCTCCCTAGAAGCGCTTAATTCAAATAATCGGATCTAGAGGTTTCTCCTTCCATGACCTTAAGGTGCTAATGTGAGCACAACCCTCGCTGGGGAAGATGTTTCAACCCACCTTTTTGACTGCATGAAAAAACCAAATATTATAACTTTTTAACTGCAGGGAATCCAAGGCGGTCAAGAAATTTTCTACAGCTGGAGCAGACCGCTGTAGCGGCTGCAGCGCGCTATAGCAAATTTTTCGCTACAGCGCACTGTCGCGGGATTTCTGCTGTGGCGCGCTGTCGTAGAATTTCCACTGCAGCGCTATAGCGCTGTTTCACAATTTTTTTTTTTGGTTGCCTCCCTAGAAGCGCTTAATTCAAATAATCAGATCTAGATGTTTCTCCTTCCATGACCTTAAGGTGCTAAAGTGAGCACAACCCTCAAGGTGGTTCGAACTCTTGCCCTCTTTATCTTCCCTCATCGGATCATCTCTTTCAAGATCTAACTTAAAGGGAGTCTTCTTCTTCCTTTTACTCCTTGTTTTCCTTCTTCTCACTCCTTCCTTACTCCCCTTCTCCGAGGAAGGAGTTGAGCTATTATCTGAATTTTTTTCTTCTAACATAAGATTTTCAAGAACATTATCCATCCAAATTCTTTCTTCTCTCATTTTCTTCCTCACCTCTTCTTCCATCTCTCTTTGTTTAAAGAAGGTAGGTTTAAGATCGATTAACTCAGATCTCCCTTGAATTTTTATACTCATCACCCCAAGGCCTACGTCAATAATAGCTTTTGTGCTCATAAGAAAAGGCAGCCCGAAAATGATTGTGGAGTTCTTGTTCCGTCTATCCCACTCACACACCACAAAATCAGTTGGAACGATGCAACTCTCCAATTCAACTACAACATTCTTAACGATACCTAGAGGGGTAAGGGATTCTAGATTTGCAAATTTTAGAATTATGGAGGTGCATTCCATCCCTCCTACCTTCAGATATTCATAAATGTGGTAGGGCATAACATTGACTGAAGCACCAAGATCATACAAGAGATCTAAAAATACTTCATTTCTAATTATGCACGGAATATTCAACCTCCCGGGGTCTTCACATTTCGGAGCCATGAGCTTTTCACATTCTATGCCCCTTACTCCTTCTCGAGCCTCTATCTCTTCTTCTATGGCATTCATTTTATCAGTATTAATTCCCCTATACGCCTCTTCAGAATGAATCACACTAACCAGCTCCCTTGGGTTCATTTCAGTGGAATTGGGTAGAGCTCCTCGCTGCCGAATGGTCAGCTGCTTGGAGATCTGCCCCAGTTGGGTCTCTATGTTCCTAAGGGATGCTTCTATCCCTTGGATAGAGGCTTCGTGGCAGATGATTGTGGCTTCGGTGCGGCGCATGAATTGGATGGTTTCAGCCTTAAAGGAATTGAAATCTCCTTCTAAATTTGGGTGGTGATTGTTATGATTATTTCTATTATTTACTCCCTACTGGTTTGATGAACTCCCCCATATTGATTTCCATTATAGTTATTATTATTACTCCATGAGAAATTAGGATGATTTTTCCACCCTGAAATGTAAGTATTGGAGTAAGGGTTGTTCATTGTGTTGTTGTTTCTTAAATAATTCACTTATTCGGTATTTGTTTGCACGAAGGGGTTGTTCAAATTGCAGCTCTCATTATTGTGTCTCTCTTCGCACAACTTACATTGTATTTCAGGAACAGAGTTAACATTCATTCTCTCAATTTTCTCATTCAGGGCATGGATTTCTTATTGTAAAGCTGTTATTTGATTGGATTCGTTCACCTTTATAGATTCTTTTTTAAACCTTTCTAAAGGCCATTAGTATGCATTGTTAGTCATTTTTTCTAAGAGATCGTAAGCCTTCTCTTGGGTTTTACTACTAATAGAGTCATCGACGGCTGCATCAATGAGTGTCCTTGTAGGAGCGTTCAAACTATTGTAAAAGGTTTAAACTTGCATCCACAAGGGAAACCCATGATGTGGGCAACACCTTAGGCATTCCTTAAATCGGTCCCATCTGTCATATAGTGTCTCACCTTCCAACTGAGTAAAGTTGGTTATCTCAATTCTCAGCCGAGCGGTTTTTGCCGGAGGGAAATACTTGGCTAAGAATTTCTTAGCCAAATCATCCCATGTCCAAATCGAATCGCTTGGAAGAGAGCTGAGCCAACTCTTGGCTCTATCTCGTAAAGAAAATGGGAAGAGCCTTAATTTAACAGCGTCTTCAGATATGTCATTAAATCTGAAGGTGTCACATATTTCAAGGAAAGTTGAAATATGTGAATTTGGATCTTCAGTGGCCAATCCCCCAAATTGATTATTTTGAACCATACTCAGAGTGGAAGGTTTGATCTAAAAGTTATTAGCTTCTATATTATGCCTTACAATTGCATGGGGGATTCCCCTAACAGTGGGAAGTGCGTAATCTCTTAGTGCTCTTCTCCTAGGCTCTCCTAATGGCTCTCCAAGATTTTCATTATAATTTTTCATAACGGCTTGTTGGCTTAACAAAATGTTTCGTTCTCTCCTAACCTGCAAGTAAGTTCTCTCAATTTCAGGGTCAAAAAGATAATCCGTGCAAACTCTTCTACTTATACACAACAACAATTAGGCTATCAAGAACAAATATAGTAATAAGTTCAAAGATTCAACAATAAGAAAAGACAGCAGAAAAGTAGATTGTTAGTACCTATAATTACAAAAATCAAAAAATAAAAGTATATGCAGGAAAATGCTTAAATGACTAGTTACTTATAGATTATCCTTAATACGAAACAGTTTCCAATTCCACGGCAACGGCGCCAAAAATTTGACAGACCTAGAATACGTCTGTGCTTTCACGCAAGTGTACGTGGTCTGAAGTAATAAGTGGAAAGTTTGAGTTTCCGGGATTTATCGAACCATAGAGAATTGGATGTTTTGTTACTAAGGTGTATCTATTATCACTAATGTTTAAGCTATGGGTATTTTGTTAAGATAGTTCCAGAATAAGCACGACAATCACTTAGTAGAAAATAAGTCAAATAAAAAGAAGATGAGAGTTGGGTTTCTCCCACATTACATGATAGACAACTTATGTATGGTGATTCCTCAAGCATTTATCTTTCATTTACTTAGATCTTTAATCAAGTTCACACTGTCTTTCTTTGAATTTTATCTCGAAGAATTATAAATTCAAATCTTGTGCACGAAATGAACATACAGTCGGTTCTATTTCAACACAAAGATCCTTATAAAATTTTAGGTTTGTAGATTTTACCTCATCTCTTGATCATGGAGATGGGGGTTGTTAATTGTTAAGATCTTATAAGCATTGATTCCACTAAGAGTGTCACGTGCATCACACATAGTTGAGATGAGGGATTGATTTCATTGGCTCAATGATTATGTCACCTCATTCATGAGCACACAACTATTCCATTACTTCCCTCAATTATGTTGAGCAGCAGAGCTCAATTAGTGGGTCTTAGCATCACACGCATAAACTCTTTAGTTGAGCTTAGATTAAGGTGCACTAAGCTCAAGAATTTTCTCACATAATTCTAAGCTCTCATATAATCATAAATCTAGCATCAAACTAAGGTGAGCTATGGAGCATAAGACAACTTAGTTCTTGAGTTAAAAAGTCTTTTTCCTTTGGTCCACAATCAAGTCCACAATAGTCTTATACATTTCTTTAGCAAGTCATTCAGTTTACACCTTTTATTAATACTTGAGGAAAACTTCATACATTTTATAGTAACTATCAAAATATGTGGGATTTCCCCAACCTTCCCCAAGGGAGGTTTAGCTCTCTATTACAAAAGAGATGAAAAAAAACACATACATGGATAAAGACCCTATCATGATCAACTAAGAAAAGAAATTACAAAACAAGAGTTTTAAAAATACTAGGGACGTTCTTTGGGAAGTTCTCCGAACTCTTCTTCTCCTTGCTTGAAGTGCTTCTCTTAGGTCCCTAGTGCTGCCTTTCTCCCCTTCTCCTTAGCAAGTTGAGCTCCTCCACCATTGGGGAGTTATTCTTCTCTTCTATGCAGCCCCTCTCTTACTTAGGTTGAAGTGAGCCAAGTTTTGAACCCTCCTCTAGTCAAGAGGGGTGGTATTTATAGATGAGGGGCTGCATCTTCATTCCCAAGATCAATACCAGCAAATGCCTTTAAAATTCTGGAGTAATGATGGCAAATTCCAATTGATGGATGAGGTGACAAATATTTTCCATTATTTTATCCTTCTCATCACATTAAAGAGACTATTTTCTATTTAAAAATGGAGCTGCAGTAGGAGGAATGATGGTTGGAGACAAGAGGCTGGTTGGAAGTCTTGTCCCAGCCACAATTAATATTTTTGTCAGACAAAAATAATCGGCGGCCGCTGCAGTGCGCTACAGCGAGCTATCGTGGACAATTTTGCAAAAAGGCCCGTTGCGGCGCACTGAGGCAAACAGGTTTGATAAGTAAAGGGTCGCTACAGCGCGCTGCTACAGCGCGCTGTAGCGCGCTATAGCGACCGCATTTGCAAACTGTCCTGCTGTAGCTTGTGATCGCGCCCGCGTTTCGCAAAGTGTCCCGCTGCAGTGCGCGATCGCGCTCGCGTTTCGCAAATGGCGCCGCTGCAGCGCGTTGTGGCGCCCGATTTCGCAAAATGGCTCGCTGCAGCGGTTTTCCTTTAGAAATTTTGGAAAATTGTCCAAATTGCTCGGAATTCGTTGGGTAGGTATTTTTCCTGAAAAGATAGATAAAATTGAATTAAGGAGCAATTTTATTATGAGAAATGAATGAAGTTTTCCTTTATTTGAGATATAATTTATGGATACATCAAATATCACTACCTAGATTGATCCCTGCACGCTCTGAACTCAGAGATAAAGTGATTGGTCCAATCATTAGGCATGGTGGTAGACTTGTTGGCCGGGTGCTACTCGCGGCAGTGTAATGTAATGCACCGTTGCAAGTTGAATCGGTGTCGATTGATTGAGTGTAATTGATTGATCTCAAGTAGACCCAAGGATCACAAACCCTCAGTAATCATCTTATTGAGGTGGATGGGAGCTAAAATAAACATCAAACCGATGGATTATAAAGATAAACAGCCAACAAGGTAGCACACTCCCAGACAGTGATCTCACTGTCTGGTCTATTGCCAGACTCAACCCAAACCTAAGATAAATGTAATGCATACCCAAATGATCCTAGCACATCATATAATCAAACATTGAATGCCAATTGACAGAGGTCGGGCTGAATTCAGCTCAACGGAAGGGAAGAAGGGAAATACATGGGGTGAGAAGACTGGAGCTAACAAATGTAGGGAAAGGTTCCAAGGACTTCTTATAATCGCTAAAACTATCCACAGGGTCGCAGAAGTCCACTGAAAGCCTGAACGCTAAGCTTGATCCACTTACTACTTAGGGATGGCAACTGAAATTGCCGGATTGCGCCTAGCTTGCAGGGTAGGGAATGAGTAAACAATATAGGGAAAAAGAGAGCTTCAGAGAGTGTAAAGAAGCTCTCAAGACTCTCAGGAGTCTATTTATAGGCTGGGGAATCAATTGAGGCGAGCTGCCAAGGAGCTAGGCTCATCTCAAGAATTGAGCTCTCGGGGTCACCTATGGAGGGTTTCGATTAGGCTTCATGGCTCACTACACATGCCTTACTGATTAAAGAAAGCTGATAAGAACATTGATAATATGGCCTAGGAGTGGGAGACAACCCTGACAACCAGCGTACAATGTAATTTCTTCTTTTAGGAAAAGGCGAATCGAGGGGTCAATAGCTACCTCCACCATCTAATCGAATTGCAGCTGGGATGCAATGGCCCTGATGTAGCTATTTACAATGGAATGCAGATAGGATGTCGACTGTTGGTTCATGGATGAACAACCTACAGCTAACAAAGACTTGGACCAGTGAGTGATCAACACCTCTCGATTGAGGCACTAAGATGTGTGTGAAGACGGTGATGCGTTGGATACGCTACATTGCTGCCGGGACCCAGCAGCAAATTTGTCGTGGTTCCGACAACAAATCTGACAGTTGAAAATTTTAAATTTAATTAATTAATTAAATAATCTATATAATTTAATTTTTTAATAATTCAAATTCTAATTTAGCTAATTTTCAAGATCCTAAAATAGCTATTTTGCTCAAATGAGCTCTGATTGATCCCAAACTAAGGGTTAGATTGTTATTACTAAATATGCCAATGGAATGGAAGTCAAGACTTGTTTTAGCTTAGGTTAGCTAAGGTAACAATCTTGGATTGTTACAACCTTAAATTTACCACATGAACCCTAATAATTAAACATATTCTTGTGGTAGTGTTAACCCATCAAAAATTAGATTGAACTTACATTCTTGTGGCAGTATGTTTGAATGAAGGATTTATATGATTTTGCATTGGAGTTTAGTGTTAACCAATTTGCTTCTAGTTAATTCTCTTGTAGCCTTGAAATCCTTAAATGTTAAATAGCTTGCTTTGAACTTAATCTAGTGATGATATTAAAATTATCATATGGGAATGAAGCACATATCTATAATCAAACTCAAATTTGTAATTTACTTAAGAAATTAGTTGATCCGCCCTGTAAGAAATTGTAGATTTACTGTCTTATTTTAAATATCAAGGTATCTTTTTGGATAATGATGGAATTCTTGATAAGAATTCTAAAGTTAAGTGTGCTCAGGTGGGAGAACTCCCAGGTTGGGTGTAAAACCCACTTAAGTAATAATAAGTGAAACCCTTAAACATTGAGGTACCTTTTCAGATAATTATAGAGTTTCTGATAAGAACTCCAAAATTAAACGTGCTGATGTGGGAACACTCCTAAGATGGGTGACCTACTGGGAAGCTATGTTCTAAAGGCAAAGTTGTGAGGCCTTTCAAGTCAAAGTGAATAATACTTTGGTGCTTAAAAGTTTAGGCTATTATAAATGGTATCAGAGCAGGCCATAATATGTCAAATAGGAACTAAGTGTCATACATGGCAAAGTACCGCTTCATGTGAGTAGCCTCTTGAACTCATGATGGTTAAGGTGCTACATAGTTGCAGGTATCTCTTGAGCCTGTAGGGATCACCTCTAGTCCTATCTATCCAATAGATGGTTCTTGGATCTGTGTGTGGACGTCAATTACTTAAGTTGGAGACATTTTAAAGACCCACTTAAGTAGAAATAAGTGAACCTCTTAAACATCGCGATGCCTTTTTAGATAACAGTGGAGTTCCTGATAAGAAATCCAAAATTAAGCGTGCTCATGTGGGAGCATTCCAAGGATGGGCGACTTGCTGAGAAGCTATCTTCTGAGGACAAAACTGTGATGTCTTTCAGGTCAAAGTGGACAATACCTTAGTACTTAAGAGTTTAGGAAATTATATATTAGCATTTCATAATTTATCATATAATCAATGAATAAGTATAGTATACTTATCGTAATAATTAATCAAATGTGATAGATTATGAGCTTGAAGAAGATCTAGTATGCGAGGTAGAGTGTAGCGCCCCACCCCTTAATCCACAATTAAATTGAGGGGTGGTGTGTCACTTTGGCAAATCTCCCACTTAAAATTAGATTAAGTATAATCCATAATCCACTAATAAAGAAAAGATGAGCCACTACATAAATGTTATATACTCAGTTACTAAGCAAATACATAATCAAAGTGCGAATGTAAAGTAAAACAAATATGCATCCAATTCACCACAATAATTAGGGAAAGTGCAATGTACAACTCAGAAAATTAAGTACAGTAAGGAAAAATACAGTCAAAGGTACCTGTATTATTACAGCATTAATTAAATAATTTATAAAATAAAAGCAAAACTCTCATTCTCACAGAAAAAAAAAGTCTAAGCAGCTTCAGCTCCTTCCTAATGCTCCTCCTCAAGGTAAGGCTCTGCTCCTAGGTATGACTCCTCTTCAAGAACAAGCTCCTCAAATCTATCCAGATCTGACATTGTCGGTTCCACAATGCCATAGCCCTAGCCAATAAAGAAAAAATCTTATTAAACAATTGTCTAAGTAAATCTTAGGCTAAATAATTTTCATAAATTATTAATATCACTATGTATACTTAAATAAAACAAAATAAACTAACTAGTATAGGAGCAGTAAGCATACACGAAAAAGAATAAGTTATAAATACAATATTATAACTAAGCAAGGTTTGAGGTAAAAAGGCACGCCTCAAAGCAAACTAAGGATATGCATACATGTATAATACAGTACGTAAAAGTACTAAAAGACAAGTCTAATCCTAAACATGCTGATGATTATTTGTCATATGCTGATTTAAAATTGTAAATATAAAAATGGTACATATAGTAAACAATAAAAATCTAGTATCTTATAAGTATGTACAAGTGAACAGGTAAGTAAAGTAAAGCTGACTGAAATAACGTGCATCATTAAAATAGTAAGCAGTAAACTGAAACAGAAACAAGTATGTATAACTATCATATCAAAAAATTGGTCAATCGGGCCTAACATAATTCCCAAAACCTTTCTGAGCTAGGACAGACAGAACAGAACAGTAGGACTGAAGAGGCAGTAAATACAAATGCATAACATTTTAGTTATTTTACTTTTGCTTCTATGGACAAATACAGAAATAGCTGATGAGTCAAGCACATCTACAAGACTATACGAGTTCCACGCTTAACACACACTGCTCAATGAGTAATTTTAAGCATCCTTATTACTCCTTACCCCTGTTCAATAGGATAAATATGCACCAGAACTTACCAGAATATAACTGAACCAAATGCAACTGTTGTCCTAATTATTCTAAATTTTTATTTCATGCACAAAGTTTTCTTACATGGCATATTCAAGGAATTAAGCTCAAAACATAAGGAATGCGTAGCACAAATAATTAAGTAGTAATTAAGGGACTCATCTACATATAGTGATATTATTATTATCTAATTTACCATTCTAACTATTATAAGCTACACAAGTTCAGGATCTCCAATTCCTACTATCGAGTGTAACTTAGAAACTCGGCCTTATAGATTACAAAATATTAGGACTAGCTAGGTCTTAATATGGTTAAATCAATGTCGACTATATAAGTTAAATAAGAAATCATCATGACTTAGCTTAGGAATTTAGACATTATAGACTAAGAGCTGATCAAGATCTACTAAACTAGAAATTATAATTTTAACACTATGAAATTGGAGTTAATAACATATACCAAAGGTAAAGTTTAAGGATTTAGGGTTTACCACCTAATCTCACGAATTAAAGGTTAAATTGAATCATATTAAGTAAAAAGTCAAACTTAATAGAATGGATCTCTAATCTTAAGTCTAAGGTTGAAAGATTAAATAATCATAAATAAACTATGAAAATTTATAAACTACTAAAAATCAAAGTTTCATTCATTGAATAATCTATTTTACCTAATAAATGAAATCTAACCTAAGATTTATTCCTAATCGCTAAGGAAGAAGCTCTTAAGGAACTAAGATGAACACTCAAGCACGAACCCTAACTAACCTTGATTGGAAGCTTAATTGAATGATTAGAAGATTTAAGGAAGGCATGCTGTGAGATGAATCTCGCATCATGAAGCTTAATACTTAATTTTTATTGCATAAAATAAAAACTACTATTCAACTCGCAAATTTGCTACTATTTATTTTGCTATTTTTACTTTTCATTTCACAGTTTACTATTTATTTCGCTATTTACTATTCATTTTGCTCATTACTATTCATTTCGCTGATTACTATTTATTTCGCTCATTATTATTCATTTAGCTGATTATTATTCATTTCGCTCATTACTATTCATTTCGCTGATTACTATTCATTTCGCTCATTACTATTTATTTCACTGATTACTATTCATTTCGCTCATTACTATTCACTAGACTAAAATATCAATTGGTTTATCTTCGAAAGTGCTTAAATCCCTTTAATTAAAATTGACTATACTTTGTATTTAATCAAGTTTTGGTTCACATCAAACATAACCTATTTTCACGGGGAGGTATCAATTCTATATTTGATACCTCACGATATTTATACTAATTATCTTAACATGCAAATTGAAAGTTTCCAGGGGTCACGCTCTAACAATTGCATATTTGAAATGTAAAGGTTAGCATTGATGATAAAAATGTAATTATACATCGCTCAAGAAGTGCTCTTCCATTTCATCAACTTAAATCCTATTCACATTACTCTTTGTT
The DNA here is from genome assembly GCA_016760335.1 of Gastrodia elata. NCBI lineage: Eukaryota > Viridiplantae > Streptophyta > Magnoliopsida > Asparagales > Orchidaceae > Gastrodia > Gastrodia elata. Next base: position 19,576,662 of record CM028676.1, on the reverse strand, counting down.
TCATCATTATTTTAAAAAAATTGAAGCAAGATATGGAATCTCATGCTCTTCTTGATCACATGAACTTCAATAGTTGTCCTTGAGATTATAGATTATATTACAATTAAACTAATATTTCATATATCAAATATTTAGAATATGAATATTATTTATATATAATTCTTTTTATTAAAGTTCGATTTTGGTTCGATAATGGCCCAAACATAAGTTATTTTTGTTTGCAATGAACTTGAGTCATTATTTGATGAGTGGAATCAATTACTTAAAGAATTGGTTTGATCAGATTATCATAACAGTTTGAAATAATGATTCAATAATTTAATAATCATTATTATCATTTTGATATCATCTTATAACTTTTTATACATTTAACATTATATGATATTATTGAAATAGAATCATAAAGATAAAGTCTCAATTTATTTGATATTTGTTACTTCAAATATTATACATCAATGTTTGCATACAAATAAAATCTCAAGGAATTTGTGATCTTTTCCTATATTTCAACAGGCATTTAAAAGAGGATGAAATTCCAACTACACATAGCTTATTGCAAAATCATAAGAAGAACAGCAAGCCTATTTTATTAGTAAGTGTAATAATAAAGCTTTAGTAAATATTAAGATTCATTCAAATTGTGTACAGCACATCTTTGATGTTTGTTTTTCTCCTTGGACAGAGTAGTGGGATATGTGGTTGCTCCAGTGTATGAAAATATATTTCTATTTTGGGGATAGAGAATATATCGCATGACAAATCTAGATGCATAACATTCACCAACCAGTTGCGCCAAAAGCAAATTTCTAGACTACTCGATGGCGCTAGAATCTTTGAAATGGTTTGCATATTTTTGTTTTTTCATTGGCCAAATGCTTAGATTAATAATGCACAAGACTATGATATCTTTTTCAATTCACTATTTTTGCAAGGTGTATATACCATTACTACCATTGTGTTCACAAAAATATAACTAGCCTTTTACCTATATTCACAAGCATTTAGTTTCTCAGAAACTGCTTCCATACTACTATCTATATAAGCATTAATGATGAACAAATACATTAAATGTAATGTTTTTATTTCATTCATTTGCTTTTCTCTAACAATAGCTGGACTCCTCCTTCAGCTGCAAACTAGATATTTTGACAGCCTGCATGCTAATATTTATTTTAGAACAAATTAAGATCAACATGTAAAGACTGGAATATATATTTTAAGATCAAAATAAGCTAAGATTAGAATATGTGTGAAGTCTAGAACATTCTTATGCAACATCAAAACATGTAATGGCTAGTGAATGTTCTCTTTGTTTCTATGTTATTGAAGAGCAATTTTATGTTTTTGCAGCCATTATTTTCTCTTAAAATTCTTAAATTACTGCTTCTAATAAGATCTATCATTTATATTTGAAATCACATCAGTTACGCTTGCATTCGGTACAAGGTTACGATCATTGGAACGAGATTAGGGTTCAAGAGGGGTACCTTGACAACGCCAGATGGACGGTCGGCACCCCGAAAGGTGGAAGAGGCTGGTGCTTGGAGGAGCTCTCGGCTGGAGATGGAGAAGGATCGGCGAGTCGTACACTTCAATCACACAAAACGATCCGAGCGCGGCTAAAGCCATAAGGCTATCAGGGCGGAGCCTGCGAGGCGGGCCAAGAGGCCGGATGCGCGGCGGCGGAGGCTCCTAGGAGAGGACACGTGTCGTACCGAGGGGGAAGGAGGCGCGGTCGCTCGTGCGAACGGGAGGGAGGGTCGGCCGTAGGCATGCGATCGAGCGAATGGGAGGGGCGAAGGGTTCGGCCGGATGATTTGCGTGAGATTAGGCTTAGGAGAGGGATTTAGGAAAATATTAATTTATATTGGGATTTTAATTTAATTACTTTAATAGCAAATTTCCTACGTTTTAATAATCGATTTTAAGTAATTATATGATTTTCATAAATCATCAAATATTTACCCCTAGCTAAATGAGGGGTGAGGAACGCAATGGCAAAATCGAATTTTGATTCTAATGAGTATTTTAGTTTCCTAATTTTCGGAGTATTTAAATATCATTAAAATATTTGACAAAATTTCGACGACTTCCAATTAATGCCAAAATATCACCCCTAGCTAATTCGGGGGCAACGAGCGCAATGGCGAAGTCCAATTTTTTATCTGAGATCAATTTAGACACGTTAAATTCTAGGATTTTTGGATTTTCCCAAAATCAGGATATAGTCTATTTGACTTTTGGTTTGGACTGGGTCTTGGTGGAAGACTCATAATAGCCTAATTAGTATTTAAGATCAACATTTAGGACCTGGGTTAGTCTTAATTGGATTAGATAATAACTTGAGTTGTTACATAGAGATGGCCCACGATGAGGAGCAAGACCATCTTTGAAGACATTACAATTTTTCTTATCTCTTTTTCTATCTATAAGGATGAGAGTCATTTTCTTAAGCTATTTGTATAACTTATCTATTTGGATAGTACTACTTTCTTTTCTGTGATGGATATTTTCTTTTATTTCTTTGGATGAATGGAGAAGAATGAGTATAGTATACTTATCTTAAGAATTAGCTCTCACAAGAAGTATTTAGAGAACTCATTTGATCCCAATCAATGCAGCATAAGTGATGAGTTGAAAATGGGTGAGGATGGGTTATCCCGAGTTAATGTTCTGAGTTATCAGTCACTGAATAGCCAAGGGCATTACAATTATCTATTCAGTCTTAGAGACTGAACCCACTTTACTTGCATTTGCTTCAGTACTTTATAGTTTGGTTTATGAATATCAGTTTATAGCTATCAAATTCATTTACATTATCTTATAGTTAATTGGCATGATTTTAGTTAAGCATATTTATGTATGCACACTTGTACATACCTACTACCTTTATTTGACAAGCTTTTGCGGGATCTCAACAGACACATTAGTACGTACATTTATTTACTTAAAATTTCCATACCTTTTATTTTATTATTTTGTTTCTAGCATTATTTATTTAATTGCATTTTTGTATCATTTATAAATTATTTATAAGTAATAAAATGTGATATCTCTTAACAATAAAACTTAAAACTTTAATTGTACTTAAACCTTAAAAATCTAATTAAATTTTTACTTTTTAGTTGTGCACTACCGTATTTAAAACCAAATGTGATAGAGGAGGTTGAAGAAGATCTAGTGTGGGAGGTAGAGATAATCCAAGAGGAGCAAGAGCATCTTTGAAGACATTAGAATTTTTCTTATCTCTTTATCTATGTGTGAGGATGAGCGTCATTTGCTTAAACTATTTGTATAATTTATATATTTGGATAGTGATGGATATTTTCTTTTGATTCTATGGATGAATGGAGATGAATGAAAAGATGTACTCTTATTCACTATTATATATATATATATATATATATATATTTGGGGCTCGCTTAACCTGACACACACTCACGTGGGCGCGCGCGAGGCCAACAGCACGCCATTTGTCTTTCTTTTATTAATTTTCTTTCTTTTTTAAATTATTGTATATAATATAGAGGGAGAGTGAACGTAGTGAACTCGACCAATATATTATATACTACATTCCGGCCCTCGGAGGGACAAACAGCTCGGCTATGGTAGCTCTACCCCATAGCTAGCCCCAGGTTTTCACCCCGCGCAGTGGAAGTTATTAGGAAAAAGTAATTCATAGTGGATTTTTGGCATGCCCGGAAAAACATATATATATATATATATATATATATATATATATATATATATATATATATATATCCCATCTCATTAGATTCATGGCCTAAGTAGTACTTAGTGTTAGGTTATTTCTGATAATCCAGCATTAAGTATTACAATAACACCTAATATTTGGATAAATTATCTAATCCAATATTGGAGCATTACATGCTATCAGTAAAAATAACATATATTATTCCTTTGGCATAATGATTTGAAGTTTAGGGTAAATGGTGAAAAAATGAGCGCACATGTCAAACATTGGCTTAAGGTTACCCAAACATGAATCTTATGCTTAGCTTGAGTTAGTGTAAGGTAAAATACATCTTAGGTGACTCTAAAACGTAAGCCCAAGTTTATGAAGGGGCATGACCATGCTTGTAACACAAAATGAAAAGTGGAGAAAGGAAGAGAGGTCTTAATAATGTGTCTTTATCAGACACATTATAGTTCTAACCCTAGAATCACATTCTTTGCTTAAAATATTTTTTTCTTTTTAAAATTAATATGCCAAATGTTAGAGATAATAAGATATAACATGAGTTTAAATTTATTTAAATATGAAAAATGATACGATTATACAACAATATACAAAAAAAAAAAAAAAAAACTAGGGTGATGAAAGCTTTTGATATTCTAAGGAAATTCTTAATACTCGCAGAAGAAATTGAAACATGATAGTAGTTTATATATATAAATTCATGTGACTGAGTGAGGAAGGCTCATTGCCCTGTCCACATAAAATAGTAATTTCTCTCCATCATAATGAGCTCGACGGCCGGATATTCAGCAGTCACGCTGGATAGTCACTGGAATTGGGCGCCATCTCAACATCCGCCTGCATGCTCTTCCCTTCCTGATTCCGCAAGTCATCCGCCAGGCTGCAGCGGCAGTAGCACACGTACAGCAGCAGCTGTAGGAATCCAAAGAGCGCACCCATGCCGTTCGGTATCTGCAGCGCGATATATTGGATGGCTGATGATGATCAAGACAAAAAACGGTTTTGTTTGTTTAATTATGCAAATGCTTCGAGGAGGTAATCCTACCGTGATGAAGATGTCGAACTTTAGCAGCGCGTAGGCGGTCCAGCAGATGCCGTTGAGAAAGCCCGCGAAGGAAAGCCAGAACGGCATGTACTTCACACTTTTTGTCTTGATCACCAATTTCTGCGCAGAGGGCATTGTATTCAGTTCATATTTGTTAAGCATGCAATAATTGAAATTTCGAAGCCCCGATCTACTTTGTTGCATCAAAAATATATATGTATTTATATAGAATAGAAGAAAGTCTTAGAAAAATTAAAATCTATGTGTTGGATAGCTAAAAGCCAAGAGGTCGAAAAATCGCAATGCTGATGATTTCCTGCATTATTTTACCTACATTTGTATATAAATTCAAGTTTATCTCATTGCAGTTGCAAGAATTAATTCCTCCTCTTCAATTTCCATCGTTTGGAGCGCATTAAAAGTGAAAACATAAACAGTTTGCCGATTCATTTTCGCAAAGTGAAAGCAATCTAGCGAAAATAGTTGAATAAATCAGAGCTTGCCTAAGAACAAAATTAAGTTCACAGGGAACCAAATCATAGGAATGGAGACTGAGTTGGACTGATCTGTCCGATCTTGAAAGAAGAAATTGCGTGTAATGGGAACGTACCATGGCAGCAAGGGGGGAGGCGTACATACAAGTGCCGAAGATGACGCAGAGGACGCCGACGATCAGCGACCTCTGTTCGTGAGTATGAGCGGCCGCAAGCACAACGGACACTACCAACGCCATGAACGCCAGCTCCCCTGCCAAGATCTTCATTACCTTCAGCTGCAGCACGCACAGCGGACAATCCGGGATCGATCGTCAAATTTGATCAGGGAATCAATCTTCAATTGAATCGCTTTATTCAACTCACCCGGAGCTCTCGTGGGGCGTGCAGGAAGAAGATGGCGAGATAAGTTCCTTCGAGAACAAGGCCCGTGCCATTAATGGTGACTACGAGGATCGAGTTGGGATGGACGACGGGTAAGCCGTAAAAAACCCAGAGCATGCAGTTGAGCAGAGTTGCGAGATATGGGACCGGTGAGAATTGTTCCACCGCCTTCTTTCGCCATATCTCTATAAAAGTCGGCAACGGCGAGAGGAACAGTCCGAATGATATCACATTCCCTGAAGCAGCAAATCGAATTTCACTTTTCAATTTGATAAAATATTGATCAGATTTAAAAGGAGAAATGCAGGGAAGGAAGATGAGTAGGAAATTGAAATGTGATGAAAATTAACAAGGCGTTCAAAGGGGTACCGATAATTCCAACGATGTTCCGTGCAGCATCGGTGCTCACCATCTTTGCCTGAATCTGGAGGTAAAAGAGGTGGAAGAGGATGGAGGATCAAATGTGGAGGGGACAAACAAATGGGGAGGGCAGGGTATTGGATGAGGGTTCGGTGCCTATATATAGGAAAAATGGGAGTGAATTTTAGCGGGAAAATAATAAAAGGAAGAAGATAAAGAATGCGTTGGGAATTTTATCCATGTTTTGCCTTAAAATGCTGCCCTCCATTGCTTCTCTGGTCCACTCGATAACCCCTCCTCTCTCTCTCTCCTCTGTCATCCGTTGCATTTGCGCGCTGTGGCGAGAATACAAAGCGATGCCATGCGGAAGCACGGCGGTTGCAATTGTCCGAAACTGCCACCGAAGTTGGAATAATTTACAGGATGTGCCCTTCCCAGCTAGATAACCTATTTTGGACAATGTAAACTCTGTATTCTTTAAATTTGAGTGAATATTTCTAATAGATATTTTCCTTTTTCTCTTTATATGCTGGCATTTAATGTGATTGAGTGATCTAAATAATTTTTTTTTGTTCAGTATATATATATTAAGAGATATTTCTACCTTTCTATGAATGTAAAGTTTCATTCTTTACAACACTTTATATTATTTTATTTCTTTTCTTAAAACAATAATGTTATTCTATAAAATTTGAGAGGATTTTTTTGGTCTATTTATTCAGTGGCTACTGTTGATACCTAAGAAAATTTATCCAATAGAATTTGAGATCATTTTATTAGTATTTTATTTTATTTACATTAAAATAATAAAAATATTATTTTTAAAGTTTGTATTGAAATATGTCCAAATCTTATTAGAAGAACTTTTATGAGTGCCACATCAACGAGTCTAAATAGCATTTCTGTTTATATAATTCATATCATTCTTGCTAATAAAAAAATTTTTTTGTTTAGCTTGTATAAAAATTGGTTTGAAAATCCCAACTAGATTTAATGATCAATGTTTTAAATTGATGATAAGTTCACATTCTTATGGCATGGTGTTTGCATAATATAAATATTAAACAATGATACATATTGGTAGAGGGTGATCTTAATTATTTAGGTTCAATGTGAAATATTCTTTTCACTATTCTTGAATCTTTTCTTCATCTTATGATGATTATTTGAAGTATATGTTGAGAGAATTTTTGGGCTCTTATACTTAGAAATTTATATGTCATGCGTACTTTTTCATATGAAATGTAATACATATATCTTTTTTTTAATTTTTTTCTTTTTATTGTTTATGGGAGAGACAGTTTTCTTCATCCCATATTTTCATGTATTACATTCATAGTATCCTACAGAAGCTTAGCATATTCTATATTTTCATCCACCATTCATCTATCTAATACTAGCTGTGGTTTCCTCCACACTTACTTCATTTGATCCTTCGATTTAATTGAAGAGTTCAAGAGAGTGAGTTGAATAATTTTTTGTTGAACCTCAATATGTCATGGTCATTTACTCTCTCAAATGCTCATGTGTCATTCTTATTGATTCATGAAGATGATCAAAATTACAATTCAATTTGCATAGATTAATTGTAAGAACAATTTTCCAAATAGTCATTCATATTGATTTAACAAAAATACGCAAGTTGTTAAATGGTACGGTTAACTCAAAAACAAATTTAAAACAAAAGAGAACAAAACAAACAATAAGAAAAACTACAACATTATTTATTAGTTATTCATCATCTTCCTCTTCTTCTTCTTCTTCTTTTTCTTCTTCTTCTTTAGCAAATTCAGGCCATGGAATGGTTGGAGGAGGCACTAGGGTAGGTGGTGAAGAGAAAATTGTTTCTCCTGGACCTCCCTGCAAATGCCAATTTATAAACATACCCCCAAGAGCTGTGTTAAACTATTGGGTGTACTTGCAGTGCTAGTAGATGGCTCACAATAAGTGAGCTTAAAATCCACACATTTTACGATTAACTTCTGTCACTCTTCCAACCTGTCCATTTGCCTTTGTGGATTTTTCATTTTTGAATGCTGGCTCGCTAAAGTAGAAGGTCCTACCCCTGCTCTTTCTCTTCTCTTATTTCTCCTTTCCACCTTTGAGTAGTTAGTATGAATATTTTAAGAGGTGAGAGGTGCTTAAGGTGAAAGCATGGGTTCTTTCTCACTAAACCTTACCCCTTGCTCAAAGAAAATTTCAGTGATTAAGGATCTGAAGGCAAGGGTTACACAATGCCCAGTCAAGGCTTGCCAAAGTTGTTCAAGTATTATTCCAGAAATATTAATTACTCCTAGACATTGAATCACATAGATTAATACAGCCCTTATTCGAGTTACCTCACTCAAATGTTCAGATGGAATTATTGTGCGGGAGATGAGAATAGGTCATGTGTTACTTGCTGCAATGAGCAAGGCTCTTGGAATGTTGGCATAATTCCCAATCTAGTCAGCTTGCTTCCAGTTAGTAGTTTAGTGACTTGTACAAGTTCAACTCAAAATTCATATAGTGAGTGTAGGCGTAGGTGCCTACAAACTCATGTCCGTAATATTTGTCAATTGGGTTGATTCCAAAATTGATAGCTCATCCTCAGACAAAAATGCATCGCATTTGAGCATTTATGGCATTCACGCACACCTCTTGAACTAGGACTAGGTAGACCATCTCTGGGTGCCCAACTAGGTTCTCTCATCTATTGTCTGTGATAGTGGATTGGTTGATTGGATATGGTTCCCCAAACCCTCATTCAAGAATCAAATTTTATTTAGAGGTAATTTTCTGGAAGCCCTGCTTAGCTTTTATAGAGGAGAACCTCTTATCATAGAAGACTGCCTTGGAAGAAGAAGTGCTGAATGTTTGCTCATGGTCAACTACTTCTGAAAAGTCATTCTAGAAAAATGTTTTTCTTGCAACTTAGTTCTTGAGGAGGAGAGAAAGGGTTGAAATGTTAAAATTGATTTTCATCCTCTCCTTGGTAATTAAAGGCAAGAACGAATTAATAAATTTATGTCCTCAATGCAAGTGTCTCCTTCTTATTAGTTGGTTAAATATATGAGAAGCAATGCATTTAAAGTGTGACTTGTCATATCACATCATGGGAATGCAAAAAAGATATGCTTTAACTCATTTTTGATAATTTTAGTTCCTCAAAAAATGCATTGCAGCGCACAAGACACTTTCCAATACAATTCTTATTAATTTTGGTGATTTTTTTCTAAATTTTGTTGAGACGCGTGCACGACGTGCTATAGCGTACCATGGTGCGTTGTGATTCAATTACGTTTTGCTTTTTGGCTAAGAATCTGCAGTGTGCTGCGGCACGTTGTGGCAAGTGAATTTTTGTTCTTTTTCAAAATTTGAGGTTGCAATTCTTCGGTCATTAATAAGTTATCAAATAAAAAAAAAAGCAAATCTAACATGAATTGGGTTGCCTCTCAATTAGAACTTAGTTTTATGTCATCAACCTAACCAATCAGACTTAAATCGTCTCCCACTACCTCTTGGTACCTATTTTCATGATTATATTGAATTAAGATGAGCACAAGCAAGGTTTACACCTGCTGTGCTTAGTTCTTTCTCAGAGCCCTCAGCATTCATGCCCTTGACACTACATTCCCCGAGAGTTGGATTCGTTTTCTTTTTTCTTTTCCCTCTCTAGGTTTTTCTCTTTATCTTAACTAAATTGATTTTAACACTTCCATATGAGATATTTGGAGCCTATCATATTCAGAGCCATTCAAATTCTCACTCTCACTCTTTTGTTCAATAGGGGGCAATTTATTTCGTTCACTATCTCGCCACTTTAAGTAGATATTTTTCTTTTTATTCAAAGTCAACATCAAAACTATATCCTTTTCCTTGACATTTATTCTAATTTTCATAATCTCATATTTCACATCAATAATCGCTATAATAGTCACAAGGAAAGGTCATCCAAAAAGGATAATGGAATTTTCATTCCATCTATCCATTCACAGATAATGAAATCAGTGGGAATCATGAAACTTTCCAGGCTTACCAAAGCATTTCTTAGAATTCTGATAGGAGGGAGTCATTTAATCAAGGTTTGAAAATTCTAAGATCATGAGGGTGTCTTCCATTACCACTATCCCTAACTGTGTGTATATATGATAAAGCATAACATTCATAGAAGCTCTTAGATCACATAAGGGATCTAAAAGACTTCTCCATCAATTACACATGCGATATTAAGTCTCCCTAGTTCTTTCCTTTTCAAAGCAATGAGATTTCTACAAAGTCACTTTGAATATTAAGGTCTCCTTCTCCTATTCTTCTTCTAAAATTGTTCTTACTCATTTCCTCCTCTCTGCTTCCCATTGTTAAGACATTATATTGCGATGTTTCTTTTTTCTCAACATTAACATCATCGAATGTGATTGCGCTCACCATTTCTTTGGGGTTCATTTCAATTGAACTGGGTAGCGCTTGCTGTTGTTGACTAGACAAATGTTGCAAAATTTTGCCTAGTTGAACTTTGATATTACTAAGGGTGACCTCAATTCCTTGGATGGAGGACTCATGATGGTTAATTATTAGCTCATTTCTCTATATGAATTGAATTATTTCAATTTTGAATGAATTAAAGGCTCCCTTGATTCTTACATCATGATGTTTGTATTACTGCTGAGGCGAGTTATTATAATTTTATCTTTATTTATTGGGTAATTGGTTTTCATTGTGGTAGTTAATTTGAGATTTTCCATTACTCCACAATAAGTTTGGGTGATTTATCCACTCGTAGTTGTATGTATTAGAGTATAGATTATTTTGAGTTTGATTTAAATTATTATTTCTCCTGAGAAGGTTAACCTTCTCAAAAGTACAAGAGATTTATTAGAGTTGTAGCTATTACTAGTATGTTGTCCCGCACAAAAATAGCAGACAACTTCTTGTATATTATTTAAGCTCGTATAACTCAGTTTTTGGTTTAACATAACTATTTCTTGTTGAAGTGCAGCGATTTGATTAGACTCGGGTATGTTGTTAACATCTTTCCTATTAGAGTTAAGAAGCTCAGTCGGCCATTGATATGTGTTGTTAGTCATTTCCTCTAATAGTTCATAAGCTTATTCTTGGATTTTTATTGCTCAAGGAATCCCCAGTCATTGCATCAATCAGAATCCTAGTTGATGTGTTCAATCTGTCATAAAATGTTTGAACTTGCATTCACTATGGGAACCCATGATGGGGGCATCACCTTAAATATTCCTTGAGGCATTTCCAATTATCATATAAAGTCTCTCTATCTTTTTATGAGTAGTTCTTTACCTCTATTTCTCAACCTAGTTGTTTTGGCCAGGGAAAATACTTAGCTATAAATTTCCTAGCTAGATCATTCCACATTCTAATGGAATCGTCAGGTAGAGAACTAAGCCAACTCTGTGCCCTATCCCTCAAATAAAATGGAAATAATTTCTCTAATTGTATCATCAGTGACATCATTATACCTAAGAGTATCATATCTCTAAAAAGTTAGAGATATGAGCATTTGGATCCTCAATAGCCTACCCACTAAATAGGTTATTTGGGAAGATTTAATTTTAAAATTATTGTCTTCTACATTCGGTTTAACGATAGCATGTGGATATCCTCTTACTATGGGCAAGGCATAATCTCTTAATGCTCTCCCGCTATTCTACTAGTGCACCTCTCCTAAATTATCCTTTAAATATTCCATTAGTATTGTTATAGAGGTTATTCTAAGTTATTATCTTCTAAGTATTAACTAGGTACATTCAATTTCAGGGTCAAACAAAAAATTATTTGTATTCCTTCTATGCATGCACAAATTAAAATTAAACAACAGCAAGAATACATAACTATGTAAATTTGAAAAATAATGTCTATGAAAAATTAAAGGAAAAAGTAAATTACAAAAATTAAATGGATATACACAAAATCTTAAATCACCATCTAATAATGGATTATCTCTAATACAAATCAATCGTTCCCCTTCAACGGTGCCAAGAACTTGTCAAACCAAATTTACGTAGTTTGTACTTGAACGCAAGTGTATGTAGTCTGAAGTAAAAAGAGTTGGTGAAATTTTGAGATTTATCATCCTCTAGAAACGGTGTGTGATTTGTTACTAGAGTGTATTCAATTTCAATAATGTCTAAGTAATAATTTGTTTTAGGTTTTTGTTACTAAATTAATCAATCCTAAATTAATTTGGTTTGTATTCAAATTGGGAAAATTTGGAAGAGTTAGGGTTCAAACATGCAGTTCATCTCAATTATGTGCATAGCTTCTCTTATTACAATTTTATATCATAGTTGAGTTATTTTACTATTTATTTTATCATTAAGAGATTTAGTTTCTCAAATTGAATAAATAAATTTGCTAAATCTTATCTAATGCTCTAGATGGACACACTAGTGTTCAATCCCAGCACATAGACATACTTATGATCTTTTCAAGAGTTAAAATTACTCTTATATATAAGTGATAAAATTCACATTTTAATTTCATGATTACTTAGTCTTAACTACATCTATGGTTCACACACATTTACTCTCAATTTAGCTAAGAAAATGAGTTGCGAAGTTAAATGAGCTTATGTCACATTGCTCATAGCTTTACGCACTCGAATATCTCGCATAAATTAAGAGTGAGCTGTGGCACTTAGCTATCGGCTTGTTTGGCACTATAGCGCGCCGTGGCTCCTTGCTCTCAGAAATAAGAGCGATGTGGCATGCTATGGCGCCTTACTCTTGGGAATAAGAGAGTCGTGGAGCGCTTTAGCGTTCTTTTTCACATTATTTGCTTCAAATTTGTACTTTGATCTCTTCATAGCTTAAATGACATAAAAATATATTAAAACTACAATTAATCTTAATAAAAACATGAATTTTAATAATAAATTGACTATATTTATTGATTTTATCTGGCTTCAACTTTGTTCACTTCAAAAGATAAATCTTTCTCTGTCAAAGCATTCTAATACCTTGCCAAACTTGGTGTTAGTGCCAGTATAACGACCCAAGTTGTTACTAGGCGAATTAGAGTAAAAATTGACTAAGAAATTAGGATCCATGATAACTTTAAAATTAGGTTAAACAAAAAATATTGTTGTCTAGAATATATTTTTGTGATCATAATGTCCAAATTTGAGAGAGATATATAGATAACATGTAATATTGAATTAATTTCATAATATTTAAAATTTAGAAAATTTGGAAAATTAAATAAAATACTAAATTCAATAATTTTAGTGTTGTTAGGTTTAGAATATTAGGAAAATGCTAAACAAAATGTTTCTTCTAATCAGAGCTCTGAATTGACCATAATAATTTTTGAACTTTTAATCTTCAGAAATTAATATAAAAATAAAATATAACTATAAATTTTGAAATTTTGATACAAGTCGGTTCGTCTCATTGAGATACATATTTGGGTCAAGTTTTGTAAATTTTAGAAAAATGCAAAAATTTTATTTGAAGTAAAAGAATTTAAATTTTTTTCGATTTTTCTCTCTATGCCCTCCCAACCCCCCTGTTGTACCCCATATGCAGCCCACCTGCCCTAGAGCATGCGATATGTGACTATGCACCATGCGGCGCATGCCGCCTTTGTTGGCAGCAAGTCGTTGGTGGGACCCACGCCCCCTCACCTTCCCCTTCTGTATGCGATAGGGGAGAGAGGGAGAGAGAGAAACAGAGGATGACGATTTTAAAGATTTATTTTTCATAAAAAATTTCCTTTTTCTTTGTTTTTCTATTAATAATTATAATAATAAATTTATTATTATTATTATTATTGATATTATTAGTATAATAAAAATAATTATTAACATAATTATCATTATTATTAATATAGTTAATAATGTTATTAATATTATTATTAATACTAATTTTTCTATTAGTATTAATAATATACTTTATATTAATTTATGCAAAATTTATTATTATTATTATTATTATTAATATTTTATTATTATTACTATTATTATTATTATTATTATTATTATTACTACTATTACTATAATTTCTTTTCTGTCAATTTCTTTCAAATTATTTTTAATTCTATCAATTATCATTATTATTATTATTATTATTATTAGTTATACTATTACTACAATTTCTTTATTGTCAATTTCTTTCAAATTATTTTTAATTCTCTCAATTATTATTATCATGACTATTATGTTTTAGGTCATTTTAATTAAGTCATTTTCATTTCTCTTAATAATATTTAATATTAAAATTAATACTAATATTTATTATTATTATTATTATTACTATTATATTTTTCTTTAATTTTAATTAAGTTTTTTCAATTATGTCAATTAATACTACTATTAATATTGCTATTATTATTATTACTTTAATAATAATCATTAATATAATAATAATAATAATTATTATTATTATTGCTATTATTTTCTTTCTATAATTTCAATTATGTTATTTTCACTTATGTCAATTATTATTATTATTATTATTACTATTTATATTATTATTATTATTATTATTATTATTATTATTTCTTTATATTATTTTAATTAAGTCATATTCATTTACATCAATTAATTATAATAATAATAATAATAGAATTATTATTATAATTATTAGGTTTATTTTTCTTAATTTATTTTTATTATTATCATTTTATATCTTATTATTATAAAATAAAATAAAAGATACCACTTCTTACATAATTACTTCATTCACCACTTTTCTATAGCTCTTTTCGCTTTAATCCACTTTGATATCCATGTATAATCTTGTGCACAAAACTTGATTTAATATAAATATATATTAGTAATAAGGGTTCAAATATGTAAATTCTAGATCTGTACAGATAATATGTTATGCTAGAATAAGCTGATATCTGGAGCAATAAGGAGATTGCATTGTAGATTCTGATATATATATATATCGAACTTGGCTTCTTGGTTGTTCTAGCAGGGCTGTCCTATAATAAATCGAGGTTGTAACCCATCATTTATTAGTCTAATTAGCATGAAAACCTCTCAATTAGTCTCAAAATATGATTAGGATCAAACACCTAAATTTTGAGTTGATTTGGAGGTCATTTGATTTTAGCAAATATTCTGATCTATTTAAATAAATAAAAATTAAGAAAATTAAATTGACCTCGAATCAAAAATTTGATCACATTTTTGAGTTCCTCTCTCCCAAATTAATTATGGGTGAATTTTTGGGAATTTCTTGGAGCTCATTTGAATGAGAAAATTTGATTAATTTAAATTATATTTATTTTTAATTAATTAAATAATTAAATTAAGTAATCAGCACTTTTAATTGGATGGCGAGAGATCCGCATAGCCTAATTAAAATTATTGTTTCGATAGGGCGGCTGAGAACCCAATTGAAACCCTGGCCGTTGGATCAGCCTGCGAATTCAATGTTTAGGACACGACATAAGATTGTGCTCTATCGTGTTCCCCAATCATCCATGATCAGGCAAAAGGGTGCAGAGGCAGTGCTATATCCTCCATCTTTCATGCCATTCCTTTTGCATTTAGACATGTCGGACCCCTCATTCAACTACATTCAACGAACCACGATGTTTGGTAGCCTCAATTTGAGTCAAGAGTCACCCAGTCATTGTTTGGAGCTCGTCAAAGAACCTTCATTGTTGAACTTAGGTGCCTGATACGCCCTGCTGCCAATGGATGAACCTGTTGGGGTACTGACAGACCTAATTTACATTGTCTGTGCGTACATGCAAGTGTACGTGGTCTGAAGTAATATGGGACGATGAGATCTTGAAATTTATCGTCCTCTGGGAATGGTGGTGTTTTTGTTGTTACTAAAGTGTATTTTTTTTCAATAATGTTTAAATTTAACAATGGTTGAGGATTTTTGTCCTAATAATTATGCTAGATTACACTGAAGTGGTTATTAATCATTATAATGAAAATTGGGGAGGGCAAACATATATTTCATTATAAATATTTGTGCAAGTACTCCTTTTTTAATATCATATCACATTTTTATGGTATTTTAGATAATTCACCAATCAAGAGGTCTAGCTTTGCTATTTGAACATTGAATACACTAGGACCATATCTAGTGCTAAGGATGAACACTATTGAGTTTAATCTCAGTATATAGATATCTTTGTGATCTTTTTATAAATGAAAGTTATTCTTATATCTAAGCAATAAATTACATATTTTATCTTATGATTATTAGGTCTATGGAGAGATCAGGAGACCACACATATTTTAAAGGGGGACTGTATGAGTTATACATGAGACCCCACTACATATAGTTGGGAAGATGTGCCTAATTCCTCATTTAATTCTATAATGTGCCCGCAAAATATACTAAAATAAGATAATTAAGACTAATATTTGCATTATAACACAATCTTATTAATTATGTGTAGCTTTATATGGTCTTTGACTGTGTTTTTCAGCGTATTCAGTCATTGAGACTAAAACTTCACTTATTTTTATTTTAGTAATTCATTCTAATTTTATTTAAGGCTTTTTTATAATGTATCCTTTATATAATTTATTATTATATTTTACTTACACTACTATTATATTTAATCAGCATATGCCCTACTCTACTGAACATATATATTTTATATATATTTTTATGTGCACACTAGTATATATATATATATATATATATATATATATATATATATATATATATATTTGTAGGTTCTGCTTTTACTTAAAATATTTTATATAAGCTAGAGCAACTTTCTCTATATGTTTATTAATTTTTTTGTACTTATTTTCAATCATTTCTTTATTTTCAGTACCTTTTCTTTATACATCATTTTGCATCGCTTTAAATACATTATGAATTACAAATGAGATATCCTTTAATTTTAAGAAATTAACTTAGCAACTCTAAAAGGTACTTATACTTTATAAGTTTAACCACTTTTTTTTTATTGACTTTGCCCTGTCGTATTAAAAACCAAATACAGTAGATCAGGAGTTTGGAGTGTTGGAGTGGAGCTAGAATTAGAGAAAGATTTTTATCCATTGAAGTAGTATTGAAGAATTTAGTTTTAGCTTTGATTACTTGTGAGGATGAGTGATTTTATATTTATTTTATTATATAAAGCTTAACTTATTATGGTTGATTTCTTTTATTTTGTGATAAATGCTTTTTTTACATGTACTTGGATTGTTAGAATACTAGATATTTTATGTGTTATGCATTTAATTTTCTCGCCTCATAGATTCTTAGCCAAAGGTATTATTTAATAGTGGGTTAGCTTCAAATAATCTAGAATTAAGTACTACCGTAACACCCAAGGTTATGTTAGTATGTCTAATCTAATATATGGGCGTTACATGTCCTATGGTGGGCAATGCCTCTTTGACTTGATGTAAGATGATGTATGTCTGAGCTCTGCTTTCTAGCTCCAAGATTGGCCGACTGGGTTTCTTGTCTCGGCTGATAGCTTGGATCAGTTTTGTAGTTCTAAGCTTACTAAGACCTTTCTTTTGTTTTTATTATGGTGTTGTATTTCTAGTGTTATATTTATGTGGTGGTACTGTGTTGTTATTATTTTCTTATTGATTGAATTTCTATTTATTTTTAATGTTAACTAGAGTCATTAGTTGGGCTTATCAAAGTCCCATCTGCAGAATGATTACTATTATATGCATTTGTGGTCTATGCCTGTGATCGGGCACTGCACAAGCGGTCTTTTGGTTATTCATTAGCTTGTTAATTTTGTTGATGGGCTGAGAATCATTGTCTTAAAGTGATTATTAATCAAGCTGACCTTTTCAAATATTCACTATCAAGATGAAACTTTGTTGTTTCAGCTTCTTATGGCAATGTGCCATATTATTATCTGTACGTTGCCTTCCTCTTCTTATGGAATTCGTTGTGTCTGATCGTGAGTTAGCTATAAGTATTATTTGGGGCATTGCATCTTTTATCAGTTATATTTGCTAGAATTTTCTGCATTGAGCTGTTGAATTATTGTTGCTCTTTTAGCGTTAGCTAAACTGCAATATGTACTGGTTAGACCTTTTGATAACTTGGTTTGGGTTAACTATGACTATATTCTATTCTTGTTCTTATGCCTGTGACATTATACCAATTGGGATTAGCTTTTTTTTTTCTTTTTCTTAAGTTTAGTGATTGAAGATATATATATATATATAGTAGCGCTTCTGAATTAGAGCGCTCGTTTCTCTCAATGGCGATCCTAGGGTTTGTTGTCTCGTTGGTCATTGGCCGACAAGCTTTGCGTGCTCTTGGTGTTGGAATATTGATTGGTATTCTTTTTTGTTCATGATGCTTTCCTTCTTTATTTTTTGTATTCTTACTTATCTCTTACTGAAGTTATTTAGTGTTATATATCTTGTTGTTAGCATTTATAGGCATTTCTCTATCGCTGTTGTTTGATTATGTGGATTTAATGGTTGTTAACTAAAATATTGTTAGATCATTTGGGGAAGGGTTGAAGGGCTCATTATAACAACCCCGTTATCGGATCAGAAACCTAATCCAATACAAGGGTGTTACGATAACACTTAACACTGGGTTAGAAGAAAACTAAGCCAACATTGAGTGCTATGTGGCCAAGAATCTTTGTGAGGGTGCACAATTAGAGGAATATGCAAGTAGTAAAGTGCATTCAATTCACTATAAAAACCAAGCAGGTAATACTAAAAGTAAATCTATCACAAAATAAAGTAAAATATTACATAAATTAAGTTATTACAAATTAAATTTATAAGTAAAGAAAGTAAATTCTCTCATCTCACAAATAAATAAAAAGAAAGGATACGAAAGCAGAAATCTCCAAATCTACTAATGCCCAGAATTAGGTCCTGCTCCTTTATCCAAAAAATGCTCATGATCTACCATATTTTTGGTTTATAAAACACAGTAGGGCACGACAAAAAAAGAAGAGAAAATAAGTGATTAGACTAAGGAGTTTAAGTACATTTTAAGATTAGGCTAATTTTTAATTACAATTTAGTTGGATATCACATATGCAAATTTATGATTAAATACTAAAAGCGGAGCAATTAAGCATCAAGTAAGAGTAAGAGAACTGTAAAGAAGATAACCACAAGTAGATTTGCTTTAGCCTGCAACAACAAATAAGCGAAAAAAGCATTCTAATAAGGTTAGAAACTACTAATGTGCATATGAAAGTATATAGTGAATATATGAATATATTCAGTAGATGTTATGCTAAGTAGAAGTAAACTAAAGTTGTGATGTAAGAAAAATAAATAAAATAACATACACTGCATGAATATGAGACTGTAAGTAAATTACAGTACAACAAGTAAGTGCTAAACGGTAAATTAAGAAAGAGCTTAGCCTCATTGGCCAAGAAGGCATATTCAAAGACTATGAAAAGTAAGCATAGATCAAAGGTTATGACAAGTTTTAACAATCAATACGATTGTGATAACCAAATAATTAAAATTGCTTAAGTTATCTAAGTTTTCCGTTATGCGGGCATAGATTACAGAACGAGTGAGGAGTTAGACATATCTATCTAACTTGGTAAAAAATGTAGGGTCTCCAAGAAAATATAAACACTCACATTCTCTCTATAGGATATGGAGATTTCATTATAACTCCCATAGTTTTCCTAACTTAAGCCTCCATGAAACCCATAAGTTTTAATTATAAATATTTTACTTATGCATAATATCTTATATGAATATTCAATATTATAATCTCAAAGTAAAGAAGCATTTCAAGGAATTCAAGTATATGTAAATCATGTGATATCCAAAGTTGTCTAATGTTTAGATTATCTAACTTAATGATTAGAGCTAATTAAGCTCCCAATTAGCTTATAGATATTGATCTCTAAGTCAATTATAAGTAATACTATAAATAATTTAAGTTTTAGAAAATAGTAAGTTGATTTAAGTTTATAGAGTGGCAAAATAATTTATAAGTTTAATGATGCAAAATGAGGCCAATCCTACACTAATACAAACTACATAATCAATTATGGTTGCTTTGACTCAATGCTTAAGGAACTAATGGAGGAAGACAAGGGTTAAGAACTTACTACACCTAAAGAGGTGAAAGCTAAAGGGTTACTACTATAGCTTATCTAAGGAAACTTACAATTGATGGAATCTAGCTTAATATAACACTAGACTAATTAGGAACGTTATTAGAAGAGGTCAAAGTGTGATGTCCCCAATATTGAGAATCACTTAACTCAATATTAATATGCCACCATAATACCTAATACTAGATTAGAAGAAAACTAATCCAAATCATTAGATATTATGTTTGGCTAAGGATTTAGAAGAGGGTCTTAAGTTAAGATGAAAGGGAAATTTTGAATGGTGTTAAGTAATTTATATATGAAGATGCAATAAATTTAAATATATGATACATATAAGGAGACAAGAGAATGTAATTCAAAATAATTGAAGTGAATAATTGCAATCTTAAATATGAAATTCTAGATATTTAATGAGTATTTAACATGTGAATTATAAGTATATATTTTTGCCAAATTATTCTAAGTACAAAAATTCTTAAGAATTTCGGCAGAGTTTCCTTTGTAAATGGCTAAAGAAACACCTGCAAAGTAGACATACAAGACTTCCATTCCAATGAAAGTTATAATTTGAATGAAAGACAACCTAAACTAACATGCAATCAATCCATTACATAGGATTATTTAGTTTTAATTCTAGTATAGGGTCAATCTATTATATAGGATTGCTCATTTCCAATTCTAAAGTAAAATCAATCTGTTACATGGGATTGTTTATTTCTAGTTCTAAAATAGAGTTTAATCCATTACATAGGATTGCTCATTTACAATTCTAAAAGTTTAAAGGGAAAAATCACATATGTAATAATTATCTATCCTAAGGTATGCTCAATTCACAAGCATTCATTACATACATGTAGATAAGGAAAAGCTTCTAAACTTAAATAAGAAACTAGTTTCCAATTTTATAAGTAATATAATATACAACCAATTCCAATTAACATCCTAAGTAGATAAGTAACTAATGACTTAATTAATATTCACTTTTATACATTTGTAACTATCTATCCATTCATTACATTCATCCATTCATTCAACACAAGCATTTAAATATAAACTAAGCTCCAACATAAGTATAGTAAAAGTAAAGTAAATAACATTAATTACAAACCAACAGTAAACTTAAATGAAGGAAAGAAAATGAAAGCTCACTTGCAATTTATAATAGGCTATATATTTTTAGTGTATGATAAGCGGAAGCGGTTAATTTTTAGCACTTGGTCTAGCTCCACTAGCTTCCAAATGCACCTGATCTATCACATTTTGGCATTTAAATGTGATAGGGAAAAACTAACAAATAGAAAATCTTGTTTGACTAACAGTCTAAGTACATTTTAAGATTGGCTAAGCATATTATTGTTTTAATTGGATATCACTAATAGTTACTAAATAAGCACAAGCATGGGTGCAATATAATAAGCATACAAGTGAGAAAAAGTAAGTAAAAAAAACAAAGTGAGTTAGAATACTAACTTAAGTATACATCTTAGCCTGTAAATAAAATAAGGGTAAAAGCATCCTAAATAGGCTAGAAATAAACTAATGTGTACATAAAAGTAAATGAAGTAAAGTATGTATATGTTCAAATGAGCTTATGCTAAGTAAGAAAAAGAAACGGTGAAGCATTTAAATATAATTTTATAATAACCACTGTAATCTATATAAATTGTAAACAAGTAAAGTACAGTTCTAAATTATAAAAAATGCATAGTAAGGAAATTGAAGGAAGATCTTAGACTATTAGTCTAAGATTCACATAGTCTAGAACTATGGAAAGTAACATAGCCAGAAGCTATGATGAGTCTTAACAATCTATAAGATTGAAGAAGATCTCACATGCTAATTAATTG
Organism: Gastrodia elata; assembly: GCA_016760335.1. NCBI lineage: Eukaryota > Viridiplantae > Streptophyta > Magnoliopsida > Asparagales > Orchidaceae > Gastrodia > Gastrodia elata. Next base: position 19,554,786 of record CM028676.1, on the reverse strand, counting down.
AAGTTATTTTAATCTATACTCATTCTATGGGCATATTTAGAATGAAGAGAAGAGTTAAACACATCTATTTAACAACTAAAGAAAAGAGGTCAAATCCTAAAACCCTTACATTCACCTTCTGAGAATGTGAGGTCTCTTTATTACTCCTTCTTAGCCTGCCCTAGGTTAATCCACCAATATAAACCCCTATTAATTTTAATATAAAAGTATTATTCATGCACAATGTATTATATGAATAATTTAAGTGAATAAGGCTCAAATCTAAGCAAGCATTTAAGGGAAATTCAATAATTGCAACTAAGTGATATCCAAAATTATATAATTGTAATAATCTACTTAATGATTAGAGCTAATTGAGCTCCTAATTAACTTTGAGATATTAATTTCAAGTAAATTGTAAGTATAGTAGTGGTTAGGGTTTTAAAAATAGTAGTTTCAATTCAATTAATATGATATGACAAAATAATTTATAAGTATAATTGATATATTTAGAAACTAACTCTTAATCACATCCTAAACTATAAGATTCAATTATTAAATTAAGGTTTAGGTGTCTATTAGGAAGAGATTAAGATAAAGAAAATATCTAACTTAAGAAATTAGAAGTTAATGTAAGTTCACTAAAGCTTACGAGAGTTCACTAGCTAGGTTATAGTTCATGTCAAATATTTAGGTTATCTAACTTAATCACAAGCTATTAAGTTATCTATTTTGCGCACAGCGATGAGGCAAGGCACTATAGTTGGTATCAAAGAAGTATTATAAAGTGTCAGATAAGGAGTTTATTCTAATCTACTTTATAATCAGTTCTTTGTATTAGATAAAGATAATAAGTTACTAAACGTAAGAAAAGCAACATCGAAAGTTCATCAAGTTTATCTCAAAAATGAAAACTAAAAATTGCCTAGAATGAGGACATCGTAGGAGTTGAACAAACATAATAACACCCTTAGAACAGTGAATGATAAAACATAAACTGGACATCCTAGGACTGGAACAAACTTTAAAGAAAAGAACAGATGCAAGTAAAATACTTTTAATTCTAAGCCATTTCTTAAATGAAATCTTAGGTATGGAGTATACACAGTGAGTATTCTTGTTCTATTTTAGAAGGTTTGAAGATTATTGGGCAGATTACTTTCAGAACGACATGATATATGGGAGAGTCATTGAAGGAGTGTTACCTCATGGAGTGGAGGTGTTCGATAATTCCTTATCCATTTATTCTTTAGAGACACGAACTTCCTAGTCCTTGCTAGAGAGTAGTTGGACCGTGCAACCACTGCCTTTTGAGAGATAGCATGTCCTAAGGAATACCATCTTCTATTTTTGGTGGTTCTACTTATGGGACTAGCCAGTCAGTGGTGGTTTTGGAATTATAAAAGGCTAGCTAAGAGGCCTCGAGTAATCGCATATGATGATTTTTGTGCTGCCTTTTGGGTAGAATATTATAATTAAAGTCTTAGAACTTATATCTTGTCTTTCCTTTCATAGTTGTTTATCCATTTTTCCTACTATGTGTGGCACCCCCGTACTGACAACAAGGAAGTACGATGCTCCAACTATGGCAAATCCCCAACTTAAGTAAAGTTAGGTAAATCCAACCTGCCTTAAGCCAAGGACTTGTCACCAAGGGCTATCACATCATCAATATACAAGTATCAAAGTGGCGAAAGCAATAAATGAGAGAATAACATCCACAAACATACATAGTAGAAAAGAGAATGCAATAAAGTAACTCACCACAAGGCGGAAATGAAATACATCTAGATTAATTATTACAAACTAAAGTTTAAAGAGAATAGAAAATGTCTCTCAAACTCACTGAAATAAAAGGCAAAATCTAACTAAACAATAGCGGCACGATCCTCCTCCTGAACCTTCTCCTCCTCTACGACACTGCCCACAAACACGTCTGAATCTGACAATTGTCGGTATCACAAATGCCAGGGCCCCAGCCAACAAATATAAAAAGGTTACAGTTAGACAATTGTCTATGTATATTTTAGGTTATTTTAATGAACTGAACATTTAAAGATATCACATTATAATTCAACCACACATGCAAGCAGTAAAAGGGTGCAGCAAGCTGCAAAGAAAGGATAACTATAAACTATCCATTTATAGCATTCAACACGTATGTGAAATAACATACCAAGACATCAAAGTAAGCAAGGTAAAGCTAAAAGCAAAAGAACTGCAACTACTATGATAATTCCACTCCTAACATGATTATGATCATATTAACACATGCTGAGTGTATAAAAGAAACACAAGTACTGAAAACGTGCAATTCTAGCATCCTAAACATGCTCAAATATATATAAGTAAACCATATGAGTATACATACAACATGCTAGTTAAGGTACGGAAAGAAAGGCCACTGAGACATATGGCAAAAAGCAAAACAATCATGTGCAATGTAAAGCCACTGAGATATGTGGCAAAGCAAGCAATGCTAAAAGTAAAACCACTGAAATATGTGGTAAAGCCAACTGGAACTGTAAGTAAAGCCACTAAAAGATGTGGCAAGAACATGCAATATGTGCCGAACTGAACTAGAGTAGCAATAAGCCTGAGATATAGCACCGCCATCCCTTCCCGAAAATCATCAAAATACCCAGCCATTAGGCCATCCCTGTTCCTCTCTGAGGCCTGGGTAACTTCCATACTGTACTGAATACTAGAGGGGGAAACACTATACTCAGAACTTATCCTACTAACTAAAAATACTAAAAAACTTGATGAAATGATATATGCTTTACAAATTTCTAGTTTAGGATGTATCATCCATATCCTAAGTGTTCCTAGTATGCTCAAGGAATAAAGCTCAAAATCCAAGATGTGCAAAGAAATCTAGTCAAAGTAAGCAAGAGACTAAATCTAGACTTATGTGATATCTGTTGTTGTCTAATTACTAAATCTAACTACTCTGAGAAGGTACAAGCTTAGGATCTCCAATATCCAGCTATCAGTAGAATCTCAAGTTTACGTCCTTAAAGTTAAATATTAGAATAATCATGTGACGACTATATGGTTTAAATAAATAAATCAATGACCTAATTTTATTAATATTTTACTCTCTTACCCAAATCTTGATTAAGTAAATTAAGATTTAAGGATTTAGAACTTAAACCCCATGTTGAGTTCAAATCCTAAAATCCAAGGTGACATTCTAAATAGGGTCTAGGTTTCTCACTTATTACCCAAATTGAAGGTAAGAATCCTATAAGTTGAAAGATTCAGGAACTAAGAACTTAGTGATAGGCTATTCTGCTGATTATAAGATAAAACAATTGATTAAAAACTTGAGAATCTAAGATCTACATTCAATCCTTAACATAATTTCATTATCTTAAAGTTTGAATCATCCTATATCCACATGGAAGGTTTCAAAAGATTAAACAATCAATCATTTAAGGAATTTCAATTGGAGATGGTTTAATTCAAATTGAAGCTCTATGTCTAAGATCTAAGATCTAAAGATCTGAAGTTTGATCACTTTAGACTTTAAATTAGGGTTTTAACTTAAGAGTTTCCATTTGTGATTCTTTTAGAACCTAAGTTCATAGTTAAACTATAAGGAGCTTATTAAGATTGAAAATTGATTGTTTTAAGCATTTGATTAAACATCAAACTCATGTTGATTCTTTTAGGACTACTTAAGATCTAAGGGTCTGAGGTTTGATCACTTTAGATCTTAAGCTATATTTTTTTACTTAGACTTTACAAATTACATTTCTTTTAGGTTTTAACTCTTAGGTTAACCTTACTGAACTTATTAAGGTGATACTTAATCATCTCAATTATTATATTCAAGGATTGATACCAAATAAGTCTTATAAGATCACTTAAGATCTAAGTGTCTTAATTAGGGATTAAGTAGAGTTTTCTTGAATTGAAGATCACATTACCCTTAGTATTAGTCTAAGAGTTCAGAGAACACTTCTAATCTATCTTAGGATAGTTTACTGAAATTCCCATGCCTTAAGGAGCATTTAAACACCATTTGGTCAAAATGACCAAAATGCCCCTCCTAAGGGTAAAATTAGGATTTTAGGGTTTGGTTGCTCAAGTTAGATCTTACCTAACTTAGTATGATTTATATTGATTACTGAAGTGGGCAGCACACCTATTTTAGGTTTTGATAGCCTAATTAGTCTTAATTAGCATTAATCACTTAATTAAGTCATTTAGGGTGATTACTGAAATTAAGGCACTCTAGGGCAATCCAACCTTACACTTAGGTTATGATAGACTTAATATGCTATTAGAGAACATCCCCACCCAAATCAGAGGCTTAGTTAAAGTTCAAGTCATTGATTCTTGATTAGGGTGATTAAGAAAATTAATTATCCAAAATTACCTTTGAGGGTCTGAATTTGTTCCTTAGGGTTCAAGGAGCAATCTGAGCCCTTAATCTCATTAATTGGACAATCAAATAATTTTATATAATTTAATTAAAAATAGAAAAGGTTTGGCATATAATTTTTAATCCAACCATTGGATCTAAGATTTTATTTTATATTTAGATTTCTTGAATTTTTCTGATTCAAATGGTATATTGGATCGTACCATTTGGATATGTATAACCAAAGTTATTTCAATTATTTAATCTGCATTTTTATTTAAATCAAAACTATAGAATTTTAATTATAAACTAATTTCCCTAAGGATTTTTAATTCTAAAAATCCGCTTATTTGCTGTCGGCCGGAACAAAAAGACGCGGGTCGGGGTCGGCCGGCCCAGAATCGTCGTCTTCCTCCTTCCGCTCACGCCCGCAGCCCAAACCCTAGGACTAGCTTCCAGCGCCAAATTCTCCGCACTCCAGTCACGCCCTGCCCTGGTTTCAACAGCTACATGCTCCCTGACCCTAGACGCACCGATCGAGCCAAGAAGCCTTAGCTGGGAGGCGCCAGAATGCTAAATGACTACTCGGCCTAGACCCCCCAGCTGGTGCACCTGTGAGTGGTAAATTCTCCTCACAGAGTGCACAGGTCACCTCGCTCTTGATCCCTACATGTTCAGGGATCAATGAGGGAGCGATAGGTCGACTCAAGAGGTCCTGAGGTGGTCTGGATCGTTGGGGTGCTATTCGGCGATTTCTGCCGTCTAGGCTTGCGACTGGATCGATCAATCCCAGTCGAATCGATCGATCTGGTCACACCCAACCATCGATACTCACTTACAATCATTACCCGAGATCTTTTGGTGCCAATTAAACGACCAATCCCTAGAGAGAGCACCGTATTAGGCGAGCCAGAATATTGTCTGGCAGTGCACACAGACGACGAATTCACTGTCCGGTCTACTGCCAGACCCCACCTGCAGACTCGAACATCCACTGATGAGCTAGGGAGAGGATCCTACACAACATCTAAGGCTTGAGCAAGGGAGATTCGAGCTAGATTTAGCTCGTCGGAAAAGAGGGAAGGAAAATGGCGGTACCTGAAGATCAGGAAAATGACCAGTCTGGCGCCTTGAGCTCTTCACTAAAGCCTGGGGGTTTAAACGCTAAGCCGTACCCACTATCAGCGGACGAAGCTGGTTCAGTCGCCGGGAGAGTTTGGAAGCACCGAGAACAGAGGCAGAGGGAAGGTGAGCCTCACAGTGAGCAAAGGAGCTCACTGTGGGGCCAGGGGAGGTATTTATAGGCCTAAAGATGCCTAGGTCTGGGTGGCAAAGCTGGGAGCCAGCAATCTAGGCTCGGGGAAATGGTAGCCTCAGCCTTCCTTAATTGGGATGTTCGACCCCCACTGAGCCTCTATACCGGGCTCGACCATTCAGGGGAGAAAGCCTAATGGCCAGAAGGATATGGTGAAGGGATGGCTGACCGGGTTGACGTGGCGCGTACGGTAGATCATCGCGGTCGGGGCTGGGAGCGAACGGGGACGAAGATGAACAGCTGGGATCTTTCCTCAGCCGTCTGATCCGTGGAACCGTTGGCGATGGACGGCTTGATGGGGATCCAAATTAATGAACAGCGGGTGCCTTCTCATCCGTCGGATCAAGCCTTAGATCCGACGAAGATGAAAGAGTTCCGAGCGAGAGTGATCAACGCCGTCTAATCACACGCCAAGATTTGTGCCAGCGCATCCTGTGGTCGACAAGGATGAGCCGCTGTCGGGACCCCGCAGCGGATCTGCCGCAGTCCCGACAGCAAATCCAGCTGAAAAATATTTATTAAAAATGTAATTTAAATATAAATATTACTTATTTAAATAATATTTAATTATTTAAAAATTTCTTAAATCCAAATTAGGACCAAATGAGCTCCAAAAATTCTCAAAAATTCACCCTTAGCTAATTAGGGTATGAGGAATTCAAAAATGAAATCAGATTTTAATTTGGAGATCAAAATAATTTAGGTATTTTTCAGAGCCTAAAAATAACCAAAAATACGAAATTCTCCATTTTAGCTCCAAATGATTCCAAACTTCTAGGATTAGGTTTAAATGACCCATTGAGTCCAATGGAATCAAAATTAGAACTTAGTTTTGCTTAATTAAACCAAGTTTAGCTAGGGTAACAACCTAGGGTTGTTACACTATATAACTTCTCTATGAGAAAGTAATGATTAAAATGATAATAAAATTTTGTTATATTTGCTGAATTCATACTTGTATTTACAGTCACGATTTCAGGATATTTCTCTATTCCTATTCCGATTAAAAACACAGTCTCGTCTTCGGGTGAACATGATTAATTTAATTCATTAGGCACTCTAATGAGAGTGTTAATAAAAAGCATTACGCAGTAGACGCAAGAGATCCATACTTTGATTTTATCTACTCGTAAATAGTCCGTACCCCCAATGGGCTTTCCATCCTCCTCTCATTTCTCCGGGGATGGGATTCTTCGCAGCTTCCTGCATCTCAGGACAACCACATTTAGCAGATATAGTAAGTTGAGACACTTCTCATTTCTCTGGGGATGGGATTCAACCCAATGGATACAATAAGTTGGCTTAAGTTGGTTGAAAAGAATTTGGCCAGCATTAAATGCCCTAATTCGAAAGCAATTCACTTAGTCACCCATCTATTTCAAGAAGAGGCAGAATATAGGTGGGAAAATGAGCGAAACAGTAAATTTATTGATTATGAATTAGAAGATATCCACTGGGATATGTTCCTTAAATTCTTCAAAGAGGATTTTATTCCAGCATCGGCTCAGGCAATCCTGAAGGATGAACTTCTCCACCTTACTTAGGGAAACAAATCCTTGTGTGACTACGAACAAGAGTTTCAAAGACTATCATGTTTTGTTCGGACTTGGTTAGAACCGAAGCAGCCAGGTGCCACCGATTTTTGAAAGGTGTAAGGGAATCTATAAAGGCTCATTTAGTGTACCGCCAAATTAAAAATTTTGTAGAATTAATCAAGGTAGCTTGCCTCCAGGAAGGATTCCAAGGTCAGATGGACCAGAAGTGTAAGGCTGCGTATGTGCAGCAAAGGAAGGAGCACTTTGGTCATCGTAGGGTGGCTAAAGTCTTCAATCTCGAAGTAGATAAACCTCGATCTGAAGCTTCTAAATGCAAGCGCCATCAATTGTATGGTAAATGCTATCATTTCGGCAATGTATATTTCACGTGCGGCCGAGATGACCGCTACTACTTTCATTATGACTCTAAAACCACTATCAATGGAGTTCTCATCGATCACTCTTGTTGCAATAAATTGTTCCGTCCGTAGCCATTAAATAGTTAGGCTCCAGCCTTAGCAGTGATGCCAGCTCCCGTGTCTATGGCCAACAAAAATGCATATGTTCCTGTGCCAAAGCCGGCTTATAATCGCCAAGGTCAGCGATCCTAGTGGAGACATCCATTAGCTCCTACAAGAGTTTCTATGCTAACTCCAGCCTCTACACCTGAAGATAATGATGTGGTTTCAGGTATGTCTTAAATTAATTTTATTTAGTCTTTATTGCTTCAGTATTTTTGAATGTTTGAATAGCAACTCTTATTAAATTATTGTAATATTAGGCACCTTAATGACAAATAATAAATCTTGTAATATTCTTTTCGATACTAGAGTGAGTCATTTATTCGTATTAGAAAATTGAGTGAAAACTCTTAAGCTACCAACCTATTGATTTGCAAACTCATTGAGCATCGGGTTACCCTCCGGAGCCTGTATGCAATCCTAGCAATTCTAGAATATTGATATTCCTATTGGTGAAAAAACAATATGGGGCAAAATTAATTATACTGCTGATCGCAAATTTTGATATAATTATGGGCATGAATTGGCAATCTACCGAAATGTATGAGGTAGATGGAGCTACAACATTAATAGGTGGTTGCTGTGATGTGAGGATATTACGAGTCTCTTAGGCTTGATGAGCCTGATACTCGATTAAAGTTCTGACCAAGCCTACTAATGAGTTGGTGTCATCAAACCCATTGGATGAAGAGACAGTGTTATTGATAGGAGAAGTCATGGAAGGGGATCATGGATTAATGACAAAAATTCCCAAGATTAAAGATTTAGAAAACAAAATAAAAAGGCTTTTTTTTTTTCATTCATTACTTCTTAAAGTAGAAGTTATATGGAATGGATAATTTTAAGGACAAAAATGCTATGAAAGAAGAACATAACAGATCACAACAAAATTAGCTACAAAATTCAGCCATAAAAGAAGTGCAAAAATCATCGTAAGTGATGATGTGTTGTCCTCTCATGCCCTTCCTTTCCAGTTTTCGATGCATTCAGAATGACCATCTATTAGTTGGTCTATTGAGCAATGCTCCTAAGATCTAAAGATGGTAGCCATTGGGACAAGTTGTTTTTCTAAAAGTGTTAGTCACATGATCTAACCATTATCGAGTAAGAACTGGAAGGCTGGTTCTTCAAAAGGTTGGACAAATTAAGATCTTATCAAGAACTTCTGCAACTTTTGCAACTTCTCCTTAAAGTGCATTCAAACCCTAAGGTGTCCTTTTCAGATGTTCTTGGTTTCATTTTTGAGATTCAATTTGATAAATTATGAATTATGCATTCTTTACATTTAGTGATTGTGATCATATATACTTTAGAGAATGTTTCAAAAAGTAGATAGGAACACTCCATATTTGACACTTTATAATTCTTCTCTGATACTTACTGTAATGCCCCATACTATCACTGTGCACAACATAATGATTATAGATAACATGATCGGTGGCAAAATGGTGCGTTATTAGAGAAGAGTTGAACTTCCCTTAATCTGACTTATTACTGAGCCCTAATTCTTAAGATAATTATAATTTCATTACCATAAGTATTAGTCGAGGAACTTATACATATTGGGTTTAGGGAGGAAAAGGAGCAATGTATAAGAGTATCTTATATGATTTTCATGTGGATCACATCACAATACTAAGTAAAAGTAGTAATAATATACTTTTAATGGAGTAAAATTACATAAGTATCATTATCAAATATGAGATGAAAACATAAGTATCATTATTTACTAGAAAATAAAATAGAAAATAACTAAAAACATATTATTTTGCATAGATCCTATATCTATTCCTTCATTCTCTCTTTGAATTATATAAGTTTTGTAATTTCTTATTTTATATGTTTTTCTCTTATTTATTCTGGGATTCTAGTTGCATAAATAATAGCATATACACTATTATACTAATTTTCTCTCAATCCTGCTTTGATACCAACTTTGGTGACCCACCATTGTGTTAGAATAGCTAGTTTAGCGTTCAGTGCTCACTTCTCATGATCATATCAAATTTTAGTATAATAGTGTATTTTGAGGCTCATAAAATACACACTTTCACATTCATTGCAACATTTATAAATACTAGAATAATAAATAAATTATATTTATAACATAAATAATAATTTATTTGTAAAATCTATTACACACTAAGCAAAAAATTAAAACTTAAGAAAAATAAGCACTAAGTTTGCATTAAGTTACTCCATTCTGCATCAGGTCCTCAAAAACTTGATTTAGAGATTTCTTCTGATCTGCCATATAATATATATAAATATATATGTATATGACATGGCAAACCAAGAAAAAGAAAAGACAAGAAAAGAAAAACAAAAATAAATATTTAATTAGACATAGAGGTCTAAGTAAGGTTTGTACGATATCAAAATTTGCACATAATAGTAAACGGTATGATTCTACAAGAGAATCATATACAAATAAAATAATATGCAATATTCATTTAGGATATGCTTGCAAAATTGTTAGGATTTTAAATGCAATATACATATTTAAGTTATATGCTCATTTTGAAAGAAAATATAGTAATATAAAATATTTATTATGCTGGACAAAGTTACAGAATAATTGAGGAATTAGATACGTATATCTAATTATCTAAGATGTTAGTTTCTAACTAACTACACATTTTCCCTCAAAGAATATGTGCAGTCTCTCTATTTCTCTAGATATCAACATGTTCTTGCCTAACATATTATTTGTACAGACCTGAAATTAACCTGAATGAACAAATAATAGTGATTTTTGATTATTTATTTCAAGTTCTAAACACAAAATCTCATATAAATATATCAAAGTGGGTCGGAGCTTAATAGTGATGCAAGAGATACAAATGAAATAATTAAATGAAAAAAATTATATTCTTCATTTTACTTTAGTAAAAATATCAATATTAACATAATATTATTTATTTATTTGTATATATAAAAAATGATAATTTTAATTATTATAAGAAATAATATATATGTATATATATATATTAAATAGTAAAAAAATAACTGAATTGAAATAATTAAAATAAAGTTGTAAAAAATAAGAATAATATATATATATATATATATATATACATCTATATATAAAGAAAAAAATAACTGAATTGAAAATTGTAGAAATAAAAATTCACATAATTGGAAATAATATTAATAATAATAGTGATAATAATAATATTAATAATAATATTACTACTATTATTAAAAGAGGAAAAATAAATGAAAAGAACATAAAATTTTTTATCTCTTTCCCATTTCTTACCCTATCTTAGTGTTAATATGGCCTTACTGGATGTCGGTGGGAGAAACTGGTGGTGGCCGAGGAAGAAGAGGAGAATATTAAGGGGAGAAGAAGAGGTGAGAGGGGAGTGGGGAGGAGAGGGGTGTGAGGGAGGATGGGAGAATAAGGAGGAGAGGAAGGGGGTATTTATAAGAATTTTTTTTTAATTTTCTCTCACCTCTTTATCTCCTACATTTTTCTTATGTGAGTAATTTAGCTTTTCTTCCTCTTAAGTGCTTTGAGTGCACAAATTGGTTTTCTCTTCCTCCTTCTCTCTCATCTTTCCCTCTACTCTTTCTCTCTTATTTGTCTCTTCTCCATTATTTCCAAGAAAATAACAAATATTGACACAAAGGCGTGTATAATGATGAGATGAACACACTCTCACCAAAATTTCTCAATTTGGAGCATTATTTTATTTTATATTAATTTCTGAAGACAAAAACTTCAAAAATTAATTATGGTAAATCTGGAGCTGCAAATTTGATGAAACTTTTTGTGTAGCCTTTTTAGAATATTCTTAATCCAATGGCACTAAAACTGCTAAATTTGGACTTGTATTTAGGTTTCTTAATTTATAGAATTTAAATAATTCAAAAATTAATTCAAGAGTATGTGTTATTCAAATGTCTCCCAAATTTAAGCATTACAATAACAAAAATATACTCTATCCAGTGATATTTTTAGTTAACCAAATTTTGAAGTCACTCGGGTATTGATTTTTTAGATAAGTTTAGTTCTAATTGTTTAGTAATGACTTGGGTCGTTACATTTACATCCATGGTTAATGCCATAGAGGCTAGGAGATTACTTAACAAAGGTTGTGATGCTTATTTGGTAATTTTAATTAGTGATAATAAAGAAGGAAAGTCAATGATAGAAACTAAAATTATGATAGAATTAAAAGATGTGTTTCCCGACATATGGCCATGCATACCTCCAAAAACTGAAGTTGAATTCTCAATTAAGTTTATCCCTAGGACTCAACCATAATCAAAGGCATTTTACAGAATGGCATCAAATAATCTGCAAGAATTAAGGGAACATCTATAATAATTATTAGACAAAGGTTTAATTAAACCAAGCATGTCACCGTGGGGATCCCCAGTACTGTTTGTAAGGGAAAATGATGGATCTATGCGGATGTGTATAGACTATCAATAATTAAACAAAGTTATGATTAACAATAGATGTCCACTACTAGGGATAGAAGATTTGTTTGATCAGTTGGCAGGAGCTAAGGTATTCTCAAAGATTGATCTAAGATCAGGATACCACCAAATCAAAGTTAAGGATGAGGACATACTTAAAACTGAATTCAAAACTTGGTATAGATATTATGAGTTCTTGGTTATGTATTTTGGGCTAACCAATTGTGATGACCCACTTAAGTAGAATAAGTGAAACTCTTAAACATCGAGGTGCCTTTTCAGATAACGGTGGAGTTCCTGATAAGAACTCCAAAGTTAAGCGTGCTCAGGTGGGAGCACTCCCAGGATAGGTGACCTACTGGGAAGTTATCTTCTGAGAGCAAAACCATGAGGCCTTTCTAGCCAAAGCGGACAATACCTTGGTGCTTAAGAGTTTGAGCTATTACAAATAGTATCAGAGCAAACTATAGGGTGTCAGATAGGAGCTAAGTGTCATACAGGGCAAAGTACCACTTCATGTGAGCAGCCTCTTGAACCCATGATGGTTAAGGTGCTATATGGTTGTAGGTACCTCTTGTGCCTGTAGGGTCACCTCTAGTCCTATCTACCCTATGGATGGTTCTTGGATCTGTGTGTGGATACTGACGAGAATGTCAGTTACTTAAGTTGGGGCGATTGTGATGACCCACTTAAGTAGAATAAGTGAAACTCTTAAACATCGAGGTGCCTTTTCAGATAATGGTGGAGTTCCTGATAAGAACTCCAAAGTTAAGAGTGCTCAGGTAGGAGCACTCCCAGGATGGGTGACCTACTGAGAAGTTATCTTTTGAGGGCAAAATCATGAGGCCTTTTTGGCCAAAGTGGACAATACCTTGGTGCTTAAGATTTTGGGCTGTTACACCAATGCTCTATACATATTCATAAATCTAATGGAAAAGGGTCCTTCAACTATATTTGGACAAATTTGTTATAGTGTTCATAGATAAAATTTTGATTTACTCTAATATTGAAGAGGAACATGAAGGACATCTCAAGGCGGTCTTAGAATTACTAAGAGTGAATAAATTATGCAAAAAATTTTCCAACTGTGAATTATAGCTGAAGTCTATGGTGTTCTTGGGCCATATCATTGATGCCAAAGAAGTAAGAGTAAATTAGCGAAAGATTAGTGCCATCGAGGAATGGTCACAACCCAAAATAGGAACTCATATCAGAAGTTTTTTATGCTTGGCAGGATATTATAGAAGATTCATAGAAGGATTTTCTTAACTGGCAACACCACCAACAAAATTGACATGTAAGGATGTACATTTTGTATGGAGTCAGGAATACAAAAAAGCTTTTAATTCACAAAATTAAAAGTCAATTACATTACCAATTTTGGTTCTACCACAAGAAGGCAAAAGTTTTCAAGTCTATACAATTTCTTCAAAGGCAAGTTAGGGAACTGCGCTAATACGAGAAGAAAGAGTGATTGCTTATGCTTCTAGGAAACACAAACCTAATGAGGTGAACTAATGTGTACATGACTTAGAATTGGCAGAAGTAGTTATCACTTTAAAGATAAGGAGACATTTTTTATATGGTGCTAAGTGTAAGATCTTTATAGATCACCAAAGTCTTTATTACAAATTCACACAAAAATAACTAAACTGTAGACAAAGACATTGGTTAGAATTTATTTGTGACAATGAGTTCAAGATCTAATACCATCCAAGAAAGCCAATGTAGTTGCTGACACCTTAAGCCGGAAGATAATTTTGACATTATTAATTTTGGCAAGCAATTTGGTAGCAAATTTTGAAAGATCAAGGATTGAGCCTATCAAAAGAATTGACTTGCTCAACTTCTTTGCAGCCTATGAAGCTCAACTCACTTTGAAGGAAAAGATCATACTTGGTCAGAAGGAAGATGTCGATTACCTCAAATTCAAGGCAAGTATTGAGAATAATCAAAGAATCAATCTACTGTTGAAGGGTGACAAAGTAATCTATCAGGATGAAAGGTTATGGGTGCCGAAGGAGAATCAAGTTGAAGTGCTTGCTAATGCGCACAATTTAGGCTACACTATTCATCCTGGGAATAATATAATATACCTAGGCCTCAAGAAAACATTTTGGCGACCAAGAATGAAGAGAGACATAGCAGAGTTTGTATATAATTTCTATTCATATTCATTAGTAAATGTTGAACATCAGAAGCTTGATGAACTTCTTAAATCACTGAAATTACTAGAACAAAAGTGTATATACATAATGATGGATTTTGTGATGGGTTTACCCTATGTAAGGAAAGTGCAGATGCAATATAGGTGATATTCGATAGACTGACTAAGTCATCACACTTCATACCCATTAAGCAAGTTAATTCAGTCAAGAAACTGGCAAATATCAATATTAAGGAAATCATCAAACTCCATGGCATTCCTAAGATTATAGTGTCAAATTGAGATGGAAGGCTTACTTTAAGATTTTGGCGGGCTGTGCAGCAAAATCTAGAAACCAACTAGGCTATGAGTACAACATTCCATCCATAGATAGACGAACAGATTGAGTGAGTGAATTAAACATTAGAAGATCTGTTATGTTTATGTATCTTAGATTTTGGCGAGAGTCAGGAGGAGCATTTAGCATTAATGGTATTTTCTTATAATTACAATATCTAGTCTAGCATAAGGATGGCACCCTATAAAGCATTATATGGCAGGAAGTGTAGCACACATTTAGCTTGGACTGATGTGGGTTATACAAAATTATATAGTTCTAAATTGGTTGAAGAAACAAATAAAAAAGTATAGCTCAATAAGAAAAGGATGTTGGTAGCATAAGATAGAAATAAGAAGTTTCATGACTCTAGAAATCGATAGCTAGAATTTTAGGTAGATGATAGAGTCTATTATAAAGTCAGTCCTATGAAAGGCATACAAAGATTTGGAATTCTGGTAAGCTATGCCCATATATGTAGGACCATTCTATATATCAGCTAAGATAGGCACATTAGCATATAGACTTGAATTGCCATAGAACTTCTCAATTGTACACAATGTATTTCATATGCCTTCCTCAAGGAAGTGTTTAATGGATCCAAGCATAACAAATTCAGGTAGCCACAATTGAGTTGCATCTATACTTTACATATGTAGCAATGCCAATGAAGATCATGGGGAGATATTTAAAATAGTTAAGGAATCATAACATTCCTATAATTAAGGTTCAGTGGCAGAATCACACCGTTGAAGAAGCAACTTGGGAGAGATAGGAGGAAGTATGAAAGAAGTACCCATAGCTATTTGAGTAGACAGGTACTTCACTGTATCAATCCTATTCCTATGTCATTTTATTTTATTAAATAGTGTCAAGGGAAACACTTCTTTTAAGTAGGGGAGCTTGTAATAACTCATGGTTGTTACTTGAATTTTAATCCCCAATCAAGCTTAAGGACCTAACCATTAGTCTTAAATTATCTTAAGATCAATCCCTATAGTTTTGGTGAAAATTAGAAGTTAATTGATGAAAATCAGGATTTGGATTAATTAATTAATTTAGAAGTTAAGATAATTATTTAAACCCCAAATAAAAATTTTGACTTCATTTTTTTATTCCTCACCCCTAAATTAGTAAATAGTAAAATTTTATCATTTTTTTGAGGTTGTTTGGATGATATTTGAATCTATTATATTTATATTGCTAATTAAATATTTAAATATTAATTATTTAAATTATAGGATCATTGGAATAAAGATCAAATGGTGGAAGATTCATCTGTCTGTCGATCAATTGATCGATCAGATGGATGGGATTTGTCGAACCCACCCATTGCTCACACAGGCCCGAGGCTTGGGATGGACCATGAATGGGCTTGTCCTCGAGCTATCATCCCCATGGGCGATGCCCGAGGGATGTGATGCTCTGAATCAAGGGCAAGGCCATTAATTTGTCCAATTAAGAATGTAATGGGCTTGCTCCAACCTTTGTTTTGACAATCGAGAACAAGCGGGGTCGCTCAAGCGGTTAGGGCTCGTTTGACGACCAATAGAAATCGAGGCAAGCGACCGATGGACCTTCAGATGGTGCTTGATATGTACTCATCTTCCTTAGTATTCCTTTGTAATTGGATTTATAAATATTTTGTATACCTATTTCACTCCCTTACTACCAATCATTGAGCTTCGATTGGGTCCAATTGAGCCCAATTGAAGCCCAAAATGCATCAAAGCTATAGTCCTCAACAGTACCCTGATACCCACTGAATTCAATTTTATTGATCTATTATGCAATCAGTTTATCTATTCCATTGTATTGTGAACATTTATTAGGCTTCAATTCAACTCGATTGAGTCCGATTGAACCTTGTTCGGTCGACGGGTGAATAGTGATTTTTAATGCACCAAGGAATTCTGTATCTTAGTATCTAATGCATCATGTGATATAGCATTAAGGAAGGCTTTGACTAGGAATATAAGAGCTATTTGAAAGGTCTTTACAAGACCTTTCAAATGATGTAGGGATCGCCATCTTAGGACCAGCAGACGTCGGGCTGCTTAATGCCTTAGCCGAGCCTCGTCGCTCCCGATAGGGAAGGGCTTAGGATTAGTGTAGCGCCCCGCCCTATCGCCGCACACAAAAGACAAGTAAGTATAACTAACAGATCAGCGGCAGAGTGGTGCGCTACTCGGGGAAATTAGTATCTCCCCGAATAGACTAAAAGACTGAGCCACACTGAAGACAGCTGACTAGAACCTAACAGTAAGATCGTGAGTCAATACTTAAGATAAGAGTAGATTACTTGTCTTAAGTATTAGACTAATATGTACATTGGATTTAAAAAGATAAATATGAATCCAATATACGTTATCAATATATCAACATTTCCAGTATGCTGATCACATCACAATACTAAGTATAGTAGCATAATAAAGTGCAAAAGCTAAAGCAAAACATCCATGAAACATTCATTACAGAGCAGTAGTAAGCATTCGTCTCAGAAAAGAAAAGTAAAATATATCCAAAATTATTACAAACTGATTTAAAAGAGGAAAAGTAAAGTCTATCTGAAGTACTAAAAATAAAGCAGTAAGAAAAAGGTAGAAGATTGATCCACTAAGGCTCCACATACTCCTCCTAGATCTCTTGTAAGTCCTCCTGCCCTATCTCTACAAGCTGCTCGGGATCTAGCAAATTGCTGGATCCCGAAAGTACCCCGTGCTATACAAGAAGTCTAACACATTGCAACTAACTAAGCAATTCTAAAGTAAATGCAATAGATAGTAAAGTAAATATGACTGTAGAAAACAACAGTATAGGCACTATGTAACTGAAACTATAAAGAATAAGCAAAGTAAAACTGCATCAAACCTGAATACTGAAAGTAAACAAAAATATCAAATGCTCAGAAATTAATGTGAATTGTCAAATGCTGTACTATATGTCACTGGAATGATGCAACCAAATATGCCACAATACGGTATGCCACGGTATGTAATAGAACTATCACTAAAAGGCTATGAGTCGTACGGTCCAATATATACATACACTCAGTTGGGAAGATAGTATGGTGATGCCGATGCATCCTGAAATTCCCCAGTCTATATATGTAACATTTTATAACCCATAATTTGTCACTGATACTCATATGTCACCACTGAATCATTGTCATACTCATGCTCATATTTATGCATATGCTTCTATTATATATGAGGAAATCCAAAAATCCATAAGGCCATAAATATAGATGATGAATTCAAGGTCTCCACTATGCAGAATCTCGCTAAAAGGATTCTGACTCCTAGCTTCTAGAGTGACAATTGGTTAAATTTGAAGATTTAGTTAAAGATTATTAGATGGGATGATTGTATACACATATTTAGCATGTTTGCTAGAAAGGTGGTTCTTATCACTTAGTTTGATTATGCCACCCTAACGAAGCGATCTTCACTAGAAGGCATCGCCCATTGGCGATTTGTATCTCAAGCTAAGTCAGTAAGATGCCCGACTTACAATCACACTCAGTGTCTTAAAGAAGGTGATTCCAATTACTTAGTTTGTTTGAGCCACAATTATTGAAATGATCTTCGCTAGGAGGCATCGCCCGTTGGCAATTTATATTTCAATCAAACTAAGGAATGAGTACCTATTTAATACACTCTTAGTCTTGGGAGATTTACTTTAACAGGATTGTATTCATCTAATTCCTTAGGATAGCACCTGCTCATAAGTCCACATTAGAGTGAATCAACCAATTCTGAATACTACTGAAGAAAATCAGTACTATGGGTATGCCAAATTACACCAACCAATAATCTAAATTCTTACAATTCTATTTAATTAACTCGGATTTATCAAGACTATAAATGCCTAGGCTAAGTAGGTAGGTACTATATAAGGCTCCAAGAAAATGTAATCAAGGATCACTCAATATAGATTCTACCACAAGGAAAGGTGTCATTCTAATATCTTAAGTGATTCCTACCACGAGGGGTTAAGATCAACTTCTAAGGTTAAGGGATCATATAAGCTTCTACCTTAATGAGTTATATAAAATTCTCTTACCTCAATGTATATTTAAATTTAGGTCTTTAAAATATTTCAGTGATAATCTTATGCTAAGATACTTAAGATCTCATACCCTTAATTCTAAGGCTAACACTTTAAGTTTTACTTATCATTTAGATTTAGAGTGATCAGATCAGATAATTAAGTCATCTAATCATAACTAATTCTAAGATTATGAGATTTAAATCAAAGATGTTATTAGAGTTAGATCACTTGTTCAATCAATATGGTTTTATTAATCTTATTATGCTAATAGTCTAATTTAAGAGAAAATCAAGGATCTAAAGTTTAGATTTAGATTTAAGTAATCACATAGCTTTATTATTAACCTTAACATGTCTAATCCAAATGTTTAAGATCAATACCAAATCAGATGCATTATTAGAATAATGTTAATTGCATTATCTTGTAATCAAGTCACTTTAGTTAAGGTTTAAGGATTTGGATCTTAACTAAGTAGAATAGAGTTTGACCCCAACTCATATCTAGTTAAGATCAAGGGTTTATTTATAGATCAAATATCAAATCAATGAATTAGGTATGAATTATTGGTGGCAATCTTAGACCTAGATCAAGTATTAATAGCTTGATCAAAGTCTTAAGACTTCTTAGGGTTAATTAAGAGGTTTAAGTTCTCCATCTATGATTTATTCAATTTATACATCATAACTTTGTATACATAATTTAAATACATCTAGCTTACTGATATGGATCATATTAATAAAAATATTTCAAAAGACAGAAGGTATTTAGTACTAATCAAACCCTAAACCAATCCAAAAGGATTAGCACATAATTACAAATCTAACCATCAAAATTTTATGCAATTTGGCACATAAATTCTAATTTACTATACAATTAATCAGAGACTAAGTTTGCTAAGATCCAATATATATAAACCCTAATTTTCATTAATCATGGTTTGAGAAGATTAAGGCATAAGCTAAAGTACAGAGATCAAAAAAATAAACTACTTAGCCTATTCATTCTACTCATTATAAACAAACTAATGACACCCTAAACATGCATTTTGGTTAAGTATAATTTCTAATCCATCCTAATTAAGTTCTACCATAATTAGGTTAAAACAAAAAAATCAAGCCATTAGATGTTTAATATTATTTTATATTCTTATTCCTGAGAATTTTTTGATCAATTTCATATATAATATCATAGGATTTGGATCAGTGGATTGAAAGTTATTCAACTAATTTATTCTGTATTTTTCCAATTTAATTTTCCTATGATTGGATTAATTGGATTATTTTTTTCCTTAAAAAAATAAATCCAATTAATAGTATTTATTTAAAATGGGCTCAGCCCATTGGTTTGAGAAGTTCTTTATCTTCGCCCTGAGTCCTCTTGACAGGAGCCACTCCGGAAAGCCCTAGAAGGCAAAATTCTTCGTCTAGAGCGCACGACTTGGCCTAGGGTCAATTGAGAATCGATCCCCTAGCCGAGACGCATCGATAGACACTTGAAGCCCCCTGTGAGGTGGTCCGGATCGACCAGACCTTACTCACTCGAGGGCTCCCTTAATGGAGCTATTGTGGGGAGACAATTCTCCCCACAGAGGCCATGCCAAACCCAGGGCTCGATCCTTACACCTTCAGGGAGGTGAGACAGATCGAAGCTCTCTGGTCCGAGGGCCTGAAGTGGGCTGGAACACCGGGACCATACTCACCCAAGGCATTCCTTAAGGGACTTAGCCCGATCGATCGATTCGATCGACCAGGGCTAGCTTAAGGTGCAATTATGATAGCATTAGGTTGTAGTCAACAATACGTAGCAATACGAGTCAAAAGAAGGAAGGTTTGAGCTTCATTGGCTTGAAACCGACAAGTGGGGGAACCTGGTTTGACGGGGGACTTGCAGACAATGCAGGAGACAATGCCGTGCTCACTATGCTTCCTAAGATTTCTCTAAGAGTTCTTGAATGCTATGAGACTCTTCTATCAGTGGTAGGCATGCCTGAACGCATGGGAAGCTCGGACAGACAGCAATGGAAGCTAGGAAATGGCGGCAGGTAATTCAGCTCTAATTGATCACCAAAGGATCATAAGGTAAAATACTGAGGCTATTTATAGCCTCAGCATGGAATGCAAAAGCTTCCAGAGCCATTGTCTTAGGCTGGGGAGACCAAAGGGGTCGTGCCATGGCTGAGCTCTCAAATTTCCAATTCGAGCTCGGCCAAGCCACAAGGCTCGATTGGGGCTCCAATGCGTTTCAGGAGAGGCCCCAACGACTTGTTGAGGTGGATGAGGGACTAGGGGATAAGCGAGGCAGCTGGCAGTACAGGTATTCTTCCTGTAAGGTGAGTGAGTGAGTGGGGATGAAGATCCACAGTTGCAGGAGGGTGTGGAGCCGTCTGATTGATCGATCGAAAAGACGCGACAGTCCTGATCTTCCAGATCCTAATGTCCGAATTATATTAAATCTGTGTTGTAGGATCTTACGGGTTGATCTAACGGCAGATCCACGGTTCTGCGAGATCTAATCCTTGCTGTTGGATTAATATAACGAATGGCGGATACGATGGAAGCACCGTTGTCAAGCGACCTGGGCTCCACAGCGGATTGCCCGTGGTTCGCACGGGGGATCGCAGCCGTTAAATTAGTTAAAGGTATAAATGCAAATTTGAATTGTTGGAAGCCTTAAAATGCAATTAGACTATTTTAATTAAATGTGAATTATGACCTAAATGATATCCAAATTATACCAAACTTTCACCCCTAGCTAATTTGGGGGTGAGGAATTTAAAAATATATTTAGATTTTAATTCCAAGATCAAAATATTTTAAGTCTAATATAGGGCATCTAGATTGATCAAAATGCAATTATAGACTTAGGGTAGTCCAATTGACTTTAAATTTTCAGAATAGGCTCAACTTGATGTTTTACAAGCAATGATATTAAAATTAATGAGTTATTAAGCTATATATTATTAGGGTAACAAATTAGGGTTGTTACAGACTCCCCCACTTAAGAATGATGTCATCCTCGACATCATCTCAAGAGATAAGACAAACATGCTGAAATTTTAGAGAAATAAAAGTATTATTTAGAAAGTTACGGGTACCTGAATTTTCAAAGAGACTGGGATACTTTCCTTTCATATCCGCCTCTTTGTCCTAAGTAGATTCTTCTAAAGAGCAATTTCTCCACTGAACCTTTGCCATTGGGATCGAGCAATTTCTCAGCTGCTTTTGATCATAAGCTAAGATCTTTGGCTCCTCAGCATAAGAAAGATTTGATTGGAGAGACACCGCTGGAAGTTGAATTAGATAAGATGGGTTACGAAGACATATCCGTAGAGAGGAGATGTGGAATGCATTATGGACTGCAGAGAAATCTTCAGGAAGCTGCAATCGATAAGCTACAAAACCAATCTTCTATAGGATTTCAAATGGTCCGACGTAGCGGAGACTTAGCTTCCCAGCTACACCAAAATGATACACGCTTTTCATCGGACTAACTTTAAGATACACAAAATTTCCAACCTCAAATTCCAGAGTATGATGATGGGCATCATGATACTTACTCTGGTGTTCTTGAGCTGCTTTGATTCTCTACTAGATCAGTTGAATCTTACGATTAGTCTCATCAGCTAATTCTAAACCATATAGCTGAACACTGCCAGTTTCAGACCATGCTAAAGGAGTACTGCACTTCCTGCCATACAAAACTTCATATGGAGCCATGCCAATACTTGCCTTAAAACTATTGTTGTACGCGAACTCTGCGAGAGGAATATGATCTTCCCAGAAGCCTTCAAAATCCAAAATGCAGAGATGAAGAAGATCTTCCAAAATTTGTTTGACTCTTTCCATTTTACCATCTGTTTGAGGATGAAAAGTAGTGCTCATGGCTAGAGTAGTTCCCAAGTCTTGATGCACTGCTTGCCAGAATTTAGAAGTGAAATGGCTATCTCGATCAGATACGATCGATCTGGGAATTCCATGGAGTTTGATAATTTCCATGATATACAACTTTGCTATATTTTCCACAGAATTAGTTTGACGCATAGGAATGAAATATGTTGATTTGTTCAATTGATTGACAATGACCCATATTGAATCTGGACCAGATCTTGATTTGGGTAAACCCATAACAAAATTCATAGAAATATCGAACCACTTCCATTCAGGAATTGCCAGAGGATGAAGAAGTCCTTCAGACTTTTGGTGTTCGGCTTTAACTAAGTTACAAGCACGACACTTGGCTACAAAGTCAACCACACTTTTCTTCATTCCAGGCCACCAGAATGATTTCTTCAGATCTTGATACATTTTGGTACTGCCAGGATGTACTTGATAACTAGAATTGTGACCTTATACTAGAATCTCTTGATTTAGGATTTGGGGATCCATAAACGATCTCCTTGATATTTTACAGTACCTAAAAGATGAAGATAAAAGTGACGACTACTTTCGATGTCCACTTTAAACTTTAGATAGTCTTCATCCTTGGTTTGAGAGATAGAGACATCATGATGAAATATACGTTCGACTGAACTCATGGTTATCAGTGTGCTTAGCATAGCACCACGCACTGGCCTGATTTTGAGCTTTTGGAATTCTTCTTCCAGAGAACTTAAAAGTATCACAGAAGATAGATCAGCATGACGACTGAGTGCATCTGCTACCATGTTTGCTTTTCCTGGATAATACTGGATGCTTAAATCATAATCACTTATTAACTCTAGCCATCTTTGTTGTCGGTAATTTAGCTCACACTGGGTGAAGATATACTTTAAGCTATGATGATCGGTGAATATGGAACACTGGACACCATAAAGATAATGACGCCTGATTTTCAGAGCAAAAACTACGAGTGCTAATTCAAGATCATGGACAGGATAGTTCTTTTCATGTGGTCTTAACTGATGAGATGCATAGGCTATAACTTTTCCTTCCTGCATCAGCACACATCCCAAACCTATGCCAGATGCATCGGTATAGACTTGGTAGTTAAGACCTTGTTTTGGTAAGGTTAGAACTGGTGAAGAGGAAGGAGCATCTTTTAATGATTGAAACACTTTCTCACATTCTGGACCCCAGATAAATGGTACTGCTTTTTGCGTCAACTTTGTGAGAGGGGATGCAATTTGTGAGAAACCCTTAACAAATTTTCTATAGTATCCTTCTAGTCCTAAGAAACTCCTGATATCGGTCATGGATTTTGGTTGTGACCAATCTTGCACTATGCTTACTTTGTTTTGATTGACTTTGATTCCTTAAGAGTTAACGACATGACCTAGAAAAGCGACTGAGTCAAGCCAAAATTTGCATTTGGAATACTTAGCATATAGCTTGTGGCTTCAGAGTTCTTCTAGTACTAATTATAGATGATTCTCATGATTTGTTTTACTTCGCGAATAAATCAGAATATCATCGATGAAAATGATGATGAATTTATCTAGATAAGCTTTCAACATGCACTGCATTAAGCCAAAGGATATTACCAAAAATTCATAAAGCGGGTTCTAAACGCTATTTTCTCCACATCTGAATCTTTAACTCGTAATTAGTAATATCCATATCACAAGTCTATCTTTGATAAAACCTTAGATCCAGATAACTGATCGAATAAGTCATTGATACGAGGTAGAGGATACTTATTCTTGATGGTTACCTTATTTAATTCCCTATATTCGATGCACATTCTCATCTATCCATCTTTCTTATTTATGAACAAAATTGGCGCTCCCCAAGGAGATGAACTTGGGTGAATAAGACCTTTCTCCAACAGTTCTTGAAGTTGCTTGTTCAATTCTTGAAGTTCTTTTGGCGCCATACGATATGGAACTTTTGACAGCGGTTGAGTTTCGGGAATTAATTCAATTGTGAATTTTACTTCTCTAACTGGAGGAAGACCGGGTAGGTCTTCAGGGAAAACATCAAGAAATTTACAAACTATACGGTTCTCAAAAATAGGCATGACTTCTTTCTTCTCTCCCAACATCATTATGAGATACGCATCGTATCCCATCCTGACTAGCCTTTCTGCTGTCATTGCATTGATCAGCGACGCTTGGGTGCTAAATCTTCCCACGAATGATTTTGATTTCAATCCACTGCCCAAAGTTATTTTTTTTTTTGGCAATTAATTGAAGCACCATGCTGGATTCATGCCTAGGATTATATCAAAGTTTGAAATAGGCAATACAATTAATTTAGCCCCATAATTTTGTTCACCAATAGGAATATCTACATTGCAGAATTGTTGAGACTACATACCGGCTCTAGAAGGCAACTTGATGCTCAACGAGTTAGCTAATCAATGGGTTAGTAGCTTAAGAGTTTTAGCCCAATTTTCTGATACAAAGGAATGACTTGCTCCCTATCAAAAAGGATGTTACACATTTTATCATTTATTGATATGGTGCCTATGATTAAGATGACTTAAAAAGAATAGCTACTCAAACATTTAAAAATATTGAAATGGTAAAGACTGATTACTGAAATAGTAAGAATTGAATAAAAATTGATTTAAGGCATACCTGAAACCACATCGTTTTCTTCAGGAGCAGAGGCGGGAGTTAACATGTATACCCTTGTCGGTGCTGAGGGTTGTTTGTTCTAGGGCCTCTGACCCTGACGATTATAGTTCAGATTTTATGCCAGTACAATTGCTTTAGAGTTCGTAGTGGTAGTTGGCATTATAGCTGGAGCAGGCTCACGACTATTCCTTGGTTGTGCACAAAATACTTGTTTATGACAAGAGTGATTGATGAGCACTCCATCGATTGTGTTCCTCTCATTGCATTCAAAATAGCGATGTCCTTTACGACCACAAGTAAAACATACACCACTGAAGTGGTAGTATTTCTCGTACAGATGCATTTGTTTGCATTCAAAATTCTGAGGTTGGGGTTGTGTGGTTTCCATGTTATAGACTTTTGCCACCTTATGATGGCCAAAACGTTCCTTCCTCGGCTGCATTACTATTGCCTTCCTTTTTCGGCCCAGTTGACCTTGGAATCCTTCTTGTAGATGGGCTGCCTCGATTAATTCAGTCAGAGTCTTGATCTGATGAGATACTGAGTAGGCTTTAATAGAGTCTCTCAGACCTTCAGGAAATATGGCATCTAGATGCTTCCATTCTAACTAGATCCAGAATGAAATGTGACAATCTCTGAAATTCATGCTCGTAGTCGAACACTAAATTATTGCCTTGTGTGAGATGGAAGAGTTCATCCTCCAGAATTGCTTGAGCTGATGCCAGTATAAACACTTCACGGAACACTTCCAAGAGCATATCCCAAGGAATGTCCTCTACTTTAAAATCAGCAAATCTATTATTCCGCTCGTTCTCCCACTAGTACTCAACTTCTTCTCGGCCATCTTGAGCCAGTTCACTGTGTCCATAGTATTCAGCACTCCATTGAATGTAGGAGTTCAGAGATGAAGGAAACTATGTAAGATTCCATCGCCCGTATAATGGGAAGACAAGGAGAATCCTGATGGGGGTGAAAGTTGCTGTCTAATCTAGAGGATAAGAGCACGTGTCTCTTGCACATGTTTCGCATTGCTATCTATTACGGCCTTCAATAAACTGGCCATAGGGTTGGACTCCTTAGGTCTGCCTGATGATGCAATTGTATTCTTAATTGGAGTAGGAGCAAATGGGGAGCTAGAATTCATGACTGCAAATACAAGTATGAACTCAAAAATATAAAATTTTACTATAATTTCATTCATTAATTTCTTTCTCAAAAGAGAAGATACATGGATCCACAAAACATGTAACTGAGATGAAAGAAAATGACATAATAAGATCTCTAAAATCTAGTTACAATATTCTATCTAAAAGGTAGCACAGAAGTCATCATATGTGACTATGTGGCTCCTCTGAGCTAATCTCCTATATACCCAATACCACCAATGACCCGCTGATTCCCTCAGTAGGATCTCTATGATCTTTAAGCGATACTCCTTCGGACAGGCTATCTCTCGAAGTGTGATAGTAACGCGATCCAACCATTCTCTGGAGAGTGCTGAAAGACTGGTGCCTCTAAAGGATGAATTGATAAAAATTTTATCTAGCACCTCAACTCCTCGAGGTGACACTTCATCGATGACCCTTCCGTAGATTTGGCCATCTCGAAGGTTATCTATCCAGTAGTCGTCAAATCTCCTAAGGTAGAACCAAAATACTGACTACGAGTATTCCATCCCTAAAATAACTCAATTTTATAAGTATTTCATTTTATCATTACCTTCAAGTTCGTTCAAATCCTAAAATGTCAATTTTTTTTTTTGATATTCAGAATAGGCATAGTTTGAATCAAGTTATTATGTGCATTAATAATTTATGGTTGCTTAGATTCAAGGCTTAAGGAACTAATGGAGGAAGGCAAGGTTACGAACTTACTACACCTAAAGAAGTGAAAGCTGAAGGTTCACTACTATAGCTTATCTAAGGAAACTTGCAATTGATGGAATCTAGATTAATCAAAGACTAGCAACATTATTAGAAGAGGTCTAAGTATGTGGGAGAGGAAAGGTTACAAGCTAAAGGTTTTAGTTCATTAAAGGTTGTAGGTTATTGAAGCTTAGAGGAGACCTAATTCACACTAGTGAGCTAAGGATCACTATTATTCAATTGCTAGAGCGATTAAAGTAAAGATTAGGAGCTAAAGGGAATGATTGCTTAGTTTATTTCTAAGTGTTGGCAACTTGATCTAATAGGTTCACATCCTATAAAGAGATACGTGCTAAGGTTAAATAAACTCATTAGAAAGGTTAGCTAGCATTTAGAGTTAAAATCAAATCAAGGCTTCACTCCTACAATAACTTCTCCTAATGTTAAGGCTTGAAATTACTAGTTTACTAACCTAAACAAAGCATCTAAATATTCTAATCCAATTCTTAGAAATTAAACTAACATAAATGATTAAATTATATGATAATGCTTGTTGTCTAAGGGATAAAACACCTTATTAAGCAAGCTAATAAACATGTAAAATTACATTTATGAAGGAATTAGGGAGCTAAAAACCCATGTTGTTTAAATAGTGTCCAAATATAATTATGTTTACAAATATGATATCCATATATCATAAATAAAAGAATGACACTAAGTAGGTCAAAATAGGAAAACATTGGAAATTAGGGTTTTTGGGACTCCTAATTAGGACTAAAAATGTTTATGGAAATTTGGGTTCAAATTCTAAATTGAATTATACCAATATATTTGTCTCATTTTTCTGAATAAAATGATATATAGTTTCATATAGTTTGGATAAGTATAACTAAAGTTACAAAAGAAATAATATTTAAATTAAATTAACCTTATTTAAAAATTTATCAATGATAGGTTTAAATAGCTGGCACAAAAAGTTAGAAGCACAGATTTTGGGACACAGCTGACATGAAAGCTGACAAACGACACTGACCAGAGCACCATAAGTGGGTCCTTGCGTGACGGTGGAGCCATCCAAAGGCCGACACATACGCACGCTGAACCTGGTGTAGACCGAGCGGGATGGCATAGTTCGCACGTGGTTCGCTTGAGGGAACTTCACAGTGTCGTAGTTCGGTTGAGCAGTGCACTGTGCATCTTTCTACTCTGACGGAGCCTGGGAAGGAGCAAAATAGAGCACACATAGTTTTTCAACCCGGCGGTCTTGTGAGGAGTGCAACCTATCGATCGAGAGCTAGTGCCGAGCTATAGTCGTAGAACCTAAAAGCCCAAAGCCACATGCTTCCTACCATCCCTAATTTAAGAGAAGAAGATGGGAGGGTTGACTAAGGTTAGAGTTTGTACAATTATAGAGGGGATCAAATCTAGCCCTTCTAAGCTCAATTTAACCTCAACTCCCTAACTATTAAACACTATGCATGAATTCTTAGATATGGACAATCAACCATTGCATGAAAGAAAGAGATTAGGGAAATAGGGTGACTACCTTACTCCATTGCTGACAAGCTGAAGTGGGTTAGGTTGCTGCTATAAATTGACTTCTTAGGAAAGTGCCGCCTCTCCTTACTCGCTCAAAGACTCGGCATCCCCAAATGAAGAAAATGGGGGATTAAATTGGGGCTAAGAGGACGCAACTTGGTGAGACGTATGCCTCTGCCAACCACAATTGGCCAAAGTACAGGGACACACAGGAACTGATCATGTCCATCAGATCAGACACGCGCTTGCCTATTGTTCGATCCATATCCAATAGTGCTCAACGTTTAGATGGAACCACGCGGTTGTCTTGTGCGTTGGACTCGTGCACGGGATCTGCGCGGTCCAGCCTCTTAGCTGTTAGGATTAATTATTATATATTTAAATAGTGTAAATTAATTACTTTAATTAATTAATTAATTATACTCAATTAATTACTCAAAATTAAATAATCAAACAGACTAAAAAAAATCTCAAAAATTCATCCTTACCTAATTGAGGGGTGAGAAACTCAAAAATGAAATCAAATTTATTATTGAAGGTTAATTTAATTATCCTAATTTTTTGAGTATTTAAATATTATTTAAATATTTGGAGAAATTTTGTCAACTTCCAAACATTCCCAAAATGCCATCCCTAGCTAATTGGGGGTAATATGTCTAATGGAGAACTTCTATTTTGATTTTGAGGTCAAAATAAAATAGGTATTTTCAGATTTATTAAAATAATCAAGAATATTTATCAACCACAAATGATCTCTAATTTCATTAAACTTGAGGTGAAGGCTCCTAATATTATTCTAAGAGTACAAGAAGTGAAATGGAGCTAATTAGGCTTCTTATCAAAGGGTAACAACACTAGGTTATTACAGACTCCCCTCTTTGAAAGAAGTGTTGCTCTCAACATCCAATGAATAAAAATACTAAAATGCACAAAAAAATACGAAAGAAATATGAAAGAACTTAGACAAACTGATTAAGGAAAAACTTTGGGAACTTCTTGCGAATATCCTCATTTTTTCCCATGTGGTTACTTCAACTGAATGGTTCTGCCAGTGGACTTTAAACATAGGAATACTGCAATTCCTCATGTGCTTGAGATCATGTCCCAGAATTGCAATAAGTTTAACGATGAAAGTTAAGTCGGGCTACAATTTGATTGCTGAAATCTGAACCTGCAGACTTGGATCAAGCAAGCACCTTTGTAATGATAAAACGTGAAACACATTATGCGCAGCTAAAACATCTTCTAGTAACTCCAACCTATACGCATATTTTCCAACCTTTCCAATCACTTTGAAGGGTCCCAAATATCTTGGACTCAGTTTTCCTGACACACCTAACCTTAGGCACGCTCTCCAACTTGGAATTCAAATGGGCAAAATAAACATCATGATATTTCTTCTGTCTATACTAAGCTACTAATATATTGCGCTTAACCAGAAGAACATTTATATTAGTCTTCTTGATCAATTCAGAACATAAAGCTGAGAATCCCGTACCTCTGTCCAAGCAACAAGAGCCTTCCATAAAGTGCTTTATAAGGAGCCATGCCAAAATTGGACTGATAACTGTTGTTGTAGGCAAACTTAGCTAAGGTGAGGTGATCTTCTCTTGATCCACAAAAATCAAAAACACATAGATGCAAGAGATATTTTAAGATCTGATTAACTCTCTTAGTTTGACCATCAGTATGGGGATGAAAAGTAGTACTCAAGGTTTCGTTTGACCCCAGGTCTTATTAAACAGCAAACCAAAATCTAGAAGTAAATCTACTATCTCTATCTAAGAAAATACAGTTTGACTCAACATGCAGACAGATGATCTCCTTAATGTAGAGCTTGGCAAACTTCTCTATAAAATTGGTTTGACGAATTGGAAGGAAATAAGATGGTTTGGTGAGTCTATCGACAATCACCCAAATTAAATCAGCACCATATCTACTCTTAGGCAAACCCATAACAAAAATCTATGGAAATATTGAACCACTTTGATTCATGGATATCTAAGGGCTTGAGAAGTCCACCAGGCATCTAATGTTTAGCTTTAACTAAGGAAAATGAATGGCACTTGGAAATGAAAATAGATATATCTCTCTTCATGCCAAACCACCAAAACATCTTCTTTAGATCTTGATACATTTTATATTTATCAAGGTGGACAATGTAACCAAAGTTATGGGCTTCAGATAGTATTTGCAACTACAGGTTTTTGGAATCCATAACCTAAATTTCTGTAATATCACACAGTCGGCATCAAGACATAACTCGGATCTCTTCCCATTATCGATATCAGAAACCAAATTGGAATAACCAGTATCTTCTTTTTGAGCTTCAAAAATCCTTTACATTAGAGATAATTATGACTGAATAGCAAATGACACTATGTGCAAATTAGCAGGTTTGATCAGCTTAATATTTAATCTTTCAAAATCTTCGATCAAAGATTAGTTGCTACAAAGAGAAGACAAAGTCGCTTTATAACTAAGGGCATCATCTACTATATTAGCTTTACCCAGATGATACTGGATTTCCATATTGTAGTAGTAAATTAAATCTAGCCATCTATGCTGATGATAGTTAAGTTCTTTTTGGGTGAAGATATACTTTAAACTTTGGTGATCAGTAAATATCTCAAACTTAACTCAGTATAGATAGAGTCTAAAAATTCTATAGAGCATAAACTACCCCTGCAAGTTGAAGATAATGTACAAGATAGTTACTCTCATTGGGTTTAAGTTGTCTAGAGGCATACTGTAGTGCCAAGCCCTATTGCCGCACGCAAAAGAGATAACTTAATCAATTCAGAGATGGAGCGGTGCGCTACTTGGGAAGGCATAACCCATCTCCCTGAATAGCTGTAACTAAACCACTGAAGGCTACTAACTCAACCATAAGAAGGGTTGAGAGCTAATACTTAGGATAATAATAGTACTTATCCTAAGTATTATGCTAATAAATAAATTAGAGTATGAAAGTAAGATGAGGAATCCAACTTATGTATAATAATATCAGCATTTCTAGTATGTCGATCACATCACAGTACTAAGTATAAGTAATATATAAATAGAGTGCAGAAGCTAAGCACACATCCAAAAATATTCATCATAGAAATTGAATTAATCATTCATCTCAGAAAAGAAAGAAAATACATTCAGAAATTATTACAAATGATTTACTAAATAATACTGAAATAAAGTATAAACACTGAACTAAAATAAAAATAATAAAGCTGAAATAGGATCTACTAGGATTCCACAAACCTCTCCTAAATCTCCCGAGAGTCCTCCTAACCTGACTCAACAAGCTGCTCAGAACCTATCAAATTGCCGGATCCCAAGAGTACCACATGATAAACAATAAGTCTAACACATCGAAACTAATCTAAATTGTTCTAATTACTAAATTAACATTTAAATAAAATAGAGCTGCAGAAAAACTATAAGAAAAAATTGCTAAAAATAGAAATTGCACAAAACTGAAGTGAAGTAAGATAATCTGTTACTGGATACTGAAAATGACTCAGAACAATACATGATCTGAAATTGAATAAATGACTTGTAAGACTAAGCGGCATGCCACTGAATTCATGTATCTGTATATGCCACCATAGTGTATGTTACTGATGTGCAACCAAAATATCATTTAACTACCATGGATATACAATCAAATTCCTACATTCATCATATTAGGAAATATAGTTTACTATGATGTCTGAACATCCTAAATTTCCTCTATTAATGTATGCAACATCTCATAATCCATACATAATCACTGATATACATACCCATGCTTATGCTCATGCTCACGTCTCTACACCACATTTCTTAAAATCCAAAAATCCCGAAAATATTTTAAAATCAGATAATGAATCAAATGTCTCCATTGTGCAGAATCTATCTATGTGGATTCTAACTCCTAGTTCTAGTTCAAATAACTTGTTTTACTTAGGATTTTACTTGAAATTATCAGTTGGAAAGATTGTATACAGATGGTTGTAAGTTTCCAAGAGCAGTGAATTTAGTACTTAGTCTGTTTATAACTGCACTTATCAAGGTGCACCAAGATAGGAGGCAGAACCCTGTTACAATTATTCTTCCCCAAACTAAAGATTTAGTTCACTGATTATAACCCTCTTAGGCTTGGATGATTTACTCTAGCGAGACTATATTCGACTAATCCATCGGGATATCCCCTGATCATAAGTCCACATTGGAGTGACTCAACCAATCCTGAATATTGTTGGAGTGACTTAGCACCATGAATATACATAATCTTAACCAACTAATAATCAGAGTCTTCAACAATTCTTTTTAACACTCACAGATTTATCAAAGCTATGAATCCTGACTCTAATTGGGTAAATCTTACACAAGGCTCCAAGGATGTGACCAAAAGGTCACTTAATATAAAATACTACCACATGGGAGAAATCTCATTCTAATGCCTTATATGTATTCTACCATAAGAGTTTAAGATCAACTTCTAAGGCTAAGGAAGAATCATCTAATTTCTTACCTCAAGGTTCAACAAAAGATCTTCCTACCTCAATGTGTTAACATTTATTAGGCTTTTTAAATATTACATTACACTCCTATAGCACAATTATCAAGATCTCACACCTCTAACATTTATGCTAAACTCTTAAGTTTTATTTGTTAAGCTTGGATTCATTTGATCAGATCAGATGGTTAGACCCATCTGATCACATCCTATACTATAATCGTAGAATAAAATCAAGTATTTTGTTAGGATTAGATCATTTTGTAAATCAATATAGTTTTATTATTATTCTTATGCTAAGAATCTTATATTAGAGAAAATTGGGGATCTTAAATTTAGATTCAGATGTTTAAATCACAGAAGTTCTTTTTTAACCTTAGCACTTCTAATTCAATGATTTAACATCAATCTAAATCAGATGCATTATTGGAACCATGTTAGTTGAATTATCTTTCAATCAAATTGATTTATTAAGTGATTAAGAGTTTATGTCTTAATCAGGCAAGTTAGGGTTTAATCCTTAGCCTTTCCAATTTAAGCCTAGTGGTTACTTTATAGGTCAATGACAAATCAATGTATTATTGTGTATTATTGATGGCAAACTTTAGATTTGAATTAAGTATTAGCTACTTAATCAAGTTCTTAAGATTTTAAATTTCATTATAGATTTAATATCAATTATATCAAATCAAGTGTTCAAGGTATATGAGAAAGGTTAATTACAATCATACTACTGTTATGAAAGCATAATATCAAGAAATTTTAGAAAATAGAGAGTAATTAGTGCTAATCAAATTCTAAATCATTCCAAATGGATTAGCACCTAATTACAAAACCAACCATCAAAAATTCATGAAACTTGGCATTTACATTCTACTTATTCATATGAACAATCAGAGACTAAGTTTACTAAATTTCATTGACTAAAAACCTAAATTTCATTAATCATACATATTCAAGATTAAGGTATAATTAAAAATACATTAATTAGAAGATTAATCCACCTAGTATATTCATTCTACAAGGCATAAGGAACACAATGGTAATTAAATCATGCAATTTAGTTAAGTATACATGCTAATCAATCTTAAGTAAGTTCTACAATAATTAAGCTAAATAAAAAAATCTAACCATTAAACGTGCAATACTATTTTATATTCTTGTTCCTCACATTTTTCTGATCGGATTAGTACATAATATAATAGGGTTTGAATTAGTGGATTAAAAGATATTCAAATAATTTGTTCTGCATTTTTCTAATTAAATATCCCTATAATTTGATTAATTGGATTATTTTTCTTAAGAAAAATAATTCCAATTAATATCCTTATTAATCCACGGGCTTGGCCCATTTCCAAAGCACACGAGTCAGTCGGGACCCGAGAGACCCGGAACTGTCACACAGTGCGGGTCACGGGTTGGCCTGACCCGCATAGTGAAAAACCTAATTGCTAATTCTCATGCAGCCAGACTATGGCATGACTAACTGAAGGTCACTACACCTTCACCATGACCAGACACACTGATAGAGACCCGAAGCCCCAAGTGAGGTGGTTTGGATCTGCCGAAACTTACAACCCAAGAACTTCTGCTATAGAGCTACTATGGGGAGTCAATTCTCCCCGTAGATGGCACAATTTGCTCTGGGTTTAATGTCTTTAGCTTCAGGGAGGTGAGATGGATCAAACCCCTAAGGTGGCTGGGTATGAGGTGGCCTAGATTGTTGGGTTCTTACTCAGGCCCATCCCCTTTTTCGGGACTTAGTGTGATGACCCCAATATCGAGTAGTAGCTAATCCCAACATCGGTGCATCACCACAGCATCTAATACTAGATTAAATAGAAGCTAACCCAAATCATTAGATGCTGTGTTTGGACAAAGATTTAGAAGATGGTTTTAAGTTAAGATGGAAAAAAAAATATATAGAAAGGACAATGCGTAAGATACATATGACAAATATGAATTCAAATATATATGATTAGTAGTTACAATTATAAGTATAAACATGATAATAATATGCACATACAATATGAGTAAGCATTATGAGATGTACGTACAATTCAATCACATATAAATCTAAATTTCATTTAAATATGCATCTAATTTCCAATTCGATATGCAACTAAATTCCATTTAAGTATGCAACTAAATTCCATTTAAGTACGCAACTAAATTCCATTTAAGTACGCAACTAAATTCCATTTAAGTATGCAACTAAATTCCAGTTAAGTATGCATCTAAATTCCAGTTAAGTATGTAATTAAATTCCATTTAAGTATGCAACTAAATCTCATTTAAGTATGCAACTAAATTCCATTTAAGTATGCATCTAAATTTCAGTTAAATATGCAACTAAATTCCAATTAAGTATCCATTCATCTAAACTAAGCATTTAAGTAAGCTTTAAATTCCAACATAAGAATAGTAATACAAAACACTTAACTTTAATTATTACATGCTAATTAAAATAGAGAATAAAAAAATAAATCTCTCTCTCACAATTTAACAAAAGGCAAGTAATTAATATTTATAAAGTGGAAGCAGTTATTAGCTTAAGCACTTTATTTAGCTCCACTAGCCTCCAAATGCACCTGATCTATCATATTTTGGCATTTAAATGTGATAGGGCAAAGCCAATAAAAAAAAGTGTAGTTAGACTAAACAGTCTAAGCACATTTTAAGATCAGGCTAAACATTTCATTAATCAATTTGGATATCACAACTAGTTACAATTTAAACATAAGCAATGGTACAAAATGAAAGCATATAAATATGGAAAGGAAAATAGACAATTATAAAGAAAGATAATTGAAGTAAAAGAATGAGTAAGAATATTCACAAGTATAGCCAATCTAGCCTGCAAATATAGTAAGGGTTAAGCATCCTAAATAGGCTAAAAAAATACTAAAGTGTGCATATGAAAGTTAATAAAATGAAGCATGTATATGTTCAATGAATTTATGCTAAGTAAGAAAAGTAAACAGTGAAGAATTTAAATGGAATTATAACAACATTCATTGCAATATAAATGAATTGTAAGTAAGTAAAGTGCAGTATTAAAAATATGGAAAGTGCAAAGTATAGTAATTGAAGGAAGATCTTAGACTATTAGTCTAAGATTCACTTAGTTTAGAACTATGGAAAGTAACATAGCTAAAATCTATGACGAGTCTTTACAGTTAGTAAGATTGTAGAAGATCTCATATTTTATTTAATTGAAGTTATTTTATGAAATTATTCATTCTACAGGGACTTACAGAATGAAGAGAGGAGTTAAACACGTCTATTTAATAAGTAAAGGAAAGCGAGATTTCAAATACAATAAATTCTCATATTCACCCTCTGAGAATATAAGGTCTCCTTATGTCTCCTAATTAGTTGCCCATGGCTACATCAATAATCAACCCCTATAGTTTTAATGTGAAAGTTTTATTTATGCACAATGTCTTACATGAGTGTGTCAAATGAAATAGGCTCAAAACTAGCAAGCATTCAAAGAAAATTTAATAATTGCAACTATGTGATATCCAAAGTTATCTAATTTTTAATGATCTCCTTAATGATTAGAGCTAATTGAGCTCCCAATTAACTTTGAGATATTGATCTCAAGTTAATTGTAAGTAATACTAGTAATTGGGGTTTTGAAAATAGTAGTTTCATTTCATTCTATAAGATGACAAAAATAGTTTATAAGTATAACAATACTAAAATGAAACTAATCCTATCCTTACCTTAAACCATAAGATTTGAGTAAGTTAACTAAATTGAGGTCTAGGAAACTAATTAATAAAAGGCATAGTTGAGTATACACTACAATTGAAGAAATTAAGAGTTAAGGTTCTATTCACTAAACTCATCTAACTAAGTTGAATTAGAAGGATCTCATTTAAAATCAACTACTAATTTAGCTAGGTTAATATAAAAGGAAATGTTTAAAGGAATAGAAAATAAGGATTTGTAAATTATAAACTCTATGTTTCCTAATAATTGAAGGTTAAGGAAATCAATAGAATTGCTAAGCTATTCTAATAAATTTAGGACTCCTATTACAAGTCCTTAAAGGATTTAAGTGAGGACTTAATAACTATGGTAAAGTGAATTAAGATTCAATCTAGTTACTTAAGGCTAGTCCTAATTGATTCATAACCTAGTACTACTTAAGCATTAAAGTTAACTACACTTAATGGATGGAATAAATAGATCTAAAGATCATCTATAAATCAAGATATAAATCAATCCTATAGTTTCTATCCTAAGGTTGAAAGATGAATCAAGCAATTTGTGAATGATTCAAGCAATTAAACTATGAGAACTAAGCTCAAAAACATAAAGTTAAAATTGACATAGGAAGTAATAAATGTGACATATTTGTTATCCTAAAGTCTTAAATACCTGAAACATGAAATTTAAGAAACTAGAAATTATCACAATAACACTAATTAAGGAGTCAAAAACCAAAAATCAACAATTATTGTCCAATGAAAATGATATATATAACTATGAAATCCTTATAGTATAAGGAGAAGAATGACACTAAGTAAGTCAAATTTGGACAATATTGGAAAATTAGGGTTCCGAGACTCCTAATTAGGGTTAAAAATATTTAAGAAAATTAAGGTTCCAATATTAAATTTGATTTCATATTATTATTCCTCATATTTTTGTGAGTTAAATGGACTATTTAAATACTAAATTCGAACTCCTAATGTTCAAGTTATGACAAACAAGATTTGAGATTAATTTATAATTAATTAATTAATCTTAATTAATGATTAAATAATACATTTATCAAAATAGAAAATAAATGTTATATTAGTGATCTATGCATTTTTGTAATCAAAATGGTATGTAATATTACATATTTTGGCTGTGTATAATTAAACTTTTGATTGAAATAAAATACTTAACAAATAATTTAACAAAATAGAATTAAATTAACAGTATTTAACATTATCAGCTGATGGCACAATTAATTAGGGCATGGATTAAAGAGTAGTAAATCGGCATGGAAAAACAAAACAACCACAAAATTAATGGCGGCCCAGAGAACTAGCCCGGCGCAGAATCCTGTATGTCCACCCGTCTGCACACGAGTGGACACCCCGACGGCACGGTCTGCTTACCCACGGGGACCGTCCCAGTTTTGGAAGAGAACCCAGGTCGCAAAAGAACCATGAGTTGGCCGCTCCACCCCAACACAGCCCAAAAAAAGGACCTACTAGGGTTAGGATTACTGGTCGAATCTAGGATCCTCGCAGTGCAACCCGTACGCCGGCATGCGGCCCTCACCTCGGCCGATGTACCGGACCCAAGTTCTTCATTTCCCGATGACTGAGGCCACCTCAGAATGAAGCCCTAGGTATGCCCCATCGGCTAAGATTAGGGTTAGGGTTAGCCAAGAACAGGGGAGATTAAATCGACTTCTACTGAGCTCGATTCAACCTCAAATCCACATTAAATAAATAATATAAAAGGATACTTAGACGATATAATCAAATAATGAAGAATAAAAATAGAATTGGGATAGATTTAAAGTTAGTACCTTGCTTCTAGGAGTCACACAAAGTAGGGCTAGGGTTTGCGTAGGAGGAGTTGTAGAAAATCGAGCGCTCCTTCAAGCTCCTGAAGCTCAGCCTAGTGATAAGGAGCAAAATGCGAGAGATGGGGACAGAGTAGGAGGTTAACGCCTCAGTATAGACAGCTGGAGGGTGAGGACCGTCGTACGCCTGCGCTGCAGGCCACACTTGGCAAGGATTTAAGGCCCTAACGATCGGCCGTTCGAACCATAGTGATCGATCGGACAATCCGATGTCAGCCAGACATTCCGAACGTCCGATCCTACTTAAGAATGATCTAACGGTGAATGTGGAAGGCACCGAATAAAATGAAATACGTAAATAAATATTAACTAATAAAAATAATTAAAAATATTAAAAATATAATAAAATTAATGTATATTTAAAATAATAAATTAATTAAACGGGCTCTAAAAAATCATAAAAATTTACCCTTATCTTATTGCGGGGTGAGGAACTCAAAAATGCAATCGGATTTTTGATTAGATGTCAATTTAATTATCTTAATTTTATAAGTATTTGAATATTATTAAAATATTCAAGAAAAATTTGATGATTTCTAAACACTTCCAAAATATCACCCTTAGCTAATTTTTGTGTGGTGAGTTCAATGGTGGACTCCATTTTTGATTCTAAGGTCTAAATAAATTAGGCATTCTTAGAATTTTCAGAAAACTAGGAAATGTTGGAAATTGTCAAGCGATCTCCAAATCACTTGAAAATTGAAATGTAGGCTCTTAATACTATTATTAGATTAATGAAAGAAGATTATAGTCAATTAGATCACTAATTGATGGGTAACAATATTAGGGTTGTTACACTTAGCCTAATTGATCAATTTGTTTGATTGAGGCTCGCTCAAAGGGCAATTATAAGT
This sequence comes from Gastrodia elata, assembly GCA_016760335.1. Taxonomy (NCBI): domain Eukaryota; kingdom Viridiplantae; phylum Streptophyta; class Magnoliopsida; order Asparagales; family Orchidaceae; genus Gastrodia; species Gastrodia elata. The sequence goes on along the minus strand of CM028676.1, from coordinate 19,515,225 downwards.
GTGATGGGTTTGATTTGACAATGTTGATCAATACAAATCAAATGGAGGAAAGCTCAAGCCTCATTAGCTCAGAGCTTGCAACTGAGGTAAGCTGGTTTGACTAGTAGAGAGTGATTCACTGGCAATTAAAAACTTCCATAATGCACAAGGGATCCTAAACACCAGGATTACCCACTATCAGTGGTTCGTAAAGCTCTGGATTCGCCTAGAGCAACTTGGCAGATCGATAATCACAGGAGAGCAGCAAAGAAAAATTTGAACTCAATTGATAAGCAAGTGATTCCACATGGGATTCTGAGACTATTTATAGCCTTAGTGAGGAAACAAGAAGGTTTTAGAGGCTTGAGCGAGCCTGACATTGACTCGAGAGCTCGGGCCATGGTCGAGCTCCCAATTTTTATAATGGGAGCTAACTCGGGGCCCGATAGGGCTAATATGCCATTGATGGAAGATCCCCAATGGCATGCTGAGGTGGAGGCATGAGTGGGGTACAAGCTTGCAGTCGAGTACGACATGTTTTTCCTATCGGGCATGCGAGCGAAGTGGGGACAATGATCCACTATCGCAAGGTCTTCAAATGTCATCTGATCGATCGATCAAATGGCGGAATGACTTGCATTAGCAAAATAACAATAGCCAATCGCAGAAGTGATCCATGCCGTAGGATCAATCAGGCAGATCTAATGGCAGATGTGCGACTCCGCGGATTCGGATCCTAGCCGTAGGATGCACAAAAGGAATGGCGGGATGGAACGAGGCTCCATTATCGTGTGACCTGTGCTCCATAGTAGATCTCCCATGGTTTGCACAACGAATCCCGATGGGTAAATCAGTTTAGGATTTATTTGCAATTTCAATTTATTGGGATCCCTTATGTGCAATTTATCCCATTTTAATTTAAATTGAATTATGGTCCAAATAACCTTTAAATATTACCAAACTTTCACCCCTAGCTAATTTAGGGTGTGGAATTCAAAAATGCAATCAAATTTTAATTATGATATCAAAATATTTTTAGGTCTAAATTAGGGAATCTAGATTGATCAAATGGCTAATTGACTTAGAGAGGTTCAATTGACCTCAAATTTTCAGGGTTAACTTAAATTAGTGTTTTAAATATAATGGGACTAAAATTAAGGCATGACTAAGCTTAGATTAAATTGGGTAATGACCTAGGGTTATTATACAAACCTTATCACTAGATGATCTTGTATTAGAAGACAACAAAGCTTACCTTAGAGGCATTAGTACAAATATGAAAATCTTTACCCTCTTGAGGTAGTACTAAAAGTGGAGCAAAAGTCAACAGCTGTTTCAACTTCTAAAAAGCTTCTTCACAAATCATGCTCGCGATGTACAGAACTTCCTTTCTAGTCAACTAAGTTGACGACGCGGTGATTTGTAAAAATTCTAAAATGAACCTTCTGTAATATCCAGTGAGTTCCAAAAAACTGCAATATTTGGTTACGGGTTTTGGTTGTACCCATTTTTGAACTACTTGAATTTTCCTTTGGTCAACCCTAATGCCTTCAATATCAATCAAGTGGCCTAGAAATGCCATAGAATTGAGCCAAAATTTAAACTTCAAAATTTAGCAAATAACTTACACTCTGTTAGCAACTCTAGAATGACACGCATATGCTTCTCATGCTCAGCAACTGGCTTAGAGTAGATCTTTCGTCATCGATGAAAATAATAACAGGCTCGTTGAGATACTGCTCAAGAATTCACTACATCTGGTTCATAAAAATAGAAGGAGCATTTGTCAGTCTAAGAGACTTGACTAGGAACTCAAAGTGTCCATAATGGATCTTGAATGCAGTTTTCGTAATATCTTCATCCTTGACTTGATTTTAGTAGTAAATTGATCTCAAGTCAATCTTAGAAAAGACTTTTTTTCTAGCAAGTTGATCAAACAAGTTGTCTATTCTAGATAGTGGAAACTTAATCTTCACTATCACCATGTTAAGCTCACGATAATCAATACACATTTGCATGGATCCATCATTATTTTTGACAAACTGAACGAGTGCCCCCAAGTCAACATACTAGGGCGAACAAAAACTTTTTCAAGCAATTCTTTCAACTGCTCACAAAGCTCTTGCAATTGTTTAGGTGCCATTCTATAAGGGGCTTTAGATTTGTTCTAAGTTCTAGGATCAATTCTATAGAAAAATCCTACCTCTCATAAAGGAGGTAATCTAGGCAAGTCCTCATGAAACACATCAAGGAACTTTCTAACAACATTGGTGTCTTCCAAGTTTCTATCTTCTTTTTCCTCACTGAATAAGATTACTATAATTGCATCGCAGCCCTTACTAGTGAGACGCTCGGCTTCAATTTCATTGATAAGTGATGTAGTTAAGCCAAGTTTGCATATAAAGACTTTAAGTTTCTTTCCTGCCCTGAGCAAGACTTTTTTTCACAAACAATCTATTACAACACTAAATTTACTTAACCAATTCATGCCTAAAATTATGTCAAAATTTGTGATTGGCATAACAATAAGCTTGATTGAAAGAGTTTGTTACTAATTGGATTGTCTACCAAACAGAACTTGTTTGCGCACTTTTCAGCACTATATGGCATTTGCACTCGTAAGGCATTACCCAAACTGAAACATTAAAGGTTAAGAGAGGCAGCACATCTCTTAAAAATGAAAGAGTGTCTAACATCCATATCGAAGAGTGTGTCATAGAATTGATTTTTAATAATTAGAGTTCTTATACTAGAAATAAAATAAAACTTTAATTACAACAAATATAATTTTAAGGCATGACATACCAGAAATGAAAGATGAAACATAGAAAATTAAACATAAGACGTACAAGTGATGACATTGTTGTCTTCTTGAGCAATAACAAAATATAGTATGTACACGCAAGGTACAGTGGGAGATTGGGCAACAACCTTGCCCTTTGTGACACTTCTGGCTTATACTTGCTTCTGAGCCGATGAAGATGCTCCCTTTCGTTGTTGGGCATTCCTATCCACTGGAGGTGGCATTAAAGCAAGTGTCGGCGCTTGAGAATTAGCATAAGAAGGGTTTTGAACAGTATATTGGCAGTTGATTCTTGCCTTATCCACGATCCAGAATGCTCTACAGTCCCAATAGCGTGACCAATACTACCACAAATATAGCACCTATTTCCATAATGGTAGTATTTACCAAATAGATTTGGCCTTGTACAATGAGCAACAAGTCTTCCTTACTAGTTATGGCTTGGAGAAATCTGGAAAATTTTTGATCCATGAGAATGATTCCTCGTGTATGACTCAGATCTAGAAGTAGGGGGATGTGATTGCTTTTTGAACCCTATCTAAGACTGATGGTGTTTAATCATCCTTGCTCCTTCCTGTAGCTTGGGGAAGTTATGGTGTTGGGACATTAAGTGGCTCTTTATTGAGTCCCTTAATCCCTTAAGTAACCTACTACATCTAGCATTCTTAATACATACTAGATTAGGAGCAAAATAGGATAGTTTCTAAATTTCGTCTCTTACACATGAATAGTTTCATTTCCTTAAGCAAGTTGCATAAACTCGTCCTCGATAATAGTTTGGGCAGAAGGAGGAATAAATTCCTCATGAAACTCTTCTTCAAACTCTTACCAAGAAGTATCATCCACACACGTGCCTTCAGCTCACTACCCCCCCCAATATTCTACTTTCTCTTGAAATAGATGGGTGGCGAGATGAATGCATTCACTCTTAGGATATTCGATGCTGGCTAAGGTTTTCTGAATCACCTTTAACTAGTTGGCAGCTTCAGTATAGGAAGCTGAGCAATTAAATGTTGGAGGGTTTAAGCACAAAAAAGTGTGATGGAAGGTGTCCACCATAGGACTAGGAGCTGGTTGTAGGGTAATAGGATTTCCCAGATGAGTTGGGGCAGGAGTTTGAGGGGAGTAGGATATGTTTGCGGCAGAGTAGGAGATGGATGATGTGGAGTACAAGCTGATGCCATTCTCTCAGCAGCGCATGTTTGTGTTTCAACCATCATTTTCATCATCTCCATTAGATTCTTCAACTCATCTGCTGGAGGCAAAGTAGCAGAACCAGCTTCTTTTGCCACTGAGGGAATAGGAGTATTAGGTTCAGGGTTCAATCTAAAAAGAGAAGAGAGATATAATTTAGAAACAATAAAAATGGAAAATATTCTCATTATAACTTGAAAGATTTAAGAGGTACAATATGAAAGACTAGGAAAGTAGTGACAAAAAAAATACTATAAACAAGCAACTACAAAAGGAACTAATACAATCATTTACAGAACTTTGCATAAAACATGATCTCAAAGTGCTGATAGTTTGGGGCATGATGGAAGCGTATAATCTCTCAAACGGGTCTGTTAAAGGCTTGATCCCACCACTCATCGGCGTAGTTGTCGAAGAGTTGGTTTATGACTCTAAAGGGAACGTGATCGGGGCAACTGATTGCTTCAAACATCTCTTTCACTCGATATTGTAACAACCCTAAGGTGTTACCTTGATTAATTCTCAATTTAATCAAGCATTAGCTCTAATTATATTGCTTTAGAATATCAAGTTAAGCTAATCCTAAAATTTTGAAGTCAATTGGACTTCTCTAAGTCAAGTTAGCATTTTGATCAGTCTAGACACCCTAATTTAGACCTAAAATTTTTTGATCTCAAAATTAAAATTTGAGTTCATTTTTGAATTCTTCACTCCCAAATTAGCTAAGAGTGAAGTTTGGTAAAATTTGAAGATCATTTAGACCATATTTCAATTTAAATTAAATTGGTCAAATTGCATTTTAGGGCCTCCAACAATTCAATTTTGCAAATGTACCCAAATACCCGTTTAAATGGTCGAGATCTGCTGTGTGAACCATGGGCGATCCACTGTGGAGCCCGGGTCATGCGACAACAGAGTCCCGCTGATCTCAACATTGAGCCGTTTGATCCCACGGTCCGGATTTAATTCCGCGGGGTCACGGATCCGCCATTAGATGAACCCGTGGATCCTATGGCCAGGATCGCTCCCATGATCGACCATTAGGATTCGAGCGATCCCAGCCATAGTGCCATCTCATCGATAGATCAGATGGCATCTGAAGGTCCTGATACTGTGGACCTTCATCTCCCTCTCGCTCATGCCCGACAGGGAATCCCTCCCGTACTACCGATCGTAGCCCTGTCTCCCACTCTCGCATCCACCTTAGTAGGTCATTAAGATTCCTCCCGTTATGGCTTAAATTCCCAATCAGGCCTTGTGGCATGGCCGAGCTCAAATTAGAAAATTGAGAGCTCGGCCATGGCTCGATCTCTCAGGCCTTCCCAGCCCGAGCCAGTGCCTTTGAAACCTTCCCAATTTCCCTCTGAGGCTATAAATAGCCACAGGTTTGCCCTAGGTAAAGCTTGCTGATCAATTGGAGTCTCCTTCCCTAATCACCATTGCCACCTATCTGAGCTCCCTTAGGTTAACTCAGAGCTTTGCAAACTATTGATAGTGGGTAATCCTAGTATTCAAGATCGCTCATGCTTACAGGAAACTTGCTGGTGCCCCAATCTCCCTCTACATTGTCTATAAACTTCCCTGTCAGTCTAGGTACCCCCATTTATAAGCTTTGAGCCAATGAGGCATGAGCTTTCCTTCTTTTTATTCGTATGATTGCGTATTGTCAATTGGAACTCAATGTGATCGTGTTTGTGACCTAAATTGGCCCCGATAGATCGAATTTGATTGATCAGGTTAAGTCCAATAAAAGGGCTGGGTCCAAGTAAGGACCCAGCGATCCAGCTCACCTCAAACCCTTAGGCCAGGGGACTTTGATTTGCCTCACCTCCTTGAAGGTGTAGGGATCAAGCCCTGGGTCAATCATGGCCTCTGTGGGGAGAATTGTCTTCACACAGTAGCTCCTTTGCAGGAGCTCTCGGGTGAGTAAGGTTTGGGTGAACCAGACCACCTCACAAAGGGCTTCGGGTCTCCATTGATGCGTATGACTACAGTGAATGTGTAGTGACCATTGGATGGTCATGTCATAGCTTAGAGGCATGGAATTTAGAATTTTAGGGTTTTTTTAATCGAGCTAAGGGGGAGGGGTGAAGGATCGGGGACGATGACACTGTGCGGGTCGGGTCAGCTCGTGACCCGCACTATGAGATAGTACCGGGTTCCCCGGGCCTCAGTCGACCCATGAGATTTGGTTAATGGGCTAAGCTCAGTTTAATTAATTGGATTTATTAAGGAAAATAATCCAATTAATTAAATCATAGGGAAATTTAATTGGAAAAATGCAAACTAAATTAATGTGATAACTTTTAATCTACTGGTCCAAATCTTATGATCTTATATACCCAATTGATCTAAAAATCATAAGGAATTAGAATAAAAAATAATATTGTGCTTTTAATAATTGGATTTTTAGGATTAGCCTAATTATTACAGAACTTAATTAGGGTTGATTAGCATATATACTTAGCCAAATTACATAATTTAGATGCCATTGTGTTCCTTATGCTTTATAGAATGCATGTGCTAGGTGGTTTAATTTTCTGATTTATGTATTCTTAATTATGCCTTAATCTTGTAATTTTATAAATAGTAAAAATTAGAGTTTCTAATTATCCAAACATAGTAAACTTAGTCTCTAATTGCTCATATGAATAGATAGCACATAATTGCCACATTTTATGAATTTTTAATGGTCAGATTTGTAATTAGGTGCTAATCCATTTGTTTTGAATTAAGGTTTGGTTAGCATTAATTACCTTCTATTTTTTGCAAATTTCTATTATTTAGCTTTCATAACAGTACTATAATTGTAAAGAGCCTATCATGTGAATTTTAAACATTTAATTTAACCAATTTGATTAAAGTATCATAATTCCTTAACTAATCTTAAGAAATCATAAAATTTTGATCAAGTGAATTATACTTGGTTGAAATTTGAGATTGCCACTAATAATACACTGATTTGATATTTGATATATAAATCAATAATTGATCTTAATTGGATAAGGATAGGGGTTAAACCCTAACCTGTTTGATTAAGATCTAAATCTCCTTAATCACTTATTCAAATGACTTAATTACAAAATAATTCAATTGATATTATTCCAATAATGCATCTGATTTAGTATTGAATTTAAATCATTAAATTAGAAGTGCTAAGATTAATAATAAAGTTATGTGATTGAATCATCTGAATCTAAGCTTTAGATCTTTAATTTTCTCTTATATAAGACTATTAGCATAAGATGGTTAATAAAACTATAATAATTTTTGAAATAGCCTAAATTTAATAATATCTTTGATTTAATCCCATAATTGTATAATAGGATGTGATCAAATTGATCTAATCATCTGATCTGATCACTTTTATCAAAGATAATAAGTAAACCTTGAATCCTTAGCTTAAGTATTAGAAGAGTGAGATCTTAATGATCTTGGTACAGGAGTGCTTTAAAATGTTTAAAAGCCCTAAAGAATGTTATACATTGAGGTAGGAAAGGCTTATTGTGACATATTAAGGTAGGAACTTAGATGATCCTCCCTAACCTTAGAAGTTGATCTTAACCCTAGTGGCAAAATACACCTAAGATATTAGATTGAGATTCTCCCATATGGTAGTAACCCATGTTGAGTAACCCCTTGGTCACATCCTTGGAGTCTTGTGTAGGACCCACCCAATTAGAGTAAGATCGATATTGTTGGATAAATCCTTGGTGATTAAATAGAATTAGCTGAGCTTAGTTTATTAGTTGATTATGATCGTGTATACCCATGGTACTGAGTTATTTTAGTAATATTCAGGTTTCGATGAGTCACTCCAATGTAGACTTCTGACCAGGTGCTTCCTGCGGGTTAAGCCGAATACAGTCACATTAGAGAAAATTGTTCAAACTTAAGAGAGTGAGCTAAAATCTTAGTTAGGAAGAATAATAATTGCGAAAGGGTTCTGCCTCCTATCTTGTGTGCTCCTCGATAAGTGCAGTTATAAGCAAACTAAGTGCTAAATTCACCTTCTTGAAAATTATACATCTATCTGTATGCAACCATTCTAATTGATAATTCCAAGTAAAACCCCCTAAATAAGAAAAACCAATTAATGAAATTAGAATCTAGGAGTCAGAATCCTTTTATAAGTATTCTGCACAATGAAGACATTTGAGTCTAATATGATTTCAAGCATTTCTGGATTATTGGATTTAATTTATGTAGTATAGAGGCATGAGCATGAGCATATGTGTGATGCATGAATATCAGTGATGATGTAGGAGTATCAATGATAAATTATGAGTTACATAATATTACATACATCAGCGAGGGAAATTCAGGATGTTGAGACAATACGATAAAATTTCCAATAGAATGTATATAGACATTGGACCACACTGCTCATAATAGTTCAGTGTTAGTTTTGAGCTATTCAGGGAGATGGGTTATGCCTTCCCGAGGGGTACACCGCTCGACCGCCAAAATTGATTATGTTATCTCTTTTGCGGGTGGTAACGAGGCAGGGCGCTACAGGGATAGCCATTACCTTGCCAACTTTGAAATGCAATCACCACGAAACACAAGATACTTTAGAACCTTATTTAGGACATCAACTCTTGCTTATGACACTCCTATGTACAGTCTGGCATACTTTAAACAATTCAAATGATCTTCCTCTCAGTATTGGAAGAACAATCTAGTATAGTATGTCATGATCTGCCATATGAGAATCGATTTGAAGTTTAATTTAAAGATAGATCAATTATTGAAATAGTGAGGCATTTGCTATCCTATTATAACATTCTTAATTGATTTTTCTTTTCTATGGCGTTTGCTTTAGATAAGTGGATTTTTTCTTAACTTAACTTTTCAACCTTGGCTCTATACCAAATGTAACAACCCCATTATAAGATTAGGAACCCAATCTAATACTTTGGTGTTACCACAGCATTTAATAATGCGTTAGAAGGAAACTAATCCAACATTGAGTGCCATATGGCCACGAAGCTTTGTGAAGGTTTAAGTTAAGCAATAAAATGTACAAGTAAAGGAATATGTGTAATAACCTGAGAGTTGTTAATTAGTTTTAAGCAATCAAATTAGGTTAAAACTATCACCAGTTGACTCCTAATAGCACTAAGAGCCTGCACCTAAATTTTGGTGTGATTTGGAGATCAATCATTTTTGACGCGCATTTTGAGACAATTTAAATATCTTAAAAAATACCTAATTTAATTTGACCTTAGAATCAAAAATAAAGCTTGCCATTATACTCATCACCTCCAAATTGATTAGGGTGATATTTTGAGAAATTTTGGAAATCATGGAATTCATGAATATTTTATTGTATTTTGAGTACTCTGAAAATTAAGTTGAAATCAGACTCCCAATTTTAGTAAAATAAAAATTTAATAAAAATATCCTCGTATAATGCATATTGAGGGGATCCTATTATGAATGTTTGAGCGGGTTTAGGATTCCAATTTGGCCTAAATAAATCCATGAAGTTTAAACTTCCAGGACTCATTTATAAGAAAAATATAAATCAGAATTTATAAAATTTTATATATTTAGGTTAAGCATCATTTGAGAATGCTATGATTTATGTTTTGCCAATTTTCAAGCATCCAATTTATCGTAATTAATTTTCAAAGTTTTTCACTTTTAATATAAAATAAATCACTCGTCAAATTTAATAATTTCTTAACACATGCGTTCTTCTCATTGAGATGCTTGTTTCAATACCCTTTTTATAATTTTTGGAGTTCAAATGGTTATAAGTTAAGGCACGAGAAATTTTAGCCATTAGATTGGCCTTATAAGACTCTAAATCATCCTAAAACCTAATGTTTCTTCCTTTTCTTTAGCCAGCAGAAATTTTCTTTTCTTCTCCCGCGCAATCCAATATTTTCTTCCTCCTTCTTTGATAGGATCACTCTCACACGAGTTGCCTCGTCTCCACTCGGTAGGAGGCGGAGAGGCTCTTGCTTCTACCCTCTCGGTAGGAGGCCGAGAGGCACCAGTCCCTTCTCCTTGCTCTTGGTCGAGCGGCCGAGTAGCTGTGACCCTCGTCTCCTCTCGGTGAGACAGACTTTCTTCCAACCGATGTGTTCCAGCTCCTTCTCCCCCTCTCGACTAAAGGATGTGAGCTCTCCAGCCCGTCAGCTCCACTCTTTCTCTCTCAACTTGAGGTTGAATGTCTAGCCATCTACTTGTCTTCTAGCTCTCAGCTGGAGGCCGGGAGCAGCACGTCGACCTTCTCTCTCGAGGCCAACAAGAACTGCATCCCTCTAGCTAGCCTGCAATCATTTCTCCCTCCCAGTTGATCTTCATTTAGGTACTAATCTACCTAGTTTAAATTTTAATTTCCATGAATTTAGATTTAGCTTATGAAATCTTGTGTAGAGCTGCACATATGGGGATACCTTAATGCTTATTTGAGAGGTTGTGTTTATATTTTATGTTCCTACATATGTGAAGATACCTAAGGCTCACGCATATCCACTTTTGTTGTTGTTGCGGCAATTATTTTCTTAATATCAACAATACGTTTCTAATGATAGAATGTTATCGCAAGTGCTTATAAATTCAGCACTCAACTTTATATTTTTACTTGGAATATTAATTATTAATACAAACACTTGTAAAATATACATTGAATTATTAGATTTTTATTATTATGATTTTTATTGAATGGAGAGCATATATTTTAATATGTTTTTTTCTTAGCTCATAATATATAGCAATTTTAACTTCATCATATATATAACCTATCACGATTGTGTTTCAATATAATGCTATTGTTTAAATATAATGTTTGACACCTTCAATGCTAATATAAAGTTCAATCTATCTATCAAAATAGTCACATTTTAAGCAGGTAAATATTTATTGGATCATAACTATCTTGTTATATATATTTAAGACTTTAATTTGGATAAGTAATGAGACCAAGTTTGAATACTTGAAATGCTTAAGTAATTAAGGAACCCTCCAATAAATAATGATAGAGATTGCATGGTCTAGATTGTTATTAAGCTAGCAGCTTGTCAATGTATTTATCTATAGTGGCATTCTACCCAATTATTGTAGGTGATGTGATTGTCTTCTCTTTCCAATCAATCATCGAGCTTCAAGTTCGAATCGCATTAATGGTATGTTAAATACTTAGAACCTGTATTTAGTTCTGATAGACTAAACTACTTTTTTGGAGACTTATGTGCAGTGCATTCATCACTCGCATAAATCTCTTTTCTGCTAATGTATTTTATTTAATTAACTAATCAGCAATTAGCCAAATATTGCAAATGCTTTAACTTTGCCAATTCTCACCCAAACTTGGCGATCTAATAGTCCATTTCAATCACAAAAATATGTATGACAATAATATAAAATTAGATTTAAGATTAAATGCTTAATTTTTCTAACCAATTTTAATTGCAATTGGGAGTCCTGAAAACCCTAACTTTTCAACATTGTCCAAATTTGACCTACTAATATTATTATTATTATGATTGGACAACAATTAGATAAATTGGATATTTGGCTCCTCAAATCTTTATGGAATATGATTTCCTTAAATTTGAACATTTGTATGTATATGTCTTAATTCCTTTGGACAACAAGCATGTCTATTTATTTAGAACTTCTTGTAGCTTTAATTGTGAGATTAAGTCTATTTAAATGTAGTTAGGAGCTTTGTGTAGTTTAGTAAACTTGTAATTTAAGCATTAACATTAGGAGAAATAGTGTAGGTTAACAGTCCCTAGTCTTGGGTATTCAAAGTGTAGCAAACATATATAGTTATATATGGTGCACTTTGCTTTAGTTTGCCTTTAATAATCGTATGTGCTCATTTTTAGATTATTTTCTAGCATAAATAGACTTAGTGAAAACTTCACATTCAACCTCAAATATTTCCTTAACCTCTCTAGTTCCTTATCAAGTCTTAGCTCCCATATTGACTTAAGTAAACTAGAACTTCTAGATTATAACCTTTCCTTAACTTTACTTGTAGTACCTCCCAAGTGAGTATTTAGCTAGTTTAATGAACCTATGAGCTAAAACCACTTAGATCTATGCTTGTTTAGTAAGCTTCAAGATAGTGAGTTTACATTCCATCTTTCTAACTATAGAACTTTAGCCTTAATGTAAGGTTATTTGTTCGATAACAATAAGAATGTTATTTGTAGGCTAAACTTCACTCAACCTAGAATTATATATTTCCATTAAGAGTCATATAAATTACTTCAAGTAAATCCTTAAGGGTAAGATAGTGAAAATATAGATCATACTTAAATTATGTGAAATATTTAGAATAACATTATGTAAGACTTAATATATCCTTTGTATCTAAGAGAGGATTTGTTAGATAATTAGAATAATGATATTTTAGAAAGACTAGTGCCTTCTATTTGATTTTATAAAATAACCTAAGTGGCTAAGTGTAACTTACTTAAGATATATGAATAGTCTTAGCATGCTAAATATATAACTTGTAAATTTATCTAAGTAGTTGAGTGCAACCTTTTTAGTATGTTGTAGTTATTTATCTCATCCTAGTAAGATGCTTAAAATCATCTAGAAAGACTAAATCAATAAGCTAATATTAAAAGAGATCTCAATTAATAAGGAGGTAAGAACCATAAGTGGACTACTGTCTAAGTCAGAGCTAAGAGACTAGAATCCATTAAAGTGAAACCATCAACATGAGAATTAGGACTTGGTATCTTTATCACTAAACTTGGACTCCCTTTTCATGGCTTAGTAATATGAGCTAAGATTACTTAATGCTTAGAGTATTAGAATGCATAGAATTCTTTAAGTGTTTAGTATTGGAACTAACCTTAGGATCTTAGTAATTATAATCTTGGGGTTAAGAGAATAACCTTAATATTAGAATATGTAACTTAATGTGATGTGGCATTAGATAATAATAACTTAAATGATAATCACCCCTTTAGTACTGCCTTATTAGACTAGAAGCTCTATTAAGATCATAAGTTTAAGAGTAAACTAGTATTACTTTACTAGTAACATATATAAAACTAAATCAATCTAAGTAATTAGCTAATTGAACCTTCTTAGGCATATAGTTATTAAGATGTAGGTCAATGAATACATCGAAAACTAAGAGTTCATATGCACATTAGTAATTTCTAGACTTATTGGGGTGCCTATTTTCCATTACTTATTATCGCAGGCTAAAGAAAACTTACTTAATTCTTACTCCTTTCTTATTTACTGTCTTCTATCTAGTTCCTTTACCCTTTCTTTGATGCTTAAATGCTCTGCTGATAGTCATTAATTGTAAAATTACTTATGTGATATCCAACTAAATTTTAATTAAAACTTATTCTAATCCTAAAATGTACTTAAACTTTTTAAGTCTAACCATTTGTTCTCTTTTATGGTTGTGTCCTACCATATTTAAAAACCAAAATATGGTGGATTAGAAGCATCTTATGAATAGTGGTGCTTGGAGTGGTTCTTATACCTGTGGTAGATCAGATCTCATTGTTGTAGCTTATATGACTCTTACTTTTCACTAATTATTTTATTCTATGCATCCCATGAGGACGAGTGTCATTACGACTAAATATTTGTATAATTTAATTTGTTATGGATGTTTTACTTTATTATTATATGCTGTGTTTTTTCTTTCTTTTCTTGAATATATTATATTTAGTTAATGTCTGTGCTTCTAGTTTCCTCCTTAGAGACTCTTGGATTCCCGTAGTGTCTAATAGTGAATTAAAATTGTTTAATCCAGTATTTGGTACTATAGTAACGCCTAATGTTGGATTGGGTTCCTGATCTAATATTGAGGGCATTACAATATGTAAGTAATAAAGTGCATTCAATTCATAATCCAAACAAAGCAGGTAATACTAAAAATAAATCCATCACAGAGTAAAGTCAAACATTTACAAAAATTAAGTTATTACTAAAGGAATTTAAAAGTAAAGAAAGTAAATTCTCTCATCTCACAAAGCAATAAAAAGAAAGAATGTAGAAGTAGAAATATCCAAATCTACTAATGTTCAAAACTAGGTCCAGCTCCTCAAACCAAAAAATGCTCCTGATCTATCATATTTTTGGTTAATAAAATATGGTAGGGCACAACCAAAAAAAAAAAGCAAGTAATTAGACTATAGAGTTTAAGTACCTTTTAAGATTAGGCTAATTTATAATTACCATTTAGTTGGATATCACATATAAAAATTTACAATTAAATACTAATAGCAAAGCATTTAAGCTTCAAATTAAGGCTAAGAGAACTGTAAAGAAGATAGTAAGCAAGCAAGGAGTAAGAACTCACAAGTAAGTCTGCTCTAGCTTACAATAGCAAATAAGGGAAAAAGGCATCCTAAAAATGCTAGAAACTACTAATGTTCATATGAAAGTATAGAATGAATACATGAATATATTCAACAGATGTTATGTTAAGTAGAAGTAAATGAAAGTAATGAAGTAGTAAAATATAAATAAACCAACATACACTGCATGAATATGAGATAGTGAGTAAGTAAATTATAGTACAACAAGTGAGACCTAAGTAGTAAAGTAAATTAAGAAAGAGCTTAGCCTCATGGGCTAATAAGGCATAGTCAAAAACTATGAAAAGTAAGCATATCTCAAGGGCTTTAACAAGTTATCACAGTCATTAAGATTGTGATTACCCAATAATTTAAATTGCTAAAGTTTTTTAAGTTTTCCATTTTGCAGGCATAAATTACAGAACAAGTGAGGAGTTAGACACATTTGACTAACTAAGTAAAAATAGCAGGTCTCCAAGAAAATATAAGCACTCACATTCTCTCTATAATATGTGAGGTCTCCTTACAACCCCCTAAGCTTATTGTCGCTTAAACACGTCTGACTCCTAATTAAGGTTAAAAAGTGATTATGAAAATTAGAGTTAAAAAGTGATTATGAAAATTATGGTTCAAATCCTAAATTGAATTATACCAATGTGTTTATCTCATTTTATCTAAATAAAATATTGTATAAATTCATATTATTAGGAAAAGTATAACTTAAGTTATGAAGGAAATAATATTTAAGTTAAATTAGCATTATTTAAAATTTTATTAATTACAGGTTTAAACAACCAGCACAAAAAGATAGGAGCGTTGATTTTAAAACACCGCTGGCACAGAAGCTGAGGAATGTCACTGACTAGAGCCCCAAAGGTGGGTCCCTGTGTGACGACAGAGCCATTCAGAGGCCAACATGTGCGTGCGCTGAACCTGGGGTAGACCGGGCGAGATGATGCGGTTCACACTCGGTTCGCACGTGGTTCGCTTTAGTGAACTGCACTGTGTTGAGGCTTGGTTGAGCTGTGCACTGTGCAGCTTTCTTACCTGATAAAGCCTGGGAAGAAGCAAACTAGAGCATACCCTAGCCTTGCAACCTGGCGGTCTTGCGAGGCGTGTAACCTATCGATCAAGAGCGAGTGCTGATCTTTACCCATAGAACCTAAGACTCCCAAGCTCCAAGCTTCCTACCATATTTAATTTAAGAGAAGATGATGTTGGTAAATAGATTGATTGAGTACAAAGAACATCGTTTACATTATAACTGCAGTGGAAGTGATTTGATAGAGTGCGCTCTCTTTGTCTTAAGATTAGGGTTGCGTTCACGGTTACTAAGCAACTTAATATCATAAGAATATAAGAGTATATTCGTAGCACATGCATGAAAGAGATCACAGCTCACAACATCCAAAACCAAAGATTACATAAAAAACCCAAGAAAGGGAAAAATCACAGAGCCGCACCACAAAAAAATTTCACTATAAAGACTTAAAGGCTATATAGTTTCAAAGGGCTTATCTCCTTAGCTGAAATACACTAGATCTTACTCTAATATGGAGAGGAGGAGGAGCAGCCACCATAAGGAGTCTCTCCTCCAACATGCAATGGATATTTTGCACATCAACTTCCTTAGGGCCTTACCTAGGGATCTCCTCCTCACAACTTGCATAGGCTTCCAAATGAAAATGCTAACACTTAGAATCTCCTCCCAACTTCTTTGCTTAAGTACATAGCTAAGATTTGAACCTTAAGAGATCCAAAATGCCCTCCATTTTCTTAGGGAGAAATCTAGACTGAATCAGATTTCCGCCAGGCCCTACGGCGCACCGTAGCACCGCATCTCGGGTTGTCACTTGCTGCGGTGCACGGTAGCACCCGCGTCTCAGGTTGGCACCCGTTGCAGTGCACTATAGCCCCCGCATCTTGGTTTGACAACCACTGCAATACACGATAGCACCTATGTCTTAGGTTGGCACCCGTTACGACGTGCAGTAGCGCCTGCATCTCAGGCTGGCACTCGCTGCGGTGCTCAGTAGGGCCCAATTTTGCTACGATGCACTATAATACCGATTTCCACTACAGCGTACTACATCTCCTGCTTCTCTATTTGCAAACTGCTAAGGTGCATGATAGCACCTCAATCTTAGGTTTGGATTGCCAGAGCGTGACGTAGCGCACCACGGTGCACTGCGCACCTGTGTTGTTCTGTCCTTCACTTCTTGCTCTTAATTGCTTCAGAACCTCCTGTATGTACACTAGAACACCACTAACATTTCCATGATGTACTAAATGGTCTCCATAGCACAATAATCTTTCATTTGGAGACCTATTAGGAAATATTTTCCACTTCCAACTTAGATTCTTCATTATCTTCTTCCGTTCTTATTAAGAATGTGGTGTAGCTCACCCTCACTCTTTCTTCACATACTGAGGCAAACTGAAGCTACTCCATAGCACAACAATCTTTTACTTGGAGACCTATTAGGAAATATTTTCCACTTTCAACTTAGATTCTTCATTGTCTTCTTCCGTTCTTATCAAGAATGTGGTGTAGCTCACCCTCGCTCTTTCTTCACATACTGAGGCCAACTGAAGCTGCACATAACTTTAGTTCCTCCAATGTTATTGCCTTTATAAGCATATCAGCTGGATTCTTTGAAGTGTGGATCTTAACCAATCCAAGCTGTCGTTCTTCCAATAGTGTCCGAATGAGATGGTAATAGAGTTGAATGTGCTTTGTCCTGGCATAAGTTGTTGCATTATTCACTATATGAATAGCTCTCATTCTATCACTATAGAGCATCACATCCTCCTGCTCATTGCATAATTATGCCATGAAACTTTTCAACCAGATCATCTCCTTACTTGCCTCTATAATGGCAATGTATTCTACCTCCGTGGTGGATAGCGATACGATATTTTGTAGCCTAGAGATCTAGGTCACAAATGCACTTACTAATGTATTACATATAACTTGTAGTGCTTCTCCTGCTATCAACATCTCCTACAAGATCTAAATCTACATAACCCAGTAAAATAATGTCAGATCTTCCAAAGAATAAAGCTTTGCCCACTATCCTTTTCAAATACCTTAGGATCCACTTGACCGCATCTCAATGGTGCTTTCCTGGGTTTCCCATAAATTTGCTAACCACTCCCATTACATAGGTAATATCAGGTCTCATACAGATCATCACGTACATCAAGCTCCCAATTGCTGAAGCATAAGGAACGTTGAGTATATGCTCTTTCTCATCTTCAGATTTTGGCATCTGCTCCTTTGATAAGCTAAAGTGACTTGCTAAAAGAGTGCACACTAGCTTTGATTTACTCATGTTGAATCTTTTCAGCACCTTTTCAACATATTCTGCCTGCGACAACTTCAAAAATTCATGCACCTCTTTCCCTATTGATTCTCATTCCAAGAATCTGCTTGGTCGGCCCCAAGTCCTTCATGTCAAACTCCTTTGACATTAGCTCTTTCGGCATCCTTATCTCCTCCATGTCCTATCCTGCAATCAACATATCATGCACATATAGCAATAGCATGATATAGGAGGACTTACATTATTTTATGTAACAATATTTATTTGCCTGACATCTTTTGTACCCTGATTCTGACATGAACTTATCAAATCTTTTGTACCACTACTTTGACACTTGCTTTAAACCATAGAAGATCTTCTTGAGCTTTCACACTAGCTCAACTTTTCCCTTCTCTTGAGCCTTGTACCCTTCAAGTTGTTGCATGTACAGCTCCTCCTCTAGCTATTCATGAAGAAATGTAGTCTTAACATCCATTTGCTCCAGATGCAAATCCTTAACTGCAACAATATTTAGCATAACCTCAATTGTTATCATCTTCACAACTAGAGCAAAGATCTCACTATAGTCGACCTCATGTCTTTGCTCAAAACCCTTTACTACAAGTCTCTCCATATAGCACTTGCTCCCATTTAGCTCTTCCTTTACTCTATAAAACTGCTTGTTCTGAAGGGCCTTCTTCCCAATTGGTAAGGGTGCCAACTACCATGCCCCATTTGACATGAGTGATACCATTTCATCATTCATGGCAGCCTCCCACTTGATTGAATCTTCAACCTAAAGTGCCTCTTCCAAGCTTTCTGGTTCACCTCCATCTATTAGTAACAAATAAAATAAAGAAGGAGAGTACCTCTGTAGCAGTTTTGAAACTCTTGTGAATCTTCTAAACAAGGGTATTTGTGGTTCAACATTAACACCCTCCTGAGCTTCTTCTTGTACTTCAACATCTAGCTCAATGATGTCATCAATCTCTACGTGTTGAGGCTCACCATCTGAAGCATTTTTAGAATTTTTCTTGACTCCAATACAATCATTGTACAATTCACTTTCATTGAAAGTGACATCCCTACTTCTGATGACCTTCTGGTTCTGATTGTCCTAGAACTTGTAACCAAACTCGCCCGTGCCATATCCAATAAATGTGCACTTGATTGTATTTGTGTCAGCTTGCTACTGTAATTATTCTATTCATTCATTATGTAACACCATTTTGCAGTGGATTTAAGGGACTATGAACTCCCTCTTAATGTCTCTCAAGACACAGAACTCCTTGAACTCCCTATCACAATATTTAAGGGACTATGAACTCCTTGAACTTTATTAAAAGCTGAGGGCTTCTCCAACATCCTCATCAGGACATTCATTAGATCTACAGTGGTTTTCTCATTAATAATGTTAAAATCAATAGAAGAAAACAATAATAAACGAATCAAACATAGTACAGTAATATCGAGAACTTCCCATTCTTTATCATTCATCACTGCAAATTTTCTGTGAGATCCTTTCAATGGAAGATACAACTTCTCCTGGTAGAGCAGATCCTCCATCTGCATTTTCCAGAATGCAAAGTTCATTCCGTTGAATTTCTCAATCTTATGTCTCATCTCTTTGGCCATTGCTCCCACTCAAATAGCAAACCCTTCTAGGATCAACAAGGCAACCTCTCTCTGATACCACTTGTTGGTAAATAAATTGATTGAGTAAGAAGAACTTCATGCACACAATAACCGCAGAGGAAGCGATTTGATAGTGTGATCTCTTCATCGTAGGATCGGGCTGTGTTGACAGTTAACAAGCAAATTAATATCATGAAACTACAAGAGTAAAATAACAACACAAGCATGCAAGAGATCATAGCACACAAAAATATCCAAACACCAAAGGTTATGCGGAAAATCCAAGAATGGGAAAGACCATGGAGTCACACCGTATAAAATTCCACTATAAAGACATGAAAGTTATAGAGTTTCAAAGATCTTATATCCTTAGCTGAAATACACTAGCTCTTACTCTAATATGTAGAGGAGAGGAAACAACCACCACTAGGAGTCTCTCCTCCAACATGCAAGGGATATCTTGTATAGCAGCTTCCTTAGGGCTTCTCCTTGGAATCTCTTCCTCACAGCAAGACTCAGCCTCAAAATTGAAATACCAACCTTCTAATCTCCTCCCAACTTATATGCTTAAGTACACAGCTAAAATTCAAACCCTAAAAGGTCCAAAATGCCCTCCAATTTACTTAGGACCCATGAAATCCACTCTAGCGCGTATCGAGTTAGAACCCATTACGGCGCACTGTTGCACCCGCATCTCGGGTTGGCACCTGCTGCGGCGCGTGGCTAATCACCTTGGCCTGATTGTCTGATGGCCCTTCAGCTATAAAAGGCCCTCTGAGTGACCCAAAAGATCTTTTACACTATTTAGAGCTCCCAAATCCACCCATTAAAAATCTTTCACTCTGCTCTTTCTCTTGCTAACCCTTCGGCCTCTGGAATAATCTGATCATCCCTCCTAATGATTAGTGGGTGCTATTTGGCATTTAAGTCCCCAGTGTGTAGCTATGAGTTCCAAGAAGTTGTTGAGTTCAGTTCCAGTCTCTAAAGTGACTCATCCTCTGTCCAGGAGCTTACCCTATTCGAGCTCATTAAGCTCTTTGGTAGTCAAATTCATTCTAATTTCTATATATATATATTGGTTGCTTTAATGCATAGATTTAGGCTTGCTAGTGGCTTGAATGGTTGGGTTGGCCTAGCAGCAAGCCAGTCAATGGGAGTCAACTGCTTGGATGAATGCTGCCAGCCAGCTTGAGCACCTCTCAATCCCAGCTAATAAGTGCCCAATTAGGCATTTGGAAATCGCTGATGCAATTTTGAGGATATAGTAATTGCTTGGTTTGATTGAAATTGCGATGATGAGGTCTCTAGGAGAACTTTCCCCCACTGTAAACCCTAGAGGATCGATTAGGGCTAGTAAAGTCCTATCGTTCACAGCCTCTCTGTAGAGGATTTTGGGTGCAATCGACGCATTTCAGTTGAAGGAGCTTACAAAAATTGAGATCAGGCAGCGTTGTGGTCTCTATGATGAGAATTTCACCAAAAACCCTAGCCCTAGAATCTCGACATCGTGATTTTTCCATGGGAGTGATGAAAGGTATTGAGCTAGGTTGAACCCCAACCCACGCTTTTTTCATTGGGTTATTTAAATAACTCAATTTTCCCTATTTAAAATCCTTATGTTAAGTTGGCCATAAATTTTAAAATCTATGTTTTAATAAATGGAAAAATTCCATTTAAATTAATGGAATAAAGTAATCAATCCAAATCCAATTTTAATGAACCTATATATCATTTTGATCAGGAGAATGAATAGAATCTTAGTCTATAACAAAACTCCACTTTCTGTAATTAGTTTCCTTAATTAAGCTTTAATTATCCTAAACATAGATTAGTGAATATTAGGCTTAATAATTAGCCAAATTTCATGATTTAGTCTCTATCTATTCATTAAATAGAAGAGAATATGTTTGTATAATTAAAAAAATATTTTTTTGTGCTTAATTTTGTTAGTCATTCACTAATCACTCAAAATCTTAATTAGTAAATAATTAAACAATTTGAAATCTTATTTTAGCAATTAATGTGTCTAATGACTCCTTAGGCAGTGTAGAACCTAATTATAACTTAAATTTTCATTTCCAAATGTTTAATTTACTAATAACTTATCAATGAGCCCAAACTCTAATTAGTGCTCATTTAGCTCATTTCTTAATCAAACTTAGAATTTAAGGTGTTTAACTCTTCCTTAGAGGTAAGTAATTATTTGTTATTAAATAAATTGAGCCTCGACAAAAAATCAAGTTGACAATTCCAATGGAGATATATTCAAGAGGAGGCTATCCAAACTTAAAGAATATAAATAAAGCATTGGTCCTAGCTTTCTCCAACCTCTAGATACCAATATAAGTAGAGATTGATAAATATGATTATGCACTCAACATTAAGTTAATGTAGGAAGAAAAATTGTACCTTACCATGCAAATCTATCATATAAATGGCAATCAAAAATACCACTCTTACAAAATGAAACTATTCACCTTGTAAGCTTATCAAGAATTTGAAACATTGTCTACCTACATAGAGATAGTAGCCGACACCAGCCACAAGCACTCTAATGATTCCAAACTTAAGCAATGCTTATGGAAGTTGCAACTATCCAAAGAAGCACATGCAAGACTGTAATATAGTTGTTATTGTTGTTACTTTAAGTGCCCTGATGTCATGCTGCTATGCAGAACATAAGAATTGGATAATTAACAAAGAGTGGGCGAGTGGGCGAGTGGACGATTTGTTGGTGGCCGGCATTGGTGGTAGTGGAGGACTGGGAACATGATAGTTTCTTTCAAAATCTAAATTGCTAAGGGAAACCAGACACTCTATGAAAGTAATTTCTCGACAATTTCTTATTGAGGGACTATTTTCTAAAATAACAGACCAAAAGCACACCCCAAACAACCAAAAATAAACTAATTGGAGTCTTAAAACCATCGTAGCAGCTAGAAAGATACCACAATGCAAACTTGATCAATTCTTCAATAAGTTTGAAATGAAATGAAGATATTCTTAACAAATTAAAGTTTGAGAGGTGCCAGGAATCATAAATTGATATGCCTTAATAGACACACCCTAACCAGATACATCATACAACTCACTATATCAAATTTACTTTTTTAATAGTAATAGAGGTGTAGATGTTGTGTATTGGATATATATAAATATATATTTTTTATAACACTTTGATTAGATGTAAATTTCAATAAAGACTCTTACATTAATTTAAATCCAACCAACGATCAAATGACACATTAACCTGAAAGGTTGTTTTACTGGATCACCAATTAATATCATAAAAGCAACTACAAATGCAATTTTTATAAGCTTGTTTGCTTCCAAATCTACAAATTCTACATTGATCATTTTCTTCTTTATTATTGGTGCTATAATCACTGATTTAAAATACTTTTATGTATTAATCCCTATCAACTTTGTCTTATATCAACAATTGATTAAGCTCTACAGAATGTATGAAACATTTTTTGTAAATCTACAAATATCAAAAAAGGAACCTATGACCTGGATAAATCATATTGGACTGAAGCTAGGGCAATCAAAAGACAGGCTTGTAAGCTAAATCGAAATGCATACACTATTTAGTTCTCCACATTGATTTAATCTGAGTTACAAATCAAAATTTACTTGGCATATTTTTAGTTGGTATTGAATTCAATAATACCTTAAGAAATGAATCAACATACTAAGGGAGGTGTTTGAGATAAAATTGTTACTTAGTATTTAAATCAAAAAGAAGGGGAGGCGGACACACATCTTGTAGCACCTCCACCTCAAAGTAAATCAACATATGGAAATTAATAAATAAAAGGAAAAACAAAAGAAAAAGAAAAAATGGGGAGGTGGGTACTCACTTGTATCTCCTTCACCCAATAAATTAACCACATGGAAAAAAAAATGAATAAAAAAGGGAGGTGGCACACACCTGATAGCACCTCTGCCTAACAAATTGACAACATGGAAAAATGAAAAAAAAAAAAAAAAAAATAGAAGGAGAGTTGGGCACACACCTGGTAGCACCTCTGCTTAGCAAATTAAACAATAAGCAATGCCAAAATACTAAAATGTGTACCTCCGTATGCAAACCTCAGGATGTGTATGTTTTAGCTATACTCCTTCTTTTATCTACATTTTACTATTATTTTCTAAAGCTAAGAATGGCATTGCACTGGTTGCCTTATTCATCTCATATGTTATTTTGCTAACATCTTTAACTTAACTCCTTTCGAAGTCCTTTTATAACTTCTATGTTACTTTCTTCAGATTTTTCTAATTATTCTAACATTTTATTTTTGTATTGAATGGATAGTTAATACATGTATTACTATAATAATTCTTCCCTAATCTTGCTCAATATAAGATTGAACCATTAGGTAGATAACAGCATAGCTCTTATCCTAACCATCACTAAATTAACACTAACTCAACTAGGATTATGAGGTGATTGTCATTAGTATCATAGATAATATACAAGACATCCATGATAATAATCATGAGATAAGCAAGATCTTGTCAGAGTCATATATGTAGTAAATAAAAAGGCATCTAGACAAATTCCATATTTATCCATTTACATACAATATAAAAACTGCAAGAGAATAAGAAAAACTCATTTATTATAATTAATTAAATGGGCAAAAAGAAATTTAAGGCAACAATTTTCTTTTGCAAGTCACATGCTTCACTTTTACCTTCTATTACAAGCTTAATTCTCAAGCGCTAGATCTAATCTATAACCTAATTCTGCCATAAGTACATATATGATAAGTCAAAGCCAAAAAGAGAAAAATCTTATTAGACTAATAAATTTTATGTTCAATTTAATTTGAAAACAATATGTTCTTGCATTTAAGGATTATTACTCAACATAACAGTAAAATATAAATCAAACTACAAAAAATTGTAACTATAAATCCAAACAATGAAATTGAGGTGGAATAATACTGAAACAAAATAAGCATGCTGAAAGTAAAATAATTGAAAATAGGGCTATAAACTGAATGAAACATGAAAACTAGACTATGTTGTATATCACTATATATGCATCTAAATATGCCATAGAATATTCCATCAATATGTTAGACCTTGATGCCATGTTGCATCATGAAATCTATAAGTAATCTGGATGCCTGATGCATCCCATAGCTCCTAAATAACATCAAGGCCTGCTGCATCTCATAGTTCTTAAATGATCTTGGTGCATTATGATTATGAAATTCATGTATGCCAAAACTTGATGAAAGTAAGGATAAAATGATCAAATCCAGAAAATAGAAAACACATCCCTTTTAGTTATCTAACTATATAACATATTTATCTAAACAAGCACATTAATCTAAATGCCATAATATTCAAAATTATAAGACATTGGAATTGTATAATTCAT
This sequence comes from Gastrodia elata, assembly GCA_016760335.1. NCBI lineage: Eukaryota > Viridiplantae > Streptophyta > Magnoliopsida > Asparagales > Orchidaceae > Gastrodia > Gastrodia elata. The sequence goes on along the minus strand of CM028676.1, from coordinate 19,490,610 downwards.
ATTCTAATTCAACTAAAATCAATATAACTATTAGTTACATTACTATATCAATCTAAATTAGCACATGTTCAAGAGTACATATGCATAATTAGAATGTCTTAAGGAAGGGATTTAGGACACTTAGGCTATTTAAGTACGCCTACCCCTGCACACAAGGATAAAAGACATACAACCTTTCACAATTTATTCTCTCAAACTAAGTTGACCAAGCCTCTACTTATAATATACCTTTTAATTGGGATGTTTATCATGATTTGAATTGTATTTATTTAATTAGTGTGGGCACCTTGATTTTGAGCAATAACCAGCAAAATAATTAGTTAATTAAATAAATGTAAAATATTCAATGTCTCATAACTTTTAAAATACACATCCAAATATATTGATATTATATCTCAAAATAACCACAAAAATGCGAGGATCAATAATATGACATTAAATTTATAGTTTGATGATTGATTTCACTATTCACCATCTTAATTAATTTATTTGTTATTTATTTAACCTAATTTTCCAAATGCCATAACTTATCTAATTCTAATCCAAATTTGATGATCCAATAGTCCATTTTGATTGCAAAAATGTGTAGGACAATAATATGATATTAATTTTTTAATTTGAAAAGTAATTTTCTATCGACAATTTAATTGTCATTAAGAATCATTAAAGCACCGACTAGTTTGACCCTACTTAATGTCATTGTACTTGTTATGCTATAAGAAAGTTATAACCACTATGTTTACATAATTTGGATAACAAATGAAATTGTGAGTTTTTGACCCTTGAATAAAATAATATTAAATTTACAAAATTTGGGTTTTGCACATTTAGGCCACCTAAAGGCTAGGACACCTCAGACAACCTACTTTATGACATATTTCAAAATTAGATGATATTTTGAGTAGGGAAATACCTAGAATAATCTACTCCTAATTTATTGCTAATAAATTAAGTTAGAGCCTCATCATAGAAATGAATATATCTTCTATAGTCCTAATATTTTATTTAATACTTAAGGATTGTAGTAGTTCTAAACTCTAGGGTGGAATGGACTAGTTAGCTTCTAATGGTTGTAAGAATTATTAGTAAAGGCCTTAATTATTAAATTAGACTTAGGACAGCTCTATACATTCCTTAGGTGAAGGTCAACCTTAAACACCCTAGTGTGTTGTTATGATATGGAGACCATTCAGATCATCATAGAGATGCTTAGGGGGCTCCAATGAGATTCAAGGAGGTTCTAAGGTGATTCGAAACAAGGTTGAAAGTTTTAACTATAGTATAGGCACCCAGCCATGGTGCCCAGCACACGAGAGGAATAAATCGTAGAGCTCCATGGTAACAACAGATAAATACCAGGGCGTTACAATGTGCCATGGAAAATGAAGTCCAGAAGTAGTGGCACTGTAGCATGCCACAATGGAAAACAAACTAAAACTGGGGTGCTGTAGCGTGCCCTAGCGGTAGTCATCCTGAAAGCAAGGCGCTAAAGTGCACCACAATGCATGTTGTATTGCACCCCAGCGCCAGGCTACTCAAAAGCAAGGCGCTGTGGCGCGCCCTTGCACCAGGCTACCCGAGGCTTGGGAGTTACGGCACGCCATAGTGCATAATGTATTTCAACTCCAGTTCATGTTTCACCTTAAGCTTTTTAGAGATTATCTTGGACCATTTGAATTCTAAAATGGAGCAAAGTATTTAATAAAACATCTTAGAGATATTTCCAATGTTGGCATTTACATTGAGAGGCTATGGTTGCTATGAAAGAATATTCTATAATAATCTTATGTTATTACCCTATTCAATTAAGACTTAACTAGGTCCTAATCTTAGTCTTAATACCTATAAAAAGTCATTAGAACCTCACCCTAAAGTTTTGGTCCAAATTAGGTGTCAAATGGATGAAACCCTAATTTTGGAAATTTCAGAAACCCTAGAATTTTACCTATCTAAATTGACCTCAAATCAAAAAATTAGAATTTGTCATTTCACTCATCACCTCCAAATTAACTAGAGGTGATATCTTGAACTCATTTTGAAGTTGTTGGAATTTTGTCAAATATTTTAATATATTTAAAATGCCTCGAAAAAAAATCAAAAAACTAAATACTCGTCAAAATTGAAATATGGCTTCGTCGTTGTGTTCCTCATCCCTAAATTAGCTAAGAGTGAATTAATGAAAATATTCAAAGCCCAAATTATAGTCCAATTCTATTTAGGAAATTTGATTTATTTAAGTAATTAATATTTAAATGTTATAGAGTTTATTAATATTTTATTGGCCAGTAGGCTCTGCCGCTTCTTTAGTTGCCTGACCAACATTCTAGGTGGGCCGTCTCTCAGTCCATATGGGTTGGGCCCTTCTCGGTTATTGAATCCTGTCGAGGCTGCCCCGTTTCTTTTGAATTGGGTGTAGCCCATTATTTATTTTGGGATGGCCTCTTCCTCGCCAGGACTGAACCCAGTCGCTTGATGCGTCAGGCCAGTTCATTAAGCCTGAAACCTTTCTCGTCTATCGCTTGCGTGACACGCGGCGAGCTCTGTCTGGCGCATGGGTCTCCCACCGCCTCTGACCTCTCCAAAATTCTTAATAGAGGCCTCAGGTAAGAGCTAATCATCTTCAATCCTGAAGTCCTCAAGAACTCCACTGGCATTCGTGAATATCCTATCTTCCTTGGAGCCAATCCCATTCAGTTACTGCTTCTTCCTGAGAATATATTCGACTTATTCATTCCATTGTGTAATTTATATTTTGTGCAAGCATATTTCAGTATGAATCCATTGCTGCTTAGGTAATTACTGAATTTTGATCGAAACTCTATTATTGTCAGGAAATAGGTAGAACCTCAACTATTTATTCCTTTTTAATTCATATTTCAAATTCCTAGTTGTCTTAAAATTCATTCAAGTTGTCATTACATTTAATAGAATGTGATATGTGTTAAGCCTTTCATCAAGCTAAATTGAACTCAATGTTTTTCCTCTATCAGTAGCTGGGCCTCAAATAAGGGCATCATCTGATAAGTATTGGAGAGCAATTATAGTTGAACTCCAATCCTCAGTGGATGCCTAAGACTAGATCTTTATTTAATCCTTGAACCTCTACGGCGCGTGACCTCAACGAGCTTGGTCTTGGGCAAACCCTAAATCATTACTGGCGATCATTTCCTTACCTGCCGAAGATGGAGGTGAACCTTCTAGGTTGGGATGTATCTTATTTAACTCGTGCAACTCTGTCTTGGTCCGCCTGCATACCTATCGAGCCATCTTATCTTCAACCCACGCTTTCTCTTCCTATCCATCTGCGGATTTTAGTCCGCGACTCACTTAAGTCTGGCGGGCACGAGGCTTGTTCCTCTTGCCAAGTCCTCTGTGGGCCGTACTGGCTGCCCATCTTCCTGAACCCTTGAGCCCGCCACATTTCAAAGGAGGTCAGGTCGGGTCGCCGCTGTATGAATGAAGAAAATTATAAAAAAAAATGAATTGGAATAAATAAAGTAATTCTAATTAAATTCAATTATTATTAGAAAACTTCAAACTTGCATAGTTTGCAAGTGAATGAACCAATCTTAACAAATGTATATACCATTTCGCTCAAACAATTATGAGCAATTTTATGGTGTAATCAAATTTGCTGTTGAACATGTATTTTCTCTAAAGACTTTTGGGTCCTTTCCTTAATTACTCTTAAACCCTACAAACTTCAATTGATCATAACTTAGTCAATTTAACTCCAAATTAGATCATTCAATATACCATTCTGATCAGGAGAATGTGCAAAATAGTAAATTGTAAAAATAATTAGGTCTTGATAATTAAATTTCTTAATTTGCTCTAATCACCTAAAAATGATTAGCTCATAACTTAAGCAAATGGAGTCCAAATTAGGTCTGCTTCTAGTCATTTTACTCAGTAAATTATAGGAAAGTTATAGCCACTGAGTTTGCAAAATTTAGACATCATTTAAATAAGTTAGGTTTTTGAACCTTTCCTAAAATTCCTAATTTACATAATTAGACCTCAATATTATTTTGGCCATAACTTGATCAATTGATCTCAGAATTTAGTAATCTTAGACTTTGTGGAATCCTTAGACAGTAAGCAATAATAGTATAACTGAAATTTTAGATTGAACTAAGTAAAAATTCTAAATTTCTCCTAATGAGCTAAATTCTTAGGTGAGCTCATTAGACTTAATCCTTATTCAAATTTGGTGTACTTACTATCTATCATCATATTAGACAGTAAGTAACCTTTTGGCATCAATAAATTTCAATTTAGAAACCTAAATAAAAAAGTTGTATTTTAGACCCTTTAAGTAGGGGTAAAATTGTTATTTTTCCCAAATTTAGGTTTAAGTATTCTTAAGCTTTAGAAACATACTCTAATCACTAAAGTTAGTAAGGAAATGGATTTCAAATCAATTTTAAAAGTTTTAGACTCATTAATTTAGTATTTTCAAGAAAAACCCTAATTTTCTCATAAAAGTCCCTAAGTCATTTAGATGGCTTCATAAGGTGAATTTTAATCCATCTTATGCCTTTCATAAGATAATCACATCAAAAAATATATATATAGTTAAGATTAATTAATATCAATGCTTAAATCTTAACCTTTATCCTAAATCCTTCCCTTAGAATTTCCTTTAACTTTAGGATCCTTTTCCTTATGAATAAGTGATTGAAATTAAGTTAAATTTTATTCACTGAGTAAATGGGTCACTTAATGGATAAAACATTGGTTTTAATAGTTTCTAGATTTCATCCTTTATTATGATTATTTTGTATTTTAACTTTAGTCTAACTTTAGAAGATCCATCTTATTAAGCTTGATATTGCTTAATAATATAGCCTTAATTTGTAGTTCATGAGAGTTCGGATTAGACCTTATATCCTTAGTCTTTAGAACCTATTGGATTAAGAGGTTGAGCCCCAATATTTGGAGTTTAACTTTTAATCCCTCAATCTTGATTTTTATTAATTAAGATTGGCTTGGGATTATTTAAATTCATTTATTAGGAACTTGTGTAAACGTCATTGATTAAATTATATTAGAACTTAATTTGTTCTAATTGCTTTAAACCTTATAGGACCGATATTCTAATTTTATATTGGATAGTAGAATATTGGTGATCCTGAGCTTGTATAATCTCAGATTAGTTAGAATAAATTAAATTAAAAAATAAGTGATATCACAGAGTTTTGTATAGCATTATTTATGCATTCTCTTGCATGATTTGCTTCCTTATTTTGGACCTTTATACTTATGATATAATAGGTGAAACATAAAATATTTGATGATTATTTTATGTTAGATTTAAAATTTTCTAAGGCATATTCTTGAATAATTGAATGAAAGGAAACAAAGATGAATCCATAAATTTATAAATTATTTGAAATGGAATTTGTTCTACTTAGTTTGCCTCTATAATATTGTTTCTTATATTTAGATTCAGATGTAATTCAATTCCTAGGTGTTTGTTCCAGAGGATATATATATATATATATATATATATATATATATATATATTTGAGATGATGTTATTTTCTAGGTGCTTAATCTTGGGTGATGATCTGATATTTTTTTCAATGGACTTGTTGATCTAGGTGTTTGATTCTAGATGCTTGACAGACAAAAATACACGTCTGTATTTGCACGCAAGTGTACGTGGTCTGAAGTAATAAGTGGAAAGTTTAGTTTCTGAGATTTATTGAACCTCAGGGAACGGTTGTTTTGATACCGAGTTGTGTTGTCTTTTACTAATGTCTAGATACAAATTTGGTTGATTTTTGTTGATTCTTAATTAGTAATACACAAGACTTTGAGTAAAGATATGATTTGATTAAAAAGGAGAGAGTTGAGATTTTATTGTAATACATGCAAGGGCTGGTTATATAACTTCATTGTTTGAATATAGATGTTCAATTTATTTGCTTGGTTAAATCAAGGGAACACTATTGGAATTGGAGTACCTCCAATTACATTGGGTTAAAGTTAAGTGCTCAAAGATAACTCCTTTTGGGTTCTCCCTTAGCACGTAAACTCTTATGAGATAATGATCGATTGGTTAGATATTGATTCCCTACATCTAGGTTACCAAAGACATCTTTTAATTATGATGGTCTCACAAGCAAAATTCAATTTACCATGTGTCATGTGCTTCACACGCAGTTTAGCTGGATGGGAGGATGCATTGGGTAAATCCATTGAAGTTTCTAATGTCCACTCATCCCTTCTTCCTTGCTGAGCAGTAAAGCAAGGTTAATGGAGAACTTGGTTCTCAAGCATCAATCTTTTAGGTGAGCTATTAAGGGAGGGTGCAAGTGAGCCTTAAGAATTCTGTCACGTAATTCTCAACTCTGCTTGCACTACCTTCCTTGCTTATACCTAATTGATGAGCATTGGAACATAAGCTCTTTTAATTAAATTAATTTAGAATTTAATTCATCCAAGCATTCATTCAATAATAAATTTAACAACATAAACAGTTTTTCATTTCATTTAAATAATGTCATCATACTACCAATATATCTCTTATATAATTATACAACTACATCTCAACTCTCTCCAAGGGGTTCTTAGCCTTCCATTACTAAGCAAAAAAGAACATACATGCAAAGAAAAGTGAACATTACCATTAGTTCACAGCAAAAAATTAATCATGGGAGTTTAGGAGAAATACAATGAATCACCCAAAGGTTTTCTAAGGTTCTCTTTACTTTTCCTGCGCTGTCCTCTTGAAGCTCCACCCTTCATTTTTTGCTGTCTTCCCCTTCTTATTGTTCTTGGTCCTCTCTTCCTCTTGGAGAGTTACCCTTCTTTCTCTTCCTGCAACTTTTCTTTTAGGTCTTTATTAGCAAAAGTTGGAACCCTTTCAAGGTCTGAAGTTGGCCCTTAAATAGGGATGCACTCAGCCTCAAAAACTTTCAATATGTGATATTTCCTCTTTCTTGACTTAATTCACATCCCTTTTAATATTTCCATCTGTTTAAAACTATTGGGATTCATTAGAAATTTAATGTATCTATTTTTAAGAGGCTGGGGAGACCAAAGGTCACATTTTTGTGGCCTTCCCCATGCTCCTTAATTGTTGTTTTTGGAAATTCTGGGTTGTCTACTACGACACGCTGCAGCAGTAGCGTTTCAAATACTGTTCCGCTGTGACAACCACGTTTCAAAACCTGTTTTGCTACGGTGCGCTGTAGCAGAAGTGCTTCAAATGCTTTTCCTGCTTATAAGTTAGTATCTTTTTGGCTCGATCGCCGCAGCGTATGCTATGTCGCGCTGCGGTGCGCTACAGCGGACAAGTTGCGGATCACTGTTCAATTAGTTTAACTATAATTTTATAAAATGAAAATTTACCCGCTGTGGCGCGCTGCGACGCGCTATAGCGGATAAATTTTGCAGGATCATTGTTCAATTAGTTCCATTATAGTTTAATAAAATTAAAATTCACTCGCTGTGGTGCGCTGCGGCGCGCTACAGCGGATAAATTTTGCAGGATCACTGTTCAATTAGTTCAAATATAGTTTGATAAAATAAAATTTCACTCGCGGTGGTGCGCTGCGGTACACTGCGGCGCGCTACGGCGGAGAAAGTTGCGTGACACTGTTCAATTACTTGTAAATAAGGTTTTAATAAATCCTCGAAAAATGATGCTGTGGCGCGCCGTGACGTGCAAACTTGCGTATTACTATTCAATTACTCGTTTATATAGTTTTAAATTTTCCTTATAGATATGATGTTGTGGCGCGCTGTGGCGGGCCGTGGTGCGCTGCAGCGGTCTTGCTCCAGGTCTGCAGTTCTGCTTCCAGGTAAGGTTTTTTTAATGGACCGCCATGGCGCGCTGCAGGGCGCCGTAGAGTGTTGTGGCAGTTTTTATCTCAGAATTTGGTAAACTAGCCCATGCCGTCTGTTTTCTTCATTTTCCTAAAAAAAATATCATTTTCTACTCAATGTATAAGGAAATATATGGTGATATGAATATTTAAACACTAAATTTTTGTTACAAATTCTGGATATATCAATACTTCAGAAGATTTATATTATGGCTAGATGAGTCACCATTTTTTTTGCTATGGCAGGTCTAAGCAGATATATGTCCAATAATGAGATAGCATTTTTATAATATATTCAGTGTGATATTTTTTTTAGCATTTATGCAGCATTTTTAAATATTTGCAGTATTATTAACAATTTTAAATATTTATATGTTCAGCTATTTTTTTTTATTTCAGATGAAAGTATGCTATGATGTTAGATTTATTTCAGCCTTATTCATATTTCATATTATTCATTAAGCCAATGTGAGTAGATTTAATCATATTTACTTATGATGTTTCTTGCACTTAATAGCTTTTACATATACGTTGCTTAACCCTTTTTTGCAGCTTTGAGGATGAGGTATTTTGTTTACCTCATACTTTGCTTAAGGTTATAATTAAATGATTATAACTTTTATCCTTTTTTATTTGAGTACTTTATTGCTCTTAAGATGCCCAATGGCTGTAGTTGGAACATTTTATTGCGATGAGACTGATAATGAGAATTCTGTCAATGGTGGTTTTAGAATCGCACTAAAAGTAGCGGTGGCCATCTCGGCCACAGGTGAAACATACATTGCCAAAATGATAGAATTTACCGTACGGGTGATGACGCTTGCAGAAGGTTTAAACCGAGGTTGATCCACTTTGAGATTAAAGACTTTAGCCACCCTACGATGACCAAAGTGCTCCTTTCTTGGCTGCACAAATGCAGCTTTACGCTTACGGTCCATTTGACCTTGAAATCCCTCTTGGAGGAGAGCCGCCCTGATTAATTCTACAAAATTCTTAATTTGGCGAGACACTAAATGAGCCTTTATAAAGTCCCTTAGACCTTCCAAAAATCAGTGGCACATGGCTGCTTCTGTCCTAACCAAGTTCGGAACAAAACGCGACAGTCTTTGAAACTCTTGCTCGTAGTCGAACACGGATCTATTTCCCTGAGCCAGGTGGAGAAGTTCATCCTCCAAAATTGCTTAGGCCGATGCAGGGATAAACGCTTCATGAAAGTCTTCTAAGAACATATCTCACGGGATATCTTCTAACTCATAATAGCGAATTTATTATTTTGTTAATTCTCCTACCAGAAATTTGCTTCCTCTTGAAACAAGTGGGTGACTAAGTGAATTACTTCTGAATTAGAGCATTTAATGATGGCCAAATTCTTTTCAGCCATATTTAACTAGGTAACGGTATCCATGGGGATTAGAGCCCCGTTGAAGGTAGGCGTTCATAGACACAGAAAATTGTGAAGAAGCCTGTCTCCAGAGAAGTGGGAGGAAGATGGAGCTCCTATCTATGGAAGAGATTGCTGGTGAACGCTTAATATCAGGGCACAAGTTTCTTGTACTTATTGTGCATTAATCTCGATCAAAGCTTTCATCAGACTAGCCATAAGATTCTATTCATTGGGTTTGCCCAAACACGAGACCGTGTTCTTAATTAGAGTAGAAGCAATAGAAGATCCAGGATTCATGACTATAAATACATATATGAATTCAACGAATATAGTAAAACTTCATTATCATTTCATTCATTAATTTCTCAAAAGAGAAGTTACAGAGAACAAAAAGTGGATAAACTGCACGATATGAAATATAAGATTTCTAATTACAATATTCTACTCAAAAGGCAGCACAAAAATCATCATATATGACTATTCGATGCCTCCTAGCTAGCCCTCTATAAACCCAGAACCACCAACGACTCACTGGTCTCACAAGTAAAACATTCAGGATCTGAAGACGATACTCATCTGGATATGCTATCTCTTGAAAGGCATTGGTTGCACGGTCCAACCACTCTCTTTAAAGGATTGGGATACTAGTAGCTCTGAATAATGAATGAATATGGATCTTGTCTAGCACCTCCACTCCACGAGTTGACACTCCTTCAATGACTCTACCACATATCATATCATCCTGAAAGTTATCTGCCCAATAATCTTCAAACCTTCTAAGGTAGAATGAGAATGCTGATTTGGTGTACTACATACCTAAAAGTAACTTAGTTTCATAAGTACTTTACTTACATCTATTGTTTCTTTTAAAGTTTGGTCAAATCCTAGGATGTCTAGTTTATGTTTAATAATTCACTATTTTAACAGTAATATTATGTTTGTTCATGTCCTAAGATGTCCTCATTCAAGGCATATTCAGTTTTTATTTCTGAGATAAACTTGATGAACTTTGGATGCTGTTTTTCTTACACTTAGTAACTTGTGATCTTTTTCTGATATAGAGAACATATCATAAAGTAGATAGGAATGAACTCTTTATTTGACACTTTATGATAATTCTCTGATACCAACTGTAGTGCCCTGCCCTGTAGCCATGCGCAAAGAGAAGTAATCAATCGGCGGTGGAGCGATGCGTCACTCGGAAAGGCATAACCCATCTCCCCAAATAGATGTAACTAAACCCTGAAGGCAGCTAACTCAACCATAAGAAGGGTTGAGAGCTAATATTTAAGATAAGAGTAGAACTTATTCTAAGTATTAAGCTAATATATACATTGGATTATGAAAGTAAGATGAGGAATCCAATACATATATAATAATATCAGTATTTCTAGTATGTCAATCACATCACAATACTAAGTATAAGTAATATAAAAATATAGTGTGGAAGCCAAAGCATACATCTAAAAAACATCCATCACAGAATCTGAAATTAACATTCATCTCAGAAAAGAAAAAGAAAATACATCTAGAATTATTACAAATGATTTACTGAAATACAGAATCAGAGTTTAAGTATTAAACTTAAAAAAAACTAAGCAAAATAGTAAAGGCTAAAGGAGAAGTATAACAACTCTAGTTGTTACCATAGCTAAGTTCAAATTAATTAAGCTAAACTAAGTCCTAATTTTGATACCATTAGACTCAATGGGTCATTTAAACCTAACTCTAGAAGTTTGAAATCAATTGAAGCTAAATTGAGGTTTTTGGTATTTTTGGCTCTTTTTAAGCCCTGAAAAATACATAAATTAATTTGATCTCCAAATTAAATTATGATTTCATTTTTGAAAATTCCTCATACCTCAATTATCTAAGGGTGAAAATTTGAGAATTTTTGGAGCTCATGTAGTCCTAAATTGAATTTTGGAAATTATTAGAAATAATTAATTAATTAAAGGATTTAAATTATTAATTTAAAACTAAATAATAATAATTGTAAATACAGGATTCACTGTTGGGACCGCAGCAGATTTGCTGCAGGGTCCCGACAACGGCGCATAAGGTCGTGCCAATAGATGCATTAGCACACATCTCTGCGCCTCCATCCAACGGCAGGATTTGCCTCGCGCCATGATCAAATTCAAGCCACTCGATCTGCATCCTAATCCAATGACTTTCTGGGTCCCATCTTAAGTAAGTCAAATCAATCATTAGATCACTTCGATTCAATCCAACAGGCGATCTGCCTCCCTGATCAGTTGTTACTGATCGAAGGATCTGAATCGCTCCATCCCAACTGATGATCCATCGAACGGCTATGCCCCCGCCAGTCGCTGTTCAGCTCCATCCCCAAATTTTTAAGAGAGGCCCCGATAGCTCGCCCACTCCTGCTGCTGTGGAAGTACGGGAGATAGTCAGTCCCCCACTCCCTCCCAAATCGCAATAGCTAAGGGAATGAAGTTCCGAGTCTACCCCTCGTCGGTCATGGCCCGATGCCTAATTCTCCTTGGGTCGGCCATTGGAGGCTAGCCCGAAGCACCCACACTGCAACTCGGGCTATAAATACCCCTGGTTTTCCACAGAGAATCCCTTTGCTCTCTGTGGATAGGCTGCTTGATCCTCTCCCTCTCTATCTGCATCCTCTTGCAGTTCAAGCTCCCTAGCATCTGAACCTACTGCATACCACTGATAATGGGTGTGTGTCTAGTATTCAGACCCCCAGCTAACTTTTACAACTATCTAGAGAATTCTAAGCTCCTCCCTTCATCGCAGCCGCAGCCATTACCCAGCTCGAGGTACAGCCTCTATCCCTCCTTTTGTTGAGTTAGTTTCAACTCGACTCACTCTCAATAGAACTCAAAGTTCTATGATAGGATCATACCCCAGTGTTTGGCTTGTATGCTGAAGTAATGGTGGGGAGGACTAGCAGTGGACCAGATGGTGTGATTGTTATTTGGAAGGACACTGGCAGCTGGCCCTTCAGCCGAAGAATTACGATGATTCATTGAAGCATTGGGTCCTCATCAAGAGTCCCAATCCCTTCCAGAGTGATTATTGACTTGTGACAATCACTGGGCTCGATCTGATCGATCGATTCAACTGGAATCGATCAACTCAATGCGAGCTCATGTCTGGAAAATTCAGTGAGTAGCACCCTAGTGATCACCCCACTCTCGAGGCTAACCAAGCTGTCCATTCAAGTTTCCTTGGGTCCCTAAACATGTAGACCTAGCTTGTAGCACATGGCATTGGCTCTGTGAGGAAAATTCAGTCCTCACAGAGGTGCCTTAGGAGAACGTCGCTACCGAGTAGTACCCCGACGATCCGGCGCATCCCAGATGGGGACTTCGGGTTCAGTCGACGCGTCTCACACTCCTGAAGGTGTAGCCATCGAGTTCTAGGCAAGGCGCAATCTGTGGATGAAGAATTTGGGGTTTGAAGTAAACCCTAATCCTTCCCTCTGTCGGGCATCCCCGCGTGGTAGACGAATAGTGTCGGGTTTGGCCGAACCTCGACCTGCGCCTTTTGCATTTGGGCCGACAGCTAATATAAGGAATTTCTGAATTAATTTCCTTAAGGAAATTGATTCAGTAAATAAAACCTATAGTTTTAATTAAATAAAAATGTAGAATAAATTAATAAAATAACTTTAGCTATACTTATCCAAATTATATGATCCCTCTTATGTTATTTATATACTCAGCATGTATCCATATGATCATAAGCATGTTAGTGTCAGATTTGTTTAAGTAGTTGCAATTATTTTGCTTTTAGCCTCACCAAGTTTAGTTGTTGTTTTGTATGTTATTTTTACATACTTGTTGATTAGCTATAAAGGATTAGTTTATGGCCATCCCGTTCTTTGTAGCTTGTAGCACCTTATAATGCTTGCATGTTTAAAAACTTTAAATGTGATATCTTAAATATTCAGTTCACTTAAATAGCCTAAAATGTACTTAGACAATTCTATAACTGTAATATTTTTCTTCTGTTGGCTGGGGCCCTGGCATTTGTGATACCGACAAATGTTAGATTTGGAGCTGTTCATTGGTAGTGCTGCAGGAGAGGAGCCGGTGCAGGAGGAGGATCTTCTCACTACTGTTTAGTTAGATTTTATTTCTTGCTGTGAGATTTTGAGAGATCTTTCTTTTAATTTAGTCTGTAATAATTAAATTATGGACGTATTTACTTTTCTACATTTGATCTGAGTTATTGTTTCTTTTACTCTCTTATACTATGTTGTGATGTGGATGTTATATTATAATGTTTTCTGCTTCCGCCACTTTGATTTGTATTGATGTATGTTTATAGTTCTAGGTGACAAGTCCTTCGCTTAAGGCAGGTTGGGTCCTACCTGACTTTACTTAAGTTGAGGATTTGCCATAGTTGGAGCCCCGCACTCATCGTGTTTGTGCTAATATCAATATTAGCATGGCCGCGGAGGGTGTGGGGCCCCATAGTTGGTATCAGAGAACACCATAAGCTGTCATAATGAAACCTGTAATTCCTTTCTACCTAATGGACCATTCTTCTGAAGTACAAACATCGAGATATAACATCCATAACATAGTACTATCAGTAACTCTCTAAAAAATGTAGAATGAAAATACTCATATTCTAAATATCTAGTCATCTATAGTTAACAAAAACTAATACATTTTACTATTAGGATCAAATGGATCATGAAGAGTCTAACTTGGACTATTATCTGCATGCCTTTAAGTTGGCTTGGAGTTATAGTCTCAAATAGAGACAAGAGAGCAAATAGTAGGTCAAAGGAGTTTCAATAAAAGGAACCCTAGTCTTGGACAAACTTCTACATCAAATGGCGTATGGAGGGCTTGATTTCCCATCCATGCACAGGAGTGGTTGAACTGAGTAGAGTCAGTCTTAAGGCACATAGAGTGTCCAAAGTCCCTCTGGGTTGATATAGTAACAAATTAGATAGTAGACTATGCAGGAGTCTAGTGGTACGATACCATCAAGATGCTTGAACTAAACTATAAGAGAAAGTGTCAGAAAGTGACCTTTGAAGATTTTTGTGTTACATTTAGGACTAAATACTTTAAGGACATTTGAGTGCTAGTTAGAGTAATTGTCATTTCTTAATTTTAGTAGTGTTGTAATTTTTGGCATTTTTTAAATCTTATGTAATCCCTCATTTCAAAAGTAATGATAATTTTTAGCATCTATTATAAATTCAATTACTACCTTCCTTAGAATGATTCTGAAATCTAGATTTATACTGCTTAATCAGAATGAATTCTGGATGACCTCCTGCTACTACTCCAATCAAGAATACTGTTGCTCCGAGCAGTTCTTTAGATAAAGTAGCATGATGAATCCATAATTTATATCATAATTAAAGGAAAATTTCATTCATTTCTCATATTAAACTGCTTCCTTAGTTCTATTTTGCTATTCTTTTTTGAAAAATGCCTATCCAATGAATTCTGAGCAAAGTGGACAACTTTCCAAATTTTCTAAAGGAAAACCACTGTCACGCGCTATAGCGAGCCATTTTGCAAAATCGGGCGCCACAACGCCCAGCAGCAGAGCACTTTGCGAAGTGCTAGGCGCCACAGCGTGCTGTAGCGTGCCACTCTGCAAAATCTTTCGCCACAGTGCGCTGCAGCGGTCTCGCTTGCGAAGCGCTGGCGCCATAACGTGCTGCAGTAGGGCATTTTCCAAAATCAAGCGCCATAGCGCGCTACAGCAAGGCATTTTGTGAAATCAGGCACCATAGCGTGCTGCAGCAGTCCAACTTGTGAAGCACTGGGGCCACAGCGCACTGCAACATACCATTTTGCGAAATCGGGCGCCATAGCGTGCTGTAGCGGGGCCTTTTACAAAATCGCTTACGCTCTAGCTCGCGACAGTGCGCTACAGCGCACTGCAGCGACCCTTCATATTATGAACTAAAATGCCCCAGTGCACCACAGCGGCCCACTTTGCGAACATTTTTGCTATAGCGCTCTGCAGCGGCCCACTGAATTTTCGTCTGGCAAGAGCATTAAATGAGGCTGGGACAAGACCCCCAACCAACACCTTGTCTCTAGCCATCATTCCTTCTGCAATAGCTACATTTTTTAAGAGGAAAATGGTCATCTTGAGGGTATATGAAGAATTATCAATAGAAAAGTAATAGTCACTTCAACCCTCAAGTGGATTTTGCCATCATTGCACCAGAAATTTTAATAGGCAAATTAAAATTTTGAAATGAGATGATGATGATGAAGCCCTCCTCTATAAATTCCACTTCTCTTGACTTAAGAGAGGTTCCAAATTTGGCTCACTTCAACCTAAGTAAGGAGAGGGTTGCATAAGAGAAAAGAAGAACTCCCCAAGGGTGGAAGAGCTCATCTTGCTAAGGAGAAGGAGGAGAAAGGCAGCACTAGGGACCTAAGAGAAGCAACTCCAAGCAAGGAGAAGAAGAGTCCGGAGAACCTCCTAAAGGAACGTTCCTAGTATTTTCTAAACTCTTGTCTTGTGATTTCTTTTCTTAGTTGATCATGAAAGGGTCTTTATCCATGTAAGTATTTTTATTCATCCCTTTTGTAATAGAGAGCTAAACCTCTCTTATGGAGGGTTGGGGTGATCCCACATGTGTTTATAGATAATCTGAAATGTATGAAGTTTTCCTTAAGTTTTAATAAGAATTGTGAACTCAATGACTTGCTAAGGAAATGTAAAGGACTATTGTGGACTTGAATGTGGACCAAAGGACAAAGGATTAATGAACTCAAGGACTAAATTGTCTTGTGCTCCATAGCTCACCTTAGTTTTGATGCTAGATTTATGAGTGCACGAGAGCTTAGAACTATGTTAGAAAGTTCTTGAGCTTAGTGCACCTTAATCTAGGCTCAACTAAGGAGTTGATCCGTGTGATGCTAAGACCCACTAATTGAGTTCCGTTGCTCAGCATACTTGAGGGAGGGAATGGATTCATTGTGTGCTCATGAGGTGACATAGTCTTTGAGCCCAATGAAATCAATCCCTCATCTAAACTATGTGTGATGCATGTGATGCTCTTAGTGGAATCAATGCTTATAAGATCTTAAACTTAATAACCCTCATCTCCATGATCAAGAGATGAGGTAAAAACCACAAACCTAAAATCTTATAAGGGTCTTTGTGCTGAAATAGAACCGACTGTGTGTTCATTTTGTGCACAAGATTTGAACTTGTAAATCTTTGAGGTAAAACTCAAAGAAGGACAATGTGCACTTGATTTAAAATCTAAGTAAATGAAAGATGAACACTTTAGGAACCATCATGCAGAAGTTATCTATCATATAATGTGGGAGAAACCCAACTCTCCTCACCCTTTTATCTGATTTATTTTCTACTAAGTGATTATCGTGCTTGTTCAGGAACCAACTTAAACAACACACCCATAGCTTAAACATTAGTGAAAATAGATATACCTTAGTAATAAAATATTTAATTCTTTGCGGTTCAATAAATCCCGGAAAATCAAACTTTCCACTTATTACTTCAGACCACGTACACTTGCATGAAAGCGTAGATGTATTTTAGGTCTGTCATAGCTCATTTGCGAGCAATGGTGGCAACCTTGTTGGAGAATCAGGCTCAACAAGCACTGGTATTGCAAAAGATGATGTCCGATCGCCCAGTACTAGCTGTTGCTACTGCTTCTACTATTCCTGTTCCGCAACATACTTTTCCTTCCCATCACTCTATGGATAGTCTTCTCCATAACTTATTAAGACTAAGGCCTTCCACCTTCGGTGGGAACTTATCACCAATGGATATAGCCGACTAGCTGAAAGCAGTCGAGAAGAATCTAATTAGTCCGAAGATCCTGAATTCAGAAGTCGTCCGTCTCACGACACTTCTGTTTCATGCAGAAGCAGAATATTGGTGGGATGATATCCGTAATACAAAATTTGTTGACTATGAACTAGAAAACATCCCTTGGGATGAATTCATAGAAGCATTCAAAGCTGAATTCATTCCCCCATTTGCATAAAATATCATAGCAGACATGATTCTGAGATTAACTCAGGGAAGTTATTTTGTCACTGACTACGGAAGGGAATTTTGTAGGTTGATTCATTTTTCTCCAGAGATTACCCACTCCAAATTGGCTTAGTGCCATCACTTTCTCAGTGGACTATGAGATTCACTAAAAGATCAAATTATTCCACTTCGCCTGACTAGCATTTTTGAGCTAGTAGGAACAGCCGAGAGCCTGCTCCTGCTATAATGCCAGCTACAACTTCGAACTCTAAAGCAATTGCACCTGCACAAAAGCCAAACTATGATCATCAGGGTCAAAGGCCTCAGAAAAAATAACCCTCAGCACCGGCAAGGGTATACATGTTAATTCCCGCCTCTGCTCCTAAGGACAACGATGTGGTTTCAGGTACGCCTTAAATTATATTTTATTCAATTCTTACTATTTCAGTAATTAGTCCTTACCACTTCAGTACTTTCAAATATTTGAGTAGCCATTCTTATTAAGTCATCGTAATTATAGGCATCTTATCAATAAACGATAAATCTTGTAACATCCTTTTTGATACGGGAGCGAGTCATTCCTTTGTGTCGAAACATTGCGCTAAAACTCTTAAGCTACCAGCCTATCGATTAGCAAAGTCTTTGAATATTGGGTTACCTTCCAGAGCCTGTATGGAGTCCCGACAATTCTGCAACATAGATATTCCTATTGGTGAATAAAATTATGGGGCTAAATTAATTGTTTTGCCAATCGCAAACTTTGATATAATCATAGGTATAAATTGGTTAAGTGAACATGATGCTTTCATAAATTGCTAAAAGAAGAAAATAACTTTGGGCAATGGAAGTAAATCAAAAACATTCATTGGAAGATTTAGCACCCAAGCATCGTTAATCAATGCAATAAAAGCAGAAAGACTAGTCAGGAGGGGATGCGATGCATACCTCATAATGATGTTGGGAGAGAAGAAAGAAGTCGTGTCTATTTCTAAGAACCATATAGTTTGTGAATTTCCTGATATTTTCCCCGAAGACCAACCCGGTCTTCCTCCCGTTAGAGAAGTAGAATTTGCTATAGAATTAATTCCTGGAACATAACCATTGTCAAAGGTTCTGTATCGTATGGCCCTAAAAGAACTTCAAGAATTGACCAATCAACTTCAAGAACTATTGGAGAAAGGTCTTATTCGTCCAAGTTCATCTCCTTGGGAGTGCCAGTTTTGTTCATGAAGAAGAAAGATGGATCGATGAGAATGTGCATCGATTATAGAGAATTAAATAAAGTAACTATTAAGAACAAATACCCTCTGCCTCGTATGGATGATCTATTCAATTAGTTATCTGGAGCTAAGGTTTTCTAAAATATAGACTTACGATCTGGATATCACCAATTACGAGTTAAAGATTCAGATATTGAGAAAACAACGTTTAGAACCCGATATGAACATTACAGATTTTTGGTAATGTCCTTTGGCTTAACATATGCGCCATCCATTTTTATGAACTTAATGCAGCGCGTGTTGAAAGCATATTTGGATAAATTCGTCACCGTCTTCATCGATGATATTTTGAATTATTCGAAAAGTAAAACAGATCATGAGAACCATCTGCGATTAGTACTAGAAGAGCTCCAAAGCCATGAGCTATATGCTAAGTATTCCAAATGCAAATTTTGGCTTGACTCAGTCACTTTTCTGGGTCATGTCGTCGACTCTCAGAGAATCAAAGTCGATCAAAATAAAGTGAGCGCAGTTCAAGATTGGTCACGACCAAAATATGTGACCGACATTAGAAGTTTCTTAGGACTGGCAGGCTACTATAGGAAATTTGTCAAAGGCTTCTCACAAATTGTGTCTCCTCTCACGAAGTTGACGCAGAAAGCAGTACCATTTGTCTAGAGTCCAGAGTATGAGAAAGTGTTACAATCATTAAAAGA
Source organism: Gastrodia elata (assembly GCA_016760335.1). NCBI lineage: Eukaryota > Viridiplantae > Streptophyta > Magnoliopsida > Asparagales > Orchidaceae > Gastrodia > Gastrodia elata. The sequence goes on along the minus strand of CM028676.1, from coordinate 19,471,469 downwards.
TGCTCTTTCCTCTGCACTAGTTCTTGCCTTACCTAAAGAAGGCCTTAATTACCAAGTCTATATCGATGCATCTAGCATAAGTTTGGGATGTGTGCTTATGCAGGAAGAAAAAGCTATAGCCTATGCATCTTGTTAGTTAAGACCACATGAAAAGAACTATCATGTATACGATCTCGAATTAGCAATCATAGTTTTTGCTCTGAAAATCTGTCATCATTATATCTTTATGGTGTCTAGTGTTCCCTACTCACCGATCATTATAGCTTAAAGTAGATCTTCACCCAGTGTGAGCTAAACTGCCGACAGCGAAGATAGCTCAAGTTAATAAGTGATTATGATTTAAGCATCCAATATCATCGAGGAAAAGCAAACGTAATATCAGATGCACTTAGTCATCATGCTACTCTAACTTCCATGATATCATCATGTTCGCTAGAAGAAGAATTCCAAAAGCTTGAAATCAGGCCTGTGCGAGGTGCTATGTTGAGCACACTGATATCCATGGGTTCAATTGAACCCACATTTCATAGTGATGTCTCCATCTCCCAAACCAAGGATGAAGACTATCTAAAGTTTAAAGTGGACTTCAAAAGTGGTTGTCGCTTTGATCTTCAGCTTCGAGGTATTGTAATCTATCAGGGAGATCATTTATGGATTTCCAAATCCATGCATCAAGAGATTCTAATTACCAAGTACATCCTGGAAGTACCAAGATGTATCAAGATCTAAAGAAATCATTTTTGTGGCCTAGAATGAAGAAACGTGTGGCTGAATTTGTAGCAAAGTGTCATGCCTGTAACTTAGCTAATGCCGAACACCAAAAGCCCGAGGGACTTCTTCATCCTTTGGCAATTCTTGAATGGAAGTGGTTCGATATTTCTATGGATTTTGTTATGGGTTTACCCAAATCAAGATCTGGTGCCTATTCAATCTGGGTCATTGTTGATTGACTAACCAAATCAGCACATTTCATTCCTATGCATTAAACTGATTCTGTGGAGAAATTAGCAAAGTTGTATATCAAGGAAATTATCATACTCCATGGAATTCCAAGATCTATCGCATCTGATCGAGATAGCCATTTCACTTCCAAATTCTAGCAAGCAGTGAATCAAGACTTGGGGACTACTCTAGCCATGAGCACCGCTTTTCACCATCACACTGATGGTCAAATGGAAAGAGTCAATCAAGTTTTGGAAGATCTTCTTCGTCTCTGTATTCTGGATTTTGGAGGCTCCTGTGAAGATCATATTCCTCTCGTAGAGTTCGCATACAATGACAATTTTCAAGCGAGTATCGGTATGGCTCCATATGAAGCTTTGTATGGTAGGAAATGTAGTACTCCTTTAGCATGGTCTGAAACTAGCAGTGTTCAGCTATATAGTTTAGAATTAGTTGAAGAAGCTAATCATAAGATTCAACTAATTCAGCAAAGAATCAAAGCAGCTCAAGATAGCCAGAGTAAGTATCATGATGCTCATCATCATACTCTGGAATTTGATGTTGGAAATTTTGCATATCTTAAAGTCAGACCGATGAAAGGTGTGTATCATTTTGGTGTAACTGGGAAGCTAAGTCCCCGCTATGTCGGACCTTTTAAAATCCTTTAGAAAATTAGCTCTACAACTTATTGATTGAATCTTCCTAAAGATTTCTCTGCAGTCTATAATGTGTTCCACATCTCCTCTCTCCTCATATGTCTTCAAAATCCATCTCATCTAATTTAACTTCCAACAGTATCCCTCCAGCCAGATCTTTCTTATGCGAAGGAGCCAATTAAGATCTTAGCTCAGGATCAAAAGTAGCTGAGGAATTGCTCAATCCTAATGGTAAAGGTTCAGTGGAGAAATCGCTCTTTAAAAGAATCTACTTGGGAGAAAGAGGCCGATATACAAATAAAGTATCTCAGTCTCTTTTGAAAATCCAGGTACCCATTCACTTTCAAAATTTTATTTATATTCTTCAAAATTCTGCATGTTTGTCTCATCTCTCGAGATGATGTTGAGGACGACATTGTTCTTAAGTGGGGGAGTCTGTAACAACCCTAGATTATTACCCTACTAAAATATAGCTTAATTACTCCCTAACTTTAACATCATTGCTTATAGAATATTAGTTTAAGCCTATTTAGAAAATTTGAAGTCCATTGGATTTCTCTAAGTCCAAAATAGCATTTTAATCAATCTAGATGCCTTAGATTAGACCTAAAATATTTTGTCTCGGAATTAAATTCTGATTGCATTTTTAAATTCCTCACCCCAAAATTAGCTAAGGGTGAAAGTTTGGTGCAATTTGGAAATTATTTAGACCATAATTCATATTTAATTAAAATGGGGTAATTGCATAAATGAGTTCCTAATTTTTCAAAATTGCAAAAATATCCCAAAAATGAAATTAACAGCCAGGATCCGATGTGCGGACCGCGGGCGATCCGCTGCGGCGCCCGGGTCGCACGATAGCGGTGCTTCCACCATATCCGCCATCCGCCCTATCAATATAACGGCTAGGATTATATCCCATGGGATCGCGGATCCGCCCTTAGATATGCCCATGGAATCCCACGGCTCGGATTCAATCCGATCTGGCCGTTAAGATCTGGAAGATCTGAGCCGTAGTGCTTTCCCTTGGATCCATTGGACGGCATCTGAAGGCTCCAGTACTGTGAACCATCATCCCAAACGCGCCCGCGCCCAACAGGAAAGATCCCTTGTGCTGCCAACTGCCCTCTTTGTCTCCCACTCACGCCTCAAGCCCAGCAAGCCATTGGGGATCCTCCCGTTATGGCGAGGTGCCCCAATCGAGACTTGTGGCTCGGCCGAAATCGAAATAGAATTTTGAGAGCTCGGCCATGGCCCGACCTCTCGGGTCCTCCCCAGCCTAATTTAGCCATTTGGAAGCATCCCTGAACTCATATGAGTCTATAAATAACCTCAACAATCCTCCCTCTGCCCCTTTGCTGCTTTATTGAACTTGGTTACTCTCTGCCTTTGCTCCACCATTGCCGTCTGTCCAAGCTTGCATAGGCGATCCAGGAGCTTTTGAACTACTGATAGTAGGCTCTCCTGGAGTTCAAGATCCTTCGCAGCGTCTAGAAGCTCAGCTAAGGTCAGCCGAACCCCTTGTCGACCACCCCGAGCTCAACTGATGAACCAGGTACCCCCTTGATGAATCCATAAATTACATCTAAAATAAATGGGAAAATTCATTTATTTAAGATATTTTTTGCTGTTCCTAAATCAAATTTCTATATCTTTTTCAGGAAATGGATTCCAAATGAGCTCTAGGGCATTTCTGCAATTTTATAAAAATATAACAAATTATTCCGCTATAGCGCGCTGCAGCGCGCGGTCGCGTGCCACCGCGGGCTAGAGCAGAATAATTTAATCCATATTAAACAGGCCCCCAATTAATTGAATAATATTTTTTGCAGAATTCACCGCTACATCGCGCGGTCGCGTGATGCAGTGGCTTATCGCAGAAATATTTATGATTATTAAATAGGTGCTCAACTAAATGAACAGTGCTTTCTGCGGAATTCACCCTAAGTCATGCAGCAGGGCACTACAGCACGCTGCAGCGGCCCGCCAAATTTTTTTCCAGTTAGAGGATTTAATGCGGCTGGAGACATGACCTCTATCCTGAATGTTGTCTCCGGCCACCATATCCTGCGGTAGCCATTTTTGTAAAGCTTTGAGGTGATGTGTGGCTTAAAAAATAGGATTATTGTCACCTCACCCTAAATTAAAAATTAATGCGATGATGAATTCAGTATTTTTAAAGGAGAAATCTGGTTGCTTATGAGGAGGAGCATGCAGCCCCCCCCTTCCTTTAAATACCCCTCCTCTTGACTAGAGGAGGGTTCACAATTTTAGCAAGAATTGCCTAAGTAAAGAGGAGAGCCAAAGGAAGAGAGAACTCCCCAAGGGTGACAAAGCAAGCTTTTGCAAAGGGAGAAGAGGAAAAAGGCAGCACTAGCATCCTAAGGAGAAGGTAATTAGAAGGAGAAGAAGAATCCTGTAGAACTTCTACGGAGCGTTCCTAGTATCTTCTAAACTCAATCTTGTATTTTCTTTTTAGTGAACATGAAAGGGTCTTTTGTTATGTATGTATTTTCCTTATTTTCTTGTGTAATGAGTAGCTAAACTCCCCTTGGGGAGGGTTGGGATGAAGTCCCATTTTACATGATGTAAGTTTATTGTGTGAATGTTTTCCCTCAAGCATGATGTAATTGTGATTTAAATGTCTTACTAAGAAATTTCCATCAAATTAGCCTTGATGTGTTTATAAGAAAAGAACTAAAGAATCCAAGATCTAATAGTCTTGTGCTCCTTAGCTCACCTTTGATTGGATGCTATATTTTGAATGCATGGACGCATAGAACCATGTGAGAAGGATCTTGAGCTCAATGCACCTCAATCTAAGCTCAACCAAAGAGTTGATGCAAGTGATGCTAAGACCCACTAATTGAGCTCCTTAGCTCCACATAATTGAGATTGAGAAATGAAGTGTTGAGTGCTCATGAACTAAGTGATATAGTCATTGAGCCCAACATGTGATTTTCTCATCTCAACTATATGAGATGCGAAGTGATGCTTGTAGTGGAAAATTAATGCTTGTGATATCTTGAGATTTAAGAAAATTTAAACTCTCCTTAAATAAGGAGAAAATGATTTAACTTTAATTCTCAAGAATCTTACAAGAATCTTTGTGCTAAAGTAGAACCGAATGTGAGTTCATTATGTGCACGAGATTTGAACTTGTAAGCCTTTGAGCTAGACTAAAGGACAACAATGTGCACTTGATTTCAATTAAACTAAATGATAAAGCTTGAGAAACAAATCCACACAAGTATTATATCATTGCATGTGGGATGGGCCCAACTCTCCTCTTTCTTTAAATCTTATTATTTACTTAGTGAATATTCGTGCTAATTTTAGACCAACCAACCAATATAAACTACAGCTTAAATATTAGTGAGAATAGATATACTTTAGTGCCAAATCAACCAATTCTCTGTGGTTCGAGAAATTCCTTGAAAGTCACAATTTCCACTTATTTCTTCAGACCACGTACACTTGCGTGCAAGCGCAGACATGTATTTACAGTCTGTCTGGTTTTTGGCGCCGTTGCCGAGTTGGTTTTTGAATTGAACTAAAGATAATCTATAAGTAGCTAGCAATTTAAGCATTTGATTTTATTTATTCTTGCTTTACATTGTCTAATGTAATTATCAAGCTAACATTTTATATTTATTTTTGTTTATTTAAAATGGGGTAATTGCATAAATGAGTTCCTAATTTTCAAAATTGCAAATATATCCCAAAAATGAAATTAACAGCGAGGATCCGCTGTGCGGACCGCGGGCGATCCGCTGCGGAGCCCGGGTCGCACGATAGCGGTGCTTCCATCATATCAGTCATCCGCCCTATCAATATAATGGCTAGGATTAGATCCCATGGGATCGCGGATCCGCCGTTAGATGTGCCCATGGAATCCCACGGCTTGGATTCAATCCGATCCGGCCGTTAGGATCTGGAAGATCTGAGCCGTAGTGCTTTCCCTTGGATCCATTGGATGGCATCTGAAGGCTCCAGTACTGTGAACCATCATCCCAAATGCGCCCGCGCCCAACAGGAAAGATCCCCTGTGCTGCCAACTGCCCTCTTTGTCTCCCACTCACGCCTCCAGCTCAGCAAGCCATTGGGGATCCTCCCGTTATGGCGAGGTGCCCCAATCGAGCCTCGTGGCTCGGCCGAGCTCGAAATAGAATTTTGAGAGCTCGGCCATGGCCCGACCTCTCGAGTCCTCCCCAGACTAATTTAGCCATCTGGAAGCATCCCTGAACTCATATGAGTCTATAAATAATCTCAACAATCCTCCCTCTGCCCCTTTGCTGCTTTATTGAACTCGATTACTCTCTGCCTTTGCTCCACCATTACCATCTGTCCGAGCTTGCATAGGCGATCCAGGAGCTTTTGAACTACTGATAGTAGGCTCTCCAAGAGTTCAGGATTCTTCGCAGCGTCTAGAAGCTCAGCTAAGGACAGTCGAACCCCTTGTCAACCGCCCCGAGCTCAACCGATGAACCAGGTACCCCCTTGATGAATCCATAAATTACATCTAAAATAAATGGGAAAATTCATTTATTTAAGATATTTTTTGCTGTTTCTAAATCAAATTTCTATATCTTTTTCAGGAAATGGATTCCAAAGGAGCTCTAGGGCATTTCTGCAATTTTATAAAAAATACAACAAATTATTCTGCTATAGCGCGCGGTCGCGTGCCGCCGCGGGCTGGAGCGAAATAATTTAAACCATATTAAACAGGCCCCCAATTACTTGAATAATATTTTTTGCAGAATTCACCGCTACAGCGCGCGGTCACGTGCTGCAGCGGCTTATCGCGGAAATATTTATGATTATTAAATAGGTGCTTAACTAAATAAACAGTGCTTTCTGCAGAATTCACCTCTCCAGCGCACGATCGCGCGCTGCAGTAGCGTATCGTGAAATATTTATGATTATTAAATGGGGCTCAACCAATTGAATAGTGTTTTCTGCGGAATTCACCACTACAGCGCGCTGTCGCGCGCTGCAGCGCTGTATCGTGGAAGACTTGGCTAAATAATTCAGGCCGCCCAACTAATTGAATAGTATTTTTTGTGGAATTCCCCGCTTCAGCGCGCGATCGCGCACTGCAGCGGTCTGCCACAGAAGACTTGGCTAAATAATTCGGGCTGCCCAACTAATTGAATAGTATTTTTCACGGAATTTCCCGCTCCAGCGCGCGGTCGCGCACTGTAGCGGTCGGCCGCGAAAATATTTCTCTATACAATCTGGAAAAAGAACTAATTGAACAGTGTTTTTTGCATAATTTCCCGCTACAGTGTGCGGTCGCGCACTGCAGCGGTCTACAGTGGAGGACTTAGCTAAAATTTTTTGGAACCAAGGTATGCTAAGTCATGCAGCAGGGCGCTACAGCACGCTGTAGCGGCCCGCCAAATTTTTTTCCAGTTAGAGCATTTAATGCGGCTGGAGACATGACCTCTATCCTGAATGTTGTCTCCGTCCACCATATCCTGCGGCAGCCATTTTGTAAAGCTTTGAGGTGATGTGTGGCTTAAAAAAAGGGATTATTGTCACCTCACCCTAAATTAAAAATTAATTTAATGATGAATTCAGTATTTTTAAAGGAGAAATCTGGTTGCTTATGAGGAGGAGCATGCAACCCCCCCCCCCCTTCCTTTAAATACCCCTCCTCTTGACTAGAGGAGGGTTCACAATTTTAGCAAGAATTGCCTAAGTAAAGAGGAGAGCCAAAGGAAGAGAGAACTCCACAAGGGTGACAAAACAAGCTTTTGCAAAGGGAGAAGAGGAAGAAGGCAGCACTAGCATCCTAAGGAGAAAGTAATTAGAAGGAGAAGAAGAATCCTGAAGAACTTCTACGGAGCATTCCTAGTATCTTCTAAACTCAATCTTGTATTTTCTTTTTAGTGACCATGAAAGGGTCTTTTGCTATGTATGTGTTTTTCTTATTTTCTTGTGTAATGAGTAGCTAAACTCCCCTTGGGAGGGTTGGGATGAAGTCCCATTTTGCATGATATAATATTATTATGTGAATGTTTTCCCTCAAGCATGATGTAATTGTGATTTAAATGCCTTACTAAGAAATTTCCATTAAATTAGACTTGATATGTTTATAAGAAAAGAACTAAAGAATCCAAGATCTAATAGTCTTGTGCTCCTTAGCTCACCTTTGGTTGGATACTATATTTTGAGTGCATGGACACATAGAACCATGTGAGAAGGATCTTGAGCTCAATGCACCTCAATCTAAGCTCAACCAAAGAGTTGATGCAAGTGATGCTAAGACCCACTAATTGAGCTCCTTAGCTCCACATAATTGAGATTGAGAAATGAAGTGTTGAGTGCTCATGAACTAAGTGACATAGTCATTGAGCCCAACATGTGATTCTCTCATCTCAACTTTAGGAGATGCGAAGTGATGCTCGTAGTGGAAAATCAATGCTTGTGAGATCTTGAGATTTAAGAAAATTTAAACCCTCCTTAAATAAGGAGAAAATGAATTAACTTTAATTCTCCAGAATCTTACAAGAATCTTTGTGCTAAAGTAGAACCAAATGTGAGATCATTTTGTGCACGAGATTTGAACTTGTAAGCCTTTGAGCTAGACTAAAGGACAATAATGTGAACTTGATTTCAATTAAACTAAATGATAAAGCTTGAGAAACAAATCCACACAAGTATTATATCATTGCATGTGGAATGGGCCCAACTCTCCTCTTTCTTTAAATCTTGTTATTTACTTAGTGAATATTCATGCTAATTTTAGACCAACCAACCAATATAAACTATAGCTTAAATAATAGTGAGAATAGATATACTTTAGTGCCAAATCAACCAATTCTCTGTGGTTCGATAAATTCCCGGAAAGTCACACTTTCTACTAATTACTTTAGACCACGTACACTTACGTGCAAGCGCAGATGTGTATTTACAGTCTGTCACCCCTCTTGCTGAGTCTGAGCTAATTGGGCTCAGACTCCCTTCCATTCGATTCGTTAATATGTGTATTTTTGTTTCAAATTCACTGCTATCGTGATTGAGCCTTGAGCTAGCCCCGGTCGATCGAATCGATCGATCAGGCTAAGTTTGTTAGGAAAGACTTAGGTGAATAAGGTCCCGATATTCTAGACCACCTCAGGCCCTCTGACCAGAGGGCTTTGATTTGTCCCACCTCCCTGAAGGTGTAGGGATGAGCCCTGGGTCTGGCATGGCCTATGTGGGGAGAATTATCTCCCCACAATAGTCCCATTATGGGTGCTCTTGGGTGAGTAGGATCTGGCCAATCTAGACCCCCTCACAGAGGGTTTTGGGTCCCGTTCAGTGCGCCTGACCATGGTGAACGTATAGCTATCGTCGATTGGTCATTCCGTGGTTGGGATGTGCCAGAATTGGCCGATTAGGGTTCCCATAATCGGGTTCTTCCGTCAGGACGAAAGCTCGGGGATGAAGCGTTGTGCGGGTCGGGCTGACCTATGACCTGCGTATTTTGGTGAATGGGCCGAACCCATTTAAATTAATATTTGAATAATCAAAATTATTTTCCTTAAGGAAAATAATTCAATTATTCCAATCATAGGGAATTATTTAAATAAAAATACAAAATGTATTAATAAAATAACTTTCAATCCACTAGTCCAAACCCTATGTTATTTTATATCAAATTGATCAGAAAATCCTCAGGAATAAGAATATAAAATAATAATGAATATCTAATGGCTGGAGTTTCTATTTTAACCTAAGTATTGCAGAACTGGATTAGGATGGATTAGCAATTATACTTAACCAATTTACATGTTTAGGGTACCATTCATTTCCTTGTGCAGCGTAGAATGAATGAGTTAAGTGATTTATTTCTCTAATCTCTGTATTTCAACTTATGCCCTAATCTTGTTAAATTATGATTAGTAAAAATTAGGGTTTCCTGACACTGGATCTTAACAATCTTAGTCCCTGATTAATTGTATGGTAAAATAAAACTTATGTGCCAATTGCATGAAATCTGATGGTTAGATTTATAATTATGTGCTAATCATTTTGGATTGATTTAGGGTTTGATTAGCACTAATTACTTTTTATTTTCTGAAATTTTTCTATTAATATGATTCATAATAGTAAGGGAGATGTATTGAAATCATGTATGCAAATTGATAATGTATAAATTGCATTAATCAAAAATAGAGAACTTAAACCTCTTAATTAATCTTAAGAAGTCTTAAGACTTTAATCAAGCTATTAAGACTAGATCTTGGTCTAAGATTTCCACTAATAATACATCCCAAATTTACTAATTTGACATTTGAATTATAAATAAATATTTGATCTTAATTAGGCATAAGTAAGGGGTTAAACCCTAATCTATTTGATTAAGATCTAAACTCTTAAATCCTTAATTAAAGTGACTTGATTATAAGATAATGAAATTGACATTATTCCAATAATGCAACTAATTTAGTATTGATCTTAAACATTTGAATTAGACATGTTAAGGTTATTAATAAATCAATGTGATTGATTAATCTGAATCCAAACTTTAGAACCTTGATTTTCTCCTAAATAAGACTACTAGTATAAAAATATAATATAACTAAATTAATTTAATAATTGATCTAACTCTAATAACATTCATTATTTAAATCCCATAATCTTAGAATAAGATATGATTATATGACTTAATCATCTGATCTGATCACTCTAAACTTAACTATCAAATAGAACCTAAAATGTTAGCTTTAGAATTAAGGGTGTGAGATCTTAAGTATCTCAGCATAAGATTATCTCTAAAATATTTTAAATACCTAAATTTAAATATACATTATGGTAGGAGAACTTTGTATAACTCATTGAGGTAGAAGCTTGATGATCCCTTAACCTTAGAAATTGATCTTAACCCCTCGTGGTAGGAATCATTTAAGATATTAGAATGACACTTTTCCTTATGGTAGAATCTATATTTAGTGATCCTTGATCACCTTTTTCTTGAAGCCTTGTATAGGACTTACCTATTTAGCATAGGAATTAATAGTCTTAATAGATCCTTATTGATTAAATAGAGTTGTTTGAACCCAGGTCATTCGTTTGTATAGTATGGTATGCCCAGAGTACTGGATTTCTTCAGTGGTATTCAGGATTAGCTAATTCACTCCAATGTGAACTTATGAGCAGGTGCATTCCTGAGGGATCAGATGAATATAGTCTCGTTAGAGTAAATCTTCCAAGACTAAGAGTGTATTAAACAGGTACTCATTCATTAGTTTGATTGAAATACAAATTGCCAATGGGTGATGCCTCCTAGCAAAGACTGCTTTAATAGGTGTGGCTCAAACAAACTAAGCAATTATAGTCATCTTCTTTAAGACACTAAGTGTGATTATGAATAGGGCATCTTAATAACTTAGCTTGAGATACAAATCGCCAACGGGCGATGCCTCTTATCGAAGATCACTTTGTTTGGGTGGCTTAATCAAACTAAGTGCTAAGAATAACCTTCTTGCAAACATGTTAAATATGTGTATACAATCATCCCATCTAATGATCTTTAAGTAAATCTTCAACTTTAACCAATTATCATTCTAGAAGTTAGAAGTCAGAATTCTTTTAGCAGGATTCTGCATAGTAGAGACCTGGAATTTATTATCGGTGTTCAAAGTTTTGTGGATTTTTGGATTTTACTCATATAGAATAAAAGCATGGGCATGAACATGAGCATGAGTTTAAGGGATTATTTTAGTAGTGATGCATGAGTATTAGTGATAAATTACAGGTTACAAAATATTACATACATTGATTGAGGAATTTCAGGATGCATCGGCATCACCGTACTATCTTCCCAACTGGGTGTATGTATACATTGGACCATACAACTCATAGCCTTTCAGTGATAGTTCTGTTACCGATCGTAGCATACTATGTTGTGGCATATTTGGGTGCATCATTTCAATGACATACAGTACAACATTGAACATTTTTCACATTGATTTCTGAGCATTTGATATTTTTGTTTGCCTTCAGTATTTAGTTACAATGCAGTTTTACTTTGCCTAGTCTTTACAGTTTTAGTTACATAGTACCTTTACTATTATTTTCTATAATCATGTTTACTTTACTGTCTATTGCATTTACTTTAGAACAGCTTAGTTAGCTGCATTGTGCTAGACTTCTTGTCTAACACGGGGTACTTTTGGGATCCGATGATTTGCTAGATCCCGAGCAGCTTATGGAGACAGGGCAGGAGGACTTACATGAGATCCAAGAGGAGTACGTGGAGCCTTAGTGGATCAGTCTTCCACCTTTTTACTTATTGCTTTATTTTTAGTACTTCAGATAGACTTTACTTTTTCATCTTTTAAATTAGTTTGTAATAATTTTGGATGTATTTTACTTTTCTTTTCAGAGATGAATTTTTACTACTGCTCTGTGATGAATGTATTCTGGATATTTTGCTTTAGCTTCTGCACTTTGTTATACTACTATACTTAGTATTGTGATGTGATCAGCATACTGGAAATGCTGATATATTGATAACGTATATTGGATTTACATTTACCTCTTTAAATCTAATGTATGTATTAGTCTAATACTTAAGACAAGTATTCTACTCTTATCTTAAGTATTAACTCTCAATCCTACTCTTAGGTTCGAGTCAGCACCTTCAGTATGGCTCAGTCTTTTAGCCTATTTGGGGAGATGCTATTGTCAGTTGCTCCCTCCCTTAGTAGCGCACCGCTCCACCGCTGATCTGAGTTACTTGTTTGTTGCGCGCGGTGACAGGGCAGAGTGTTACAACATTGTTGGTTAAGCTATGGGCAGTCTAATTAGGAGTAATAAGGAAACCTCACATTCTCATAAGGTGAATGTGAGTGTTATTTATTTTGACCCCGCTTTCCTTTACTTGTTAAACAGATGTGTTTAACTCCTCGCTTCATTCTGTATTAGCTCGTAGAATGAATACATTCATAAAAATAACTTCAATTAAATAAAATATGAGAAATTTTACAATCTTTTTGATTGTAAAGACTCATCATAGCTTTTTAGCTATATTACTTTACATTGTCCTAGGCTATGAGTATCTTAGACCAAAAGGCTAAGACCTTCCTTTGATTACTATGCTTTGCACTTTCCATAGTTTTAGTACTATACTTTACTTATTTACAATTCATTTAGATTATAGTGAATGTTGTTATAATAGCATTTAAATGTGTCTCTGTCTTCTTTTCTTTACTTTGCATAAGTTCATTGAACATATACATGCTTCATTTTATTAGTTTCATATGCACTTTAGTACTTTTTTAGCCTATCTAGGATGCTTTTATCTTTATTTTTACATGCAGGCTTGAATGTCTAATTATGTGAGTATTCTTACTCACTTTACTTTTCCTTAGTTTTCCATACTTTTCCTTACTTTCTTTTCCTTATATAAATACTTTCATTTTTGTACCCTTGCTTATGCTTATATTGTAACTAGTTGTGATATCCAAATTGAATAATAGAATGTTTAACCTAATCTTAAATTGTGCTTAGACTGTTTAGTCTAACTATATTTTCTTTTTATTGGCTTTGCCCTATCATATTTAAATGCCAAAATGTGACATATCAGGTGCACTTAGAGGCTAGTGGAGTTGGACCAATAGCTTAAAGAAATAAAATTGCTTCTGCCTAAATAATTAACTTACTTGCTTTGTATTAAATGTGAGAGAGAGATTTCCTTTATTTACTGTCTTACTATTTAATTTGGCATGTAATAACTAAGTTATTTGTTTTGTATTTACTATGCTTGTATTGGAATTTAGATCTTTTACTTAAATGTTTGGTTTGGATGAATAAATATATGAATGGATACTTGAATAAAATTTATTTGCATATTTGAATGAAATCTAGATGTATACTTAACTGGAATTTAGCTATTAATTCCTCTCTTTTTTTAAGTTATGTAAATGATTTAGAATGTGTGTTTCCTAGGATAAGAAGTTACTTCATATGATTTTATCATATATAATTTTAAATTGGATGTTTAAACTTTACCTATCCATGAATGTGATGAATATAAATGATTTAGGATGTGTGAATCCTAGGATAGCAAATTGCTACATATGTTTTTCTCACATATACTTTTGAATAGGATGTTTAAATCTTACATATTCATAATGTGATGAATGTAAATATTTAATGCTCATTCATGTTGAATTCCTTCTATTATAGAATTGCTTAGGAAATCTCACATGAATAAATTGAATTGTACATACCTCTCATAATGTGTACTCACATTATATGTGCATATCATTATCATCTTCCTACTTGTAAATGTAATATTTTTAATCACAGACATCTTTAATTCATATTCATCATATGTACCTCATGCATTTTCCCATATCCTTTCTTTATATTTTCCCATCTTAACTTAAGACCCTCTTCTAAATCCTTGGCCAAATACAGCATCTAATGATTTGAATTAGTTTCCTTCTAATCCAGTATTAAATATTATGGTGATGTATCAATATTGAGTTTAGTTATTACTCAATATTGGGGTCATCACAAGAGGTGAGCCACACCACATTGCTAATAGAGATTGAAGAAGAAAATGAAGGATTGAGGCTTGAAGATGGATGATTCTAAAAGGTCTCCTAGTGGGAGACTGTTATATTGTGGAGACCATTCAGATTATCATGGAGATTCTAATAGAGCTTCTGTGAGCTTTTGGGAGGTTTTGATGTAATTCATAACAAAGTTGGAAGTTTATCTGTAGCATAGGACCCACAACATTCCATGACACTCTATAGCATGCCATGGCACCCAGCACTAGAGAGGAAGGTGCTGCAGTATGCCATGGTGGCCAGCATACTTAGACCAAGGCACTGCAGCATCCCTAGTTGATAGAGTTCACCATAGCGCATCGTAGCACACACCAACAAAAGCAAACAGAGAGTGTGGCATTATAGAGTGCCCCAGCATAGGTGTCCCAAGAGTTGGGGGCAACAGCGTAACTTGACTTATGCTATAGCGTATCCCATTGATATAGCACTCGAGAGCAGTGAGATACAATGCGCCCTAGCACCTAGCTACCTGAGGCTCGGGCACTATGGTGCACTGTAGCACTTGGCAGATTCTAGCTCCAGTTCAGGTTACAATCTAAGCTATTTAAGGGCCATTTTGAACCATTTAGGGTATGTAATTGATGTGTGTGACAAAAGATAAATACACCTCTATGCTTACACGCAAGTGTACGTGGTCTGAAGTAATAATTGGAAGGTAAGCTCCTAGAATTATCGTCCTTAAAGAATGGTGTATTTTGATACTAAGGTTATCTACTTTTAATAATATTTAGACTAAGATATTTTGGATTTTTAGTGGCTCCTAATTAACAAAGCACAGATCTTTAAATTAAGATACTATTTGATAAAGAAGGGAGAGTTGGGTTTTCATCATGCAATTGCTAAGGGACAGGTGTCAATACTCAAATTCAAATAACTTTTAATGAAATTGTCTTCATGCATGTAAAAATCAAGTGAAATTAGTATTCCTTAGATTGGTCCTCTAATTCTGATTAACTCATGTCTAGTGCACAATATGAACATGCAAGGGTTTGATCTTAGCACATAGACTCTCATGTGATCGCATTGAGTTAATTAAGAATTCCTACATCTAGGTTTTCAAAATATTCTCTTAATTCAATGCACAAGCTTGATTTCCACCAACTAGCATCACGCGAAACATGTGTAGTTTAGATAAGGAAGTGGATTCACCGGGCCACATGAACTATGTCACATCATCCATGAGCACTCAATGAGTCCTCTCCTCCTTTAAGGTCTGCTAAGCTGCGAAGCTTGATTGGTGGCTCTTGGCTCACATGCATCAACTTCTCAACTGAGCTCAAGGAATGGTACAGTTAGGCGCAATATCTTGTCACCAGGCTCCAAGCACTAACGCACACATACCTAGCTTTATGCAAGAGAATTAATGTTACTCAATTAGCTTTCCATTTCAATTCCAAGGTGTTTTGCACCAAGAATCCTCGCACAACAAACTTGTGTTCGCTGTGAGGATATTTTTGTGCATTCCCTTTAGGCTTGAAATATCAAAATGACTTAGCATTGTTTCATTACATCCACTTTAACTAATAAAATATTTCCAATCATTCTGCAGCATACAATCAATATTATATCTCAACATATGATGAAAAGATTTTATTTATTAATGAAAATTCATACAAACACCTTTTGCTCCTTTACTCTTACATGATGAAGGCCCAACCCTCCCTAAGGAGGGTTTAGCCTTCCATTACAGCAAAAAACAAAGAAGATACATTCAAGAAATAGAACCCTTTCATGGTTCAACTAAAAGAAAATCAACAAGAAGAGTTAAAGAGAATACTAGGAACAACCCTTTTGTGGCGTTCGCTGGTTCTTCCTTGGCCTTCCTATCTTCTTCTCTTCTAGCTTCGTGGTAGTAATCTTTCCTTTTCTTCTCTAGCAATGGTACTCTTCTTCCTTCCATGGAGAGGTCTCATCCCTCTTCTCTTATAGCAAGCTTTGTATTTCTGATCAATGAATATCAAAAAGGGGAACCCTCTCTTAGACTTGCATGGTTGTTTAAATAAGCAAGCCTTCAGCCCATTTGCAATGAATTTTGCCATCCTTTCAACTCCCAGGTTTTAATTGCTTGTAATAATAAATATGCTGAGATTTCCTTAAGAAAATGCAAGGAGTTAATTGATTTGGAATTTCAAATAGCTAGGGAAGGAAGATGGTTTAAATTTTTTGCCTTCCCTATGCTTTCATTAATGCACAAAATTGGCAGAACTTACGACGGTCGTTGTGGCACGCTGGAGCGGTCAACCTTCGAAGAGAATCTGCTGCGCACCTATATTAAACTTCATCTATTTGATCTTTGATTTCGTCGTAACGTGCTTTGAACATGGTCCGCTGCGTGCTTGTATTAAATTTCATTCATTTGAGCTTTTATTCCACCGTGGCGCGCTGTAGCACTTGACTTTTGATTTGAATCCCCTGCAGCATGCGGTAGCAGGTCCAATTTAATTTTATCAAATTTATATACCGCTGTGGCGCGCTATAGCAGCAAACTTTCGAATTGAATCTGCCACGGCGCACTATGGCGGATATAATATAATTTCATCAAATTTATATACCGATGCAGTGCGCTATAGCGGCAAACTTTCAAAAGTCATACATCGTAGCGCGGTGTGGCAGATATAATCATTTCATCTAAATTTTCATTCAGCTGCGGCAGACTTTCAAAAGTCATACGCCGCAACGCATTGGGGCGCGCCTGGGCGCGCTACAGCGGTTTTCCTCCAGAATTTGAGTTTTACTCCAAAATTTGAGTTTTGCTCTAGAACTTCCTCAACTTGTCTTTTTTTCTACAAATGTGAAGAAAAACCATCAAGGTAAACCATCCTAACATGAAATTTATAGTATTTATTCTTTCATTTTATTATAAATCTTGGATTTATTAGTGTCCTTAAGGGAAACTTATGGAGGAGGTTCCTAAGATATTGTAAGTGTTGGTTAAGTGTTTTGAGAGGATTTTTGCTGTTGTTGAAGGAGATTCCAAGGAGGAACCCTATGGGCGAGCTACTATGCAAGGGAGCTTTTGCATGTTAGAGAAAACACTCCAAGTGGTGGATACTACTTCTCCCCTTCATCCTAGAGTAAGAGCTAGTGTTCCTTATTATGGTGAAGCTCTTTGCAAATCTGTATTCTTCAATATTCATAGTGGAAATTTCTATGTGGTTATTGATCCTTAGTAGGGGCTCCTGGTAGTACTATTATAATAAACCAAAATTAATACCCTAGCTAATCTAAACTAAACAAAGTCCTAATTGTTGTTTTATCAAACTCAAAGTGCCATTAGAATGTAACCCTGAAAACTTGGAATCCATCGGAGCTCGAATGGATCTATTAGTAATTTTATCAATTAATTAACCTTGAGAATTGGCTAAATTAATTTGATCCCCAAATCAAAATTTGATTTCATTGTTGAATTCTTCACTTCCATTTTAGTTAAGGGTGAATATCTGGGAATTTTTGGATATCATTTAAACCTAAATTAGATTTAATTTCATTTAGGATAGTTAATTTAATTTAATTAAATTATTTGAATCATTCTTAACTTAAAGGTTAGTCAATCCTTTGATCTTAGCCATTCTACGCTTTTAAACTCGTGATCGGATGGTCAGCAGCCATCATTTGCTTGGATCCTTTGACAGTCATAAAATTGCATCACGATCCAATGACTGAGACCCTCCTAAATTCATCTATTAATGATGGGTACTTCAGAGATGTCCCATCTAAAAAATTGAGTAATCAGACAATCCCAACATTTCAAACCCTACTCTCCTTTATCCTTGAAGATTTTTGCCCGACTCGTCCGCTCTTGACAGCTCGATCAGATCTCCACGCTGGAGATATAGGCCATCCATCCTATCCCCCATTCCCACTGATCCTTCCAATAGTCTATTGGCTCAAGTCTTCCAAGACTTCCCCCTAGTTGGTGGAGCCCATTGGCGACTAATTATTTCATCCAATGAAGGTCTGTCCAATACCCAATAAGAGTCCCTCGAGCTATAGATAACTCTGGTAATTCTTAGTGAGCTTGTTTGCTCACTAAGAGATCGCTCAGATTCACCAATTTCTACTCAATCGACCTGCTTCTTTCCATGTTGTCCAGTCAACAATCAGCGAGCTTCTGTTGTCCTTCCCATAGTTGTAGTGAGAGATGTTTGGTGTTCAAACCCCCTATAGAATTTTGAGAGCTATGGAAAGCTCCTGCCATCACAATCAGCTCTCAGAACTCAGCTGTGAACTTTCGATGCCCTGCATTTCCTCAACCTACATTAAATTTAAATGGATCAATGTCTATCAATTCAATCACATCCATTACTGTGATGTTATAAATGTGCTCTAGGAATGGTTAAATGTAGTTAGGCTACTACCTAGGATCAATAATGGTTCAAACAATGTGAAGCACTATCTTGGTGGGGTTGTAGCTCTGTGAGGATGCCTTAACCCCTCATTAGCAACTGACACCATATTTGATCATCTAATTGCCAATGAGAGGTATCCTATATTGATCCTATCAAATCAATATGGTGTGGCACGCTCGAGCATGGCCAATTGGTTGTCTTCTGCATGAGGCCACCACATTACTAAATAGTACTTGTCTCAATCAATACAGCGTCAATCTAGCTGCTCCTATACTGAGCTAGCTTTGAACTTCACTCTATCTTGGAACCTTGTTGGTGCCAATATCAAGCTTCAATCGATCAATAGCCTTTGTGGGTAGAATTATCTCCCCTCAGTAAACCTTAGATCTAGCATTAGGACCGATTAGGGCATCTCTCAATCCAGCAATGTAGGCACCCTTGCACGAGGCTTTGAATTGCGATTGACGTACTGCGACATGAGGATCAATTTGTGATCAGAATCAGGATGTGAGGTGACCTAATCATCCATGATTTAGGCATTAAACTTAAACCCTGATCGTGTTTATTGAAGAGTCTTCCGTGGGGAGATGAGAAGTAGTGGGTCGGGTAAAACCATGACCCACGTAGTTTTGGAAGCAGGTTATCAAATAATCTGATTATTTGGATTATTTTCTCTTCAATAAATTCTCTTAGAAAATAATAAACATATGATTCCTTAATCAAAATAATACTATATAAATTATTGAAATAATTTTATCAATTCAAATCATGTGATCTAATATATCATTTTAATAAGAAAATCATGAGAAATAATAAACTTCAAAAATATTTAAGTTTTTGTGAGTAGATTTCTTAATTTAACCTATTTAAATCAAAAAGAGGATTAGTAAGTATTAAGCATATTCCTTTGTCAAAATATATGTTTAAGGTCTATAATTATTCATTTGACAAAGTAGAACACATTTGGGAAGATAAAAATATTTTTTGTGTTTAATTTTGCTAATTACTCATTAATTACCCTAAAATCTAATTAGCAGGTAATTATGCTATTTGAGTTCTAATTTTGGTAATTTTAGTATCTATTGACCTCTTAGTCAGTATAGAACCTATCCCTAGCTTACAATCTCAATTCCCATAATTAAATTTGTTAATCACTTTTTAATGAGCTCAAACTCTAATTAGAGCTCATTAACCCAAATTCTTAACCAAATTTAGTGTTTAAGGTGTCAATCCTTTCCCAAAATAGTAATAAACCTTTTAGCATTAAGAAAAATTTAGTTTGGAACCCTAAAATCCAAAGTCACCTTTTAGACCCTTATTAAGGGGTATTTTGGTAATTTTGGCCAAATGTTATTTAAAGGGCATTTAGGACTTCTTAATCTATTCTTTGCCTTTAAATTCAGTAAGGTAGTTGTTTGGAACTAATTAGAAGTTATTTAACTTATAGTTATCTTTAAAAATCTAACCATAGTTATTTGCCTTAAGTTTATTAGCTTAACTTTAGAATGTCAAGTGTGAATTTAGGAACCTCCTTAAATGCTTAATGAGACTTACTTTATTAGCTATAATTAAATAAGACCTATTCTAGACCGTTTAATGTTTTGTTAAGCTGAATTTCTTTAAGACTTAAATAATCCTTATGTAACCCTATAAATTCAGTTTGGAACCCTAAAATCCAAAGTCACTTTTTAGACCCTTATTAAGGGGTATTTTGGTAATTTTGACCAAATTTTGCTTAAAGTGCATTTAGTACTTCTTAATCTGCTCTTTGCCTCTAAATTTAGTAAGGTTGTTATTTAGAACTAAGTAGAAGACAGTATGACTTATGGTTATCTTTAAAGATCTAACCCTAGTTTTTTGCCTTAAGTTAATTAGCTTAACTTTAAAATGTTATCTGTGGATTTAGGAATCCATATTTCCTTCCTTAAATGTTTAATGAGACTTTCTTTATCTACTATAATCGGATTAGACTTAGTTCTAGACCTTTTAATGCTTTCTTAAGTTGAATTTTTTATAAGGCTTAAATAATCCTTATGTAACCCCATAAGTATTCTTCTAAGGATTGAACTTTCTAAATTTTAGCTTTAGACCTTCACTCACTACTTTTTTAATTCAATTTTATTGAGTAATATAGTTATGCAATAGATTATACTTTAATTATAAGGTAGAGCATTTAATTAAGTTTCAAACTTTAAGGAATAATATTTGATTATTTTGTCTTTTAATCTTACTTGGTCATCCCTTCTTGTAAGGTTAGTAAAATTCCTATCTTATTGACTTTGTTTTCACTCATAGTGTTTGAGTTGCTTGAGAAAGCCTAAAAATTAGATGTTAGTACCTTGGATTAAGAGTTAAAACACCATATTTTGGAGTTTTAGCTAATAATCTTTGAATCTTGATTTATTTAATCAAGATTTATTATGGAATGTTAAATATATCAATTAGGATAACTAACTTATTTATTTATTTAACCTTTTTAATTAATACTATCTGATTTTGGATTAGAACTTGATTAGTTCTAATGTTTGATTTTTATATGATCATGACTCTGATATTATACTGGATAGTAGGATATTGGTGATCCTGAGCTTGTATATCCTCAGAATAGTTAAAATAAATTAATTAGAATACAAAAGATATCATAGATCTTATTTAGATTACTGCTTAAAACCTTATTTTGTATACTCTACTTACCTTGTTGTTTGAGTTTTGTTGCGTTGTGTATATTTTAATAATATTCCATATTAGCTTTGTAAAATATGACATTATTGCATCAGTTAACTTAATCCAAGTAAATTAGATACCAGTACAGTGGAGTGTCTTAGTTAGTTTGCCTCTTTAGTTCTTATTGTGATAGAATTGACTCGGATATAACCATTAGTAGACTGGATGATACATGTATGATTCTATAGTCCGACTCGAATCTAGCCATGAGTGGTCTAGATAATACATGTGGAACTTTCAGTTCAGTGGCTATGTTTAGCCAGTTACTATTATGACAGGCTAGTTTAGGTATATTTCAAAATAATTAATGATGATTTTTTGTTCATATTACTTGTAGTTCAACATAGTTTAGTTTATAATTTATTTTTAGCCTTTCTCTATTTATATGTGTTCAGCAGATTTTCTTAGCATCATTTATATCTAAGCATGTTAGGTTGCTAAAATTTTAGTTTTATCATATACATTTCAATATTTTGCTAGTATGTTCAGCATATTCAGTTTTGACCATATATGTTCAGAAATGTTCTCTTGAATATATATTAGTTTTATATAGATATATGCTTAAACTTATTCTGCAGTAGATGGATTTGAGGTATGACTATACTTGCCTCATTTTTGTTTAGTTATAAATATAACATGTATAACTTCACTGTCTTATTGAATTCTTATTGCACCTAAAATGCTTAGGTTAATTTGTGATATCTTAAAATTCAATAAAAGTTTATCAACCTAAAATATACTTAGACAATTTTTTCTAACACAAGATCTTTTTATTTTCTTGGCTGGGGCCCTGGCACTTAAAAACCAACATGTTAGATCTTGAGTTATTCGAGGATTTAGCTTCAGGTGAGGAGCAGGATTAAGAGGATGATCCGACAATACCATCTTGATTTTAGCTGTTATTTTATTTGGAAGAGATTGATTTTTAATTTTTCTTTCTCTTTACTTTCATTATACTTTGACTTTTAATAATTAAATTCTGCACCTTATATTTCTTATTTCAATACTGTGCTATCTAAGATGAATGCCTTATATTGTTTCCTTTTATATAACTTGAATGTGATTAATGGATGTATATTCTTTCTTATAGCTTCCGCACTCTGTAATGAATATTGCACTTATTAGCCTTGTATTTTGAATTATTATTATCCTTGCATGATAATTTGGGGAACAAATATATGTCTAATGTATCTTTTATTTATACATTTTAGTAGGATGAGTGTGGGCAATGTAAGTGGTCTCTTGGTTATTGGCACTAATCCAAGGGTTATCAATTAATGATGACCCATTCCGTTACAAATTATACTTTTTTTGCGCAAAGCTGTGGAGTGTGGCACATAGTTGGTATCAGAGAGTGCCATAAGGTGTCTGATAGGAGCTATACTTTTATCTACCTAATGGACTATTCTCTAATATTGCAAACTTCTTAAAACATCCATAACTTCATATTCATTTCATCTCAAAATATAAGATGAAAAGAGAGATATATGAGTAATGACACCCTAGAGATTATAATTAACACTTAAGGAGAATATTAATAATAAATGCCTCCAACAAGAAATATATAGAAAGATAAATTGAGTAATTAATATACGAACTTATTGAATTATAAAATGTGTAGGATGGCATTCCATCTTTTCACAATCAAGTATTACCTTAAGAGATTTTGATGCCATATGGGAAGAAGATTTTTAGAGTGTTAGAGCCATGGCATGATTGTGCAGGGTGTATCACCCAAAGGAGTGCTAGTGATGGATAAAATGCTGAGATATCCCATTTTTAGCAACTCCTACTTTGCAATCTTAGCTTGAGAATGGATACACTGCACAACTTCAACTTTTAACAGTATCCAGTTCTCTGATAATTTCCATCTTCAGATTCTGGCTCATCTTCTTCAAGATGGAGAAGGATGTTGATGGGATGATGCCAACTACAAGATAGTAAAGAAATGTTGCATAGAGCATCGTGCACTTGCTTACCATGACTTATGTGTAGATTTTGCTGATAAGTACCTTTGATGATTGTATTTAGATTCCATAGCTAGTTTAGCATTTCCTTTAGCATATTTTATATTCCTAGTTATTTGATTATCATTGCTTGCCTTCTCATCCGAGTTCATTTCTATGCTTATTGTTTTCAAAGAAACTTAAATGAGAATTCACTTTTTATTAAATAATTTTTATATGAATGTTCTCCTCCTATCTCTGATTGAGTGATCATTTTAATTCAACAAAATGAATCCAAGATCTCCCTCTCTGACTACATGTATCAAAATAACATTAGCCTCAAGCAATTCTTCTAGAAAGAATAATGCTTTAGTTGAACTATCAAGACCTTAGTAGACATGCCTATTAAGCAAGCAGAAAGAATATAAAGATTGCTAATAGCTCAAGGCAATCAAAATCCTTCTTCTGTTCCAGCAATCCTAACTCACTTCTATCCTCCACAGACTATCAATCTGCTGATAGAATCTTGCATATCTTTCTACAACCTCAAACCCAAATTTTGGTGGCAATCTATTTGCCATGGACCCCGCTAGTTGGATGAAGCTAGTAGAGAAGAATATCACAAGCATCAAATGTAAAAACTTTAAATCCATTCATCTCACTACACACATATTCCAAAAAGAAGCAGAATTTAGTGGCACAATGAGACAAATTTTTGTTACACTGACTACAACATCAAATACATCTCTTGGGATGCCTTCGTAGAAGCATTCAAGGCTCAATTCATTCCACCTTCAGCCCAGAACATCTTGCAAAACACCCTTCTGAGAATAAATTAAGGTGATTGACCTGTGTCAGAATACGAAATGGAGCTTAGATGGATTGCACATTTTGCTCATGATCCAGTGAGAATCGAGGCTGCTCCCTGCCATTGCTTTCAAAGTGGCCTCCTTGATTCCATCAAAGAACACGCAATACCTCTACAACTTACCAATTTCACTCAAGTTGTCAAGATAGCAAGGGTGGTGAAGAACCACCAGTCCCAAATGGACTTGAAAGGGAAGTTCCATGCCGCTACTAATATAATTGATGCATTCAAATGGCCGAGATCCTTGATGAGTAAGGTCTATCAGATTGATGTAGTGGCAGCTTCCCTAGATAAATTCAAGGGTTACACTAGACCACACCCATATGGAAAATCCTACCATAGTTGTTGATGTTGTTACACCTGCAGCAGGACAGATCACCTTTTCTACCATTGCAACTACATAGAAACGGTTGATGACATGTCCATTAATCATTGTCGCCATAAGCAAGTTTTCAATGCTACCCTAGTGAATTGCAAGGATCAGAGGTTGGCAATTCTGCCTCCTCCTAAAGTAGCTCTAATTCTAAATAAGGATAACTTTTTTGCACCGTGAGAACTGTATGCAAATCCTTTTTGGAAGCAGGCTTATAACAACAAACTTGCTGGACCTGCCTGAGTCTACACTTTAACTCTAGTAGAAGCAGCCGAAGATAATAATGTTATTTCATGTACATATCCCTAAGCTTATTTTTACCTTTGCTGCCTAGTCTCTTTAATTCTGCAAGTTTTCTATTCTACGATAGTTAATTCGTTAATACCTTTACATAAGAACCATATGCATCAAGCCATGTAAAGTATTGTTCAATACTGGATCAAGTCACTCTTTTATATCTAAAGTTC
Organism: Gastrodia elata; assembly: GCA_016760335.1. Classification (NCBI taxonomy): domain Eukaryota; kingdom Viridiplantae; phylum Streptophyta; class Magnoliopsida; order Asparagales; family Orchidaceae; genus Gastrodia; species Gastrodia elata. The sequence continues at coordinate 19,446,569 of CM028676.1, read as the reverse complement.
ATTAAATCTATAAATCTACCTTAATATAAATTAGCAAAAGCATTAAATGTTGAACTTTCTTCTGGAGCCCAATTAAATGCTACAAAATTCTAAAATTTTAAAATTCCCCTGAATAATCAAGCCTTCGAAGCCAAGCTAGTTGTATTGCCTATAGTAAATTTTTATAAAATATTATGCATGAACGGGCTAAGTATGCTTGATGCCACTATCAACTCTCAAAAGAAGAAACTCACCTTGCATTCTCTCAGTACTTCTAAAACCTTTGTAGGAAGGTTTAGAAACCAAAGCTTCTCTAACAAATGCAATTAAAGCCGAAAAGCTGATAAATAAAGGTTGTATTGCTTATCTCATCACTATGATGGGCAATGCAACAGAAGATGTTACGCTTTCCAATAATAAAAGTCATCAATGAATTCATCGGCATCTTTCCCAAAGATCTGCCTAGGATACCCCTATTCATGAGGTAGAGTTTTTTAGTGAGTTCATTCTTAGAACTCAACCCATATCTAAGGCTCCATATGAAATGGCACCCAAGGAACTATAGCAATTGAATAAATAAATGCAGGTGCTATTGAGCAAGGGCTTCATCAGACCAAGTATGTCTCCTTGGGGAGCGCCTATTCTTTTTGTCAAGAAGAAATATGGTTACATGTGAGTGTGCATAGACTACCGCAAAGTAAATAAGGTAACCATCAAGAATGAATATCCCCTCACTATAATTAATGATTTATTTGATCAACCTTCTGGCATTGTAATCTTTTCTAAGATTGACTTAAGGCTTGGTTATCACCATTTGTGGAACAAAGATTCTGATGTTGAGAAGATAGCTTTCTGTACCCACAATAGTCACTTTGAATTCTTAGTGATGTCATTTTAACTCACTAATGCTCCATCTATCTTCATGAATCTAATGCAACATGTTCTTAAGCCATTCTTGGATAAGTTTGTTATCATCTTTATTGATGGCATCCTTATATGTTCCAAAAGTCATTTGCATCATGAGGATTGCCTTATAATTGATCTTGAAACCCTAAAAACTCGTATGATATACTCAAAGCATCCCAAGTGCAAGTTCTAGTTATATTCTGTAGCATTCTTGGAGCATGTTGTCGATGCCCAAGGAATCAGGGTAGATCAGAGAAAGTTAGTAACTAACATCCATAGCTTTTTTGGGATTAACTAGATACTACATAAAGTTTGTCAAAGTATTTTTTAGATGTCTTCATCGCTAACATAGCTGACTTAACAAGTAGTGCCATTCATTTGTGATCATGACTATGAGGAAGCATTTCAAAAGCTTAAAGATGCATTCTCAACCGCTCCAGTGCTAGTCCTACCAAAGGAAGGTCTAGATTATTAAGTCACTGACATGTCTAGAATCAGTTTAGGTTGTGTACTAATGTAAGAAGGAAATGTAACAACCCTAGGTTGTTACCCAGTTTAATCTAAGCTTAGTCATGAACTAATTTTAGTTCCATTACATTTAAAACATCATTAGAAGTTAACACTAAAAGTTTGGGTTCAATCGGACCTCCCAAGGTAAATCGGGTATTTTGATCAATTTAAATACCATAAATAATATCAAAAATATTTTGACCTCAGAATTGAATTCTAATTGCATTTTTGAATTCCTCACCCCCAAATTAGCTAAGAATGAAATTTTGGGAATTTTTGGAAGTCATTTAGACCATAATTCAATTTAAATTAAAATGGTCTAATTGCATTCTAGGGTTTTCAACAATTTGAATTTACAAATTTACCCATTAAATAGAATAAATGGACGGGCTCCGTTGTGCAAACCACTGGCGATTCACTGCAGAGCTCGGGTCGCCCGACAATGGAGCCCCGCTAATCTCATCATCGTGCCTTTTGATTCTATGGCTAGTATTTAATCTCGTGGTATCGCAGATCCATCATTGGATCTACTCATTGAATCCCATAGCTTGAATCACTCTAGATCCTACTGTTAGGATCCGGACCATCAGGGCCATTCCACAATTCTGATCAATAGATCAGATGACCCACAGTGCACCAGCACTATGGATCTTCGTCCCACTCTCACCCGCGCCTAATAGAGAAGATCCTGAGGATCTCAGACAACTGAGCCTATCCCCCACTCCTTCTTCCAGCTCAGCATGGCCATTAGCCATTTTCTCAATTCAATTGAGCTCCTTAGATGGACCCCTTGGATCGATGGGACTCAATTGGAAGCTATGAGAACTCCCAATGACCCGAGCTCTCAGGCCGCCCTCAGCCTGAGCCAACCCCTCTGGAAGGTTCTTAATCTTTCGTTGAGGCTATAAATAGCCTTAGCATTGCTCCCATTATATCTTTTACTAACCAATCAAAGTTAATTTTTCCCAAATCTCCATTGTTGTATATTCAAGATTTATTAGGCATCCCAAGTGTGTGAACTACTGATAGAGGTGTCTCCTAGTGTTTAGGAACCACAAAAGCTTCTTTGCAGCTTAGCTAGACTTTTGCCTTAATCTATGCTATCTGATCTAAGCTCACCAAGAACTAGGTACCCTCCACTATCAAATTGAGCTACTAACGCTCAATTCCTCCTCTCTGTCATTTTATTTTAATGCTTTTAGGGTTGATGGTCTTAGTCTGAATGATGGTAGGCTCTATAATAAATCTATTTGATCGTATCAGTCGATTTGGTTAGCCCTATCGTTTGCATTGAGTCCAAGTAAGAACCTAGTGACTTAGATAACCTCAAACCCTCAAGCCAAAGGGCTTCGATTTGCCTCACCTCCCTGAAGGTGTAGAGATTGAGCCCTAGGGTAATCATGGCCTCTGTGGGAACAATTAACTCCCCACAGTAGCTCTATAAGGATGGCTCTTGGGTGAGTAAGGTCCAGGTGAACTAGACCTTCTCATAGGGGGCTTCTAGTCCCAATCGGTGTGCCTTAACCTACAAATCAATTTCCAATCGGTCCAAGTCCATGGCTTGGCCTCTTATCTGAGAGTTTAATTGATTAGTGTTTCTCTAATCGGCTGAAGGTCGAGGATGACGCGGGGGGAAGAAGGAGAACAGTGCAGGTCAGGCCTACCCGTGACTGACATTATTTGACATTAACGGGTTCCCCGGGTCAATTCGACCCACGCTTTTTGTAATTGGGCTGAACCCATTTTAATAATATCCAATTTAATTTGATTTATTTTCCTTAAGGAAAATAATCCAATTAATGGAATCATAAGGAAACTTTAATTGGAAAAATACATAATAAATTATTTGAATAAATTTTGATCCACTGATCCAAATCCTTTAATATTATATACCAAATTAATTAGAAAAATACAAGGAATAATAATATAAAATAATATTGCAATTTTAATGGTTAGATTTTTTTATTGCCTAATCACTTCAAATTTTGATTAGGGTTGATTAGCATATATACTTAGCCAAACTGCATGATTTAGGTATCATAGTGTTTCTTATGCCTTGTAAAATGCATGTGCTAGGTGGGTTAATTGTTTTGATTAATATATTTTTAATTATGCCCTAATCTTATAAATGTATGATTAGTGAAAATTAGAGTTTCTGCTTAATAAAATTCAATAAACTCAGTCTTTGATTGTTCATATGAATAAGTACAATGTAAATGTCAAGTTTCATAAATTTTTAATAGTTGGATTTGTAATTAAGTGTTAATCCATTTGGATTGATTAAGGGTTTAATTAGCCTTAATCACTTTCTATTTTATGTAAATGTAAACTAATTATATATTCATAATTGTAGATATATGTTAATAACCTTTCACATATACCTTGAACTCTTGAATGAATCAATTTGGATTAATATTTGCTTAAACCTAAAAATCTAATAAGAATTGATCAAGTAGCTAATACTTGATCTAAATTTGAAATTTGCCATCAATAACACACCAATAATGTATTGATTTGTTATAGATCTATAAATTAACTATTGGTCTTAATTTTGTAAGGATATGGATTAAACCCAAACCTATATGATTGTAATATAAACCCTTAATCATTTAATTAGTCAACTTGATTAAATGACAATTCAACTGACATAATTCTAATAATACATCTGATTTGATATTAATCTTAAATTATTGAATTAAAAGTGCTAAGGTTATTAAAGAATTTATGTGATGAAACATCTGCATCTAAACTTGGGATCTCTGATTTTCTCCTATATAAGACTCTTAGCATGTAATAAATCATAAGACTATATGGATTTGTAAAATGATCAACTTCTAATGATACTCTTTATTGTATCTTATAAATGTAGCATATGTGGTGATCAGATGGGTTTACCCATCTAATTTAATCAATTCAAACTTAAGAGGATAAGAATTATGAATTCAGTAAAATTATATGAACTAAAATGTTAGAAGTGTAAGATCTTGATGATCTTGTAGTGGGATTAATAATGCAGTTATTGAAAAGCCTAATAAAGGATAATACATTGAGGTAGGAAGAACTTTTTATTAAAGCTTAAGGTAGGAACCTAGATGCTCCTTGTTAACCTAAGATATTTGAACTTAAATCCTTGTGGTAGAACTACCTAAAATGCTGATAATGATATTTATTTCATGTGGTAGTAACCTACATTGAGTGACCTCTTAGTCACATCCTTAGAACTTTATATAGGATCCTCCAATGAATTATAAATTTATAAAAATGGTAATCCTTGTTTATTAAATGGAATTGCCCAAACTTAGATTATTAGTTGGATATGGTAGTGTATATCTATAGTGTTGAGTCACTTCAGTAGCATTTCAGTATTGGTTGAATCACACTAAGTAGGATTGCAGGGTATTGGTCTTATCCTATGGGATTCGGTAAGTACAGTCCCGCTTAGAGTAAATCTGCCAATTCTAAAAATGTAATAATTAGGGACTTAAATCCTTAGTTTGAGAGAATAAAAACTACAACCGAGTACTGCCTCCTATCATCGTGTATTTCGATAAGTGCAGTTTTAAATAAACTAAGTATTTTAAGTCACCTTGCTTAGGACACTACGTATGCTTGCAATTAGGGTATTTTACAGTTTAGTTTGAAAGAATAAAGACTCCTATCTTTGTGCTTTGATAAGTGCAGTTTTAAACAAACTGAGTATCAGATTCACCCTTCTTGGAAACATACCAACTATGTGCATACAGTCTTTCCAGTCGATGATTTTAACTAAATTATTAAGTTAAATTATTTGAAGAAATAGAATTAGGAGATGGAATCCATTTAGATGGATTCTGCATAATGGAGACAAGAGATTCATAATCTAATTTAAAAGCAGTTTCTGGATTTTTAGATTTAAGACATGCAATTTTAGAAACATAAGCATAAGTATAAGCATGTGTATGTGTATTAGTTATTATGTATGGATTATGGGATGTTACATATATCAATAGAGCAAATTTAGGATATTTAGGCATCACAGTAAACTATATTTCCTAATAGGATGTATGTTGACATTAGACTATATATCCATGGCAGTTCAGTGATATTTTTGTTGCATATCAGTAGCAAACAATATTATGGCATATACTGATGCATAACTTCAGTGGCATACAGCATAGTCTTACAATGTCATTACTTAATATCATATCATTTACTATTTTTATTACTTGCATTCAGTATTCAGTTTATAGTTCTGCATTATTTTACTTCAATTTTATAGAGTTTTTAGACTTTCAGCTATTTTACAATTTTTTGTAGTACTTGGTTTACATTATTTAAATGTTAATTAAATAATTAAAACTGTTAGATTAGTTTTAACATGTTAGACTTATTGTCTAACACGTGGTACTTTTGGGATCATGCAATTTGCTAAACTCTGAGCAACTTTTTGAGCTAGATCAGGTGGATATTCAGGAGATCTAGGAGGAGTTCGTTGAGCATTAGTAGATAATTCTCCTCCAGCCTTTAATATTTTTGTTAGCTTTCTTTCTGTTCAGTACTTAGACTCTGATTATGTATTTCAGTAAATCATATGTAATAATTCTGAATGTATTTTTTTTATTTTCTGAGATGAATGTTTATTTCAGCTTCTATGATGAATGATTTTGGATGTATGCTTTAGCTTCCGCACTTTATCTTTATATTACTTATACTTAGTATTGTGATGGGATCGGCATACTAGAAATGTTGATATTATTAGGCATATATTGGATTCCTCATTTTATTCTCATAATTTAATGTATTTATTAGCCTAATACTTAGGATACTACTCTTATCTTAAGTATTAACACTCGACCCTTCTTGTGGCTGAGTCAGCAGACTTCAGCGTTTTATTTTCAGCTATTCGGGGAGATGTTGATTTCTTCCCGAGTAGCGCACCACTCCATCGTCGATTCTTTTGTATGTTACTCTCTTTTGCACGTGGCGACGGGGAGGGGCGCTACAAGAAAGGTTATTACTTATGCTTCCTGGCAACTTAATACGATGAGATGCACTCTCAACTTGCTGATGTTGTGTTTTTTAAGAATATGGTGTCATTATTTGTATGACGTTCACGATGCAATTTTCACTGATCATCAGAGTTTGAAGTATATCTTCACTTAGTGTGAACTGAATTTTCATCAAATAAGATGGGTAGAACTAACCAATGATTATGATATGAGCATTCAGTATTATCCTAGTAAAGGAAATATAGTAACAAATGCTCTTAATTATTATGCTACTCTTTGCACTATTATTGCTAAAAGCTCTATTGTAGAAGAATTTTGTAAGTTGTGCATCAAACCTGTCAGAAAAGGGATGCTAATTGAATTAATAGAGTTGAGTTTCATTGAGCCAACATTTATAAGAGATGTCTCTATATTGCAAACCAAAGATGAAGATTATCCAAAGATCAAGGCCAATATAGAGAATGGTCACTAAACTAATCTGCAACTCCATGGTGTTGTAATCTATCAAGGCAATAGAATTTTGATTCCAGAATCCATGCATCAGAAGATTTTCATTGAATGCCACAATTCTAGCTATAAAATTCATCCTGGAAGTGCCAAGATGTTGGTGGACATGTATGAAAAAAAGTGTTGCCAAATTTGTAGAAAAATGCCATGCATGCAATTTAGTTAAGGCTGAACATCAAAAGCATGGCGGTCTACTGTTTCCATTAGAAATTTCTGAGTAGAAATGATTCGACATTTTGATGAACTTTAAAATGAGATTATCTCGAACAAAATTGGGTGCTGATGCAATCTAGGTGATCATTGATCATTTAACTAAATATGCTCACTTTATTCATATCCATTAGACTGACTCCATTGAAAAGCTCACAAAGTAGTATATAAAGGAAATTTATAGGCTACATGGTATTCCCAAATTGATAGTATCCGACAGATTTGCTTTTAAGTTTTAGCAGGTAATGCATAAGGACTTGAAAAATACCCTAGCTATGAGTACAACTTTTCATCCTCAGACTGATAGGTAAACAAAAAGAGTAAATCAAGTGCCTGAAGATTTGCTAAGATATTGTATTCTCAATTTCAATGATAGTTAGGAGGAACATCTGACTTTAGTCAAGTTTGCTTATAACAACAACTTTGAAGCTATAATCAAGATGGCTTTCTATAAAGCATTGTACATAAGAAAATACAGTACTCCATTGTCCGAGTCTTTAACTAGAGACGTTCTGCTATATGGGTCAGAACTAGTTGAAGAAACTAATAATAAAGTCAAACTCTTTTAGCAAAGAATCCAAGCAGCACAGGATCAATAAAGTAAACATCATGATTCTCATCACCATCCTCTAGAACTTTTGGAAGGCAATTTTATTTATTTAAAAGTTCGATGAAAGGTGTCTACAGGTTTGGTGTGGTAGGATAGTTCAACCCCAAATATGTTGAACCTTTCAAATTTCTATCTAGAATTGGATCATCCACTTATAAGTTGGAACTACCAGATGACTTCTCTGCAGTGCACAATGTGTTTTATGTATCATCGCTCAGAAAGTTCCTTCGGGAACCTCATCATCAGTTTTCCTTCAGTCGTATCTATCTTTTATCGAAGAACCTATCAATATTCTGGGCAAGGACCAAAAGCAGCCCTAAAATCAAAGTGCAGTGGCACCGCAGGGATGATGAAACCATTTGAGTGAAAGAAATAGATAGGAGATTAAAGTATCCAAGGTAATTTAAAAATCTTGGTACTATCCCAAACATCTTTTAAATATATGTTGTTATTTTTTTGCATCTTTGTTTCCACTTAGGTGTAAGTCTGCATTATTTTTTTTATTTTCATTTTCCTATTGTGTGTGTTTTTGTTTTTCTTTTTCATTTTGCTATGGTCATTTAAGGATATACCCTTGGTCCCTATATTTTTAGGGCTGGCTTCAGGATGTTAATTTCGATTAGGATCTTTTAACCTCTATGTATCTTTTTACTTTTTGGAATAAAATATGCCAATGCAACTTTATATATATATATATATATATATATATATATACTCTTTTTTTTTCGGGGTAAAATGCCATCTCAAATTTCTATTTCATTAAACCAGAGAAAAGTTACAAACTTACAGACAATTGGGATTTGCTTACAAAAAATATACCTCAATATCGCGAAACCAAAAATAACCAAAAAATTAACAAAAAAAGATGAAACTGATTATACCAGTTGGCCAAAAAGAAACCTATTCCAACTAGACACCGGTCTAAGAGAATTGTCAAAAAAATAGAAAAAGCTCATAGAAGAGCACCATGAGGGTCCACATCAAAAACCAAAAACCAAAGAACAAGTGGAGGAAGGCTTCTAAAGAAGGGTTGAAGCTGGGGAGTCCGACCACCAGAAAATCCAAGTAGTTTAACAACTTTTAGTACATGATTACGCAAAGCCAAAAGACTTAATACAGACCAAACAAAAGAGTTTCCATAGAAGCACCGACGCAGCTCTTTAACAGAGAAATCACCACCTGGGAGAACCTATATCCCGGATCAAAAAGGTGAAGTTTCCGAATGAATAAGAAAATCGCAAAATCTGCAGTTTCTTCTTTTGACAGAGAGGAGAGCGAGCACTCGAGGAAAATTCAAGTAACTTTCATACCAGGAAAAGCTAGCAGACATACCCAATCCTCCTGTCATGAAGAAGAGAAGAAGACCGACGAGATAAAGGAAAGAAGTATAATATAGTATAAGGGGCTGAAGTACGGCAGCAGGATTTTGCGTAGGCTCCCTGTATGAGGAAGCTCAAGTATAGAAACAAACTCATTAAAAACAATAAAGGCAGGTCAGTCATGAGTCTTAGAGAATTACATCAGTCAAATCAAATAGCGAAAGGAAGCTTCCTTAGGTCCTGAGAAGCTGGAGCCACCAAAACTCAGTTTAAAAATCATTTATCCAAAATAAATAAAACTCAGAGATTAAATTTGCTTTCATTAGGTACTTCTTCTTATAACGCCGGATAATATGCACCAAACCAATCAAAAGGGATTGGATATTAACACCTACTTTCTATTGGATGAGCAAGATAACCAACCAGGAGATCATCCACACCTTAAAACCTTTCGCAATAGGAGAATTCAACCAAAAACATGGAATTCAACCTGAGTTAAATCTTAGACAATAGATAATTCAAGATATTGAGATCTTCCCAGTGATTGAACTATCCAAAAAGAAAAGGCTAGAGCAATTAAATCTATTAGCATCAAAATTAGACCTTCCTGTTAAGCTTAAACTATAACCTGAAGAGTCTTTGAAAGGATAAGGGATGATAGTTTTAGGTCCAAGAAAATCAGAAGCAGCAGTAAGATTCATAAAATTTTCAATATAAGAAATAGATTTAGAAGAAAAATGAAAGATTTTCTCCATTTAAACGAGTTTCTTGCGAACCATATTTTCCATAGAATTTGACAAGCAAGAGTGAAGCCAAAAGATCCTGCAATTTTGTTCCAATGAAAAATAAGCATTCTTAGCTGAGGGACTCTGATGAAAGAAGCCGACTGCCACCAAGCCTCAAAAAAACACCAAATTTTGTTTGCATATTCGCAACTAAGAAAGATATGGTGGATCAATTCCACATTCCTACAGAAAACACATTTAGAGGCAAGTTAAACACCCTAGAATTCATAACATCATCTGTAGAAATGAAACCATTCAAAATTCTCCAAACAAAAAAGGATAAAGCTGCAATTGGAAGTTTAAACCAGCAGGGTAAAGCAGTTAGGGTGGTGGATGAAATAGCTTTCCTAGCTAATTTCAAACAATTCTTTTTACTATTATCAACTAAGATACAAAAAGCCTCCTCCCCAAGCATGACCAAAATAGCACAGATAGAATCAATCAAACTTCTATCCAGCACAGCAGAACGCAATTTTACCGCATCCCATTGACCCTCTGTCCAGAAATCTGCTATGACGGCAGAATGATTACCAGTAATAGAAAAAAGAGAATAAAGAGGTCCCTTTGTGCACCAATTATCGTACCAAAAAGAAATATTTCCATTAGAGACTTTCCAAGATATACAAATTTCAGCAATAGCTCTCCATTTTACTAAATGCTTCCACACAATTGAATCATTTTGCTTAACACCTCTAACCACAATATGATCGGAGCTCCCATATTTTCTGTTCATGTAAATAGCCCATAAGCCTTCTCCTTTTCTTATCCTCCGCCAGTTTTTAAAGCTAAAGGCGGCATAAGTAGAACTCATAGAGACGAAACCAAGGCCCCTAGCCCTTTTTGAACAAGCTAGCTTATTCCAACTGGACCAACGCACCAATTTTCTTCCACCATAGTCGCCCCACAGGAAACCATTACATAACTTGTTAACATAATTGACAAAATTAGCAGGGGGTTTAAAAACTGCCAAGAAATGATTAGACATTGAGTTAATGACAGATTGAAGAAGGACTAGTCTACCACCAAAAGACAGACACTTTAGAGCCCACCCATTAATTTTACCAGGATAGAAAATAAGAACCGGTTAAAATGTGAAGATGGAGCGATTCCTTTCAACAGAGGGAGACCCAAATACTGAATAGGTAATGATGCACGGGAGAGCTTGGAAAGACGTAACAGACAAGAAATTCTATCAACAGCAATAGGTTTACCAAAAACTACACTCGACTTGCGCATATTAACCTTCATACCAACAATTTCTTCCATGTGCTTCAAAATGTCAAGAATCATATTAAAAGCTATAGCGTGCTGCAGCGATTTTCTTCTTATAAATTTTAGAAACTTCCTAGAATTGTCCAGAAATTGCAGGAGAGGTATTTTTTCTGAAAAATAGGTAGAATTTGATCAAGGAAGCAATTTCAATATCAAAAATGAAAGAGATTTTTCCTTATTTAGGATATAAATTTTGGATTTATCACTAATTCTCACAAATTGTGGGGATTATTCAATTTCGGGCGAAGATAGGGAAAATAAATTTAATGTGGTTCGCAAAAAAAATCCACCCGGTTATCTAAATTTTTATCCACAAAAATCTTTACCGAACCTCTTGAAAATCTGATAAAATGTTTGAAAATTAAATCAATGAAATCTTCGAACAAAACCAGAGAGATCGAAAATTGTTCTTAGGTAAAGCACAAATTCAAAAACCTCCTTTACAAAAGGAATCCAGAAATAAATTTAAACTATTGATGGAAATCCAACCTTTGATACAAGCACCGATCATTGAAAATCCCCCACCGTTGCAAGGAAGAGAAATCAAAGGACTAAAAGCATAAGTTTTAAAAGAAGGAATAATAGGCTTGAGGGAAGGCAAAGTATCATTTTAAAGATCAACTTCGCCATTAACCCCTACCAAACTAACGCGCGGGGACGAAAGCAGCAAAACCCTAAAATCGCCATTCTTCCGCCTACAGCCCGCAGAGTGCTCAGATATATTTTTTTGATATATATATATATATATATATATATATATATATATATTCAAATTTATTATAGTTATGATAATCTTATAGACATATGTTACTTCAAAATTGCATAGTATATTTTTTGTCAATGCTTTCATATTTCTCCTGCTGAATAGTGACGCTTAATATTATTTGTAAGAATCCTACGAACTTTACTTAAAGTGCTATGTCTATTAAGTATTTTCCTTTCTTTCTTTTCTTATAGAGGAGCAATTTGATGCAAATTTAATGCTTATTTTTCTTAATATTAAATTTATACTTAGTGAGTAATGAAACATTTGTGAAAGAATTATTATCTATATTTTGAATGTATTTTCTTTATTATTTTTGTATTTTAAAATTTTAAAATAAATGTGGAAATTTGTATTTTTATATGCTACTACTGCACTTTTATACTAAGCCCCGATATGATCCTAGGATGTGATAATGGTGGTTAATTATGCAAATCCAATGACGGGCCGCAATAGTTGATATCAGAGCAGGATTGGAATAAAAATAGTATAATAATGTATGAGCCACAATTCATGCAATTGGAATCTCAAAATAATAGAAAATTACAAAAGAAAAAAATATAGAAAATAAAAATTATAAATACTTGAAAACTATAGGAAACTAGATATCAAATCAAAGAGAGAATGATTGATAATCAAGACTAAGCCAAAATAATACACTTCCATAATCATCAAATCACTTTTAGTTATTCCTCATTATAATCTTAGCTAATTTTGATACTTTGTATTCATATAGCATTTGATGATGAGACAAGTATTTATGCTCCAATAAATGCATATTAAATAGAAATTACAATTTTATATGAGTTTTATAGATTCTCATTTGATTATCAAAACACCCTTGAAAGCTCTAGTATCCACCTATACTTTTGTGGACCATGTAGACAAATTATTTGACATTATAATGCTCTATTGGAGTGTGCTGATACATAAGTCAAACCATTTTAAGGCTTTAGATACTACAGACACCCAAATGAATAATCCTACTCCTGTATAACTGCTATCCATTCCCCAGCCTTTGAGATAGTGGACTGCTTCAAGCTATCCTAAGACTCTAGCCATCAATATTTAATGGAAGTGCTAGGTGAGGATTGAGTTAAGAAGATAAGAAAAGTACTTACTAGTAAGAAATGCCGACTAATAGACGTAATTAGATTAAGAATATTTAGGCTAGATGGAGAAACTAAATGCTGGTGGGAAACCACCACAAACTTACAATTTAGGCCTAGATACTAAATAAATTCAATCGGAAGAATTTGTTGAGGCTTTAGAACCAAATACGTCCCACGCTTCTGCGCAGGCTATCTTAAGAGAGTTTTTCATGAAGTTATGTCAACGCAACTGTGGTATCGCCAAATATAAATATTAATTTCAAAGATTGCCTTATTATGCACAATTACTAGTGAGAACAAAGTTTTCTTGATGCAGCTAATTTGTTATGACAGATACCCATACTAGTGGGAAGATAGAACCTTGCACCAATAGCCGACCATTGCCTGCACATGCCCTTGTAATAGAACCTACATTTACTCAAATACAAAGGAGAGGTTCATTTACTGCTTCTAAAGAACCTCAATTAAACAAAGGGGAAGATTGATTGCTTCAAGGCAAACTACACATTCAAGGATTTATACCCTCACCTCAGTTCCACCCCTAGAAGATAATGAAGTGGTAGTATGTACCACATTTATTTTCTTCTCTCTTTTTTCATAAATATCTTACCCTTTATATTAAAGCATGAGTTATCTATCACTTTAAATCCTTGGCACCTTACATTTCAATAACAAGGCATGCGACACACTATTTGGCACTAGTGTAAGCCACTCATTCATTTCATACAGTTTTACCAAATTTCTTGTACTACCATATTACAACCTAACTAAGTCCTTGGACATAGAATTACTATCCAGCCTTTCATGAGTGTATAAAAATATTGTGATTGTAACATATCGATTAATGGAAAAATATATGAAGCAAAACTGATAGTGATTCCTATATCCAATTTTGATATAATTCCAAGTATGAATTGGCTCAGAAAGCATAAGATTGTGATTGTTTGTCAAAGGAAGAAGGTCATTATCAATGGTGGGAATAAATTTAAAGTGTTTATGGGAAAGTTAGGCATCTCAGTATCATTAATTAATAGCTTGCAAGCTGAGAAGTTTTTTAGGAAGTGATGTATTACGTACTTAGTGATAATGATGGGGAAAAATGAAAGGAATTCCTCTAGTGGATACGCAAATTGAAATATAACTTATAGATGTATTCTTTGAGTATTTGTCTGGATTACCACATGTAAGAGAAATCAAATTTTCAATTGAGCTAATTCCTAGTACTCAACCAATAATAGAAGTGCCTTACCACATGACTCCTAAGAAACTAAACTAGTTAGGAGAACAATTGTAAGAGCTGATGAACAAATGAATAATCCATCAAAGCATGTCACCATGGGGAGCCCCAATGCCTTTTGAAAATAATAAAGATGTTCAATGTAAATATGCATCATCTATTGTGAACTAAAAAGGTGACCATTAAGAATAAGTACCCTTTATCATATATTAATGACATGTTTAAATAATTAGTTAAAGCTAAAATATTCTCCAAGATAAATCTAAGATCAGGCTATCATCAATTGAGAGTTAAAGAAGAAATTTTTTTGAAAACAACATTTAGAACTTGCTATAGGAATTTTGAGTTCATGGTCATGCTATTTGGACTACGCAATGCTCCATCTATCTTTATGGGATTAATGCAATGAATTCCTAGATCATATTTGAATAAGTTTGTAATAGTATTCATAAATAATATTCTAATCAAACAAGGAAGAGCACAAAGATCATTTGAGAGAAATTTTGGAAACCTTAAGGTAGCATCAAATTTATGCCAAATATTCTAAATATGAATTCTGACTAGGTTCAATAGCTTTCTTAGATCACGTATTGGATGCTGAAGGAATAAAGGCTAATCAAAAAAATATCTCATGACTGGCCCCAACCAAAGACTATAATAGAGATTTGTAGTTTTCTCGATTTAGCTGGATACTATCAAAAGTTTATTATGGAATTTTTGTAAATAGTCGCACCCTTAATAAATATATCATAGAAGGCAGTCACATTAGTTTAGAATTAGCATTGCAAAGAATTTTTCTAATAGTTAAGAAAGGTCCTAATAACTGCCCTAGTACTAACCTTACCACAAGAAACAAGAAATTACCAAGTTTATACTAATGCATCCATTGTTGGACTTGGATGTGTTCTCATGCAGGAAAAAAATTAAAAATTTATGAAAGTGCATGATATAGAACTGGAAGTGATAGTGTTTGCCTTAAGAATGTGGACGCACTACCTATATGGAGTGAGATGTGATTTTTATTGGTCATGAGAGTATAAAGTATAGTTTCACTCAAAAAGAGTTGAACTGTTGGCAGAGGTGATAGTTGGAATCAATGATTGACTATGACTTAGACTTATAATATCATCATGGTAGAGCTAATGTCGTAATCGATGCCCTCAGTAGGAAAGCAGCTTTAAATACTATAGTTATGGCAAGTCCAAGAATGGTATAATTTTGAAAGTTGGGCATAAAACCTATTAACAAAAAAAAGTTAGATGAGTTACTTAACAATAGTACTATAGAACCTATATTCAAATAATGCATAATAATTGTGTAAGAGAATGATAAAGTATATTGCAATCTAAAAACCAATATTGAAAATGGTCTCAATACAAACTTACATCTATAAATAAGATTTTATATTTACCATGGGAACAAAATTTGGGTTCCAAAGGATTCGTATATTTAGGATCAAATCCTAAATGAAGCTCATAACTCAAGGTACACAATTCACTCTAGAAGTAATAAAATGTATCGAGATTTGAAAGAAGCATTCTATTGGCCTAGTCTAAGGAGAGACGAAGTCGAATACGTCGCTAAATGTCATGTTTTTAGCTTAATAATGGCAAAATATTAAAAGCCAGGGGGGTTATTGCATCCATTAGAAATCCCAAAACGTAAATAGTTGAACTTTTCTTGTGAACTTTGTAATGGGAATGCCCAAAATCCATACTTGAGAAGATGTGATTTGGGTAATTATAGATCATTTAACAAAATTAGCAATTTTTCTTTTTATTAAGCTAACAGACTTAGTGGAAAAATTAGCCAAGTTATATATCAAAGAAACAATCAGGCGTCACAGAATCCCTAAATCTATTATCTTATATCGTGATGGTAGATTTACCTTCCATTTTTTAAAGGCAGTGCATTAGTATTTGGGAATAATATTGGCCATTAGTACAACCTCTCTCCCATAAATGGATGGTCATACCAAAAGAGTAAAATGAAACTCTAGAAGATTTTCTATGACTAAGTACTCTAAACTTCAGTGGTAGTTGGGAAGATCACCTTCCATTAATGGATTTTTCATACAATAACAACAATTAGTTATGTATTATAATGGCCCTATACGAGGTTCTGTATGGCATAAAGTGTAGCACACCATTGGCCAGGACTAAAATAGAAGATGTTTAGTTAAATGGGTTAAATCTACTTGAGGAGACTAGTAAGAAAATTCTTCTGATAAAGAGCAGGATCGCTACAGCCCAAGACGAGCAATAAAAATATCTAGATACTAAACATCAAATGATAGAATTTCAAGTCATATATATGGAATATTTAAATGTGAGCCCAATGAAAGGTGTATATGGTTTTAGTGTATCCAGTAAATTAAGCTCAAGGTATATCAAACCCTTTGAAGTATTAGCCTAAGTTGGAAATTCTACGTACAAGTTAAAGATTCTAGAAGATTTAGCTTTTGAAGTATTAGCCCAAGTAGGAATTTCTATGTGCAAGTTAAAGTTTCTAAAAGATTTAATGACAGTACATAATGTATTCCATGTATCTCACTTTGTAAATGTCTATAAAATCCATCTCATTAACCATCCATACATTCAATTGGAATTTACCATACTAACATTCACCAGAAAGCCTATCAAAATTCTAGGCTGGGTTAATTGTCAACTACGAAGACAAAGCATACCCATGATAAAAATTCAATAGAAAAACTATAATACAAAAGAATCCACTTAGGAAAGAGAAGATTATATATGGAAAGTTTATTCTAAACTATTTAAAAACCTATGAATTTTGATCACCTTATTTTAAGACCATTAATATATTATGTGATGTCGAGGAAGATAACATTTTTAAGTACGGGAGTTTGAAACAACTCAAAGCATTACTAGTCAATTAGAGCTAAACCCGACTCAAAAATCAGGATCCCGTATCGTAACAACCCTGAGTTGTTACCATGCATAGTATGGGTTTAATTAAATATTAAACCTTATGCCAATAAGTAAAAATATCATTAGGACCAAACCCTAAAAAATTGGGATCCATCAGAATCCATTTGGATAAATTGACTAATTAGTCAATTATGGCTGTATTTTTGAATTCCTCACACCCAAATTAGCTATTGGTGAAATTTTGGGGATTTTTGAAAGTCATTTAGGCCTAAATTTAATCAAAACTAAACTAAGAGAAATTGCACATTGGGGACCTTAAATTCAAATATTTACAAAATTTTGCTCCAACGATCAGCTGATCACTCAGATTCTCTATGCAGACTGTGAGCGATTCGATGTGGCACCCAACCCACATGATAGTCAATCTAGTGCCATCTGGCCATCTATCTGCATTGATCAGACAGTCTAAATTGAATCAAGTTCTGATCATTTATCCGACGTCAGATCACACCTGTGATCTAACGACTATGATATCTCTTGCATTGACCATTACAAGCCAATGCATCAAGAACATCTCAACTTTTCATTTGATCAACCAAACCATCTATCTATTGCTCACCTTCATCACGAGCTTGCTCGCACCCAACAAGAAAAATTTACCATACCTTCTACATCAAATGCTATTCCCCACTCTTCCTCCACATTAGTAGGTTGTTGCTCTCTATTCCACTAATGGAAGGAAACTATCAATGGACCAAATAACCCAGCTCCCCAAGTTCAACAGCTGGGATGCCAACCCTTGGGCTCGAGCCAATCGGTCATGGCCTGAAAATCCCAGTGCTCTTTGGTTATAAAATCTTCTCCAAAATACTCACTATACTTCAATTTCCTTCTTCCTTCCAAAAAATTATGGCAAGCTCAAGTTATTCTTTTCATCAAATCAGTGTGTCTGGTTTAGTGTTCAAATTCCTAGAGTAATGCCATGAGTTCGATGAAACTCAGAAATTTAGAGGCAAGCCCTAAGACTAAATTTCTCCCTGACAATCCATCAATCTATTTCTACTAGGTACTACCTCTTCCCAAGCCAATTGGGCTAGTTCAGCACTTAATAACTACATGGATATCTTAGGACTAATGATGTGATTGCTTTAGGACTGAATGCCAGTTGATTAAGCATCAGCCTGGCCCAGCATAGGTCCATACAGCGATGGTCACTACCTAAACTAGTCTGCTAGATTGAAAGGCTGGTCAACTTTGTTCGTAGGAATTTGGCTCCAAATTAAATTACCTAATTATCTATGAACCTATCTCATATCAAACGCAAACATTTGATAGGGCAATGGTCAATCGGCTTGGCCCAATTGACCTCTGCCCTATCTGAGTTGATATAGCGCTCGACAGTAAAGGCATCGAATAAAAATCTGCTATCCTAGCACGCCCCTGAGTGGGCTAGGATGGGGCTTCAATCTATCTCGACATGCTAATTGTGTCAAGACCAGAATCCAACCATGGCATCATATTTGTTGGGAGAATTAGCACCCCATAGTAAACCTTAGAGTAGGGTATAGTACGAATAAGGCTCCGATGACCCCAGCAGTTTCAGAGAGGGCTTCTTGGGTGAATTGACATGTCCCAATCAAAAGAACATCTTGCAAAGAAGAATGAGCCACGACATAGCCTTAGCAACCAAAATTCAATGAGGAATCCTAACTATAGTCTCAATCAACATCGGGGAATTCTGAAAGTTGATGAAGAACAGTGTGGGTCTGGCCACCCATGACTTGTGCTGTTCTAGAATAGTGGGTCGTTGAGTCCCAACCGACCAGCAATGTCCCATAGCAAGCAAGCCCGTCGGGTCTCGATCGACCCGATAGAACCTGAAATGTAAAATGAATATAATGTGAGTTACTTTCATTAACCTAAACTTCTACTTTATGAAATTAATGGAAATTAAGGTTTGTGATTTTTCAGTCAAGACAACTCAAGAAGCTGGAAGAAAAGAAGTTGGAGAGCAAGGAGAGATCTAGAGAACGCCAAGGGTTGTTCCTAGTATTTTTCTAAAAATTCTTCTTTGATTTTCTTTCAGTAAAATCATGCAAAGATTCACTTCCTTATATTTTATTTTTTGCATCTTTTTTGTAATGGAAGTCTAAACCCTTCTTGGGGAGGGTTGGGCCGAAATCATATAATGAGTTAAGGGACAAAATGGTATTTGTATAAATCTTTTTCAATAAATAAAATATTTATTTTTTGATTTAGATATATTTCTTGTGAATGCATACTTATGGAAGGAATGTCTATTTTATTTTAAATAGTTTTATAACAAAAATAATATCGAATCAACTTGTCATAACATGCTCAAGGGAATGCACATGAAGGTCCTTGCTATGAATATATATTTGTTGCGTGAGGATTCTTGGTGCAAGCACCTTGAGATTGAAATGATAGGTTGATTTGGTAACTTAAATCTCTTCGACCTCCATAGCTCACCAATTGGCGTAAAACTAGGAATATATGAGTTAGTGCTTGGAGCCCAGTGACAAGCTCTTGAGCCTAACAGTACTATTCTTTGAGCTAATCGAGAGGTCGATGCATGTGAGTCGAGAGCCACCAATCAAGCTTTGTGGCTCAGCATACATTAAAGAAGGAAGTGGAATTATTGAGTATTTATGAATGATCGTGACATAATTCATACAGCTCGATAATTTACTTCTTTAGCTAAACACCCCATGTAGCTTGTGACGCTAATTGTGTGGGAATCAAATTCATGTGATTGCTACACTAAAATGATTATTTTGATAACTTGGATGTAAGGAATCTTAATTAAGTCTTATCAATCATATGAGGATCTATGTGCCAAGATTGAACCCTTGTGTGTTCATCTAGTGCACTAGATATGAAATAGTTAGAATTAGAGGACCAATCTAAGGATTACTATCTTCACTTGATTATAATTAGCATAAAAATAAGTTTCATTAAAAGTTGAATTAATTTATTTACTTATAACAATCCCAAAATAAATTGCATGATTGAAACCCAACTCTCCTTTCTTTTTAAATAGTATCTTCAATTTGATATCTTTGAATTGTTATTAGGAGCCACACAAAACCAAAAATATTTTAGTCTAAACATTATTAAAAGTAGATAAATCTTAGAAACAAAACACATCATTCCCTGAGGATGATAAATCTCAAAACTTACCTTCCAAATATTATTTCAGACCACGTACACTTACGTGCGAGCGCAAACATGTATTTACAGTCTATCAGGAAGCTGAGTACCTCAACTAAAATCTTGCAAAAACCTGGAGGGTTTTTCGCCGATTCAAGAGTTTCAAAAACTCGAATTGGCAGATGATAACATCCTTTATTCTTAAATGGGATGAGGATGAGTTTAATGTAGGAGAGTGGTGGGTGACACATTACACATGGCAGTGAGTTTCACATTCCTGCCTGCGAGACACGCGCAAGCCTACGCTCGTTGCGCGCAAGGATGAACATTTGGGTCGTCCGATTGGGACGACCAGATTGCAAGGTGCCGAGCGCACAGGTCGAATGGGACCAGGCCCGGCCCAATAAGAAAGGCGAGCCCGAGAAGATGATCAGCCCGAACCGGATAGGGGGAGAGGCCCACTTGATTAAATTCAAACTTAAATAGCTTATATTATTATTTATATATATAAAACTTCATAATTAATTCTAAGCAAATTAATGAGGTCAGAAAAATATTCCAATGGTTCACTCTTAGCTAATTGAGGGTGAATAATGCAACGACAAAGTCAAATTTTGTTTTCGACATGCATTTAATTTTCTTATGTTTCAGGGTATTTTAAATAAATTAAAATATTCGACAAAAAATCTAATGACTTTCAAATGCCTCCAAAATATTACCCATAGCTAATTTGAGGGTGATGAGCGCAATAATGATATCAGATTTTGGATTTGAGGTCAATTTAAATATGTCAAATTCTATGGTTCCTAAAATTCTCCAAATTAAGATTTGATCTATTTGACACCTAATTTGAACCAAAACTTCAATGTGAGGTCCTAATTATTTAGGAAGAATGTTAGAATCAATATCAGGACTTAGTTTAGTCCTAATTGACTAGGGTAACAACCTAGGGTTGTTACACCAATTTTGGAGATTATTTCGAATAGTCCAATGTACCTTGGACTTAACTTTTCTGATATGCCAAATCTTTGAACTCATCTTATTGAACCTACCTTTAGATATAAGCATGATCTCCTACCTGAAATTTAAGCGTACGATATTTTGCATCATGATATTTCTTCTGCGTGTCTTGTGTGGCCAAAATTCTTTTCTTAATGAGACTAATTTTCTCATTTGTTTCTGTTATTAGCTCAAATTCGTATACTTATACGTCTCCTACTTCTGTCCATGCCAGTAGAGTGCTACACTTTTTATCGTACAATGTCTCATAAGGTGCCATGCTTAAACTAAATTGGTGGGTATTATTGTAAGCAAAATTGACAAGTGGGAGGTGCTCCTCTCAATTTTCACCAGTCTAATAAGCATAAACGTAAGAGATCTTATAGTACTTTGTTGACTCTCTATATTTGTTCGTCTGTTTCAGAATGGGAGGTCGTGCTCATGGCTAAAGAGATTCCCAAATCTTGGTGTAATGCTTGCCAAAATTTAGAAGTAAACCTATCATCTTGATCTGAAATTATAGTTTTGGAGATTCCATGATATTTGATGATTTCTTTGATAAATTATATTGTCATTTAATTCACTAACTCTGCTTTCTTTATTGGGATAAAGTGGGCTGACTTTGTTAATTGTCAATTATAACCCATATGGCATCTGCTCCCTATTTTCTTTTTGGTAATCCCATTAATAAATTCATGAAGATGTCTAACTATTTCCATTCTAGAATTTCTAGTGGGTGCAAAAGTCCATCAGGTCATTGGGTGCTTTGTTTTGACTAGGCTACAAATGTGACACTTAGCCACAAATTTAGCTATATCTTGTTTAAGTCCAAGCCACCAAAAGACTAATTTCAGATCTTAATATATTTTGCTTCTTTTGGGGTGAACTGTATAGCCTGAGTTGTGGGCTCTATTTGATATTTAATTTTGAATGTAAAAATTATTTATGACCCAAATTATATTGCCATTATAGATATAAATTCCTTTTCACGGTTGTAATTCTTCTCTAAGACCATTTTCTATTGCTACTTTTAGCTTGAGATATTCCTCATTGACTTTTTGAGTGTTAAATATGCTTTGTATGAAAGTAGGTTATGCAATATTAATGTTAAGCTTAAAACTGATCCTTAATGATGGGTCTTATATTAATCTTTCAAAAGTTTTCTTCAAACAGTCTTGCTTAGATTAAAGTGTTCAATATTTCCTTTCTACTTAAAATATTTGAGACCAATTTAGCTTTGCTAGGATGATATTAAATATCCATATCATAGTTGTTGAGTAGTTCCATCCATCTCCTTTGGCGGCAGTTCAATTCCTTCTGCATGAAGATGTATTTTAAACTTTGATGGTCTGTGAAGATCTCACATTTCACTCCATAAATATAGTGACTTCATATCTTTAAAGCAAAACTATTGCGCTAGCTTAAAATCATGAACTTGGTAGTTCTTTTTGTACGACTTTAATTATCTTGAAGCGTAAACAATGACGTGATTGTCTTGTATGAGGACACACCCTAGTCCTATTAATGAAGCATCCGTGTACACCTTGTAGTTCTTCCCTTCTTGAGGTAGGATCATGACAGGTGCAGTGGTGAGAGCTTACTTTATCCTTAGAAATGATTCTTTGCACTCCTGACTCCATAAAAATGGTGTTGCCTTTTGAGTTAGTTGTGTTAATGGTTTGGCCAATTTTGAAAATCCTTTAACAAACTTTCAATAGTATCCTGCCAATCTTAGGAAGCAACGAATCTCAGTCATAGATGTTGGTTGGGTTCATTCTTGTATAGTATTGATCTTCATTTGATCTACTTTGATTCCTTCAGCATTTATTACATGACCCAAAAATGCTACTGAGTCCAACCAAAACTTTCATTTGAATATTTGGCAAATAATTAATGCTCCCTAAGAATTCCCAATACTACTTTCAAATGGTCCTTATGATCCTCCATAGACTTGGTATATATCAAGATATCGTCGATGAAAACTATCACAAATTTGTCAAAAAAAAAGGCCGGTGTATTCTTTACATTAAATCCATGAAGATAAATTGCGCTTTTGTGAGTCCAAATGATATGACTAAGAACTCATAGTATCCAAAGAAAATTTTAAATGCAGTCTTGGGGACGTCTTCTTCATTGACTCTCATCTGGTAATATCCAGACCTTAAGATGATCTTGGAGAATATATTAACTCATGCTAGTTAATAAAAGAGGTCATCGATGCGGGGTAGAGAGTATTTATTTTTTATTATTATTTTATTGAATTCTCTATAATCTATGCACATGCGAATATTAAGTTCATTTATAGTAAAATTAAAATAGCTCCAATTTATAAAATTCTTAAGGATTGTAACATTAAGTAAAGCAGATGAAGTAAAACTTTGTCAAGAATTTTAAGATAACAGGTATTTGGCATAAAGAATAAACAGTGCAAAAATAAAATTTTATACCTAATTTAAATAGGGATTGTTATTTGTTTTACAGCCGAATCATCCGTTTTTTTGTTTTACACAGTAATCTAACACGCACAAGGGTTACACAAAACACAAAGAGGAATATGAAGCTCAATCGTTCAATCAAAGTTCAATGAGGTTTCAAAGAGGTTCGTTTTGACGGAACACAGAGGATCTTGATTCGTTCCGAAAAATGTGGAGGGTACGATCGAACGCAGAGTATCTCAATTCTTTCTAATCATTCCACAGTTCATAATCTTGTTCCAAAGGTTCTCATTTCGAAGCTTGAGATCTAAATACAATGAACATTTGCAAAGAGGATCTCATTCGAAAGGCATGATGACAATGTAAAATGACAAACATTCCTTTAGGGTACTCATTCAAATTGCACGAAGGTTCGTTCAGATACAATGCAGATCGCATTCGAAGGGCTACAAAAAAATGTAAAAAAAAATTAGTAGGAGGTGCTCTTCCCTCCAAACACCACATCCAACAAATTATCTCGTTCCAAACAAAAAAATTCAAAATAGAAAAAAATGATCAAATTACATTGTAATCAAATTATATTAATTAAATTACTAGATCTATGCTAAACAAACCCTGAGAGAAAGCCATCTTGGATGCATATTCAAATAGGAGAGTGCAATCAATAAAAGCCAGGATTAGAAAGCAAGTTGGAAACAAAAAATAATAATAACAAGAAACTATCAAGAATGATTTCATATGCTTGCAACTCATAATGTAAATTAAATTAATAACAGCTTTAGAGAGCTCTATCTGAAAATTTTCTACAGTAAAGAATGTTCCGTCAAAACTTATTGAAATATGCATGAGGTAATAATATTTGAGCAAATCCGATCAATGGCGGTACATATAATACAACACTTGGCAACACCGGTGACAGCACTCGTACAAATTAATACAACATATCTATCCAAATCAATATATCTAAACATAAATATAGAGCATCTGTGAGCGGACGACCTGAAATTGCAACGAATTTGGAGTGATGGTGAATAAACAATTGATCTGCAAAGAAGGAAAACGGTCAGCTTCGCAAGCCTGGCTCCGGTTTCCAATCAGGCTTTTCATCCCAATACATGTCGTAAAATATATGGCCAGGTTCCTTATTCATCACGCAGCACCATATTCCTACGTAACCCTTCATACGATTTCTGAACCTTTTCTCTGTCACCTGTTCATGAAGGCTCGAAAATAATTACGACTCCCATCAGTATTGCATATGAAAAGAAAGAATCAACATGAAATGGTTAATATTGATAATTAGGCTATCCAAAATGATCCATAAACTCAATTTTACTCATTGGCGATTTAATAGTTTATTATTATTATTTTTAAACTATCTAGAATAACTTTCTTTACGCATATTCTCAAAGGGGGCTATTTTAATCTTTTACTTGAACATACACTAATTTCTAAATTGATCCTTACGAGTATACCCACTCATCCACTTTGGCATCCATATGATATTCATAAACCTATAGCAGCTCTATTAAACTATTCCTTCAAGAATAGAAATGTTTTGTTGCATGAAATTACAAAAGTGATCTTCTATTTTATCCAACAGGGAATCATATGCCCTCAATTTCACCATCATTTTGTATGACAAAATCAAGACATTTAAATCTTCACTCATTTTAATAATATGATATTCTAATGTTATAATTTATATGACAACAAAACTTGTATTTCATATATTACATTTTGATTGTAATAAGAAAAACCTTTATACTCGAATTTTCCTTCACATGCATCTTTATTAAAAAAATCATTCAAATAAAGCACGCACCAATGCGACTGTTCTAAAATGCGTTCAATAAGAATGTCCATAATTTAAGGCAAAAAAAATGAATTTATAGCTAATCTCTAATGCAGTGCAATTGAAATATGAAAATCATTTGAATTAATAATTGATCCATTACATATATTTAATAGCATAAATCTAAGCAATACAAGCCCCATTTTCTTACCAAACTTCTCTAAAGAATCATATGAATTTTCTAAGTAAATAAATATCAAATGAAAATCTTCTCTCTAAATTCCCATCAAATGACTCAGCAATTATATAGCTGACTCAGCAATTATATTGCCCCTACGGTCAATCTATAAGTATAAAACAAAATTTATTTCATAAAATCCTAGGATCTCATCATATTGTGTTCAATAGCTCTAACACAATTTTAACTTTATCTTTCTATAATATTCATGATCCAAAGGAATAGCAATACTCGACTCATCTACATCCTTTAAGTCTTCAAAATTAATAACATAGTGAGCAAAAAACTCTTTACTCACCCAAATATTCTTCGCACAGCAATAAGGATATCATTCAATATTAAAAATTTTCCGCTCTTCATTTTATTCAAAGCATTCCACACTCTTTCACTTTCACAACAAATGATAAAGCAATTAAATTATTTTTAGAGATACAAACATGTCAATCATATAATTACTACCTTTAACAAAAATTTAGATAAGTAATTCATTTATATATCTCGAATGTCCTCATCTGTGAAATATATTTTCTAATCAATATCATTAGAACAGTTCACTTAGATTAAATCTTATCAATTTGGTTATAGTTTTTCTTGAACATCTAATTTTTAAATTTCTCCATTTAAATTCTCCAAAAATACATTTAGCAACTACAATTTGTTATCTTATGTCTATCCCCCTCACACTAATGTGACAAACTTTCAAAAGCCATAATATCAACATCACTAATTATTTATTAGACTCGCATTAAGTTCATTTATCACTTTTTTCCTCACTATTCTTATATTTAACAAACTCTTTATAACAAATATCTTTTTTTTCTTGAATATCTTATTTATACTACCAAGCATCTTGATTATTAAGATTCTACCTTAATATTCCCTTAACAGCCTTAATTTGGCTATAATTTGTCCCATTCAACACTATCTATCTCATATAAATTTTCAAAAACCACAATTTAACATTATTATAAGATTTTTTAGGCTTATGATAAGCTAACTTATGTCACTTTTAATTCTCATTATTCTTACATATAAACAACTATATAAGAAAATCACTTCACCTATTTCTTAAATATCTTATTTTTACTATAAAGCATCTTTTTTATTAAGCTTCATCATTTAAATTCCCAAGAAATACATTTAACCCCCTTAATTTGGCTATATATTTATACGGTCACCCTCAAAAATATCTAATTTTTCATAAACCTTTTAAACCGACAATCTTAACATCACTAAAATTTTTTTAAAACCTGATCAGTTAATTTATATCACTCTTAATTTTCATTATCTTTATATTTAAACCACTTTATAATAAACATTCTTTTAAATATTTTTCTTAAAAATCTTATTTTTACCACTAAAGCATCAATTTTATTAAAGTTCTTCGTAAGATCAACTTTCCCCTTTAATAACTCTATAACTAAGCTCAAAAACTCTAATTTTGTAAGTATTTTAATTTTTAAAACTACATCGATCCTTAGAAAATATCTTTAAGTTTATTAGCTTTTCTAATTTATTATTTTTAAATTTAGAAATATAATTAATATTGAGTTGCTAAACTTTCTCCAAAAATACCATACAATCTTTACAAAATAACCCATATTTTTTCTTATAAAAAAACAATGAATCCTAAAAAACCCCTTCTTGTAAGTGATAACATGTTCTCTAATATTAGCAATCATAAAATCATATATATTAAAAGAAGCACTATAATCAATTTTTTTATTCACTAATCTTGCCAAAACCAAAATCAGCACAAATACCATAAATTCTTTCATTGCTTTTCCAACATTCTCATTAGATTTCCTGTGATTAATAGCATTGTTCTTAAAATATCTAAATATATGAATTCTTCTAAATTATGGCTAAAATTTTTTTTATACACATCTAATAATCATATTTAAGAGACAAAATTACATAAATAATAATAGTCATCTCATCAAAATTATAATCCTTAAATTCATAATTATATTTCCTAATAATTATATTCACGATATTTTATAACTACCTTTACTCAAGAATCAGATTCGAATGCATAATTGTATATTTATTTTTTTCTCACCTATTCACCCCATTTCCTAAAACAATAGAATATTTACCTTGTTATAAATTATAAAACCTACAAAATCTTTAAAGTTACCTAATAGAGTACCAAAATTCCAAAACTCTATCCTCATGTCTTAAGAAACCTTAATTATTTGCAACTATCCATAATATGGGAATCCACACTCATTTAACATTGCAATCAAATGCTAATTAACAGCGTTTGCACACTTCATTACATTCAAGCAATACAATGAGCCGCTTATAAGGTATGCCCCAACACAAGCATAATTGCATAATGTTTATTTCAATATATTTTACACATATTATCAAACTACCTAACATAATCCTTCATCCTTCTCACCCAAAATTTGGAACCCAAAATGGATGGTATTATTAATATTTATACCCTTAGAAAAAAATTACACACAATCTAATAGTTATATATTTTATGAAAAATGCTACCTTATTATGCAGAAAAAGTACTTATTCTTATACATGTCACCATCTATGGACTAGATATTAGTATTGAAATTTTACTTCATGACTATGAATCCTATTCATCCAAATGAATGGATTGTGAGAGATAAGTGAGGGAAAAAAATTAATGGCATTCTTTCGTCACCATCATCATTATAATAACAAAACATTACTTATAGGAGTTCTTCGCTTGGAGCTAATTATTATAAAAATGGTTGACAACACAAATGGAAACAGTTTGGCTTTACCTTGCTAGAGAACCCCTGAAATGCATCCATCATGGATGAAAACTCTATCACTTTGACATCCTTGTACAACGAAAAAAAATCTGTTATCTGCGCAGAAGGTAGTGTCACCAAGAATGGCCACGAGTTAAATGCAAATTTTTAAAAATGATAATATTTAATTGATGTCAAAAAATATTTATGTAAAGGCGTGTCAAATACGAGTATAAAACTTATAAAGAACATGTGAAATATACCATTTCTTGGGTACTGTGCTTAAGCAATCTGGTGAATCTTTTTCTATCAGTTTGATTGGTTGAATGGCATTTTGGTGATTGCTGCTCGCACAGCTGAACTTCAAGATATGATTCCTTAACCTACATAATCCATAAGAAACGAAGCTTTCAATTTAAATAAGAGAATGCCGAACAACAACTTATGTAATATGAGCCACACATTACCTGTTTAGGAAGCCTTGGGTTCTGGAGGAAGGAGTATTCCCTGAAATCAATTGTTTGTCCAAATTCTTCCACAACTTGGTTTTTAAGCATAACATTTACCTAAACATATGGGAACGTTCCTTTTCATACACTATAGAAAATGAAAATTTCTCAAATCTTCATATTATATTTTTAAAGATGCTGATCCTGAGAGCATGGTGATTAATAAAACGCAATTCATTCATCATATGAGAAAATTTGCGCTATGATCCTATTCTGGTCTAATGGTCTCAAGATCACTCGTATTAGATTACAATTGCAATGTTAAACCAATTTGCAAGGATTCCCCTAACTGGATTTCAGAAATGACACCAAACAGCAAGCATAAAGGGGGGCATATAAGAACGTAATAAATTTACATGATAATAAATCATGAAAACCAAAGAGCATGATAATCATTCAAACGCCCATCCAATGTGCAGAAAGATAAAACTATAAATGTTAACCTACTTTAAGTGATATGAAGCTAAATTATACTGGCAAAACATGCAAATATTAGACCATGCAGTCAACATTTTTGCAGTTAATTCACAATCTTCATCAGAGTTCAAGTTTATCCAATGCAATGCAAAGAGTATATAAGAATAATAATAGCAATCTATGGTTTGCTACGACCCTTGCGTTAAGGAATGCCTATGAACTCTATATATCAAATTACATTTTGCCTTTAAATTCTCCATCTTCTAAATTTGAGATAGGCCTTTTCACCCGTCTTTAAATCAAAATTTAACCGCTGCCTATGTTAATGAACCCTAATCATGCATTTTGCATCGTTGCAGGATAATTAAAAAGACTACATCAATAAATATTAGCTGAATATCACTTCCTCCCATGACTTAACATCAAATTAGCATCTTTACAGAATATAAAAATCATGCATGATCTAAGCAGGTGAGTAAACGGTGCTGTAAGCATGGCATATTTAAGCTAGCACATCTAAAATTCAGTAGTAAAAATCAATTATAAGCTATGTTACGAGGTTGTGCACCTCAAATACATGATCCATAGGACAGATAAAAGGTTGTCTGGTTAAAGTTCCTTCCATAATTCCAGGATGTCCAAACCACAATCTGTCCAGTCTGCACCACATTGGAGGCATTACCTAAAATATGAAAAATATTTAATTCCACCCATTTTAATGTGTATATCACATTTGAAAATAGAAAAGCAAATGCATATAACCACTCTCATTGAAAAAGCAGAATAATATCTATTAGTGCATGTGAGGATAAGTTCTTCCTAAGCATAGTAGTTTCTATTTCTTATATACATAACAAAATAATTAAAGCTTCATTAAGACTCCTTATTCCATCCCTAAATCAATGTAACATAATCAAGCGGATGACTATTCACATATCTGTCATATAATTTAACAATTGAAAGGTCGCACCTTATAATCAATTTATTTTGCTACAATGTGTGCATTGGAACCTGTCTCCTCTTGGAGAGTTTTTCAAGCAAGGCCTTCTTTCCATCTCAGTCAGATCAGAAGTAAATGTTGACATATCCCAACTCACAAGTAAGCCCAGAATGCCCCTCCAATGCTTAAATTAAATTATTATTCGCTTCAAAAAGAGAATTGAATTAGACGACTAAATTAAAAGATGCAGCTTAAAATAAAAGAAGTTTGGTATGATGTAAATTTAATGCAAGTGACTGGTACATCCACTCTGACAAATGGTGTGCAATGTGGCTTTGATTGATGTAGCCTTTAGTGTTTTTCAGATTTCATAGAAGCCACAATATGGTAACCATTGATTGCATGCATGGATAGCAATGTTCATATGATTTGTTGGAGAGAGATAAAGATGTGTGCCGCACTAGGAATTGTACATGTGGAAATGGATCAGCATCACAAACACTAGAGATTAGCAATGATTATTGGATCATAAGATAATACTGATACGTCCTACCGGGTAACAACCAAATGGGATTTGATTTAAGCTATTTGATCGTACGCAATGGAAATAAAGGATTCATGTAGCCAACCTCATCTAGTGGGTTTAAAGCTTGGTGGTGTTGTTGTTGTATTAGAGCATTAAATAGACAAGTTGAGCATGGATTGACAAAGTTGACAAGGACATGAAAAAAAGGATTTTCATGTGAATAGTGTTGTGGGCATGAAAAAATAAAGGATAGATTAATTAAGAAGATAAGTGTTTGCCCTGAATGGATAGAGAAGGTACAAGGATAAAAAGAAAACATAAAATTCCTATGAAGTAAAAAATATATATATATATAAATCATATTAAAATTTAACATGTGTTATCTATTGAGTAATTTCTAAGAAAATATGAAATATTTAAAATTTCCTAACACATGCAAATATTATCTAGTAGAGCCTCGAGTGCATTTGAATGAGCACATAAATATTTCAATTCAATTTGAAGCAAACCTAACAAGGAATGGACTTATGGCAAGGAGAAGATTTTGAGCGCTTGGACACACCCAAGCACCAGGATAATTTTGCTCAAGGCTGAATGTTTGGCATTTGGGCACACCGTGGAAGTTCAAAAGAGAACCAAAAGGACAAGGCTTGGGTGCTTGGGTGCTTGGGCTTAAAAACTTAAAGAGGCCTCATAGTGGGCAAAAACTATGGGTTCGGGATGCAGCCAGGAATACCCGAAGCTTCGGTGCCTGGGCACACCCAAAGCCCCGAAGGCCATGCCTTCTATGGGCAGACGACAACAAGTTGGCTCTTAGGCACGCCCAAACGCCAAGCAAAACAAAAGCCCCTCAGATGAAATTTAAGCGCCAAATTTGGGGCATGTTTGGATCTTTTGGAGCTTGGGAGACTTGGGATATTTAAACAGTGTTTTATACAAGATTGTGTGAGTGTTTTTACATTAGTGGGAGGTGCTTAGCTACTAGAAAAGATTTATAAAAGAAGTTATCTTCTTCTTAAAGCTTATGGCTTTGTTTTTTCTACTAGAGTTCTAAGTATGAACTTCTTTCTTCTTAATGGTGAATTTTCTTGTGGTAGTGACTCCGTGATTTTTCTCCATCATGAGGTTTTTCACACAAGTCTATTGCATTTGATGTGCATAGATTTTCTGTGCTATATGTATTTTGAACTTTGTGTGGCAATTTTGTTTATTTGTAAGTGTTCAACTTGTGATTGGATTATGAATTCTCTTTGGAGTCAGATAGCTCCAAAATTTTGTTGTGTTTGCACTTGTCTTTGTCCATTGGAACTTTCACAACAACAAGTATTAGAGAGTTGTGCATTGGGAGTCAAGTTTTAGTTGGAGCAATGGTGATTGAAGTAAAATACAAGATCGACAAGTCCAACGAAGAAAATTTTGTGCTACGAAAAAATGCAAATAGACGATTTACTATCTAAAAAAGTTGTATCGGCCATTTGGAGAAATAGCGAAGAAACCCTATAATATGAGCGAAAATGAGTGAAAATTGCTCGATAGAACTGCTTTTGGACTTGCCCGACCTTCGTTGGAGCCTTCAGTCACCTTCCATATTATTGATGAAAAAACTACATTTTATCTCATGAATGTATTATCAATGATGTACAAGAAACCATCAGCATCAAACAAGGTCTTCTTGATGAAGTAGCATTCCAACATGAAAATGGTGGACAGCAACTCAATCGTGGGACATCTAAAAAACTTCAATACCGTGACAAGTCAAATAAGTTCAGCAAGTGTTAAGTTTGAAGGTGAAGTCAGGATGTTACTATTATCATTGTTGTTGGATAGCTGAGATAGTATTGTCACAGAAATGAATAGCTCATCAAGAAATGTTATCTTGAAGTTCAACAACAATATTAGCTTGATTATGAGCAAAGAAGCTCAAAGGAATCGAACGTCTACTTCAGCATTAAGTGTGGAAGGTAAAGGGCAAAACCTGGACTGAAATGCAAATCAAAATCAGCCCAAATCCAAGAGGTGAAAGCCAAAGTTCAAATGCTATGTTGAATGCTGAAATGGGTCATTGAAAGAAAGCTGCACAGCTCCTAATAAGGGTGCAGTTATGGGACTCAGCGATACAGCAATCATGACTACGTACTTAGGCACATCATTAATGCCACACCCAACAAATGCATGGTCAAATCTAATGTATCAGATGATTTTGGGAGTCTACCTTAAAGACGGCAAAACATATGATATCGTCAACAAAAGAGATGTTGACATCAAATTGTCAAATGGCTCAATATGTCAGCTAAAAGAAACCCAACGCATACCACCTTTGAAAAGGAACCAAGACTCGGAGAGCGAATTGGCTCGAGCTAGGTGCAATACTATTTAAAAGGTGCATCGTGACAATGAAAGAGAACATCGAAGGGATGCTTTGCCTGAATAATAAGCCGTCAGATGCTTCAATGTAAACAAGTGCGGAGAATTTGTGTTTGTAGCACCGCAGGCTTGAACACATGAGTGGGAGATAATTGAAATCTTTCTCTCGTGGTAAAATATTTGATTTAAATTATGTAGACTTGGATTTTTGTGAAAATTGTATACCATATAAAATGAAGAAAAACAGTTCTATAAACTAAAAGAGAACCAAGGCACAAAAAATGAAACTAGAATATATGGACGTTTAAGATTCAGCTCCAATTTTTTCCTTAGGTGATTCAAATTATTTGATACCTTTATTGATGACCACATGAGAAAGATGTATGTATACTTCCTGAAAAGCATATCGAATGTCATTGAGACCTTTAAGAGTTGGTTAGCAGCAATTGAGACAGAAATCAGATTCAAACTGAAGTGTTTAAAGTTCAACAATGACAACAAATATTGTAAGAGAATTCAAAAATTTCTACATTGAGAGGGGGATCAAGAGAGAATTCTTTGTCTAAGAACACCACAACAAAACAGCAATGCAGAAAGGATGAACCGAATAAATCATGGGACACGCCAAGAGCATGAGGTTGTATGAAAGTTTGCTCGAGCATCACCTTCAATGAAAGGGATGTAAAAATATCGAAACAGCTCAGGAGATCTGCTAGAGTATCTCGCCCTCTAAAAAGGTATACAACATCCTTATTTTATCTATAACTAACGGATGGTGAAATTTTTGAAAAAGCTATATAAGTAGAAAACTCGAACGAGAATGAGTTTGCTGTGGAGTGGGAGCTGTAGTCATTAGCATCTAATTAGTCATGGGAGCTAATGCACTTATCCACAGGAAAGAAAGCGCTCCCAAATAAATGAGTGTACAGGCTAAAGTAGGAACATGATGAGAGTAATCGCTAAAAAACCAGATTAGTCGAGAAAGGCTTTCAACAATGACAAGGTGTGGATTACAAGATATTTTCTCTGGTAGTAAAAATGATGATGAATCATTTTTTGTCGAGCATGGTGGCTAGTAATGGACATCAATATGTTGTTTCTCAATAGTGAGTTGGAATATGAAACTTATATGCTACAATCATAGTGAATTGAAGTTCAAGAGAAGGAGAATTTAGAGCTCATGTTAAGAAAGAGCTTGGTAGGCGCCAAGACAGTGGTACATAAAGTTTGATGAGTTCATTCTAAGGAATCATTAACCAAGTGTCAAATAGATCATTACTGCTATTACAAGTAGCTCAATAATGATTATATAACTCTATAACTATATGTGAATAATATGTTAAATATAGAAACATTTAAGCACCTCGAGGAGTTGTTGTCTAAGGAATACAAAATGAAAGATCTCAAAAGTGCAAAATAAATTCTTGGGATGAGGATCCATAGTAACGGGAAGGCAAAGACTCCGAAGTTGAGCCAACATGATAAAATTGTGAAAATTCTACAATGATTCAGCATGAATGTGGCAAAGCCAGTAAACATATCATTAGTGAGTCACTTTCACTTGTCATGAGAATAGTCACTGAAGATCGACGAGAGAAGATAATTGGAAAAAATTCCATATGCCCAATTTAATGTGATAGAAAAGTGACATTTATATATCTAAAAATGTTGTATTCTATACCAAAATAAAGCACATTAAACAATGCCACCGCTTCATCAAAACACTTATGGAGGACATCTAATACTGAAAAGATTCATACCTGTAATGATCCAAAGTTATTACTAAGCTGATTAGATCTTGATCTGGTATAATTAAGACTGATTCACATCAGAATCTTAATAATGAAACCATTGAACCAAAAATTTACCCAAATGATACAAAGGAAATATCCTAAAGTTTAGCAACATATATGGGAAGAAATATTTCAATTACCTAGATCTTACAAAAAAGAAATGAATTTTTGGAAATTTTTGTAAGAAAATAAATAGGAAAAATTATGGAAAATAATCTAGAGCTCAAAATCCAAAAAAATGTATATTTAAATTCCCCAAACTCAATTATGTAATGGGTGAATATTTCATAATTTTAGAGCTAAATTGGCAAAATATACACAAAATATATTTGGAGTTAATTAAATTAATTTTTTTATTTTAGTTAATTAAAATCGGTGAAATTAATTTTAATAAAAGTGCGTGGAGCTACAACTGTTGGATATGAGATCAGATCTAAAGGTTGATCTCAACTAATAGATTAACCAAACCTATCACCAATCCCTCATTTATATAATGTGGGCTTAATCTCAACTAACAAGCTTCCGCCTAGCCTTAGGGTCTAGTGATCTAGCACAATTTTAATCACTTAACTCTCCTACCAACTGTTGTTAATTGGTGTTTCTTATTCTAAGGAGTGTATAAACATGCTTAATCATGACTTAGCTAAGCCTAATAAACTTGTACTAACCTAGACTCTAGTCAACAACATGTAATTACAAAATTAATATTAAAATGACATCTCATACATATTATCTCATATAATAATAGAATGATGCATAAAATAAGCATACATGTATGCAAAGATAGAAGCATGGACATGTATAAATAAAAGCAATAATAATCACATATGAATATAAATACAAGTATACAAAGGTATAATATGAATATATAAACATAAAGTACTATAAGTGTATATATATTTTTTTAGATGTAAGTGCAAATATATAAATTACATGTATATACAAGTATAACAAACCTACAACACCTAAATATAAGAATCTATATAGATATACAAATATATATATATATAGACATTTATCTACAAATATCCAAAATTAATATAAAAAATCTTAGTAAAAGCTTAATTTGGAAATAATATGCGCACTCATGATAATCAAAGTATTGCATATACTTTCTTAATTATGTACATGAAGAACAGTACATTGTATGTACTATTCTTTATTTTTTATGTACAATTGTATGAAGAATAGTACATTGTATGTGCTATTCTTAATTATGTACAATTAACTTCCCTATTTATTTTTTCATGCATAAATTCTTAGTAACAATGTAGTCACTGAATGATAATCTAAGTATTGCATATACTTTCTTAATTATGTACATAAAGAATAGTAGATTAAGTGCAAAAGAGAGAATTATATTGGCAATAGAAGTCCAACATAAAACTTAATTTGGTCTCGAATACTTGAATTTAGAAGTGATAACTTAACGTAGACCCTTTTAGCTTGAAAATCAGTAAGTACTTATGAGACTTAGTATACTCTAAATTTAGTCATTACTAATCAAGATTTATGATAAGTAATTAAAGTGTAACTCCGAAAATATATATATATATATATATGGATTTTATAAGTCAAAATCTAAGATGAAGAAAATCACATAAAATGCCATGAAAAGAAATAATAAATGTCAATAAGAAATTATGAAGTAAATAATAAAAGTAATAACTAAATCAATCTCTGATAAGGTTAAAATGAAGATAATTTTACAGATAGCCAAGATTGTTGACGTACTTTTGATAACAAATTAAAAAAGTACGGGGATTATCTTAATTTACATTTAAGTGCTACTTCTTTTCCTCTTTGCTATTGCACTGTTTTTGAGCCTTGTTATTTTGTTGTTGGCATGAAATGTTATTATTTTGAGTATATATATTGTTATATGTTTGTTACGTCCTTAGAAGTTGATAAATTGTCTTGTGCAAAGTTGCAAAAGTGAAAGTATGTTCTTGAGTGTATAAATGCCATGCCTCAAAGATATGATAGTAGTGGAAAAGTTTTGAATGAAATGATTCTTTTGTTTTGGATATGAAATGGTTCTTTTATTACAGCTAAATACAAGTTAAATATCCCTCTACTAATTTTGTCATAATTCTTAAATTCTGACAATATACATATACATATATATAAATATATATATATATATATACATATACATATATATATATGTATATATATATATATATGTATGTCTATGTGTGTATACATAAAATTGCTTTAACAAGTGCAATTATGAAAAAAATGCTATGCCTTATGCTTTAAAAAAATGTGAAAGAAAGGAAAGAAATATGTGAAAGAAAAATATGGCTAAATGAGCAATGAATGCATTATATATGATAATCTCATGATGGAAACTAAAATATTGAAATATGAATGAATATATATATATATATATGATAGTCTCATGTGGGAGACTAAATATTAAATATATGAATGAATATATGATAATCCCATGAGGGAGAGTAAATATTGAAAATTGAATGATTATAAGTTGCTATAACATCTATTTTGCAGAGCAATCGTGCAAGGAAATATGAAAGTCTCGAGAGCGAGACTATACTATTTTGCTTTATAATTGTTTGTTTCCCTATAATTATTTGTTTAATTTTATCATGTGCAAATTTGCTATACACAATATAAATTGAGATATCCAAGTATTCAAAGCAATCTGGCTAGGATTCAAATCATGACACCTTTCATGTGTCAGATCAGAAGCAATTGGATGATCAAGCCTTGGCTTAAAGAAATAGAACATACCACTACCCAAGAGAAAGATAAACATAAACTTTAGTTTAAATGTTTTTAATTTCTTGCATTTGAAAGCTTTGGGATTAATTTATACATATTCTAAACATCAAATTTAAATCGAATGGAATGATCTTTATTTCCTTTGTGTATCGTTCTAGAATGTTGCATTGTGGTCGAAATTATTCACTTAATCACCCAATATGGTACTGCAGCTTAGCACCCGATGTTGGATTAGTTAACTAATCTAATATCAGGATATCACAATTGATATCAGAGCTATATTTTTAGTTCTGATGGCAGCAAGGATGCCACAGTTGGTATCAAGCTATCTTTTTAATTCTGATTGCAAATGGAATATTTTAGCTGGTATCAAAACTATTCTTTTGTTCTAATGGAAACTAAGATATTACAATACCTCTCAGAATTCAGCGAATATGTTCATGAAGACAGTGATGTTGGATAAGCTTTAGTTGTGTTTAGCTTCAGTAAGCCTTGATACATGATGCTTGAGCCACCCTATGCCACTATGGATAAGAAATTGCAAAATAAAGGGAGAGAAGGATGGACTAGCACTCAATCTCTAAGTGGAAGATTGGTATGTAGTAGAGCCTCGACTGCTTCGGAACGAGTACATAAATATTTCAAATCAGTTTGAGGCAAACCCGATAAGGAACGGGCAAAAAATGGCAAGGAGAAAATTTTGGGCGGTTGGCCTGTCAAATTACACAGGGTCGAATGTCCGGCGCTTGGGCATGGAAGCTCAGCAGTGACCCGGTAGGTCTAGGCTTGGATGCTTAGTCGGGATCAAGGGATGGAAACGTGAAGAAGTGTCATTGTAGGAAGAAGAGGCAGCACTTAGGTGCACCCAAGCGCTCGCTATTTTAGAGGCAGCTAAGACACCTGGAGCTTCGTCGCTTGGGTGCACCAAGCACCGATGGCCAAGCCTTTTGCAACCAGAAGAGAGTAAGGCTACGCTTGCCCAAAATTGCCAAACCGAGTGAAAGCCTCGTAAAGAAGATTAGGCACCATATTTGGGGCTTGTTTGGTCTTTTAAAGCCTAAGAGCCTTGGGGTATTAAAACCTCATTAAGTTAAGTTGTATGCGAGCTTGTGTGAGTGATTACATCAGGCTGCTGAAAAAAACATGCAAAGGAAGTTATTTTCAAGGATTTAACCACCCTTGAGATACCTCGTCACAATACAAATGAGGACCATTGTCGCAGAAGCACCAAGGGATTTATCAACATCGTCACTTTAGGAAACACAAGAAAATACTAGTACTAAATAGGGAGAAATCAAAGCATCCAAAATAGCACGCAGATTTAAGTGGTACCCCGAGACCGGGGGGAAAAACAAAGCCACGGCAAAGAACTTCACTATGATAATCAAAAAAAAGATTCAAGAGAGATCTTACTTCCTTCAAGATCTCTCAGTTTTTCCCAACCCACTCACAGCTTCTTCCTCACAACACTCAGTCCTAAGCATAGCATGCACAACCACCACAAATCATCCAAACCCTAAACATCTTTCAGGTATTTATAGCCTCCAAATAACCCACATAATACCTTATGACTCATGCATAAACATGTGTCCCCCACACCCCATCTAGACATGTCACAAGTTCAATTAAGTAATCAAAACGCTTCAATTTCATCATGCAATCTACATTCTCTTGTTCCAAGAACTTGTGCTTTTTAATATTATAGATTGAAAAGGCATGATAAAAAAAAATTTAATCAACATAGAAAGAAATTGAATGCCAACAAATAATGATCTAACAACTACAGCTGATCTAAGATCGTAAATCAGGCAACACAAATTGATGAATATAATTGAGATGATTTGCATTGATGAGAATTATGAGAAGCTGGAAATCATAAAATATGATAAAATTTTATAAGAGAATTAGTATGATCTCTCAGCTTTTCCCAACCCACTCACAGCTTCTTCCTCACAACACTCGTCCTAAGCATAGCATGCACAACCACCACAAATCACCCAAACCCTAAGCATCTTTCAGGTATTTATAGCCCTCCAAACAACCCACATCATACCTTATGACTCATGGATAAACATGTGTCCCCCACACCCCATCTAGACATGACACAAGTTCAATTAAGCAATCTAAACACTTCAATTTCATCATGCAATCTACATTCTCTTGTTCCAAGAACTTGTGCTTTTTAATATTATAGATTGAAAAGGCATGATAAAAAGAAATTTAATCAACATAGAAAAAAATTGAATGCCTACAAATAATGATCTAACAACTACAGCTGATCTAATACCTTACTTAAATCAGGCAACACAAAATGATGAATATAATTGAGATGATTTGCAATGATGAGACTTATGAGAAGTTGGAAATCATAAAATATGATAAAATTTTATAAGAGAATTATTATGATCTCTCAGCTTTTCCCCACGCACAGCTTTTTCCTCACAACACTCAGTCCTAAGCATAGCATGCACAACCACCACAAATCACCCAAATCCTAAACATCTTTCAGGTATTTATAGCCCTCCAAATAGCCCACATCATACCTTATGACTCATGGATAAACATGTGTCCCCCACACCCCATCTAGATATGTCACAAGTTCAATTAAGCAATCTAAACACTTCAATTTCATCATGCAATCTACATTCTCTTGTTCCAAGAACTTGTGCTTTTTAATATTACAAATTGAAAAGGCATGATATAAAGAAATTTAAATCAACAAAGAAAAAAATTGAATGCCTACAAATAATGATCTAACAACTACAGCTGATCTAAGACCTTAAATCAGGCAACACAAAATGATGAATATAATTGAGATGATTTGCAATGATGAGACTTATGAGAAGTTGGAAATCATAAAATATGATAAAATTTTATAAGAGAATTATTATGATCTCTCAGCTTTTCCCCACTCACAGCTTTTTCCTCACAACACTCAGTCCTAAGCATAGCATGCACAACCACCACAAATCACCCAAATCCTAAACATCTTTCAGGTATTTATAGCCCTCCAAACAGCCCACATCATACCTTATGACTCATGGATAAACATGTGTCCCCCACACCCCATCTAGATATGTCACAAGTTCAATTAAGCAATCTAAACGCTTCAATTTCATCATGCAATCTACATTCTCTTGTTCCAAGAACATGTGCTTTTTAATATTATAGATTGAAAAGGCATGATAAAAAGAAATTTAATCAACATAGAAAAAAATTGAATGCCTACAAATAATGATCTAACAACTACAGCTGATCTAAGACCTTAAATCAGGCAACACAAAATGATGAATATAATTGAGATGATTTGCATTGATAAGAATTATGAGAAGCTAGAAATCATAAAATATGATAAATTTTATAAGAGAATTATTATGATCTCTCAGCTTTTCCCAACCCACTCGCAGCTTCTTCCTCACAACACTCAGTCCTGAGCATAGCATGCACAACCACCACAAATCACCCAAACCCTAAACATCTTTCAGGTATTTATAGCCCTCCAAACAACCCACATCATACCTTATGACTCATGCATAAACATGTGTCCCCCGCACCCCATCTAGACATGTCACAAGTTCAATTAAGCAATCTAAATACTTCAATTTCATCATGCAATCTACATTCTCTTGTTCCAAGAACTTGTGCTTTTTAATATTACAAATTGAAAAGGCATGATATAAAAAAATTTAAATCAACAAAGAAAAAAATTGAATGCCTACAAATAATGATCTAACAACTACAGCTGATCTAAGACCTTAAATCAGGCAACACAAAATGATGAATATAATTGAGATGATTTGCAATGATGAGACTTATGAGAAATTGGAAATCATAAAATATGATAAAATTTTATAAGAGAATTATTATGATCTCTCAGCTTTTCCCCACTCACAGCTTCTTCCTCACAACACTCAGTCCTAAGCATAGCATGCACAACCACCACAAATCACCCAAATCCTAAACATCTTTCAGGTATTTATAGCCCTCCAAACAGCCCACATCATACCTTATGACTCATGGATAAACATGTGTCCCCCACACCCCATCTAGATATGTCACAAGTTCAATTAAGCAATCTAAACGCTTCAATTTCATCATGCAATCTACATTCTCTTGTTCCAAGAACTTGTGCTTTTTAATATTATAGATTGAAAAGGCATGATAAAAAGAAATTTAATCAACATAGAAAAAAATTTATGCCTACAAATAATGATCTAACAACTACAGCTGATCTAAGACCTTAAATCAGGCAACACAAAATGATGAATATAATTGAGATGATTTGCATTGATAAGAATTATGAGAAGCTAGAAATCATAAAATATGATAAATTTTATAAGAGAATTATTATGATCTCTCAGCTTTTCCCAACCCACTCGCAGCTTCTTCCTCACAACACTCAGTCCTGAGCATAGCATGCACAACCACCACAAATCACCCAAACCCTAAACATCTTTCAGGTATTTATAGCCCTCCAAACAACCCACATCATACCTTATGACTCATGCATAAACATGTGTCCCCCGCACCCCATCTAGACATGTCACAAGTTCAATTAAGCAATCTAAATACTTCAATTTCATCATGCAATCTACATTCTCTTGTTCCAAGAACTTGTGCTTTTTAATATTATAGATTGAAAAGGCATGATATAAAGAAATTTAAATCAACATAGAAAAAAATTGAATGCCTACAAATAATGATCTAACAACTACAGCTGATCTAAGACCTTAAATCGGGTAACACAAAATGATGAATATAATTGAGATGATTTGCATTGATGAGAATTATGAGAAGCTGGAAATCATAAAATATGATAAAATTTTATAAGAGAATTATTATGATCTCTCAGCTTTTCCCAACCCACTCACAGCTTCTTCCTCACAACACTCAGTCCTAAGCATAGCACGCACAACCACCACAAATCACCCAAACCCTAAACATCTTTCAGGTATTTATAGCCCTCCAAACAACCCACATCATACTTTATGACTCATGCATAAACATGTGTCCCCCACACCCCATCTAGACATGTCACAAGTTCAATTAAGCAATCTAAATGCTTCAATTTCATCATGCAATCTACATTCTCTTATTCCAAGAACTTGTGCTTTTTAATATTATAGATTGAAAAGGCATAATAAAAAGAAATTTAATCAACATAAAAAAAAATTGAATGCCTACAAATAATGATCTAACAACTACAGCCGATCTAAGACTTTAAATCAGGCAACACAAAATGATGAATATAATTGAGATGATTTGCATTGATGAGAATTATGAGAAGCTGGAAATCATAAAATATGATAAAATTTTATAAGAGAATTATTACCAAGGCATATGTAAAATAAATGATCTTTCTAGACAATGTTGTGAATATGATTCAAAGGAAGAAATAATATAGGATGTGTACACCATGATGTTAAAGATTCAGAATTGGCCAAATTTGAAACTTTGTGGCATGACTCGTCTTGAAAAGAAGATTGAATGGCTATTGATAAAGCATCCAAGTTTAGTTTAGGGCCAACATACAAATAGTCTCAATAAGGAATATCTATTTCTTTTAAAAAATAAAAACAGTATATTTCACATGTTCCTCAAGCATCTGCTGTTTTGTTAATGGTGCAGCACATAAAGTGGTCCTTTTATTTAAATTTCTAGGTTTGTCTTGGTTTTGGAATAAATATATCAAAGTGCAGGCACAAGGAATAGACGAAGTGTGTGGCTTCAACATATGGATAAAATGATTCTGTTTTCACTAAATCATTTATAATAAACATAAGATTTCA
This sequence comes from Gastrodia elata, assembly GCA_016760335.1. NCBI lineage: Eukaryota > Viridiplantae > Streptophyta > Magnoliopsida > Asparagales > Orchidaceae > Gastrodia > Gastrodia elata. Next base: position 19,403,015 of record CM028676.1, on the reverse strand, counting down.
CCTATATACTATATATTATATAATATGTAGATGGGAGAGAGAAAACCCTCTCCAAATAATAAGAAAGCTCAATTTCACAATAAACCCTTCTCATAATTTATGCATTATTACATATTAAACATTTTATAAAATCATACAAACAAAAAAGATTAGAACCATGAGGTATGAGGAGACGTACAAATTTGAACAAAACTAACATGAAAACAACAACAAAAATATATTTATCTATTAATATTAAATTTTTAAAACAAATTAAATATCAAAATTTTAGATATTATGAAATTACATTTCAAATTTCAATTACAAAATCAATACTATTACCTTCTCATTTTTTAATTTATATTTATTAAACATTAAATATTTAATAATCACAAGTTTATCATTAAAACATTTCTATATAGAATATGAAGCCATGAGAAGCAAGCAGGGAGTGTAAGTGGAAGGAAGATGTGCGAAGGGGTTGAGTAACCACTAGGCATGTGTTGTCGAGACCTTTAGTGCACAGCATGGCAAAGGCGGCGCAAGGTGTGTGGTATACAATTTTGTCCCACACATTTGTGCAGGGTTTCAGCTTGTGTATATTAAAATTAATAATGAAAGTTCCAACATCAAGTGGTATGCAAAAAAAGAAACATCAAGAGATTGAAATGCAATGATCATTGTTAAACAAAAAGAAAGAGCGGTGCATCTGGTAATAATATGTACACTCACCAGAGTTCGATTTACCAATGACGCTATAGCAAGTGAAGTTCTTATTTGCTTCAACTACAAAAATAAATAAGCATTTGATAACTCAACATTAACGATATGGAGAAACAGCAGCCAAAAAGAGTGGCTTGCTTGCTTGGTTCCTGGAGAAGTTTAAAAATTGCTAAATATTTAACTAATATAGAATGTGATGCTTGCCTGGTAATTAACTAAAGTAAAATGAGATTCAAGATTATGTGGGCCATCTAACAACAAAGCCTTTGGAATATTCGGTTTGAATGACAAAAAACCTCCTGTAAAAAACCATAAAACAAGTTAAATTTAAATCAAAAACACATTCTATAAATTCATTAGGAAACTTTCAACTGTTACAGTAGCCAGCTGGCAGATTTAGACCGCTTAAAAACTACCAGAATTCACTGTTAGACCATACATCTCTTCATTTCTTCTTTTATAGTAGGTAATAACCGAATTCCATAACAAGTAAATTAGCAACTCATAAATAATTATCATTCCATCCATCATGCATGCCTTTTTCCAGATTCAAGCATATTCATGAGTCGGTTGTATATATGTAAGAATTCATATATTTTAAAGACACTAACATTCTCATAATATTAGCAAAACTAGCTATTTAAGCTAAAGACTTGAACAAGCAATATTATCTAAGTTCATGCAGTATAGCTATTAGTTGGGAAGGACATCAATAAATAAAAGAACAAAAGCATTGTAACCTTTTTGTGATGAAAGCTAGAATACATTATTTAGATAATCTGGTATTCACCTAGCATTTTGAGCTCAATGAACTTAATTTATTGTGTTTTATTTTAAATACAAACAAGTACTTACTGTGATAGGTCATAATAATTTCAAAATTCTAGTACGTACTCTTAAAATCTCAGAACTAAAATTATCCCCTATAATTTTAATTCACCAATTTATTGTCACCCTTCATCTCGGTTCCATGAGATTTGACCATCCTCTCCTAACGACACAAAAATTTTAACCTTTCTCAGGCTAGATAAATCCATTGCACAAATAACTTGGTTGGTTATCTTAATTAGAAACAAAAGAAGCCTTGGTAGAATGAATAACTAAATGAAAATTGAAAAAAAAATATGAGCAAAATATTTATCCTATGATTACACTTGTAAAAGAATTAGCTTAATAACATAAATTTAGTTTCAGTTAATTCAAATAACAATAAATAACCCTAAATACACTATTTAATTGAAGCTTAGCTCAAGTCAATTTAAACCAAAACAGCTATTATTTTTAAAATTTGCATAGTTAATATTAATTAAGTATTAATAAATAACTTTAAATTTTGATATTAAAAAAATATTTAAATAACCATTAAATAAAATGAATAACAATTAATTATCATCATTATTATTTAGTAATCATTAATTACAATTAATAATCTTTAAATAATTTCATATTTATTAATTATAATTAAGTATAATTATCGATTAATGATGGATAATTAGTTATTAACTATGATTAATTAAACTTAATTATTGTTTAAATTTTAGTAATTATTAACCACTATATATTAATATTTAATTTTAAATTACTAGTTTATGATTACATAAATTATTTATTAATTAACTGTAAGTAACAGTAATTAATTATTGATTAAGTATTTATTAATAGTTATGAGTTATCGATTAACTATAATTAATTTTTAAATAGTTTTTATTAATCATTAATCATACAAATATAATTATGATTCTATTATTAATATCTAATTAATTATTTAGAATAATAATAATATTTATTTAGGTGTGCCATTTTAGAATTATAGTATAATCTGATGATTATCGATTAACTATAATTAATTCTTAAATTTACAAATATAATTATGATTTTATTATTAATATCCAATTAATTATTTATAATAATAATATTTATTTAGGTGTCATTTTAGAATTATTATATAATTTGATTATAGAAGAATTATATTTACACCTATTTGATTGTTTGTTTGAAATGAAATAATCTGTAATTAAGAATTAACGGTAAAATTACCCAAAACTATTACTCTCAACAACCTGAAAAATCACAAATAAAAAAATATTGACGAGTAGTCAGCGAGGAGGGGCGAATGACCGACTCGAAATGGCCAGCCGACAAGGCAAACAGCTCCAAGAAGCAATTCGTCAAAGAGAACTCTTGCTTAGGCAATTCGTATCATCGGTGATGTCAACAACAAACGGCAATGGGGCTGCAATTCATCGATGGGATGAGGTGAACAACGAAAGAAGATTCAAAGAGATGAACGTCACAATTTGTCAATGGGATGAAGCGAATGGTGAAAGAAAATTCAAAAAGGCGATTCGTCAACGGGACGGCGATTGTGATGTCAACGATGCTTGTGATGTTGATGGTGCTTGACGAAGAAAACTTGTGCGATGCAACGATGCTTTGAAGAATAGATGCAATGAGAAAACTTTGCATAATTCGAATGCGCCCTGCCCTATTTGGACGTAACATTTTACCATGTGTTTTTATACTCCTGTTAAACTCGCTCACCTTACATTAAAGTTGTTTGAATAGAGTGTAAAGTAAAATTTTTTAGGATAAAATTGTAATTTGATTTTGCGTTATATAATAGGATTAGAGTAAAAAAAATACGCCCAATTCATGAGCATTTCGAGATTACGCAGTAGGCAACAGAGCATTTGAGCAAGGATTTCAGCGAGAGCAACTAAGCAAACGAGCGGAGCCGGAGTGGAGCCGAGCGAACGAGCGGTCGCACAGCCGTGCGAACAGAGCCGAGCGAATGGAGTCAAGCGAGCGAGCGGAGCTATAGCAGCTGAGCGAGCCGAGCAGTCGATCTAGAACTATTACGGGAAACGGTTCCAGACTTCTCTGATGAACGATTCCGGCGGTTCGATCGACTCGTTCGAATGAATCGTTCAATTGAAGCGTTCACTGGAATCATTCAATGGAAACTCTAAGAAAAATAAAATAAAAATTTGGGTAATTTTACCACCTAATTTACACAAAATATCACGTTCATAGATTACTTCATTTAAATAAAAATTTAATTTCCCATAAAACTGCCATCACTAAAATAATATGATTTCACTGTAAACAGATTACAATATAATTACTTCGCATTCAAATTTTTCAAATTCCCTCAGTCCCTAAGCCAAGCATTATTAATTTACAACTCCGGAGATTTAAATCTTTACCTTAAATTTTTTGCATACCAAACAGCCCCTTAAATAAATAATTAACTTCAATCTGAACCAAAAAATTTTACTATAAAAAATAAGTCAGTCCAAGCTGTTTTTACCTTAGCTTAAATTTATTTAAAATAAGCATAAATAAAACAGCTCTCATTATATTGCCAGCTCAAACATGTTAATAGAAGTAATTTAATGCAGCACATAAGTACCTGGGGAATCATAATAATTTGGTGCATCATGGAAAATCATGGCTTCACGTAGTCTATGGCGCTTTCCTTCAGTTCCAGCATACTGAAAAGTAGTGTGCACTGCGTAAGGCTCCAATCTGAGCTGCTGATACATTGACTGGACATGTCAAAAATGAAAACGATTAAATCCTGAATGTGTGCTATTAAAACAAAATTGAGTGGAATATACTTCATATATAATAAAATTCGATTAAAATTTTTTACCCTTTAAAAAAAGGAAATATCATGAGTAATTGATTTTGTTCTTCAAAATTTTGCTGAAGAATAGCCAACCTAGTAACCAACTTACTTGGACAAAATACGTATGCCCACTGCAAAATATGCTTGCTGGTAAAATTCCCAATTTGAGAGTTCCATCAAACGCAAAAACAAGACCATTTTCATCTTCAACTGATGGACCTAGAACATTGTGAACAAGCTCATTAAATCCACTCTGGTCCCATAGCTTCTCGTTGGCTAAAAGGAGATCCTTCCATTCTTTGGCAAGCTTTCTTGAAGGACCAGTTGGACGCCAGTGAAAAATTCCAATATTGTAAGCACCACTTACTGGTAACATGTATTTAACGAACGACAAAAAAATTATTAAATACAGTTCTCAAATTTCAGAAAGCAAGACTGCCCAAGCAAAATAACTTTTATTAAGGTTTTGAATTTAAGAAAACAAAAAATAGCAACAATCAGATCAACTAAGCAAGTCGGTTCAAATGTCCATCAACTACCAATCTTCTTGCAAATGAAAATCGCATATTTCATAATAATGAAGAATGTTCACCAATAATATCTATAAACTGAGCCAGATAGAGTTTCAATTCATATGTTGTCTGTACTTAATTCTTTTCTTTAATAAGCTTCAGTGTTATGTCAATACTTCGGTGTTACTATTAAATTCAGCTACGTTATGATCTATCTTAAAAGCGCCATTAACCCAAAATCACATTAAATGATTTATTGGCAAGTATTGTTGGAACTACGGGTCATACATTTGTAAATACACAAACTCTTCTGGAAGAGCCATTTGTTTTCAAATTAATCAACTTCACCAATCTGTCCACTTGCCAAACTATAATTAGCGTTTATCTGTTCTCTTGCTAGGTTTGTCATAGATCTTATTTCATTTACTACAAGGTTCATTTAGTTTAATAACAAAAAAATAAAGAACGAGAATTCAGAGCGTTAATGGTTCAGTGAACTTCACAAAGATGCTGATTATCAAAACAAAACTACTGGTGGCCAATCAACAGTTGCACTCACCACACTTCAAAGATATTCAATCTATAATGAAAAACTGATTATAGTTTGATTGTGCCCCCACTGATTTTTTTTTAGATCCACCCCTATCTATCTCCCTCTGTCACCGTAAAGAAATATGCATCTTTGTGCTTTCAAGGGTTTCTGCCATTTAAAAGGTATCATCCATTCCTTGGTTACAAGTGGAATCAAAGTATGCAAAATCAGAAAGAGAAGAGAGCATGAATAAACACTAAACTACTGTCATCTACAACAAAAGCACTGCAACATTCCAACTTCTATGACCCAGCCAACAAATTCAAAAATCATTTCCTCGCATGGCTCATTCATCTTATTCCCTACTTGTGTTTTGTATCATGAAGGCAAAGTATATTGATGAAACAGTGAGAACCAACCTTAAAATGCCTTCATCAAGGAAATAATAGCAACATTGTCAATATGAAAATGGTATTGTTGAACTCAAGTACAACAAAACAGTCTCCAATGCAGGACAGATCAAATTTTTCTAGCATGCATACTATCAATGCAAGAAAATACTAAAATATGTTTTTTTCACCTCTTCTTCTTAGCGCTTAACAAGATTCTTCTTCTTCCTCTACCCCCATGTCAATCACTGCCTTGGTGACTTTGACCTCTTTTCCTTGAGGGTGGCCCTCTCCTTGGGGCCCTTAAACTTTATCTTCTTTGCAGGGGGAGTTGCAGAAAATTCTCATGTGACTCGAAGAACTCCTGAACTTGCCAGGAAAAGTCAGAAAAGCCTGTAGCAGCTCCTGCAAGCTAGAAGGGGCGTGTCCCTCAAGCAAACGAATTGGCAAGAGTAGTTTAACTTGTCAGAGTCTCATCTACTACTAAAAAAGAGATCTCAATTCTCTGCTGCATCATAAAGTTATAGCGTCGACACAAAATTAGCATCTACTCCTGTCAAAGGAAGCAGATTTTTAACCTCACCATCCTCATAAGTTTCCTCCAAGAAATAATCTTTTAATTAACGAGGACAGTGATTTTAGTCTTTATTTTCTCCCTATACTAGAATTTGAGACAAAATGTTGGGCCTCCTTACCTTTTGTAACACTTTATATGCAAAGAAAAGTGAAGACAAAAGGAGGAGCATTCCCAAAATGGGCGTGGGTCCATTTCATGGTCAAGCCACATTAACTACTGTCTCATTTTTCTATTGTACTTTTATAGTTCTCCATTTTAAATTTCTTGTTGTGCTATTGGTTGTGTTGTACACTTGAAGAAAAGTTGCATAAAACTAAACTTCATCTAATTTAGCCATTCAAACACTTGATTGATCACTTTAGTTCTTAATCCTACCATCAAAATAGCAGCTTGAGATTTAGCAACCCAGTCATTCATAGCTCAACTAGATAAATATGCAATCAACTTCAACTTGGTTAGGCCCATCCTCAGCAAAAAAATAAGAAATGAACCAAAATTCACAAAAAGTTTTCCTTAAATCAATAAAATGTATTATATTGCAATAATCACAAAAGAAACAAAAAATATGGAAACTTTTTTGTTCGCATTATCTATTATTGTTGAAATAATCAAGTTAAAAGTTATTTCATATTTATAAGAGCTTTCTTTTCCATTTGGGCTAAAGATCATGTTTTGAATATGGCCTAGTACCTACCACTGTTATATCAAAGCCTAATAATATCCAACCCATATCAGAAAAGATTACACCGATTGCTATGAGACGAAAGAACCATTAATTCCCCATCGTCTTGATGAAAATGAACAAAAATATCCATTTAAAATTTGTTGGGAATACTGCTAGTAGCATCTTCTATAATTGATTTGCAAGATTTTGAACAATGAGCTTATCATTTTAGAATTAGATATCAAGTTGTAAGGCTTGAAATGGTGGTTCAGAATGAACGCATTATTGCTAACTGAGACATAGGTACTTGTATGACTATATAGGTCCTATGCATTTATCTCTTTTGGCTGGCTATTTTGAATTTTCTTTCCATAAAAAAATGAAATACTTAGCCTCCAATGTTTAATAGTAAGTGGTTTGCACTCCTCAAAAGAGTCTGCAAATCCTTGATGATATTTAATAAAATAGCTAACACCATCTAACTCTATTATTTAGAGGCTACTTGGAATGAGAAAATCTAAAAAAACTGAGTATAAAATAATTTGATTACTGTAGAATCTATTTACAAGATAGCAGATTATTTTCCTACTATTTAGCAATTTTACAAGAAATTTAATATTTTTTCTGTTTGAAATGAAGTAATCCATGAGTGATGTTTTGAGTAAAATGGAGTGGTAAAATTACCCCCCACGGTTTTTTTTTCGGTTGATCTAAGAAATTGATTTCCCGATTTCAAGCGAAATCAATTTCGAACGAAATCCATTTCGTTCGAAATCAAGAAATCGATTTCGTTCAAACGAAATCCATTTCATTCAAACGAAATCCATTCCGTTTGAAATGGTTAAATTAGTTCGAAATCAAGAAAGGCTTGGGGAAGGCTTTGAACGGTGAAGTCGTGTGCGAACAGTGAAGTCGTATACGAATGGCAAAGTCGTGGACAGAAGATGGACACGAACATCAAAATCGTGGACGAATGGTGCTCGTTTAACTACCTCGGTCAACTATAAAGGGCTGTCAAAAAGTTCGTTGTTTGTAAACAGCTTGAGTTCAACTCATTTTGAAGCAAGGATTCAGCTCGATCAATAAGCTAACAAACTGACCTAGTACGCATTTGAAACTCAATTCTTTATTGAGCCAAACGCAAATTGTGTTATGTTCAATGGTACTCCACTCGATAACAACTTGATCATATATTAATAAATCAAATATTATTTACTAATTTACATATGATAGTTATATAGAGATACTACATACAAAGCTCATAAATATTTAAATAATACAATTATAGCATCTAAACTTTAATATTTTACATATTAAGCACTATAATTTCACTAATCATAAAATTCTTCAAATATGCTATGTTGTGCACTTCATAAATGTGGGCATAACAATGCCTATTGTGTCATATTAATTTTAGGTGCTAAATATTATTTAAAATTTTAGGTGCTACGTACATAAAAACCATTATTTAAAATATAAAAAAAATTATTATAAATTCTGAGAAATATTAAAGTATGAGTTTGAGGTCGAGCTTGAAGTGAGCTCGATGATTGCTCAAACTTAAACAAGTCAAACTCAACTTTTTGAACATAAACAAGCTTAAGTTGAGTTCAAACAAAACTCAAACCAAATAAGCCAAACACAACAAGCTAATCTCAATCAAGCTCAGCTTATTTATATTATTAAACTATTCTCTCAAATCATCTTTTATCTAAGATTCATCATATCTCTGTATTAACAATTTCCTTTAACTTAAAGGAGGCTAAATCTTCTTAATTTCATCAAAATTTAGCATGTCTAGCTTAATATAAAAAGGGTGTTCACAATCTCCCACATAAAGTTTACAACAACTAGCTCTTCCCAATGAGATGTTCAAGCTATTTAACTCCTTCCACAATGCCTAGCTAAAACCTCTTTGTAAGTTAATTTTTTCATAATTTCTTGAGCACATGAAAGAAGAATTGATGCTTTAGCTCTGTTCAGAATTATTTCAAATATTGTACCCCTTTGGGATGGTTGTGGCAAAATTAATGATAGAAGTGAATTAGAACATATGATGCATTATCTGAATTTCAATGTGATGTCTTTCTTTAAACAGAAAAGCCAATATAAACTTAAGTCCATTGTTTGCTACGGGGATGGAAGAGTGTTTCTTTGAGTTTGGAGAGCAATGGTTAAAAATAAGTGAAAAACAAAAGCCTAAATTTTACAAGAATGGCATGCTTAAATTTGATGGATGTTATACACATTTTTTGTCAAATTAATCCTAGTTATTTATTGTCCCACTTACAAGATCAATTAATTCAAAAATCGTTTGAAAAACATTGCTCCTGATTGGATGCGTAAATGTTAATAAAAAGTGATGCTTACCTAGTCATCGCCAAGCTTAGAGCAATTTAATGAAAATAGATTCCATAAGTGGGACACGTGTATTGCTAAAATTAACTTGAAAATCATGCAGAATTATGATAACGTTGTGTATTGCAAAGTGTAATGATTGGGAAGGTCAAGCTGTTCATGCTATGTTTGGATAGAGTAGAAAAAGACTAAGAACGCCTTAAGAGAAGTGCACAGGGGTTCAATAATTGGAAGTTAATAAATGTCATAATGCATATGTTCCCAAAGAAGTTCTAGCTTTGTGGAAATCCCTAATAAAGTGTAAAGTATAGTGAAATTTTATTTCAAAATAAACATTGTTGTCTCCAGCAAATTTACTATAAAAAGAGATGATTTTTATTATAATAGAAATGTTATATGTTGGTCGATAAGATCAATAATAGTGGAAATTTAGAGTGAGGATCCAAGAACTGTGGCTGGCAGATTATGAGAATAGATTTTGGCTTTAAGAATAAGATCAAAAAAATAGTGAGATTTCCTTGCTTTAGAGTTTGTAACTATCATTCAAGTTGATGGATGTAAATTTGTGGAGAGGATGCATGATAGAAACTAGCGCTTTCCACATTGATTGAGGATTTTGTGGCTAAAAATTTGAAAAAAGAATTTATGGTGGAAATTATCCACAACTAAGGATCATTTGATCTGATCTCACCTGCAGTTAATAATCTAGATTGGTTATTTAGAGTTTGGTAAGATAGTGCGTGAGGAGGAAAAGGGCCATTCAATGTAATGCATCAGTTTATTGGCACAACATAGGGATTGGAATTGGGGCTTCCATAAAGGCAGTTATTGTTACCCAGCTTGGCATTTGAAAGACAATGAAAATTCATAATGGAGTAGCATTGGTAACATTGACGAAGCTTTGTGCAGGGAGTAGTGGTGTAGGTTGAGGGTTTTGTATGAAGAATTTTGAATGTTTGGAATCCATAAAAATGAGTTGTAATTAAAATGATGAAATGAAAGGGGTACAAATTTCATAATTAAGAGAAAAATGCAATTGAGAACAAGTTTGCATTGATTGAATATGAGTATAGTGATTAAGGTGATACCATCACATTGTCTTGATTTGGAAGAGATAAGGATATTGCTCATTGTTGAATCTGACATAGAGAAATATATCATGCTATATAGTTACATAGACTAGGGAGCTATAGTACAACATCATTGGAGATACAAAAGTTGGCACATTACAAAAATTTAATAAGTATAACGCAATATTTATATACACAAAGGGTCTATTCATTTCAGGCTTAGCGTAGCTTAGCTTATCCAACATAAATTCAAAATAAATTAACAAAATATCAAAAAAAAAAAAGTCCAATTGAACAGCTTTATTTATATAGCTTAGCTTAGCTAATCCCCCAAGTTATTTAATCCCAAAAGATAACCCCAAAATAAACCCCTAAGTAGTGAAGTTATCCCATGGCTAGAAATACATTACAATTTGAGCAAGCATGGCTCATTCTGATTGTTACAAATCTTCAAGATTACTTAAGCTATACAACAAAACCAAGCCTTAATCCCACAAGGTGGGTCAAATACATGAATCCTTTGTTTTCTTTGTGCACAATCAAATAGAAGCCCCTCCCTAAGCTCCAAATAGAGAAGATACTTTCTAATAGTTTTTCCCATGTCTTTTTTGGTTTTCCTTCTTTTAATATGGGCAAAACTCATAAACTCAATTTTTCTAACAAAGGAATTGCACAATCTATGCTTAATATGATTGAACCATCTAAGTGACATGCTCTAATCTTATCCACAATTAGAGCCACTTTAACCTCACTACAGATATACTCATTTAACATTATATCTTTAATAATAGTATACCCACTCATCCACCTAAACATCCTCATCTCTGTAACACTTTATCAATTTTTTTTTTTGATCTATGCTTAATAAATTCATAAACTCAATTTTTCTAACAGAGGAATTGCACGATCTATACTTAATTTGCTCGAACCATCTAAAATGATATTCTCTAATCTTATCCACAATTGGAGCCACTTTAACCTTACTACGGATAAACTCATTTATCATTGTATCCTTAAAAAAATATCCACTCATCCACCTAAGTATCATCATCTCTGTAACACTTACTTTATCGATACATTTTTTTGTTGGCCAACATTCAACCCCATATAATATAATTGATCATATAATAGCTCTATAAAATTTTGCCTTAATTTTGAGTGGGATTATTTGATTGCACAGCAATCCAGAGTGCTCCTCTATTTCATCAAGTCAACTTTAATCCTATAAACCATGTTGCTCTTTATTTCACCTTTATTTAAATAATTGAAGGTATTTGATCATCTCATTCTTCTTGATCCTATGGTCCTCAATAGTAAGATCCTTGAGATTACACTAAGGAGGAAACTTATGAATTCTAAAGTAATCCTCCACAATTCAACTTTTGCTTTAACTCTATTCCTAGTTTTATCAATTAAAAGAATTTTGCAAATAACATGCACCAAGGAACTTTTTCTTGAATGTGCTTAGCAAGAACATCCATAATTAATGCAAAAAGATTGGGCTAAGAGCTAGGCCTTGATGTAATACAACAGTAACCAAAAAATCATTTACGAGACACCTTGCAATCAAATACATGTTCCAATCAAATATGCATATCTCTTGTAATATCAACATATGCAACACAAATCACTTTTTATCTCCAAAACTCTCCAAAGAAATTATCTTGCTACTCTATCATAAGCTTTTTCAAGATCAATAAAAATTAAACAAATATCTTTTTTCCTTAAATTTCTCCATCACCTCTCTTAATATATGTAAAGCTTTCATGATAGATCTACCTAGCATAAAACTAATTTTGAAAAATATAAGTATTCCTTCGTAATTTGTATTCAATTACTCTCTCCCAAATTCAAATGTACAACACAATAACTTGATTCCTCTAAAAAAGTACAGTCTTGAGCACATCTTTATTTTTCTAAAGAGGTATAGCAATATTCTTTCTCCAATCATCTAGCATATATTTAGCCTTCAAAATAACATAAAATAACCTAGTAAGCAAAAAAATTACTTCCACACCCAAATAATTATTAAATATCGATAGGGATGTCATCCGATCCTACTATTTCTCTGCTCTTCATCCTCTTTAAAATATTCTAAATTTCAGCTTTACTAACACGGAGATTGAAAGTACAATTAAGACTATTTTTATAACCACTATGCTCACTTATACTAATTGTATATATGTAAGGTATGCAACAAAACTCAACCTTACAACTCCCTATGGAGATAAACAAGGTGGCAACATACATAACTTTCATTAATAATAATAAGGTATAATAAAATGTATATGTATACTTAGTGGAGTTATCATATGGTTAGAAATACATTAAAATTTGAACAAACATGAATCATTCTAGTCATTATAAGCTTGTAGAAAATCCATATGAATAAATGTGTAACAGAACCCAACTTCACACTTCCCTTTGACCTCTTAAGTATCACAAATAGCTCATTGCCTAACAAAAAACATAGCCTCTGAACAGTACACTCCAGAGAGCTTCTTTATTAAATTGCAAAATTAGAAATGCAGGAGAGATAAGGGAGAAATGAGAAGTGAAGAGTGAGGGAGATAGGCGACATGGAGTTGGAGGGGGAATGTGGCATCAGTGGGATTGTTTAAAGGATACTCATTAGACAATTAGGTTAAAATATAAAAATGCATTTGTTTATTTTCTCTTAATTTAAGATTCTATTAATGAAACCACCTTCATAAACAATCTTATAAAGAAACAAAGGGAGAGGAATTAAAATGTGGGCTTTAGTAAAGCATGATATAAATAACAAAAATGCAAGTGATAATTTTCAAAGTATGCACGTTCCACAACTTCAACAAAATTTTCTCATTTGACCTTTCAAACAACGACCATATCAAATGAATCCTAAGACAAATCATACACATGTTTACATAATAAAGGACTAAATATAATTCAAGTATCTACTAATAAGAAGACTAGTACAAATTATAATGTTGTGCAAACTATGAATACAAGCGATAACAAAAGAATTCAAAATGTGCCCAAAAGTTAGCATAGTATAAAACACAAGATAATGTAGCAGGTTAAATGACTAAAGCAAACACTTATTTATAAATATTTTTTATCTCCAATTTGGATTTCGTAAAGTAACCTGAAAATCAGATGGCCAATTTAATTTGTAAACAAGTTGATAGCTTGTATTACAAAGTTGACAGAAGAATTTCAAACAAGACTGTAAATTCTAAGATATAGTCCAACTAATTTTTGTGATTTTATTGTGACATTGTATAAATGATAAATAATAATGAAGCATGTTTTATAAAATGAAGCTTAATTAGTTACTGTGAAGAAGTGAATATAATGCTCATTGAATGCATAAAAGCTTCAAAAGTGAGGCTGCATTAAATAAAATATGAACGGGACAAACATGTTTAATGAATGAATATACTCAAGGAATCGCACCATATTGCCATGCCTCTAGGCTGTCATCGGTGACAGTAGGAATAACCTGATCACTTGAAGTTAAAAGATCTGCTTCAGGGAAACGAGCAATATATGGAAGTGGATTCTGTACAAGATGCAAATAATTAGATAAAACACTAACTGAATATTACATGAAAAGGAATCCAGTTCCATGAAATTTATACATAATAATATGATGCAAAACATTTAGAAATACGTGTCATCTAAGACAATAAGTAATGCACCAAAAGTAGGACAGCATTTTATTATTAAGAAAATAATTCCCTTGAAAATTAAAATATCTAAAATGCTACACAAATATAAGAGTGTCAATAAGTTGTACAGTATAACTTAACCCTGTTCAATTAAGTTTTTTAAAATTCACTCTAAAGTTGAAATAGAACACATTGAAAATGGTTGTAAGTGCAATACCATATTAAGCCTAATTGAAACAAGATCAATGGCGTCAACTTATTTACTTGTACTTGATGAAAATATCGAATTTAGGGGTTCATACAATCATGCTTCAAAGGGGTAATATGAACAATAATGATAATAGGGTAACATAAATGTGAATTTTAATAATAAAAAGATTAATTAAATATTCATATATCAATTTAACAAAGCCATTTAAGCTCAATATCATTAGAACTAAATTATTGTGATTCCTATATATTCAATACATGTTAAATATAGTTAAATTTATTTAGCACACCAACATAAATTTGGTAAACTTTTACACTTCAAGAAGTAACAGCTATTAAATATGCGTAAGAAAATATATTGATATTACTAAAAAAAGCTGTAATCACTAATCAATTGCAGTCATTTTCTAATAAAATAAAAAAATATTCAAAATGCTGCTAGTTTATGCCTTGAAATTTATTAAAACAATCAGAGCTTTGGCATCTATACAAAAATATGGATTAAAATAATATTTCCAAATATATAAGCAAAACATTTAAATGTATCCAAACTAGAAATTTACATTTAGTAGATAGATTTTACAATCACTAGTGTTCAACTACTATTATCAAGATTTCTTTCAATATTTGCAGCATAATCCAAAGTATTACAAAGTTTGGATACTGTCTACAATCACTATAATTTAATAGTAGAACTCAGTTTTGGTAATCTTTGAAACAATTCCAATTTCCACACTTGAAAGTATCCAAGCAACCAAACCCAAGTTGAATCAAAAAGTGCATGAAAGGTTATCATAAAACATATAATAATAATGCACTGAACTACAAGCAATATCATTACTACAACAATTTAGCATTAAAATGTTATGTTTCCATCTACAGATATGCAATAACTGTTAATTATATGAATGGAAAACAACAAATCAAGCAAAACAAATCCTACCTATAGCAATAAAGTCTAAGCCCACTAAATGGGGTTTTCTATATGAATCCTTAATCTTATATGTGCTCTATCAAGTCCAACCCACTAAAAGCAATAAAAAGTAGATGCTGAATCTAGCTTAGTTGGCCCTAGCATGTTAACAACTGGAATTAAGCTTGCATTAGCACCATATCATCAAAATTGAAGGTATAAGCACTTGTGCATAAGAAACAAACATGCGCATAAAAGGGCAATGACAATACACTCTATGTACAATGGTAAGTAATAAAGAGCATCCATGTGACAATAAGATGCACAATCTCAACATCTAAAATCAATAAACTGACAAAGCCTAGTATTTGGGTATGCTAATTTGACCAAAAACAGCATATATGAAAGGACCACAGAGGTGCCTTCCAAAAAAATTTATGGATGTTCCAAACATATAACTTACCATATAAACTATAATGTCATTTTTTACCAGGCTTATACTTATCTTGTAAATGTAACCATACTGAGAATTTGAACATTTCAAAATACAACAGTTTGAACCAAACTATTTTTTAATTTCGAATAATTTTGAATAACTAAAATACAAAGATTGCAATCATTATCCAAAGCTATGCATTCGATTAAAACTTGGTTCCTCTCTCTGCCCTTTCCAAAAAATGAACACAAGGCCCAACCACTGACTTAGCTTGTTAAATAGAATTATTATTGCTTAACCTCTAGTTTAATTGCAACTTTTTTGGGGTTATCAAAACTGCACTAGTTAACAGGAAAATATGGCCATAAGTTCAAAATAAACACATATTGCCTCAGCAATAATAAAAAAGTATGTGTGAATAAAAAGAAGTTGAAGTAAAAATAGCCTAAAAACAGGGATAACGAATACCTTTAGCCAAACCATATCAGTATCACACACAAGAAACTCGAAGCCAAAAGGCAAAAGCGTATTTATCAAGAAAACCTTTTCTCTTCCCATTTTGTGAAAAGTTGGCGACCCCCATCCAACATCAATAGTATTCATATTACTTCCCATGTCAAAAACAGGAACACCTGTCCAATACAAGGCCGTTAACAGTTTGGTATCCATTGCACCTGTAATATTGGAGACTCCAGTTCAATAACAAACGTATTCCTTTAATCAAGCATATCAATAGACACACAAGTAAGAGATTTCACCTACAAGAAGGTTGAAGACATGAAGATCGGTCAGATGCCTGACCCAATTCAAGATAAAGTCCATGAAAGCATAGTTTCCAAATGTTACGATTATGACATTATCTTTAGCCCGATATTCCACCATCTCCTTGGTGAGCCTGAAGGACGTTAAGTTCGGAATATTCGAATCGGGAGAAGGCGGATCCCATATAGCTCTTGTCAGAAAGTTTCCTCCAAGAGCATCGGTAGAATTATTAACACTAGCAGATGTTGTTGGCAGGAAGTTTACTTGAACAGCGTCGGTAGAATTACTAACACTAGCAGATTTGTTCTGAAAGCTGATGGCATCTACCTCTGTTTTTAAGCAAGAACAGTCAGCTTCCCGTCAAAGAGATATAGAGCCATACCGAAGAGAATAAAAGTTTAATTGATTACGAGATGGAAGAGCTAAAGAAGAGAAGGAGAGCCACGATTTGTTGCTGTCGCTATTGGAAGTCGAGTGAAGGGAGAAGACGATAAAGAGAGCGAAAAAGAGGATTCCGGCGAAGACCGTGATGTAAACCGCCGTGAAGAGAGGCTTTCCCGATGAGACATCTTTAAGAGAGCTGCACAGCGCCATGCCGAAATCGGCGAATGCAGTGAACCGCTACTATGTAAAGATCCAGCACTGGATGTAATGAGAAAGAGCCCTAGTATGAATCCAGCCGATTCCAACGGAGGGAAACCAAAATACGCATGCAAAGCTTTGGGTCAACTGGTTTGTTAGGAATTCTGACTATATAAACTTTTTTTTGTTTAATTAAATAGTCGAAGGTGATGGCCCTTGAATGAACAGATGGATCTCCTCGTTTCCTGAGGCGTTTGAATTTTAACTCCAATACCACTCAAATTCAAACATTGCTCCAAAACTATTTTAGGCGCAAATCCTGAAATCCAAAACTATCTTTAGGCGCTTTACAAATTAGAAAAACCAAGTTGGGTTAGTAGAGGAATAGATGTTGCTGGATGCAAGATCGGAAAGCTCTTTATAAGAGCCGAGCCGGAGGAGAGGGATCGAGGGATGGGAAGGCGCAAAATTTAATAAATGATCGAAGGACGGGAAGGCGCAAAATTTAATAAATCTAACTAAAATAATATATTATTAATTTTATTTGGAAATTTAATATTTTTTTATTTAGAATAAAGTAATATGTAATAGGTGTTTTGAGTAAATTTGAATGTTACAATTACCCGGTACATTTTTTTTTAGGGATCGAACGATTGGATCGAACAACTCTTTCATTCAAATCGATTTTTCAATTTTGAGCGAAATCAATTTCAATCAATTCGAGCGAAATCTATTTCAATCGATTCGAACAAAATCTATTTCGTTCATGTCAATTTTGGCCGGAAGAGACGGCCAACGACCTCGTTCGCCGAAGAAGACGACATCAGAAATTATTCGCTCGTTCGAACAAATGAACTCGCTTCGCTCAATCCCCCCATAATCTCAAGTTACGCCTGATTCGGGTGTAACTCGAATCTCTAATTTTTATATATATTAACGCAAATTTGAATTACATGTTAAAAAATTTTCACCCATTTAATTCAAGTCAAACGCATTTAATTTAAGTACATTTTAAGCTATTTAAATGAACTGAATATTAAAAAATATCACATTTAATTTAACTACACATACAAGCAGTAGATGGTGCAACAAGCTATAAAAGAACTGGAATACTATAAACTATCTATTTATAGCATGCAACATGTATGTGAAGTAACATACCAAACACTAAATAAGCAAGGTAAGGCTAAAAGCAAAATAACTGCAGCTACTGAATAAACATGATCCTAATATGATTATAATCAAAGTAAAACATGCTGAGTATAAAAGAACACCAGTATGGAATACGATAAAATTCTAGCATCCTAAACATGTCATTCATACATATATCTAAGCCATGAAAGTATACATACAACATGCAGATTGAGATAAAAAGGAAGGCCACTGAGACATGTGGTAAAAAGCAAAGCAATATATGAAATATGAAACCACTGAGACATGTGGTAAAGCGAGCAAATACTGAAAATAAAGGCCACTCAAGCATGTGGCAAAGCAAATCAGAAACAGAACAATTCAGCTAAAGTAGTAATAAGCCTAAGTCCTAGTACTGTCATACCAACCAATAGGCTATACAGGGCCTCCAATATCAATCAATCCATCCCCAGCCTAGCCATCCAAATATGCTAGGTCTGAGTCCAGTTTATATAATACTACTACTGAAGAGGCAGACTAAGTTAGGTCATATTCTACTAACTGCAAACAAAATAAAACTGAATGATATGAAATTTCAATACTAGCTTATGATGTATCATTCATATCCTAAGTTTTTCCTATTATGCTCGAGGAATAAAGCTCAAATACAAGGTGTGCAAGGCAATATAGTCAAAGTAAGCAATTGACTCAATCTAGACTTATGTGATATCTGCTGTTGTCTAATTACCAAATCTAACTACTCTGAGAAGGTACAAGCTTAGGATCTCCAATATCCAGCTATCGAGTAGAATCTCAAATTTATGTCCTTAAAGTTAAAAATATTAGAACTTAACAAGTTCTAATCCTAAAATTATGTGATGACTATATAGTTTAAGTAAGCAAATCAACGACCTAATTTTATGGATATTTTACTCTCTCACCCAAATCTTGATCAAATAAATCAAGATTTAAGAATTTAGAACTTGAACCCTATGTTGAGTTCAAATTCTAAATCCAAGGTGGTACTAAAATAGGATCTACGTTTCTCACTTAATTCCAAAGATAAAGGATCCTATAAGTTGAAAGATTCAGGAACTAAGATCTTAGTGAAAGGCTATTCTATTAATTATAAGATAAAATAATCAATTAAGAACTTGAGAATCTAAGATCTATATTCAATTCTTAAGATAATTTTATTATCTTATTGATTGAATCATACTATACCCACATGGAAGGTTTCAAAAGATTTAAACAATCAATCATTAAAGAATTTCAATTGGAGGTGGTTTGATTCAAATTGAAGATCTAAGTCTAAGATTTAAGATCTAAAGATTTAAAGTTTGATCACTTTAGACTTCTAATTAGGGTTCTGACTTATAAGATTTCAAATTGTGATTTTCCTTAGATTCTAATTTCATAATTAACTATAAGGGGCTTATTAAGGCTATAATTGACAATTCCAAGTATTAGATTAACATTAAACCAATTTTGACCTTCTTAGGCCACCTAAGATCTAAGGTTTTGATCACTTTAGATCTTAAGCTAAGAATTTTACTTAGACATTACCAATTTCTTTGCTTTTAGCACTTAATTCTTAAATTATTTTAACTGAACTTATTAATGAGATAGTTGACCTTTTCAATTATTAGATTTAAGGCTTAATGCCATATGATCTTTATAAGTAAACTTAAGATCTAAGTATCTTTATTAAGGACTAAATAAAGATTTCATGGATTGGTGATTATTATTGTTCTAGGATTTTAGAGAAACATTTCCATCCTAAATTATGGTGGTTTATTGAAATTTTTAATCCTTAAGGAACATTAAATCACATTTTGGTCAAAATAACCAAAATGCCCCTCTTAAGGCTAAAATTGGGATTTTAGGGTTTTATTGTCCAAATTTGTTCTAATCTATTTTAAAGTGTTTCATATGACCAAATGAAGTGGGAACCACCTTTACTTTAGGTTTTGATGACCTAAATGATCTTAATTAGTACTAATCACTTAATTAAGCCACTTAGGGTGATTAATGAAATTAAGGCACTTTAGGGCAATCCAACCTTACTCCTAGGTTATAGTAGCTCTAATATGATATTAGGAACCATCCCCACCCAAATTAGAGGCTTAATTAGGGTTTAATCTACTAACCCTTGATTACGATGATTAAGGAGTGATTAAGAATATAAATTATCCAAAATTAATTTTAAGGGTCTGGAATTGTTCCTTAGGGCACAAGGAGCAATCAGAGCCCTTAAACTCATAGATTGAATATTTAGATGAATTTATATGATTTATTTAAGAACAGAGAAAGTTTAGCCAATATTTTTAAATCCAACCTTTGGATCTAAAATTTTATTTTATATTCAGATTCCTTGAATTTTTCTGATTCAAATGGTATATTGGATCATACCATTTGGCTCTATATAACTAAAGTTATTTAATTAATTCATTATGTATTTTTATTTAAATTAAAACTATAGTGTTTAATTAATTAAATTCAGAATCACTAAAAATGCATTCCTAAAATTATTTAATAAGCGCGGCCCAAATTCCAAACCGCGCGGGGCGGGGCTCGGCCCGGCCCAAAATCCTCGTCTTCCTCCTCCCGATCGCGCCCGCAGCCCTAATTCCTAGGGTTATCTTCCGTCGGCAAATTTGCCGCGCACAGGTCACGCCAAGCCCTGATCCTGATTGCTACACGTTCCCTGACCTCAGACGCGTCGATTAAACTCAGAAGCCCTCACTGGGACGCTCTGGTTCGCTGGATGCCTATTCTGCCGAAATCCCTCAGTTGGCGCACCTGTGAGGAGATAATTCTCCTCACAGAGTTCACGAGCCACCGTTGTCTCGATCCCTACACGTTCAGGGATCGAAGATGGAGCGATATGGCGCAACAAGAGATCCTGAGGTGGTCTAGATCGTCGGGGTGCTACTCGGCATTTTCTGCCGCTCAGAACTTCGACTGGATCAATCAAGTTCAGTCGAATTGATCGATCTAGTCGAACCTAACCCTCGATACCAGTTAAAATTATTGCTCTGAGGGTTAGATACTAATAAGTGGGCTAAAAAGACTCGGGAGCACGCCAAATTCACGTGGATTGGACCGACTGGCAGTGTGCTCTCAGACGGTACTCAGGCCGTCTGGCGCACTGCCAAGGCTCTATAGGAGTCCAGGGCGACCGCTAAGAACTAGGGGTGGGTCCTAACACATCATCTAAGGCCTGAGCGAGCAGGTGCCGAGCTAGACTGAGCTCGACAGAAAGAAGGGGATGGGCTGTACCTTTGCTTGCTGACGAAGACAATGCAGACCGCCCTGAGGCTCCAAGTGATCGTAGGAGCAAGCTGGGGGTCTGAACGTCAGATGCACACCCACTATCAGCTGAACAGCAGGGTCGATTGCCGGGAGAGCTTGGAACGCCGGGAACAGAGGGAGAGAGCAAGGTGAGCTTCACAGTGAGCAAAGGAGCTCACTGTGAGCTCAGAAGGGGGTATTTATAGGCTCAGGAGGGCTTAGGCGTGGATGCTGGGGCTCGGGCTCGGAACTGGCTCGGCCCAAAGCTCCTCCCTAAATTCCCAAAATTGGGGAGATCCAGACCTCCTGGCTTAGCCGGTTAGGCTTGGCCACTTGCGGGAAGGCGCCAACGGTCGAGCTGACCTGGCGAGGGGAGTGGCTGACAGGGTTTACGTGGCGTATTTCTGCGAAATTTTTCTGTCGGGACGAGATCCTCTGGGGACGAAGATGAACAGTAGCGTGGTCGCCCGGGCCGTCTGATCTGCGAATCTGTTACGTTTGGACGGCCTGATGGAGATCTTAAGTAACGGCCGCGCGACTTAAATCCTAGACGTTAGATTTAATATGTCGATCGCGCGGCTGGGATTCGATCACGGGACGGAGTGATGAGAGCCCTTGGATCCTGCGCTGAGATACGTGCTAGAGATCCCGTTGGCTTGAAACCGCGCGCCGCTGTCGGGACCCTGCAGCGGATTTGCCGCGGTCCCGATAACGAATCCCAGGATTAAAAATTAAATAGAAATTAAATTTTAATTAATTAAAACCATTTAAATAAATTCTTAATTATTCTAAAATTTCCCAAATTCAATTTAGGATCAAATGAGCTCTAAAAATTCTCAAAAATTCACCCTTAGTTAATTTGGGTATGAGGAATTCAAAAATAAAATTAGATTTCAATTTGAAGATCAAAATAATTTAAGTATTTTTCAGGGTTTAAAAATAGCTAAAAATACCAAATTTTCCAATTTAGCTCCGATTGATTTCAAACTTCTAGGTTTAGGTTTAAATGATCCATTGAATTCAATGGAATCAAAATCAAACCTTGGTTTAGCTTAATTAATCTAGTTTTAGCTAAAGTAACAACCTAGGGTTGTTACAGAGACTCTACAATCCTACTTAGAGTGACTCAACTAATTCTAAAATTTTACTGAAGTGACTCAACACTATAAATATATACTTTCATATCCAACTAATAATCTAGGTTTAACAATTTTATTTAATAACTAAGAAGTATTAAAATTATGACTCTATACTTTAATGAAGAGAATCCTACACAATATTCCAAGGATGTGATCAAGAGGTCACTCAATATAAATTACTACCACATGGGAGAAACTCATTCTACATGTCTTAGGTAATCCTACCACATGGGAGAAACTCATTCTACATGTCTTAGGTAATCCTACCACAAGGGTCCAAGACCGAGCATCTAAAGCTAAGAAGGAGCATCTAGGTTCCTACCTCAAATTTCAATAATAAGATCTTCCTACCTCAATGTCATATTAATTATTAAGGCTTAACAATTATTGTATTAATAACCTAAGACAATATCATAAAGATCTTACACTTCTAACAAGAAGGAATATTTAAGTCTTATTTTTTCATTAATTTATATTCTTTTTAAGTATAAATTGATCATATTAGATGGATAAACTCATCTGATCAACATCTATGCTACAATTATGGGATATAATCAAGAATATTATAAGGAGTTGATCACATTACCAATCAATATAGTCTTATGGTCTTTCTCATGCTAAGATTCTTATATAAGAGAAAATCAATGATCTTAAGGTATATGTCCAAATACTGAATCACACGAGTTCTTTAATAATTTAAGCACTTCTAATTCAATATTTTAAGATCAATATCAAATCAGATGTATTATTGGAATTATGCAAATTGAATTTGTCTTTCAATCAAAGTTAATTGATTAAGATAATTAAGATTTAGATCTTAATCAAGGTAAGCTAAAGTTTAACTCCTAAATTAATCAAATTAAGATCAATTATTTGGTTTAAGGATCAATGACAAATCAATGCATTATTGATGCATTATTAGTGTTCACTTCAAGTTTAAGATCAAGCATTAATTAATTTAATCAATTCTTAAGGTTCTTAGGGTTAAATATTGATTACTATCAAATTAATTAAATTAAGATGCCCAAATCAAAGTTAAAGTTCTCTAACATTCATAAGCATCACTTTGATTAAAATAATAAAAAATTAAGGTTAATCAAATCTTAAATCAAACCCAAAAGGGATTAACACTTGATTATAAATTTAAAGCACTTAAGTTCCACGCAATTTAGTTATCAAGTTCTACCTGGTCATATAGGCAATCAAAAATTCTAATATTTCTATTTGGCAGAAAACAGTCAAATAATTCTTTAAAAGATTTAAAACATGCTATTCATGGTAAATGGTAAATTTCCCATTAAAATTCACCTCCAAATTCATATAATACTTAATTTTACTAAATTCAGGTTCAATTTTGATATATTTTGACCCCATTAGGGTCATAGAGGCATTAAAATATAAAAAATCACAAATCTGGGCAATTCCAGACAATTCTAGGCACTTTCGGACAATTCTGGGTGCTACGGCGCATTGGAGCGCTTTCTGACCAAGAGACAGACACTGTAGTGCGCTATGGCACCATTTTTCCCGAGTTGCGGGCGCTGCGGTGGAATTCAGTGTAATGGTGCGCGGCAGCATTTTTAGGCGCTACGGCGCTAGAATTTTTTGAGATTTGGATGCTGCGGCGCACTACGGCGCTAGAATTTCCCGATATTTGGATGCTGCGGTGCACCACAGTGCTTTTAGGCGCTACAACACCCAATTTCCAGAGAGCTGGATGCTATGATGCTCTATAGTGCCCCTTGGTCGAGAGCTAGGAGCTACGATGCCCTACGACGGATTCAACTCGATACTCGGGCGCTGCGGCGTGTCGTAGCGCCCGACGGTTATTTTGCATGCATGAAAATCGTAACGGGTCTTCTTTTGCACTCAAATACTCTCAATTTATAGCATATCACATATGGTGCCACATATCGAAAGAAAGGTCTTTCCGAGACCTTTCCATGGATACCCAATTTGACACAAAACGATTATTTTAGCAATGCAAATAATGAAGCTAAAGGTCCGTGTATACAAAATTATTATTTATAGAACTATTCATCTCCCCTAAAATCAACATTTTTAATGAGATATAATGAGCTCCACATCTCAAACACAGGTCATAAAGCGTATGAAATAGACATGAAAGATAATTTAATAACTAATTTAATGAGAAACGAGGTACCAAAGAAGTACCTTGGGTCTCGCAAAATTGGACAAAGAAGGAACACATGGAAGATGACAGCAATAGGTACCTTGGCCCTGGAAGAATGGAGGTCGATCTTTGTTGGCTTCTTGAGGGCTCCTTCGACAGCTAGCACAGCAGTGAAGGAATGAGGAGAAACTTGGGAAGCGGAAGAAGCTTTTAGCTTGTGAGCAAAAGAAGAAAGGAAGGGTTGAGCTTCTCTCTTATAGGAGAAGGAGAGCATGGCTTTGGATTGGATAGGAAGGAGTTATCCCATCCAAAGCATGGAGGAGGACTTGAGAAAAATGAAAAGGGAGAGGGGGCTCTTGCATATGCCAGGGAGGGGGCGCCAAATCTAGGTAAGGTGCCAGCCAGGAGAAAAAATAAAATGGAAATAGAAAAGATTTAAGAAATAAATAATTATTTCTTTTTATTTTACTTTTTAATTCTTAAGAAATGAGTCGAAGTGGTTTTCTAGATTTGATTTGACTACTAGCATTCTTGGATTCAATTTTAATGGCAATTGATGTTTGGTATTAATTCATTTATATTATTACAAGTTGTTGTTGATCATACAAGATTTCCCATGGGCTACTGGTTTTTTTATTCTCCAAGTTGCTTTAAGCTTGATACTTAAAAATGTGTTCTGTTGAGTGCTGCACCTGGGAGCTATTATCATTTGGGTTGGGCTTTCATATATATTCGTTAGTGAGAGGTTTTTCAATTAATGTAAGTGTATTGGTTGGTATCTTTGGCTAGAGAAATGCTTGTCTTGATTTTGTTCTGAAGTTTCAAATATTATTATATTGTGTAATTATTTATAGTAGTTTTTAGTTGCTGTTCCATTTAATCTTTCACTCAGTCTAGTAACACAATCATTGGCCAAAGATATAATGCAATTATTAATCATTGCTAGTTTTCTTATGTTGGTTCACATAATTTCTCTTAGCTTCATGCATTGATGCTTCAGAAGTATTTACATGTTCACACGATGTTCACATTCTTATGCTTGTCAGTTCTAAACCTTAAATGTCGAGCTTTACTATTAACATTCATATCACATGTTGTATTTTCTATTTTATTATCTAATTTGTTTCTAATTCTATTTAAACTTCTGTAATTTGTATATTTTACTTTGGAATAAAAATTGGGCTAAAGCCTTTAAGTTTTTCCAAAAAATTAAACTTCGAATATATA
The DNA here is from genome assembly GCA_016760335.1 of Gastrodia elata. Taxonomy (NCBI): domain Eukaryota; kingdom Viridiplantae; phylum Streptophyta; class Magnoliopsida; order Asparagales; family Orchidaceae; genus Gastrodia; species Gastrodia elata. The sequence goes on along the minus strand of CM028676.1, from coordinate 19,377,099 downwards.
ATAGCAAATTTAAATCATGTGTATAGTGATTAATGATGAGATATTAGAGAATGTGGCACCTTTCCTATTCCATCTTAATTCAATTTCATGATAAAGGAGATGAACATAATGTTTTCCACATGCTAAGTTCTTTTAATTTATTTATAATCTGTTTGTGATTTTTAAGGGAAGAGATTTAATAAGATCTCTCTTTTACTGAAGAACAACCCATTCGTATTATAACTTTAAACATTCACAAGTTTCACAACCCATTCTATGATTTTATTTATGGGAGGTTAGGCTTTGTTCTAATCTTGGAATATCTAAATTATATTTTATATTTTATTTTAATTTCTTGTATAGGAGGGATTAATGAACCTCAAATTAACCGATAACTATGCCTAGAGAGAAGCTTTAAAAATTTATTATATATATTTTTAATTCTTAAAAAGGTATTATAGTTCATGATGTTATGGCTTTAATTTTAATGATGATTAATTAATCTTCAATATTTAACTTCTTTACATCATTTCTATCTTTAGCTACATATGATCATGATATGTCATAAGAGTTTATAATGTTATGGCTTTAATTTTTGCTTTTGATGTGTTCTTGTTTCTAATTTTTTTAAATTCATATTTGTATTTCTAGTTCTAATTTTTTAGTTCAACTTTTTTCTCTAGATTTCTAATTTTATTTTTTTTCTATTCTTCTTAGTAACTGATGAATCTAAGATTTATTGCATAATAAAGCAGAAAAATATATATATTTTACTTGGACATCATGCTTTGATATTATTTCCAAATATTTCAGGGATAAAAGAAGAAAAATGCAATTTTGGAGCAGAAGAAAGAATTCTGGGCGTAAATCGCCACATCGCGCTCAAGCGGATCAAACCCAAGAGCTCAGCGCTGCAGCGCGTTGCAGCGGAACAACTCAAATCCAGATTTAGCATTCATTAAGAAGGCCTCGCTCCAGCGCGCCGCAGCGGTCTCGACGTTGGCGCTACCACCGCCAACCCGAGAGCTCGACGCTATCGCGCGCCGCAGCGAATTAACTGGGAAAAAAAAAGACTTAGAAGAAAAGATATAAAACACCCGCTGCTGCGCGCCCAATCGCGTTGGAGCGTGCCCAATCGCGTTGCAGCGCACTCAAGCGTAGTCTTTCTGAGAGCTCGGCGCTACGCGTCGTAGTGGGCATCCTTATAAAATTTATTCTGTAGCAAAACCGCTGCAGCGCGCCGCAGCGTTAGTGTGGCTCCCCGCCCCTTAGTCCACAATCATTAGACTAAAATGTGGAGTGTTACTTTAGCAAATCCCCCACTTAAGATTAGATTAGGTATAGACCCTAATCCACTAGTAAAAAAGAGATGAGCCACTGCATATATATCATAAACTCAGCCACTAAGTGAATATAAAATCAAAGTACGGAAGTAAAACAAATATACATTCAATTTATCATAATAAACAAAAACATGCACATATAGCCCAGAACATAAAGTACAATAAAAAAAATAGAATCAAAGACATGTATTATTGCAACATTAAATGAATAGTTTAATTAACTGAAATAAAAGTAAAGCTCTCATCCTTATAGAAAGCTGAAAAAGACTAAACGGCTTCTGGTTCTCCCGGTTGATGTTCCTCTTCAATATAAGGCTCCTCCTCTTTAGCACTCAGCTCCTCAAATCTATTTGAATCTGATATTGTTAGTTTCACAATGCTAAAGCCCCAGCCAAAAAAGAAAATTCTTATTAAATAATTATGTAAGTACATTTTAGACTGAATATTTTTCACATGTTATTAATGTCACTATTTTTACTTAAGTAAACAAAAGTGAACTAACTAGTATAGGAGCAGTAAGCATACAAGAAATATGATAAGTTATAACTATAATATTTATAACTAAATAAGATTTGAAGCAAAAAGATACACCTAAAAGCAAACTAAGCAAGGACAGGCATATATGTATAATACAATAAGTAAAAGTACTAAAAAAAAAGTCTAATCCTAAACATGATGATGATCATGTGACATATACTAATTTAGAATAGTAAATCTAAAAGTAGTACATATAGTAAGCATCAAAATTTAGCATCCTATAAATTATACAAATGAGCAGGTAAGTAAAGTACAACTAATTGATATAACATGCATCATTATAATAGTAAGCATCAAACTGAAATAAAAAAATGGGTATGTACAACTGCCATATCATAAAATTGGCCAATCAGTCCCAGACAAAAATTCCCAAAGACTTTCTGAGCTAGGGCAGATAGAATAGAATAACAAGACTAAAAAGGCAGTAAATACACATGCAGAAATATTTTAATTATTTTACTTTTGTTTCTGCTGACACGTCTAGAAAAGCTGCGAGTCAAGCATGTTTATAAGACTATATTGGTTCCAAGTTTAACACACACTCCTTAATGAGTAATATTAAGTATTCTTATTACTCCTTACCTTTATCCATTAGGGTAAATATGCACCATAACCTACTAGAATATAATTGAACCCAAGGCAATTATTATCCTAATTATTCTAAGTTTTTATTTCATGCACAAAGTTTTCTTACATGATATGTTCAAGGAATTAAGCACAAAATATAAGAAATACGTAGTACAAAAAATCAAATAATAAGCAAATGACTATTCTACGCATGATGACACTGCTGTTATATAATTAACCATTCTAACTATTCTAAGTTACACAAGTTCAAGATCTCCAATTTTTATTATCGAGTGTAACTTAGAAATATGGCCTTATAGATTATAAAATATTAGGACTAGCTATGTCTTAATATGATTAAATCAATATCGACTATGTAAGTTAAATAAAGAATCATCACGGCCTATTTCATAAATTTAGACATTCTAAACTAAGAGCTGATCAAGATCTACAAAACTAGGGATTATAATTTTAACACCACGAGTTCGAGTTAAGCACGTAATCTAAAGATATAGTTTAAGTATCTAAATTTCTAATTTTGTGTGAGCTAATGATTGAGGCAAATCCTATCAAGCACAAGTCAAGCTTAATATGATGATTCTTTTATTCTTAATCTAAGATTAAAAGATAAAATAATTAAAAATGAAATTATGAAAATCTATAAAACTATAAAATCAAGGATTCATTCATTGAATAACCCCATTATTCAATGAATGAAATTTAACCTAATATCTATCCTTAATCCTAAGGAATAAACCCTAAGGTGAAGTGAGGATCTTTAATGAGCTCATAATAAATAAACTTAGGGATGTTTTAAGAGTTGATGGAATTTATGAATGTTTGTTATTCTTATGTAATTAGGGAAGGTTAAGGGTGCATTTTAGCTAAGTAAGGATCATTTCTCTTACTTAGAGATTTTTAAGCCTTTATGGAGGATTTTAAGCAATTAATTAAATCATGAAATTTATGACTAGATTAATCCTAAATTAATTTTATTACTGATTTATTGATCTAATTGATAATTTAGGAGTTAAGGGCACCTAAATTAAATATTGGGCAAAATAATCATTTTGCCCCTACTTATAGGTCCAAAAAGCTATTTTTTAATTTAGGGCTACAAATTAGAATTTTTCACTGCCAAATAATTCCTTACTGTTTAACATGGAGGTAGACAGTAAGTACACCAAATTTGATTAAGAAATGAGTCATATAAGTCTAAACTAGAATTTTTGACCTAAGGGGTATTTTAGTAAATTACACCTAATATAATCTAAATTTTTGTGCAATTTAATATTCGTTACTGTTCAAGAATTTTATAGAGTTCAAGAACACTAAATTATGATGTCTATTGGATTAGTTCTGTCCAATTCAATTCTAAGGGCAATTATGGAATTTTCTAAGGTTAAGAGGGGTCAAAAACCTAACTTTTTCATTTAATATTCAAATTTAGAAAATTCAGTAGCTATAACTTCCCTATATCACACTGAGTAGTTTAATTGAGAGTAGACCCAATTTAGACCTCAATTAGTCAAGTTATGACCTAACTAGGGTTATGGGTATTTTGGTTAACTTAGGATTTCTAGGGTTCAAATCCTAAATATTATTTCAATTTACTATTGGCACTTAAGCTAGTAGCACTTTAAACTTTTTGATTTGGAGTCTAATTGGCTAAATTATGGCCAAATCAATATCTAGGGTTTTAGGGATAATTAGGATAGGTCATAAAAGTCATTAGTCAAACTAAGTACCCAATGACAAAACTAATACTATCAGGGTATTTCTAATGTTCACCTGATTACTTTAAGACCTATATTGGCTAGATTTGGGTCACTATGTACAAAGTTAATAGGGTTCAAAGTTTTGGTATAAGTGAGAGGGTGCCCTAAAATATCACTATATTATCTAGGCATCCTATGGGAAAATTAATGCCTTACCATTAAATTGTTTAATTATTAAATTTTGATTTTTAATAATTAATTTAAAATATTTAAATGAGTTCAAAATTTTTTTAAATATTCACTCCTAGCTAATTGAGGGGTGAGGAACGCAACGGCGAGGTCGGATTTTTGATCTGACGAGTATTTTATTTTCCTAATTTTCGGGGTAAAAAAAAATTATTAAAATATTTGGCGAATTTTCGACGACTTCCGATTGCCTCCAAAACATCACCTCGTGCTAATTTGGGGGCAATGAGCGCAATGACAAAGTCTGATTTTCAATTTAAGGTTAATTTCTAAGGTTTCTGGATTTTCCTAAAATTAAGATTTGATCCATTTGACTCTTAATTTGGATTAGATCTTGGTGGTGAACTCCTAATGACTTACTTAGGGCACTAGGACTGAGATTAGGACCTAAATTAGTCATAATTAGCTTGGATAACAACTTGGATTATTACAGGCTCCCCCACTTAAGAACGATGTCATCCTCGACATCACTCGAGTGGGAAGAATAAGACAAGATAAAGAAATATGAATTGAATGATAAGGAGTTAAGAAACTATGGTGCCCACCCCTTAATCCACTAGATTAAGCTAAGGGGTGGTATGCCACTTTGGCAAATCCCTCACTTATTATTAGATTAAGGTGTAATTCTCAATCCACTAATAAGGGAAGGATGTGCCCTGAATAATGCAGCAGAATCATTCACTAAGTATATAAATTCATTAGAGTGCGGAAGCAAAGACAATAAAATATGCTACATCCAATCCACCACAATGCAAGTAAGAAATAAATATGCAGCTCATGATAAAATAGTACAGTAAAAGAATATACATAAATATCTGAATTATTATAAACATTAAATAAGTCTTAATGAAAATGATAAAGCTCTCATTCTCACAAAATAAAAGAGAAGCTAAGCTAAGGATCTTCAGTAGCAACACACTCCTCCTCCTGAATCTAACCTTCAGAAGGCTCGACTACCTCGAATAACTCGGAATCTACCATTGTTAGTTTCACAATGATAGGGCCCCAACCAAAGAAAATAAAAAAATATGGTTAGACATATTGTCTAAGTACATTTTAGGCTATTATTTTTCATGAATTTTATAATATCATCATTTTGCTTAGATTATAAAATAAGTAAAGCATAAGGGTGCAACAAGCATACAAAGGAAGGAATAAGCTATAAATAAAGGCATTTATAACTAAGCAACATGAGAGGTAAAAGAATATACCCCAACACCAAAGTTGTAACTAGGTTAGTCATACAAGTATAAGTAAGGTAAATAAAATACTTAAGGAAAAGTCTCATCCTAAACATGCCTATGATCACTTGACATATGCAGGTTAAAAATAAATAATTTGACTATGATATGTATAGTAAGTAGTAACAGAAAGTAGCATCTTATAAGTAAGTAAGCAGGTAACGTAAAGCTAACTCAAGTAAAGTACAATAGTAAACGGTAAACATTAAACATTAAATAGTGAATAATGAATAGTAAACAGGTATGTAATGACTGCCATATTAGAAGAGGGCTAATATATCTTGCTGCAACAAGTATATGTATATTTCTAACATCATCTGAGACTAAGCCGAAATAACAAAACAGAAACTGAACTAAAGAGGCAGTAATGTACACATGCAGAAATATTTTAATTATTTACTTTACCTCTATGGATACATCCAGAAGTAGCTAAGGAGTTAAGCACATCTGCAAGACTATACGAGTTCCAAAGTTAGTAGAGCACTCCTCAATGAGTAATACCAAGTACTCCTTATTTCTCCTTACCCCTGCCCAGTAAGGAAAAATGCACCAAATCAACAGGTAACTTAATCTAATGCAATGTTATCCTAGATACTCTATATTTTATTTTCATGCAACAACCTTATCTTATATGACATGTTCAAAGAATAAGACACAAAATACAAGGAATACGAAAGCACACGTAAGACAACAGTAAGTGAGGGACTCTACTACACATGGTGACATCAGTTGTTATATATTTAACCATTTTAATTCCAAGTTACACAAGTTCAGGATCTCTAATTCCTACTATTAAGTGTAACTTAGAAGCATGGCCTTATAAGTTAAAAGCAATTAGAACTGATCAGGTTCTAATTTAATTCAATCAATAATGACTATAAGTTAAATAAGAAATCATTACATTCTAATTAACAAATTTAGATATTCTAAACTACGATCTGATCAAGATCTACTAAAACTAGGATTGTGCATTAAACACTATGAATTAGAGTTAATCACATAACCTCAAGGTAATACTTAAGGGCTATGGTCTAAATCTAAATTGTGAACTAATGATTAAGGCAAATCCTATCAAGCAAAATTAAGGCTTAATAGGATGAATCTCCTAGTCTTAATATAAAATTAAAAGATAAAATAATCATAATTAAAGTATGAAAATCTAGAAATTAATAAAACTAAGGTTTCATTCATTGAATGACTCATTTACTCAATGAATGAATTCTAACATAAGATCTACTCCTAATCTTAAGGGAAAAGATCCTAGGGTGCAAGTGAAGTTCCTAAGGAAGCTCTTAATAAAAAGACTTAGAGAGATTTTAAGAATTAATTAAATTTATTTCAATTTAAATTAACTTGTTATTTTTATTTAATTAGGGAAATTAAGAATAAATTTTAACTAAGTAAGGCAAATTATCCTTAGAGATTTTCAAGACTAAATTAGGATGTTTGACAAATTATTCAAATTATGGGCTTTAAGGCTTAAATTGATTTTAAATTACTTTTATTTCTATTTTTAATAATTTAAAAGACATTTTAAGGGTTAGGAACACTTAATCTAGATTTTGAGCAAAATAACTATTTTGCCCCTTACTTGAGGGTCCAAAAAGCTATTTTTTTATTTAGGACTCCAAATTAGATTTTGTTGATGCCAAATGATTTCTTACTATTTAACATGAAGATAGACAACAAGTGCATAAAATTTGGACAAGTATTAAGTCCTATGGGTTCAATTTAATGATTTTAACCTATAAAAGATGGTTAAAGTATTAGTACTATGGGTCCAATCTATGTAGAATTTAGATAAGTATTAGTCCTATGGGTCCAATTTAGTGAAAGTTTACATAGTAATGTCTAAAAATTCAGTTAGTTTATTGTTGTTTATTGTTCAAGGATTCTATAGAATCTAAGAACACTAAATTCTGAGGTCTATTAGATTAGTTATGAGTATTATAAGTTTAAGGGTAAATGTGTGTAACAACCCTAGGTTGTTACCATGCAAAATAAATGTTGATTGATTCAGTTTTTAGCATCATTGTTTTTTTAAAATATTAAGATAAGCCTATCTGGAAAAATTTGAAGTCCATTGGATTTCTCTAAGTCAAAAATTTCAATTTGATCAATCTAGATGCCCTAGTCTAGACCTAAAATATTTTGACCTCAGAATTAAAATCTGATTGCATTTTAGAATTCCTCACCCCCAAATTAGCTAAGGTGAAATTTTGGTGCAATTTGGAACTCATTTGGGCAATAATTCAATTTAATTTAGAATGGTTTAATTGCACTTAAGGGCTTATAACTTTCTATAATTTCATTTTTACCCTATTATCTAATATAACAGTCGGGATCCACTGTGCGGACCGCGGGCGATCCGCTGCGGAGCCCGGGTCACGCGACAACGGGATCCCTCAAATCTAGCCGTCGCACCTTTCCATCTGACGGCTAGGATGAGAATCGCGGGTCCGCCGTTAGATCAACCCTAATGATCCTACGGCGCAGATTTAATCTGGTTCGGCCGTTAGGATACGAAGGATCAGGACCGTCGCGCCTTCCCGATCTATGCATCAGACGGTCCACAGCGCACCCGCACTGTGGATCTTCGTCCCCGCCAAGACGCGCCCGACAGGGAAGATTCCCCATACTGCCAGTGACCTCCCCTGTCCCCCACGCATGCCTCCAGCTCAGTAAACCATTGCTGGTCTTCCCACAAATGCCATGAGACCCCAATTGGGCCTTGTGGCCCGGCCGAGCTTGAAATGAAATTTCGAGAGCTCGGCCATGGCCTGCCCTTTCGGGCCACCCCAGCCTGAGCCAGTGGCTCCAGAAGGTTCCCTAAGTTCAGCCAAGCCTATAAATAGCCCCAGGTCTGCTTCAATTGATCATTGCTGATCAATTAGAGCTTCTAAAATTTGTTGCCATTGCCGAAGTCCCAGAGCTTCACCCAGGCGCTCCCGTGCTCCTGAAATGCTGATAGAGGGTTTCTCCTAGAGTTCAGGACCCCTAAGAGCTTGCTGAATCCCTGTAGTAGTGAGCCTCGATCATTTTTCCAATCCGTCAAAAATCAGGTATCCCAGTTGCAGGAATCGAGTCAATATGGCTCGAATCCTATTCAATTTAATGCGTTTCAGCTCTTATTGTTGTTTCGAACTTAGCCGTATCATATTTAGGGCCTGAGCTAGCCCCGATCGATCGAATTGATCGATTGGGCTAGTTTCCTTCTGGATCGCCTCGATCGAATAAGGACCCGGCGATCCAGGCTACCCCAGACCCCCTGATCAGAGGGATTCGATCCGCCTCACCACCCTGATGGTGTAGGGATCGAGCTTGGGGTCTGGCATGGTCTCTGTGGGGAGAATTGTCTCCCCACAGTAACACAAATGGTGAACGCCTCGGGTGAGTAAGGTCCGGCTGATCCAGACCATCTCACAAGGGGCTTCCGGTCCCAATCGATGCGCCTGGACGTGGTGATGGGGTAGCAATCGAATGCTGGTCGATCCGTGGACCGGATGCGCTGGAATTGGGCGATTAGGTTTTTCCTAATCGGCCTCTTCCGTGGGACGAAGCATCGGGGACGACGACAGTGTGCGGGCCGGGTCAACCCATGACCCGCGCGATGCGACAGTGCCGGGTCACCCGGGCCCCGGTCGACCCGCGCGTTTTCGATTCCGGACCGAGCCATTTAATTAAATCGAATTAATGGAATTATTTTCCTTAAGGAAAATAATTCGATTAATCAAATCATAGGAATTTGATTTAATAAAAATACAGAATGTATTTTCTTATTAACTTTTAATCCACTAGTTAAAATTTTATGATATTATATATGAAAATGTTCAGAAAAATCTCAGGAACTTAAATATAAAATAAAATCACACATCTGATGGTTAGATCTTTAATTATTGCCTAATTACAGTGAATGTTAATTATGGAAGATTAGCAAATTTACTTATCCAAATTGCATGTTTAGGGTGCCATTAGTTCACTAATGTTAATTAGATTGCATGTGCCAAGTATAACATTTTTCTGAGTTCTATAATTGTAGTTATGCCCTAATCTTATCAAATCATAATTAGTGAATTTTAGGGTTTATACACATTGGATCATAGCAAACTTAATCTCTGATTACTTGTATGATTAATTAGGACTTGTATGCCAAATTTCATGTAATTTGAATGGTTGGATTTTTATTTATGTGCTAATCCCATTTGCTTGAAATTAGGGTTTGGTTAGCATTAAGTAAACACTGTTGTTAAACTTTAATCATTATTTTGGCTGATAACAGTAAACCAAATGAAATAAATCACCTTTTATAAACTCATTAAGTATACTTGAATCAACTTAAAACTATAGAATCTTAAATATCTTAATTAACTTAAGAAATCCTAAGATTTTGGATCAAGCTTTTAAGACTTGATCTAGATCTAGGATTGCCACCAATAATACAAAATTAATCTACCGATTTGATATTGATCTTTAAATATACACTTGATTTGACTTAATATTTGAGAAGGAGTCAAGCCCTAATCTACTTAAGGCAAATCTAAAACTATAATAACCCTAACTCAACTATATTGATTACAAGACTTGAATTCAACATTTTCCAATAATGCATTTGATTTACTATTGATTCTAAACATTTGAATTAGACAAAGTAAGGTTAATAATAATCCTTGTGATTTCACAATCTGAATTGTACCTTAAGATCCCTGATTTTCTCTTAAGTAACAAACCTGTATAATAAGACCTTTAATAATAGGTTGATTTTAACAAGTGATCAAATCCTTAACAAAAAGTTTGATTTACACCCCATAATCTTAGTTTAAGTATGATCAGATGATTCCATCATCTAATCTAATCATTCTAAATCCAATAGTGAACCAGAACCTGATAATCTAATATTAACATCTAAAGAAGAGATCTTGATGCTCTCTTCATAAGATCATCTTAAATTATCTAACAGACCTAAATTTATATATATCATGAGGTAGGAGGCCTTGTATAACCCCTTGAGGTAGAAGTATAAAAGATCCCATCACCTTAGAGATTGATCTATTCTCCTTGTGGTAGTAATCACTTAAGACATTAGAAGAGATACATCTCCTTATGGTAGAATCTGTATTAAGTGATCCTTGACCACATTTGATTGGTGAAACCTTGTATAGGACTTTCCTATTAGTCTAAGATTTGTAGTCTTGATAGATCCTTGTTCTATTAAACAGATTTGATGAAACCACGATTGTTGGGTAAGTGTAGTATAGTATACCCATATTACTGGTCCCCAGTAATAATCTGGATTGGTTGAGTCACTCTAAGTAAGATTTGTCTTTGTTGCTATCCCGCGGGCTTAGGCAGACATAACCTCGCTTAGAATAAATCAATCAACCCTAAGAGTGTATTAAATGGGTATCCATTTCTTAGTTTTATTGAAGGGCAGTTGCCATCGGGCAATGCCTCCTGGCGAAGATCGCTTCAATAGGTATGGCATAAGTGGAACTAAGAAAAAGGGGAATTACCTTCCTTAAGACACTAAGTATGATTGTGAGGTTAGTGACTAAATGCTTAGTTTGAGCTACAAATCATCATCGGATGGTGCTTCCTAATGAAGATCGCTTTATTAGGGTGGCGTAATCAAACTAAATGTTGTGTCCTATCTTTGCAGCATATTTAATATGTGTATACAATCACCTTGCCCAGTGATCTTTGAAGTAAATAAGCAACTTTAACTAAATATCGATCTAGAGTTTTGGAGTCAGAATCCTTTTAGCAGGATTCTGCACAGTGGAGACTTAGGATTCAGTTATGTTTCTTCTACATTCTTCATATATTTGTTTGGATTTTCCATTCATATCATACAATGGCATAAACATGAAGCATAAGCATGAGTTGACCTCATTCCTTCTGTTGTGACACATGGTTATCAGTGATACAGTATGAGATACGGAATGTTATATACACAGACTGGGGAATTTCAGGGTGCATCTGCATCACCATACTGACTTCCTAACTGTTGTGATTACATTGGATCATACGCTCATAAACCTTCAGTGATAGTTCTGTGATATATCGTGATATAGCATATCTGTGAGCATTGTTTCAGTAGCATATAGTGCAGCTTATAGCATCCTTCTCAGCATCTGATATTTTTAGGTATTTTCAGTACTTGGTTTTGATGCAATTTTTCTTTATTTAGTTCTTACAGTTCAGTTATTTGATGCTTTACAGTTTTCCTGCATTTTTAGTTTATGTTCTACATATTTATTATATTTAGATTAGCTCGTATAGCTAGCTTCGATGTGTTAGACTTCTTGTCTAACACGGGGTACTTTTGGGATCCGACAATTTGCTAGATCCTGAGCAGTTATTGGAGATAGGTAAGGAAGACGTCCCAGAGTCTCAGGAGGAGCACTTGGAGCTGTAGGGGATCGAGCACCTACTTTTACTTTCTAGTTCCTTCCAGTATTTTAGCTAAACTCTTTATATTCTGCATTATTATGGTTTGTAATAAAACTCTGGATGTATTTTCACTTTTCTTTTCTGAGATAGATATATTTTCTACTGCTTGAGATGAATGTATTCTGGATGTTATGCTTTTAGCTTCCGCACTCTGTTATATTACTATACATAGTATTGTGATGTGATCAGCGTACTGGAAATGCTGATATATTTTATAATGTACATGGGTCCTTCTCTCCTCTTTTATACCTTATGTATGTACTAAGTCTAATACTTAAGATAAGGGTTCCATTCTTATCTTAGGTATTGGCTCTCGAGCCTACTCTTAGGGCTCGAGTCAGCGGCCTTCAGTATGGCTTTGTCTCTTTAAGCGTATTCGGGACGATGGGTTTTACTTGCATAGCCCACTGCTCCCGAGTAGCACACCGTTCCGCCGCCAACCTATGAATTATACTTGTGTTTTGCGCACGGCGACGGGATGGGGCGCTACAATGTGTCATTTATAAGGTTAAGAGGGGTCAAAAATCTAACTTTTTTATTTGAGATTCAAATTCAATAAACTCAATGGCTATAGCTTCCCTATATCACACTAAGTACTTTAACTAGGAGTAGATCCAAATTGGACCTCATTTAGCTAAGTTATGACTTAATTAGAGTTAGGGGCATTTTGGTCAACCTAGGGTTTCTAGAGGTCAACACCCAAATTTTATTTCGATTTACTATTGACACTAAATTTCTAACTTAGTTAGCATCTTGAATTTCTTAATTCAGAGTTCAATTGACTAAGATATGGTCAAATCAATATTTAAAATTTTAGGGGCGATTATAGATTAATTATCATCTATGGCAAATTAAAATTCACCTACACACTTATAGAGTGCTTAATTTTACTTAAACTATGTTTAAATTTAATATACTTTGGCCCCCCTAGGATCCTAGAGTCCTTAAAATTTGAAAACTGTGAAGTTTTAGCCATTTCAGCCGGTTTTGGACCAATTCAGACAGTTCTGGGCGCTAGAGAAGTATAATTAGATTAATTTCTGTTAGCCATCAATATTAGGTTAGTAAAATTTTATTTTTGGTTAGCATTAATTAAATAAATTAATCAATAATATTTAACAGACCTTAATCAGTAATAATAAATAATAAACATATATATATATACTAATAATCCTTTACTAAGTACTTAATAAATTAATCTGCAAGGTATATATAAGATAATAAGGTACTTATAACATATATGCATATAAATAATATTCCTATATAACACATATATATAGTCAAACAGAGTAAAATAATAATAAAATTATTGAGCTTAGATTAAGGTACACTAAGCTCAAAAACTTTCTCACATAGTTTCAAGCATTTATGCACTCATGAATCTAGCATCTAACCAAATATGAGCTATAGAACACAAGACACTTTAGTTCTTGAGTTCATAAATTCATTTTCCTTTAATTCACAATCAAGACTAAATCGATAAAAAGCATTTCTTGAGCAAGGCATTGAGTTTATACATTTTATTGATGCTTAAGGAAAACTTCATATTATAAAAATGTGACTATCTAACACATGGGATTACCCCAACCTTCCCCAAGAGAGATTTAGCTACTCATTACAAAAGAAATGAAAATAACACATACATGGATAAAGATCCTTTCATGATCAACTAAGAAAAGAAATTACAAAAGTAGAATTTAGAAGATACTAGGAATGTTCCTTGGAAGTTCTCCGGATTCTTCTTCTCCTTCTTGAAGTTCCTCTTCTTAGGTCGCTAGTGCTGCCTTCCTTCTTCTTCTCCTTAGCAAAAATGGCTCTTCTACCCTTGGGGAGCTCCTCTCTTCCACTATGCACCCTTCTTCTTTACTTAGTGGTTTTGATCAAAATTGGGAACCTTCTTCTTGTCAAGAGGAGTGATATTTATAGGAGAGGGGCTGCATTCTTCCACTTAAGATCCAAACCAGCCATTCCAATAGAAAATTCTGAGCAATGATGGCAAAAATTTCCATTGATGGTTAGGTGACCAATATCTTTATTTATTTAGCCAATACATCACCTCAAGATCTTCTTTTCCATATAAAAACGTAGCCTGCTGTAGAGGGAATGATGGCTAGGACAAGATGCTGGTTGGGGGTCTTGTCCCAGCCGTAATAAATGCTCTTGTCTGGAAAAAATGCGATGAGCCCTGCAGCGCGCGGCAGCTCGCTATAGCGCGCTATGGCGCACTGCAGCGTGCAAAGGTGCGAGTAAAAATCCGCTAAGTCTCCCGCTGCCACGCGCTACCGCGTCCACTTTTCGCAAAATGACCCGCAGCAGCGCGCTGCCGCGCTAGCATTTTGCAAATCGTACCGCTGCAGTGCGCTGTAGCGGGAGAATTTCGCAAAATGCTCTGCTGCAGCGCGCGGTAGCGGTTCAGTTTGTAAATCGCCCCGCTGCAGCGCGCTACCGCGCCCGCAGTTTGCAAGCTGAATCGCTGCAGTGCGCTGCTGAGTCCGCATTTTGCAAAGTCACATACTGCATCGCGCTACCGCGCCCGCGGTTCGCAAATGGACCCGCTGCAGCGCGCTAGCGCGCCCGCGGTTCGCAAATGGACCCGTTGCAGCGCGCTACCGCGCCCGCGGTTCGCAAATGGTCCCGCTGCAGCGCGCTATCGCATGATTTCATAAAATGACCCGCTGCAGCGCGCGGCAGCGATTTCCATTGAAAAAAATGGAACTTTGCATAAATGTCTCAGAACTCATTTCAATAAGCCATTTTCCTGAAAAGATAGACAAAATTTGATTTATGAGCAGTTTAAAGATCAGAAATGAATGAAATTTTATTTTATTTTTAGATATAATTTATGGATTCATCACTCTTCTATATATAAAAGGTCCGGTAGAAGGGACACCGCTAAAAGTTAAATTAGATGCGATGGATTGCGAAGACATCTTCGCAATGTTGAGATATGGAAGGCATTGTGAACCTGTGGCGGCCCAACCCCACCGTGGTCCTATTAACTATTAACTTAACATGATTACGTTGGAGAGGTCACCTAAACGGCAAGGTCCCTACTTATAATTAGATTAGGCACACATCCTAATCCATCATAATTCAGGACTTTGCCATTCCCAATGTAGGATTATACTAAATGAAAGATACATGAAAGCAGAGTGCGGAAGCATAAAATATAACATCCATTCATCACAATATAAAGAGAACTAAATATCTAACTCAGAATAAGTAAAGTAGTAAAAGTAATGTTTAACCTATATTATTACAATATTTAAATAGTTTATAAGAAAGGAAATAAACACTCAGCCTCACAATGCAAATAAATAAAGGTAGACTAAGTTTAAGGCTCTTCAAATGCATGATCCTCCTCCAATGGCAAGTTTCCACTGGATCAACTTCTTCAAACAACTCTGAGCCTATCATTATTAGTTTCATAATGATAGGGCCCTAGCTTACAAAATAAAAATCTTAATTAGACAAAATGTTTAAGTACATTTTAGGATAATCAATTTATTATGTTCATTAGATATCACCATTAACATTAAGCATAAAAGCCTATAAGTAGGAGCAAAAATGCATAAGAAAAAAATGAGATAAAGCTATAAACAACTAGTTTATAACTTAAATAACTATGAAATAAACACATACCTCAAAGCATAGCTGCAACAAGGTTAGTTATAAACATAAAGACTAAGTACTAATATAACTAAAAGAAAACTACCTAAACATACTTATAATCAATTCAAATATATGCTAAGTAATATAAAGTAAAATGAACGTGTGAAACATGTAAATAATTAAAGAGCAAGGCTAACATCCTATAAAGAGATAAATAATGATAAGACTAGCAACTTATAAATAAAGCTAGTAATGCAGTAAAATAATAAATAAGAATGTACTAAAAATGAAACAAAAGATATAAAACTGAAACTACTAGAACTTAAACAAGACAATCAACTTAAAGTTGAAATGTACCTAAATTAGTATTTCCAATAAAGGGAAAAGAATATGAAATCTAACAAATACCATCCTAGCTGGTCTTGGGTCTAGGATTGGTTAGACTTGCTTTAGACAGACGAATATCGTCCTAGATGGTCAAGGTTTAGGCTTAGTCTGTGCTAAAGTATAGGTACAGAAAAATGCATATTAATTAGGCTACATTCTAATAACCATATGTTAAATTCAATAATGATGATGACATATGCAAATGCTACTATACAAAATAAGTTTGATATGAAACACTTTTCAAATGCCTTATGTCTAGTATATGTGACCAAAGTATAAAGCTCAAAAATAAGGAAAACACAGCATCAAATGTCAAAGTGAGCAAGAGACTCTACTAGGACACAAGTGATATCCATTTGTTATCTAATTTAATCATTCTATCTACTCTAAGTTACACAAGTTCAGGATCTCCAATTATTACTATCGAGTGTAACTTAGATTCACGTCCTTATAGATTGAAAATAATTAGGGCTAGCTAGGTCCCAATTCTAAATAAATTGATGTCAACTATATAAGTTAAATGATAAATCAATCAACCTATTTTAGTAATTTAAGCAATCCCAAGCAATCTTGATTAGCCAAATCAAGATGAAAGGACTATGAGTTAAACTCCAAATATTGGAGTTTAATTACTTAATCAAAAAGGTAATCCGAAACGACTAAACTTCAAATACCCAAACTCACAGATAAAGTTAAGGCAAATCTTATTAAGTGAAGTCATACTTAATAGGATAGATCTCTATTCTTAAATCTAAAGTTAAAAGATTGAATAATCATTAATAAACTATAAAAATCTATAAACTATAAAAATCAAGGCTTTACATATTGAGTAACCCATTTTACTCAATAAGTGAACTCTAACTTAAGAGCTAATCCTAATTCCTAAGAATTGAGCTCTAAAACCCTAAGATGAACACTCAAGATCCAATCTTAACTAATGTTATTATGAAGTATTAAGAATAGATTAGGAAGGTTAAATGAGAGGTATGATGTGAGATTTATCTCACATCATACAGCTAATAAATTGCTTATGATTTTCTTAAGGAGTTAGAGTTTTAGATCTAAACTTAATAAATAACTTAAATAATTAAAATTTACAATCTAAATTACTTCACTTACTGATTTTAATTATTATAATAAGAATTTAAAGCCTAAAAGAACTTAACCCTAAATTTGGGCAAAATGATCATTTTGCCCCTACTAAAAGGTTTAAGAGATCAAATTTTGATTTAGAGTTCCAAATCTAAAATATTTAGTGACAAAGTATTTTTTACTATCTAATATAAGATTAGACAGCAATTACATTAATTTTGGGTAATTATTAAGCCTCATAAAATAAATTAATGAATTTGACTCATATGGATATTTTGGTAATTTGGCTTATTGGAATCTAGATTTTATATCAGTTTATTATTGTTTCATGTCTAAGGTTTCCATAGAATCTAAAATCATTAAATTTTGATAAGTATTGGCTAAGTTATAGCCAATACAAGCTAAGGGGTAAAAAGGTAATTTATGATTTCTTAATTAAGGTTCAAAATCCTAACTTTTCTAATTGGTGTCCAAATTGAGTAAAATTAATGGCTATTGTTCAAAAATGATCCACTAATTACTCTGATTAGTAGTAGGCTCAATTTTGACTCTAATTGGCTAGTTATGACCTAATTAAGGTTTAGGATGATTAATGAGTGATTAGTAAAATTAATCACCAAATCACTAAACCAATCACACTATTAGGTTCTAATATACTCTATGAGTTATCTGAAACTTGAATTATTCAATTTGGACCATTAAATTTGCAAATATTTACTAATCAGTTTTAGGATAATTAGGGTTGATTAAGAAATCTAACAGTTGGATCTTAAATATTTTTATAGTTTATGGTTAATTAGGTTTTCCTGGTCAAGATGGATATATGGATCATTTTATTTGGAGTTCAATTGACCAACTTGTCATTAACTAAAGTTATAGGGTTAATTGACCTAATTAGGGTTAGGTCCTAAATATGATTAGGCTCAAATTAATCCAAACAACAAAATGAATACTACTAAATTAATCCATATGATTTACTGATTACTTTGAGACCCATATTGGGTATGTTTGGATTGGTGTGAGCAAAGTTATGGTGATTTGAATGATCTAAGACCCATCTTCTTCATTTTTAGCAATTGATTTCGAGCTGTGTGTACTTCCGAATCATATTCCCAAATCTCGATCGCCTCCAGCCATTCATATTTAGGTACCCTTACCTTCCAAAATACTCATTCAATTACTACAATTATTTCTTAAATCTTGATTTCATGAATTCGATTAAGTTATGCACAGGTCGGATTGGTTTAATCGAACCCATATGATGCGAATTTGATCGGAACTCTACAGTTCTTACCGTTATACGTATTCTTCCCAAAACCTAGACCTAGGGTTGGACGTTTCTCATAACCTAAGTCACCTCTGCCAAGAATCACTATACTATGGAGTAGCTTTGGTTGTCCTCTTTTCATAGCCGTGCGAATCGAGATGTATGGCCACTGGGAAGACCTCGAAAATTCGAGCCCTAATCCTCGGGCACGGGCTTCCGTGAAGAAGAAAGACGAGGTATCGGGTCAGGCCGGGTCGACCCGGGCCCGACCCACTGTCGATGTACACGGTCATCACGTGGGTTCCGCCTCGACGAAGCGGACGAATAGGCGTGCGACACGTGTGATCGTGGGGTCCACTCCACGCCGACACTCGTCTCATCGAGTGGTCAGCTGTGGGTCCTGCTTTCAAGACCCGTCGAATGTGCGGGTGACACCTGTACTGAGGGACCCGCCAGCTGCAGAATTTATAATATAATTATATATATAGATTTAGAATAAAATAGATTAGATAAATTAAAATTAATAATATGTAAATAAATTAAATTAATATATAAACTTTAAACATTCACATCTTAATAAATATAAGTCCAAATAACATAAATAAATATACTAAATTAATCAGAAAATTATGAAGAATTTATTGGAACTATTAAATTTCTATTTAGAGCTATGTTTGGGATAATGACATTTAGGGTTCATTTAATGTGACACAAATTGTTCAAATATTCAAATAATCATAACTTATAAACCACTAATCTAAATATACCCAATATGGGTCTCAAAATACTCAAAAAATTCTAAGGAATATTTTAGTAGTATTAATTTTGCTGTTTGGATTAATATTAGACTAATCATAATCAGGACCTAACCCTAATTAAGCCCTTTAACCATAAAACTTTGATTGGCCATAAGTTAGTTAAATTTGCTCCAAATTAGGTGATCTAAATATCAATTTAGATTAGAAAATCCTAATTTATAGTAAATTGCAAAAATATTTATAATCCAATGGTTAGATCTCTTAATTAACCTTAATTACTCAAAATCTTGATTAGTGAATATTAGCAAATCTATTAATCTAAATTAAGTAATTTCAGTTTCAGAGAACTCATAAAGAAGATTGGAACCTAATTGTCTAATTAGTTTAGTGATTTTAGGATTAATTTTACTAATCACTCACTAATCATATTAAACCCTAATTATTAACCCTATAAATTGGATTAACTATAACTTAGCCAATACAAATCAGAATTTAATAATTTTAGGTTCTATGGAAACCTTAAGACATAATCTACAATAAACAAACAAAAATTTTAGATTTCATTAAGGGTAAAATTACTAATATACCCTTATAAAGTCAAATTCCTAATTTGACCTTATAAGGCATAATAAATTAAATAACTTAATAACTTGATTAAAATATTCATTTTATTATTATTTTAGAAACTTAATATTACAAATTATATTAAAAACATAAAATATTAAATTAATGAATTAAATTATTTTTAGCAGATCAAAAAAATTAAATTAGTTGATTTTGTATCAAAATAAGTCAGGTACATAAATCTACTTATAAATTTTATTTCAGTATTCTTATTTGAGCCATTTTTATTTGAGCATTATTTAAATGCTTACCGTTTATAAAGTTGCAAAAGAATATTATCAAATAAGCATGTAACAAAAAGATAAAATGTGGTACATATTATTATGGCATTTGTCTTTGGAGGATGGAAAGCAACACTGAGAATCTGTACAGATTGGGCATACTGGCAGCCCCTAGGAGTTAAATGGAGGGATTTAGCCCTTATTAGGAAGTGGGAAAATCTAGAGGAAAGACACACCATCAGTTCCTATTTTGAGTAAACTACCGACGGGTAGTGAGAAAATCTTCCTACAGGTTATGCCTATGGGTTTACCCATTTGGGCTCAGGAGTTTACGGACCCGACTTATTGTTGCAAATGCTTTTGATAAATTTATAGATTTTATGCTTTTCATATATGTTGAATTTCAAAGCTAACTTGCAGGGCAAATGTTAAAATTTAAAAGTTTGCTTTTCTTTCATAAATGTTATGCAGATATTTCATTCATTTTTAAATTTGATTTATGCCTATTATAGGATGCTAAAATTACTCTTATAAGAATGATTTGCGTACTCCTACCTAACTGGTAACTGAATTTATTAAGTTTTGAAAATTAAAATATTAAATATCTGCCAAAGTAATAAAAGAAAAGAAGAGATAGAGATGTGAGATATGAGCAGTGAATAAATTTTTATTGTAAATATTAAAACTATTGTAAATTTCATATATGAATGGCTATGAATGTAAATATGGATATTTATGTTTTTTGTTTTCTTTATTTTCATAAATGAATATTTTCAGTATATGAATCATTTTTTTGAGACTCTCGAACTTCGATCCCCGGTCGCCACAGAAATTGGTATCAGAGCCGGAGTTAGAGATAATCTAAAGAATGATTCATTAGAGCTAAACATTATGAATACACTTTTGAAAATTCTAGATTATAATAAGTATAATTAGAAGTTGAATTTTAAGTTGGAGAGCTTAATAAATATAGTTTATTATTTCCCCAGATTATGGAAAGTTATAATCAAAACAACAACAATCAATCTCAGGAGGAAAATGTTCCTCAGAATACTCCTAGCCATAATGAGACTATTTCACCTAATGTTGAAGTAGTTTATCCTTTTGATCATAGTGGAGCAAATCAGATGCTCCAGTTTATGAATATGATGAGTCAATTCATGAATAATCAACAAATCCAGAATCCAAACCCTATTTCAAGTCAGAAGAAGGCAGTAAATGAAGATATGAATGTATTTCTTATACTCCAACCTCTGAGATTTAATGGAAAAGCAACTCCTTATCAAGCTGAGGAGTGGATTCAAAGAATAGAAAAAAAATTGAAATGTGCTAAAAGTTCTAAAGATCAAAAAAGTATCCCTAGCTACCTATCTTCTAACTAAAGCTGCAGAGAAATGGTGGAAGACAGTCAAAACTACTATGTTTCAGGATAGAACAGAAGAAGAGATCCATTGGGAAGAATTTGTAAAAGTATTATTGGGCAAGTATGTACCCCAGTCTGCTAGGCAGACAATGAGAAAAGAACTCTTAAACTTGAAGCAAGGAAGTCATTCAGTTACAGAATACGAAGAAGAATTCACTCGCTTAGCTACTTTTACCCCAGGGATGATTACTACAGAAGAAGTTAGGTGTCACTTATTCCTTAATAGATTAAGGAATAATTTTTAACATATCTTGACACCTCTCCAAATTTTAAATTTTGCTCAATTGGTGGAGAAGGCCAAGCTTATGGAAGCCCAAGAAGAACAGTATTCTTCAAGAATAAAGAGGCCAACTTTTTCTCCCAATTTTCCATCTAAGAGACAACAATTTTCAAGACCACAAGGGATAATTTATAATATTCAAAGCAACCCCAGTGGACCTATTCCAAGAACACCAAACACTTGCAGATTTTGTGGAAGGATGCACAATACAGATAAGTGTTTTACTGGTGTAGGTTAATGCAACCGATGTGGAAGGACCAATCATACAATAAAGTTCTGTCGTGCTACTTATATAGTAAACGGACATCAACTTCTAAATCAAGGCAAAGCAATTATGAGAAATCAGGGCAGACCTCCAGTAAATCAAGGAAACAACATAACATCTTCAAGTAATACAAGGAATAATATAGCTCAGTCCAGAATATTTAATTTATCTCAAGAAGAGGCAAGAGATGAGTCTGATGTGGTTACAGGTACTATCCTATTATTTCAGCACATTTGTTCAGTTCTTTTTGATTATGGAGCTACATATTCTTTTATTGCATCAAAATTGGTTCAACAATATTCATTACTAGTAGAACAACTTTCATCAACACTCAAAGTCAATCTACCATCAGGAGAGTTCTTAGAAACAAACATCTTTTGTAAATATAAATTAGATATAAGTGGAATTTCTTGGGAAGCTAAACTCACTGTTATCCCTGTAACCACTTTTGATATTATCCTTGGGATGGACTGGATGAGTCAGAATAAAGCATTAATTGATTGTGCAAAAAAGAGAGTATATGTTTATAGTGGAAATAAGAAGGTGACATTTGTTGGTCAAAAAAGTGCAGTTATTAGCCTTATTCCAGCTAATAAGATTGAAAAGTTTATTAGAAAGAAATACCCTATATTCTTAACCTTACTCTCAAGTTCTGATGCTAAATCTACACTTCTTGAAGAAACTCATATAGTAAAAGAGTATGCAGATATTGTCCCATAAGAACTTCCAAAGTTACCACCTCAAAAAGAAGTAGAATTTAATATTGATTTAATTTAAGGAACGAATCCTTTATCAAAGGCACCATGCAGAATGGCATCCAAAGAGTTAGAAGAACTTAAGAATCAACTCTAGGAGTTGACTGAAAAGGGGTTTATTAGACTTAGTAGTTCCCCATGGGGAGCTCCAGTCTTGTTTGTTAAGAAGAAAGATGGGAGTATGCGCCTATGTATTGATTATCGAGAATTGAAAAAGGTTACCATTAATAATAAATACCCATTACCAAGAATTGATGATTTATTTGATCAATTCGTTGGTGCTTCAATATTTTCCAAAATTGATTTAAGATCTGGTTATCGCCAACTCCGTATTAAAGATGAGGATATTCTTAAATCTGCCTTTAGAACGCGTTATGGCATTATGAATTTTTGGTGATGCCTTTTGGGTTAACCAATGCCCCATCCTACTTTATGGATTTGATGCATCAAATAATGAAACCTTATTTAGATTCATTTATCATCATCTTCATTGATGATATATTGATTTATTCTAAGAATGCTAAGGAACATGAGGAGCATCTTAGAATTACCTTGAGTTTGTTAAGGCAACATCAATTGTATGCTAAATTTTCAAAATATGAATTTTGGCTTCACTCAATAGCCTTCTTAGGGCATGTAATTAGCAAAGATGGAATATCAGTTGATCCAAGTAAAATAAGTGCAATTCAGGATTGGCCCCAACCTACTTCAGTAACAGAGATACGTAATTTCTTGGGATAGCTGGTTATTATCATATATTTGTTAAGAACTTTTCCCAGATTGCAGTCCCTTTTACTCATCTTACTCAAAAAGATGTGCCTTATGTATGGGATTCCTCTTGTGAATCAGCATTTCAGAAGTTAAAAGAATGTCTAACATCAGCTCCTATTCTAGTTCTACCAATTGAAGGAAAAGAATATCAAATTTATTATGATGCTTCTGGAATTGGATTAGGTTGTATTCTTATGCAAGAAGGAAAGGTTATAGCCTTTGCATCTAGACAGCTTAAAGTTCATGAGAAAAATTATCCAGTTCATGATTTGGAATTGGCTGCGATAGTATTTGCACTTAATATCTGGAGACACTACTTATACGGAGTAAAATGTGAAGTCTTCACTGATCACCAAAGTTTAAAGTATATCCTTACTCAGAAAGAGATAAATTTAAGGCAACGAAGATGGTTAGAGTTAATCAAAGATTATGATTTATCGATTCAATATCATTCTGGCAAGGCAAACGTAGTAGCAGATGCACTAAGTCGAAAGGCAATCTCACATTTGCATATTTTGACCTCTAACTCTATCTTACTCAAGAAAATAGAAGATCTCCAATTAGAAGTCATATTACCATCAAATGTTAATCTATTTCAAATGATAGTTGAATGCTCATTAATGGATGAAATTAAAGAAGCTCAACATCTTGATGAAGAATATAGCTCCTTGGTTACATCTATTCAATCAGGAAAGTATATAGAACTAAATTTGGATTCAAATAAGAACATTTGGTATGGATCTAGAATTTGGATACCTAATAAAGCTGAACTAAGATCAAAACTATTGAAAGAAGCTCACCATTCTAAATATTCTATTCATCCAAGAAATAATAAAATCTATCAAGATTTGAAATCACACTTTTGGTGGCCAAGAATAAAGAAAAGTATTGCTGAGTTTATATCAAAGTGTGAAACTTGTAACCTAGTAAAAGTAGAACATCAGAAACTAGGAGGATTACTTCAACCTCTAGCTATTCCTCAATGGAAATGGGAAGATATTTCTATGGATTTCATAACTGGGTTTCCTCGTTCAAAATCTAATAATGATTTTATTTGGGTAATTGTGGATAGGCTTACAAAATCAGCACACTTTTTACCCATCAAGCAGACAAATGCAGTAGACAAATTGGCAAAAAATTATTTAAAAGAGATAGTAAGGTTGCATGGTATTCCAAAAACCATCATTTTTGATAGAGACAGTAGGTTCATGTCAAAGTTCTAGAAAGTAGTCCATCAAGATCTTGGTTCCCAGCTCTGTATGAGCACAGCTTTTCATCCGCCAACTGATGGATAAACTGAAAGAGTGAATCAAACTCTAGAAGATCTTATTTGCCTTTGTGTATTAGATTTTGGAGGAAGTTGGGATGATCACCTTCCATTAATTGAATTCTCTTATAATAATAGTTTTCAATCAAGCATTGGAATGGCTCCTTATGAAGCCATTTATGGAAGAAAGTGTATTACTCCTTTATCTTGGAATAATGTTGGAGAAAATAGAATATTAAAATCAGATTTAATTCTTCAGGCAACAAAAAAGATTAAGTTAATTCAGCATCGAATGAAAATAGCTCAAGATAGACAAAAGCAGTATTTTGATGCTCACCACCGTCATATGGAATTTTCTGTTGGAGAGTTTGTATATTTGAAAGTAAATCCATTCAGAGGAGTTTCAAGATTTGGAATTTCTAGGAAATTAAGTCCAATGTTTATTGGACCTTTTGAAGTCTTGAAGAGAGTAGGCCAAGTGGCATATCAAATCAAACTTCCACCACATGTGAGTCTAATGCACGACGTATTTTATATCTCCTCATTAAGGAAATGCTTATCAAAACCTTCAATGAGAGTGGAAGTAGAAGGTATTAATTTGCAACCAAACCTCAGCTATGTGATTGAACTGGAGGTAATTCTAGATCGAGATGAAAGAAAATTAAGAAATAAATCTATTCCTATGATAAAGGTTCGATGGAAGAACTATCGCAAAGAAGAAGCTACATGGGAAGATGTGGCGACCCGCACCCTTAATCCACCAAAGGATTAGGTTAAGGGTAGAGTGTCACTCTGGCTAACCCCTCACTTACCATTGGATTAGGATAACTAGACAATTCACCTGATTAGGGAAGGATTAACACAGAATCAATCTAACAGTCACTATATAAGTAAATGTACAGAGTGCGGAAGCAATAAATGACATCCAAGCATCACAATGTAATATAAGTGCAAAATATAACTCATAATATAAGCATATAAGTCCAAATTCATAGTCAAGAGTATCTGTATTATTACAACATTTAAAGTTCAAATAAAAAGGAAATGCAAATGCACTCATCCTCACAAATAAATCTAAGGACTATATATGCTCTGGTCCGAGCTGCTGCTCCTCCTCTAGGTATGGCTCCTCCTCAGGTACTGGATCCTCTATCTGCTCTATGCCTACCATTGTCGGTTTCACAATGTAGGGCCCCAGCCAAAAAAGAGAAAATCTGGTTAGACAATTTGTCTACGTACATTTTAGGCGGATACATTTTTATATGTTTTATAATATCACCACTTTACACAATTTTCCTAAGCAACAATATATAAAGGAGCGACTGGCAATATAATAAGAAAGAGAAAAAGCTATAAATAACATTTATAACTTAAACAAAGGAGGCTAAGACATGCCTCAAAAGCGAGGTAAACAAAATAAGGCATATACTATAAGTAACTAAACATATGCTGAAAGAAAATGCTACATCCTAATACATGCTGGTGATCAAATGAAATATGCAAATTATAATAATAAATCTCATCTGTGATACATATAAATAGCAACAAAATCTAACATCCTACTATATATATGTTGTACAAAGAAATAGCTGACTGAATAAGCAACACTAAGACATAGCCAAATACTAAAACTGCACATCAAACTCTATATACTGACTGACATATCAGAAGACTTGGCCAAACTGGCCCACATATATATATACATCTCAATCTGCAAACATACTGAACATACTGTATGACTGAAGAGGCAGACAATACTTATGCAACATATTTTAGTTATTTTACTTTTGTATCTATGGACAATTATTAGAAATAACTGAGGAGTCAAGCACATCTGCAAGACTATACGGGTCCCAAGCCTAACACACTCTCCTCAATGAGAATGTTAGGCATCCTGATCTCACCTTACCCCTGTCCATCTGGGCAAATGTGCACCATAATCTCCACAAACTGGACCCAAAGGCAACTGTTATCCTAATATTCTAAGTTTTCATTTTCATGCACAAAATTATCTTATATGAAATGTCCAATGAAGTAATCTCAAATACACATGGAATGCGTAGCACAAAGTATCAAAATAAGCAAGAGACTCTACTAATATGGTGATACCATCTGTTTTCTATTATCCATTCTAATTATTCCAAATTACATAAGTTCAGGATCACCATTTTCCTACATATCAAATGTAACTTAGAAATTCATCCTTACATATTATAAAATATCAGGACTAGCTAGGTCCTAATATACCAAATCAAAGTCGACTATAAAAGTTAAGTAATAAATCATTACGACCTAATTAATAATTTTAGATGTTCTAGCTAAAAACTACTAAAGTATAGATTATGGGTTAAATGCCACGAGATTGGGTTTAGTTACATAATCCAAAAGGGTAAGACCTAAGATCTAGGTTTAATTCTAATAGTGATCTAATAGTCAAGGTCAATCCTATTAAGTAATCAAACTTAATATGATGAATCTCCTATCTCAGATCTAAGGTCAAAAGATAAAATAATCAAAATAAGTTGAAAATTCTAAAAACTAATAAAACCAAGGATTCATTCATTAAAAAACCCTATTTTTCAATGAATGAGATCAATCCTATGATCTAGTCTTAGTCTCAGGAAGGGTCCTTAAGGTGTAGTATTAAAGACTTAGGAAAATTCTAGAATCTGTCCTAATGATTGGTTTTACTCACTTAAATGTCACTAATATGGTTATAATGTTAATTTTAGTATTTTAAGAGACTAATTAAGGGTTAAGGGTGTTTATCCTAAATTTTTGGCAAAATGACTGTTTTGCCCCTACTTAAGGGTCGGAAAAGTCAACTTTTGATTTAAGTGTCCAAATCAAGGTTTCTCTTTTCCATGATTTATTATTGTCTAACTTGAAGATAGATAGTAAGTATGTTCAATTTGGACGGGAAACGGGTCCTACAGGTTCAAACTAAGGTTTATGACTTAAGGACATTTAAGAAAATTTTACTCCACTGAAAACTAAGTTTTTATGCAGTTTATTGTAGGTTACTGCTCAAGGATTCCATAGAGTCCATGAACACTCCATTATGGGATCAATTGACTAAGTTATGAACGTTTTAAGTTTGAAGGGCAATTTGGTAATTTCGAGTCGGTCAACGGGTGACAAAAACCGAACTTTTTCGTTTGAAGTCTAATTTTAGCAAACTCAGTTTCTATAACTTCCCTATAATGTACCGAGTATGTTAGAAGGGATTAGACCCAATTTGAACCTCAAATGGTCATGTTATGACCTAACTAAAGTTGGGGGTATTTGGTCATTTTCTAAATTTCTAAAGTTCAGAACCTAAATGTTATTTCAGTTTATTGGTGACATTGAATTTCTAAGCTAGTTAGCATCTTGAATTTTTAAATTTGGAGTTGATTTGACCAAGTTATGGTCATTTGAATTATAGGGGCATTTTGGTCAATTTTCACTAATGTCAACTCTGAGTTCTAGGGTTGACTTTTTATCCTGATGTCCAAATGGGAAAAATAATACTACTGTGGTGATGAGGCTGATCTCTTGAGTATTTTAAGACCCATATTGACTATATTTGGTCAACTGGGTCAAAACTTATGGGGTCCTAAAGAGATCATAAAATGCTACTTCGTTATACGCACCCCGAAACTAAATTCTGCATTACGCCCTTTGATTATATTTATTTTTTTGAGTATTTTGAGACCTATATTGGATATGTTTGGATCATCCTATAAAAAAGTTATTTAAGTCTTACTTAATTTTAATTAATTAAATTACTATTCAAAAATAAAATTTGCATTCTTTACCATTCAAAACCTATAAATAGCTTTACTTGATTTTAATCTGATTACTTAATAATTAGATTAATTAATTAATTAAAAAATTCTAATTGATTTAATTTAGACTAATTACTCTAATATTTCTAATCAATTTACTGAATTGAATTTAATTTAATTAAATCTATTGAATTCACTGTTCTCAATAAATTAATTTAACTAGTGTTTCATAATATTTAATAAGTCTGAATTATTTATTATATATTAATTTACTGATTTAATAAAATAATTTTTAATAAATAAATTTAACTAATATAACTAATGTTTTACAACTTAACTCTTCAATTAATTATCTCATATTAACCCTTAGTTATTTAAATTAACCCTATATAGTTTAAAATTGATTAATTACTATCGTTATAATTGAATTAATTAAGCATATATATATATATATATATATATATATATATATATATTGATATCCTAATTGCACTTAAGGAGGTAATTAATCCTAACTAGGAGTGGACCTTTAGGGCTAATAACACTTAAATCTAGTTTATAGTCTGATAATTATATGGTTTTATAAGTATATGTATATATATTAATCTATATATATATATATATATATATATATTTTTTTTTTTATCTAACATTTTCTACAGGTCATCATGAAGGTGGGGCCCACTGATACACGTGGCAATATGTAACTGGCGCTGCGGTGGCAGTGGGCCCCACAACGCCACGTGGCGATCCCTGAAAGGCTAAGCCTTAGCAGGCGGGCCCCACAACTGCGACAGCCGATGCAGCCCGCGCAGACGCGGGCCCCACGCCACACGTGGTTCGCTGAGTGAGAGCCAGTGCAGCGGGCCGGTTCCCTCGCGTGATACGAATCGGCACGGGTCGAGCTCGGCCGGCCCGACCCGATCCGCGGCCCCGTGCCCTCGCCAAGCACGACACCTAGGACCCCATATTCGACGATCTTCCCATCGCCGGCGGGGCTCGATCCACACTGCGACGTGTAGGCCACTGTGAGGCCCACATGGTCACAGTCAGACGAGGTGGTCAGGACGACACGGTAGGTCTAAACCTAAATTATATGCTTTCGGACGAGTCCCGATGGGTTGGAACGATACGGTGCAATCTCTACGATCGGGTTCGATCAGACTTGATCGAACCCGAGCCAAGGCTTGACTAAGGCATGCAATTATGCTATGAAACAAAATAGGCAACCTCGGATGAACAGATCGGTAGGAAGAGGTACATGAAGGTCGAGGATCGGGGTTCGCAGCGAGGCCATCCGGGTTCCGATGCGAGGGCTATGCTTGACCCCGAGTGAGGAGGACTTAGCCAGGTGTTAATAGGGGCCATCGACGGACTCCTCAAGGCTCCCTCGCGCGGCGAGCAGGCGACTGCGACGACCGCCGCTCGCTGCAGGCCACGCGGTGGGCTAGGGCACGCGTGCAGAGGGGGGTGCAAACGGGACCGTCTGATCCCAAATCAGACGGTTGGGATCGACTGTCTGCTTTGGACGGAAGTCCCAACGGCACGGCACTGTGCAGACGGCGCCGTTAGTTAAATTTAATTAAAATAATAACTTAAATTAAATTTAATTAAATCCTGATTAAAATTAATAATTTTTTTCGATTCCCAAAAATTTCCAAATATTCACCCCTAGCTAATTGAGGGGTGAGGAACGTAATGGTGAGGTCGGATTTTCGATCCGATGAGTATTTTAATTTTCCATTTTTTGGGGTATTTTAAATATTATTAAAATATTCGTCGAATTTTCGACGACTTCCGGTTGACACGAAAACTTCACCCCTAGCTAATTTGGGGTTAACGAGCACACTGGTGATGTCTGTTTTTTCGATCGGAGGTCAATTTAAATAAGTCAAATTCTAGGGTTTCTGGATTTTTCCAGAAATCAAGATTTGATCCATTTGACTCTTGATTTGGACTAGGTCTTAGAGGTTGACTCCAATTGACCTAATTAGCACTTATGATTAATCTTAAGGCTAAGATTAGTCTTAATTGACCAAGGTAACAACCTGGGTTGTTACAGACTCCCCCACTTAAAAATGATGTCGTCCTCGACATCACTCAAGTGGGAAGAATAAATTATTAGTGGTTTGAGAGAGATAAGGAAATATCGGGATTCTCTATTTAGAATCCCAAGACTTAGAATTTTATGGTTAGACCTTTGTAATTTAACCTCGCTGTTCGACGAATCTGAGTGCTAACTATCACTTGAGTGAGGATGGTAATAAGGAGAGGCAAGTTGACATTCAATTGGGTTGAATGTGACTTTTCAAGATTATGAATCAGGTACTCAGTCATATCATATGACTCAGTACTATGGGGTAGGACTATCACTTAGCTGGTGGTACCTACTACTAAGCATAGGATAGTTCTAAGGGTCGAGGATCCTTATGGTTCTATACTTAAGTGACGTGCGTCGCTCAAGGGTTTAGGCTAAATCTCTAAGTCATACAAGACTTACTCAGAGTTAAGGAAATTCTAGGATACTATTAGAGTCCAAAGGTTTGGCATCGAAGACTAAAGCTTTTTGACTGCTTACTTCAATGGGGTAATGGGTTGGAGACCTAAGAAAATGCTAAATTGGCACTTTGAGTTACAATTATGACTTGCTTAATTAATGGATTTTATCATTCAGTTTAATCTAAAGAGTGAGAGACCATTTACCTAGCTGGGTAAGTCACTTCTTGGCAGGGGAATTATTGCTATGAGTCACGAAAGCATGACTTAGATCTTAATGTTTAACTACCTAAGCTAGGGATAAGTAATTGTCCAATGTGACACCTTAACATAGTACAAGTAAGATTTGAGGATTACTAAGAATAAGGAGTAATAAGGGAGTGACGATAAAAACTTAAATGATGGAAGTAATTAAGCGATTAAATATGTGTACTTGAAACAACAGCATTGCCTTTGGTCATTCCTAAATAAGTAC
The DNA here is from genome assembly GCA_016760335.1 of Gastrodia elata. NCBI lineage: Eukaryota > Viridiplantae > Streptophyta > Magnoliopsida > Asparagales > Orchidaceae > Gastrodia > Gastrodia elata. The sequence continues at coordinate 19,345,555 of CM028676.1, read as the reverse complement.
AGGCTCCTGTAAGCCTATCGCTGCATCTCTGTTTTAGTGGAGGCCTAGCCAAAACGGGTCGAGGTGTGTTGGCCAGTTTCCTCTTTCGCTTTGATAATGGGATCTGAGGATGCTTGGAACGATTAATGCAAGCGTCATCGATGGCTTTATAGTGTATGCACTGTTGGACGTTATGACCCTATCGGCCACAAGTATAACAGCCTCTCGTGCCATGGTAGCACCTTCCATCGGGATGGGGCTTTGTACAGCCATTATATGGATCATTAAGTGGGGCTACTGATGATGGAGGAGGATTATGATTAGCGAGTGCGATTATTATTCTCTCCATCCCCTCGAATAGCTTGGCCTGGGAGTCGACTAAGACTCTTATTATCTCTAGTAATGTGGTGGCCTCGGTTGAGGAGTTATTAGAGACCGCAGAAGGAGGGGATGACTCAGGATTCATAGTTCAGTCTGAGTTGTATAAGTGATATGGTATTAGAATCCAAGAAGAATTAAATAAGATTATATTTATTGATAAAATGATTGGTGAAAGAGGTACAGTGGTAACCATCTATTAATAGAGATAAAAAGTGACTGTAGGTATTATTACGAGTTCTCTTTCTCATAGCGTATTATGTTGAGTTTCTACCTAGAGTCGTGGGATGGAAGGCATTAGTGAACTAGAAGTCATAGATGCTAGTAGTGATTTGATACAATGGATGGTCTTTCAATCTAATCTTCTTACTTTAGATAATTACCTACTAAGGCTCTAGTAGTTTGACCAAAATATTATTAGCCTTAAGTTATATTGTTGTTATCTTTAATGAGATAAAATTTAGAAATTGGAAGATAACCACCTAAGAGCGATTTAAGACTTATTTGATGGTTTAAAATCTTTTATGGATTCGTATATCTTGTACCAAATTAAATCATAACATCTTAAGTTCTTGATCTTGTAACTCTTATGAAAGTTTTAAATTTGAATTAGTTACATATTATACTTAGGTTTGATCCTATAAGATTTATTTAGTTTACTTAATTACTCATTTACCCTAAGTTCGTACTCATTTAAGCTATAGTACCATGACTGCATTTTTAATTTCTATACTCTTATTATTCTGAGCTTTGATATTGTGGTGTCTTGGATGTGACTCTAATGTATTCTGATATAGTGACTGAATTGGCAGAAGAATCATCCATTAGGTAGATAAGAATGAAAATTCTCATTTGACACATTATGGAATTCTCTGATACCAACTATGGTGACCCGCACCCTTAATCCGCCAAAGGATTATATTAAGGGTGGAGTGTCACTCTGGCTAACCCCTCACTTACCATTGGATTAGGATAACTCCACAATCCACCTGTTTAGGGAAGGATTAACACAGAATCAATCTAGCAGTCACTATATAAGTAAATGTACAGAGTGCGGAAGCAATAAATGACATCCAAGCATCATAATGTAACATAAGTGCAAAATATAATTCAGAATATAAGCATATAAGTCCAACGAGCACACTGGTGAAGTTCGTTTTTCGATCGGAGGTCAATTTAGATAGGTCCAATTCTAGGGTTTCTGGATTTTTCCAGAAATCAGGATTCGATCCATTTGACTCCTGATTTGGACTAGGTCTTAGAGGTTGACTTCAATTGACCTAATTAGCACTTATGATTAATCTTAAGGCTAAGATTAGTCTTAATTGACCAAGGTAATAACCTGGGTTGTTACAGAAGAAGAATCAAGTATGAAGAAAGCATATCCTCATTTATTCCACTAGTAAGTGATTCTAAATTTAATAAATTTCTTTAAATTTTAAATTGATGTTAGGATGACATCCTTTTAAGTTGGAGAGAATGTAAAAAACTTGAATTCCTTTTTCAAATTTGTTTATTAATATTTAAATAATTTTGACCTCAAATTGAAAATCTGACTTTACCATTACATTCACCACCCCCAAATTTGCTAGGGATGATATTTTGAATGCATTTGGAAGTCATTAAATTTTTGACAAATATTTGAATATTATTTTAAATACCTGAAAAATCAAATAATTAAATAGTCGTCAAAATGAAAATTTGAGTGCGCCGTTGTGTTCAGAACCCCTCAATTAGCTAGGGGTTATTTATTGGGAATTTTTAGAATGTATTTAGATATTTAAAATTAATTAATAAAATTGATACAAAATATTTAAATAATAATTTAATATTTAAATTTTATAATGGCGTCGTCGGCTAATTAACCCACGCCGTCTGAAAACCCTCATGCCGTCACTTCCTATCGTCAAACAACGGGATGGAATCTAGGCCGTCTGATCTAAGATCAGACGGCCAAGCGTGCGTCTTCCTCGATTGGTCTTCCGCGTGTCGTGGAGGGACGCGCGTCGCTCGGGCCATCGACGTGCGGCACCTCCTTCCCTGTCCAAATAGCAATTGATTTCGAGCCGTGTGTACTTCCGAATCATCTTCCCAAATCTCGATCGCCTCCAGCCATTCATCTTTAGGTACCCTTACCTTCCAAAATACTCATTCAATTACTACAATTATTGCTTAAATCTTGATTTCATGAATTCGATTAAGTTATGCACAGGTCAGATTGGTTTAATGGAATCCATATGATGCGAATTTGATTGGAACTCTACAGTTCTTACCGTTATGCATATTCTTCCCGAAACCTAGATCTAGGGCTGGACGTTTCTTGTAACCTAAGTCACCTCTGCCGATAATTATTATACTATGGAGTAGCTTTGGTTGTCCTCTTTTCATAGGCGTGCGAATCGAGATGTATGGCCACCGGAAAGACCTCAAAAATTCGTGCCCTAATCCTCGGGCACGGGCTTCTGTGAAGAAGAAAGACGAGGTATCAGGTCGGGCTGGGTCGACCCGAGCCCGACCCGCTGTCGACGTACGCGGTCATCGCGTGGGTCTCGCCTCGACGAAGCGGACGAATAGGCGTGCGACGCGTGTGATCGTGGGGTCCACTCCACACCGATACTCATCGCATCGAGTGGTCAGTTGTGGGTCCCACTTTAAAGACCCGTCGAATGTGCGGGTGACACCTGTACTGAGGGACCCGCCAGCTGTAGAATTTATAATATAATTATATCTATAGATCTAGAATAAAACAGATTAGATTAATTAAAATAAATATTATGTAAATAAATTAAATTAATATCTAAACTTTAAACATTCATATCTTAATAAATATAAGTTCAAATAACATAAATAAATATATTAAATTAATCAAAAAATTATGAAGAATTTATTGGAACTATTAAATTTCTATTTAGAGCTATGTTTGAGATAATGACATTTAGGATTCATTTGATGTGACACAAATTGTTCAAATATTCAAATAATCATAACTTATAAACCACTAATCCAAATATACTCAATATAGTCTCAAAATACTCAAAAAACCCTAAGGAATATTTTAGTAATATTAATTTTGCTGTTTGGATTAATTTTAGACTAATCATAATTATGACCTAACCCTAATTAAGCCTTTTAATCTTAAAACTTTTATTGGCCATAAGTTAGTCAAATTAGCTCCAAATTAGGTGATCCAAATATCAATTTAGATCAAAAAATTCTAATTTACAGTAAACTGTAAAAATATTTAGAATCCAACAGTTAGATTCCTTAATTAACCTTAATTACTTAAAATCTTGATTAGTGAATATTAGCAAATCTAATGATTCAAATTTAATAATTTTAGTTTCAAAGAACTCATAAAAAAGATTAGAACCTAACTATATAATTAGTTTAGTAATTTTATGATTAATTTCACTAATCACTCACTAATCACATTAAACTCTAATTATTAATCCTAGAAATTAGATTAGCTATAACTTAGCCAATACATATCAGAATTTGATAATTTTAGGTTCTATAGAAACTTTAGAACATAATCTACAATAAACTAATAAAAATTTTAAATTTCATATAAGGGTAAAATTACTAATATACCCTTATAAGGTCAAATTCCTAATTTGACCTTATAAGGCATAATAAATTAAATAACTTAATAACTTAATTAAAATATTCATTTTATTACTATTTTAAAAACATAATAATACAAATTATATTAAAAACATAAAATATTAAAGTAATGAATTAAATTATTTTTGACAGATCAAAGAAATTAAATTAGTTGATTTTGTATAAAAATAAGTCAGGTACATAAATCTACTTATAAGTTTTATTTCAATATTCTTATTTGAGCCATTTTTATTTGAGCATTATTTAACTGCTTACCGCTTATAAACTTGCAAAAGAATATTATCAAATAAGCATATAACAAAAAGATGAAATATGGTATATATTATTGTGGTGTTTGTCTTTGAAGGATGGAAAGCAACACTGAGAATCTGTACAGATTGGGCCTGCTGGCAGCCCCTGGGAGTTATATGGAGGGATTTAGCCCTTATTAGGTAGTGGAAAAATCCAGAGGAAAGACACAGCATTAGTTCCTATCTTGAGTAAGCTACTGACGGGTAGTGAGAAAAGCTTCATACAGGTTATACCTATTGGCTTACCCATTTGGGCTCAGGAGTCTACGGAGTCGACTTATTATTACAAATGCTTTTGATAAAATTTATAGATTTCATGCTTTTCATATATGTTGAATTTCAAAGCTAACTTGCAGGGCAAATGTTGAAATTTAAAAGTTTGCTTTTCTTTCATAAATGCTATGTAGATATTTCATTCAATTTTAAATTTGATTTATGCCTATTATAGGATGCTAGAATTACTTTTATATGAATGATTTGCGTACTCTTACCTAACTGGTAATTGCATTTTTCAGGTTTTAAAAATTAAAGTATTGAAGATCTGCCAAAGTAATAAAAGAAAAGAAGAGATAGAGATGTCAGATATGAGCAGTGAATAAATGTTTATTATAAATATTAAAACTGTTGTAAATTTCATATATGAATGGCTCTGAATGTAAATATGGACATTTATGTGTTTTGTTTTCTTTATTTTCATAAATGAATATTTTCAATATATGAATCATTCTTTTGAGACTCTCGAACTTTGATCCCCGATCGCCAAAAGATCCTAGCCTTATCTTCATTATAACTCTAGGTAATATGATGCCCTAGCATTTAGGGATATACTCACAGATGCAACAAAACAGGAAGAAAGAAATAAAATTCTTATAGACATTTTGTTTTGATTCGAGATTCAACTAACTAATAAGAACACATAATTGATATGAAGGATCATTGTAATGACATGTTGATGATGATTTAAGAACCGAGGGGAGTCGAAGTACCTAAGTTAGGGTTTTTGGCGAGGGTTGATCTAGAGCAAGAACGGACGCAGAGCTCTTCTAATTCGTAATGAAGATCCTTGCAGATAGAGTAACAATGAAATTGATTTAGACTCAAATGGAATTAATGGAGAACAAGGGAGTTATGCGTGGAGAAATAAGCTTGCCGCGTGCAGGGAGGATCGCCACACGCAGACCCTGCGCCCTTCGCGGAGAAGACAGAGGAGGATTGTTCGATCCTTGATCGAATGGTTAGAATCCAATGCTTGAACTAATGTCAATGGTAGACGGCGTGAACAAAAATCAAACGACATGATAATTTAAGTGACGACGTTTAATTCTATTTAATAATATTATTATTTTATTAAATTAAAATCATTTCATTAATATAAATTAGGTAATTAATTGCATTAAAAAAATTCAGATAAATCACCCTTAGCTAATTGAGGGGTGAGGAATGCAAAGGCGTGATCGGATTTTGTTTTGATGAGTATTTAATTATTTGATTTTTCGGGGGATTTAAATAATATTAAAATATTTGCCGAAAATCCAACGACTTCCAAATGCATCCAAAACTTCACCCTTAGCTAATTTGGGGGTGGTGAACGCAATGACGAAGTCAGATTTTTAATTTGAGGTCAAAATAAAAAGTCAATTTTTAGGGTTTTGGGATTTTCCAAAAATTAAGATTTGATACAGTTGATTCCTGATTTGACCTAGATCTTAAAGATGAGTTCTAAATAACTTATTTAGTGAACTAGAACCATAATTAAGATTTAAATTAGTCTTAATTAACCTAGGTGACAACCTGGGTTATTACAGAACCACAGAGAAGTCTTCTAGAAGCTTTAATTTGTAGGCTACAGAGCCCACCTTTTCCGCCACTTCAAAAGGTTCAATGTAGCGGATACTAAGTTTCCCAACCACACTAAAATGGAAAACACCTTTCATTGGGCTAACTTTAAGGTATGCAAAATCTCTAACATTGAAGTCTAAGGGATGATGATGATGTAACAACCATAATATTATTACCCATCAATTAATAATCTAAATGACTCCAAAGCTCTTCCATTACTCTTATATTAGTATTAAAAGTCTCCACCTCAAATTTCGTGCGATCTGAAGATCATTTGATAATTTCTAACATTCTTGATTTTTTGATAATTCTGAAAATACTTTCTTGATTTTCTGATAATTCTGAGAATTCCTAAATTATTTAGGCCCCATAATCAAAAAAGAAATCCACCATTGGACTCACCACCCCCAAATTAGCTAAGGGTGATACTTTGGAAGTGTTTGGAAGATATAAAAAATTTTGTCAATATTTTAAAAATATTGTAATGCATAGAAAAATAGGTAAATTATATATACCTCCGATCAAAAATCTAATCGCATTTTTTGAGTTTCTCACCCCTCAATTAGGTAAGGGTGAAAAATTGGAATTTTTCGGAGTGCATATGAGTACTTAATTTTAAGTAATTTATTAAGTGAATAATTAATAAAATATTATAATTGAATAAATTAAATTAATAAAAATATATATATTAAAAGTAAATAATCTAATGACTGTATTCAAACAGCAGAGATTAGTTGTTCTCCACAAAATATCAAACACCATTTCCTATAATCCAATCAGTCAATCCTATATAATAATAAATTAGATGAACGGATTTCGCTTTATTGATCGAGCCGTCGGATCACTCTCCAAATCCGATGGCCACGATCGCAGCACTATACGCCTCTGTTGACAGAGGCATGATTGCATAGCTCTGTAGGCCATCGTACGCCACGATCATCTCTAGCTTGTCACCCCTATCCTCTATAGCTTCCCGGGACATTTTATTTTTGGGTTGACACTACCAAAAGCTTTATGAAAGCTCTATGCTGAAGGAGAGGATAATTTTGTGCTCGGAATTTTGCTGACTCTAAATGTGAGGAACAATAATGTGAAATCAAATTTAGGTTTTTAATCTTAAATCTTCTAATGACATTTTAAGCCCAATTAAGACCCCTCCAAACCCTAGAAAATTAAATATTGTCCAAATTCAACATAGTTAGTGTCATTTTACTCCTTAGGATATAATGATCATATTGACATATATAAAATATCATTTGGACAACATTTGGGCACTTTAGGTATTTAGCTCTTTAATTTAGGTTTAAATATTAATTTCTTATTTTTTTATAAATGCTTATTTTCGGATGGGTGAACCCTAGGATAGCAAACTTATTCCATTTATTATCTCACATATAATTTTAAATTATATATTTAAGTCTTACATTTCCATAGATGTAATGATTAGAATTGTTAAATGCTCATTCAAGTTGAATTTCCTCCATTGTAGAATTACTTAGGAATGATTTGAACTGAATGAATTGTATGTATCTTTTCAAATTGATTATTCAAATCTTTATTATTAGTTATTATATTAATGCAAATTATGAATTAGAAATGTTTAGAACTTTCTATAAATGATCATTTTCATATGTAGAATTATAACATGAATGATTTGAATAGAATAAATTACATAACATATGCTGAATTTAATTCTTCCATTTTAAACACTCTTCATATAAAATTTAGAATAATTGACTTAAATGTATTATCATAATTCATATATCTAGAATGTAAAGCTACATGCAAATTTGCTTATGTTGGAACTTAATTAAAGCTAATATCATATACTTAAAATTAAGTCAATGATAATTCTATAACGAATTGTTAATTCATTTTATCTTCTAGTAAGTTGAGAAACTATATGAATATCTCATGTCTTATTTCCTTAGGAAATAGTTGAATCCATGATTTTAAAATGTAGTTTCAATTACTTATGTCATGCTATACTTAAATTTGAATAAGTGTTCTATGTATTCAATTAACTTAATGTTAGCTTTATAATATTGATCTTTCCAATTAATCTTCCAAATAAATGGAAGACTTGCATGTCAATGTCCTATGCATTTCTTTTAAGTAAGTACAATAGAGTTCATGTCAAAAGTTATTAAAATTGGAATCACATTCTTATATCTCTACATGTTACTACTTCTCCTTTAGATGTATGTTAGATTTAATTAAGAATCTTTCAATTTTTGTGTGTTATAATTAGCTTAATACTTTTAATTGCTAAGTTAAAAATCTTTAAAAGGACTCATGATAAAACTAGTGCCCAAACAATCACTTAGATGATTAGCACATATCTCTATAGTCTTTAACCTTCCAAATTTAGTTCTCAATTGATTTAAACTTGAGAACAATAGTTTCTTTTTATATTTTAAATAAGCTAATAAATTTCCCATTAGTCAACAACTATAAATGAATTAGTACTTGTAGGATATAATATATTTCTTTCCTTATATTTAAATACTAAACATCAATTAATCTTAGAAAAGTTTATTATTAAATTGATTTGATACTTTCTAGTTTGTAAGATAATTATATGAAGCTAATACAATTTCCTTTAGCTTATACTTCCTTTAGCTTAGCAAACTATAAATCTTACTCTCCTTTACTAGTTTCCTTAAATTTTAATTATTAATCTATTTGATTTGATTAGTTTAGGATTAGTGTAGGATGAATTTCTAATTACTTAAAAATATTATTTTCAAACTTCTTCCATGTCTACTATTATTTACAATTGACTTGAAAATCATTATCCACAAGTCAATTGAAATCTCAATTAGCTCTAATCATTAAGCAGATAATTAAAATTTAGATAACAAAATGATATCATATAGTTTACAATTATTAAAAATTTTTGAATGCTTACTTAGCTTTGAACCTTTTCCTTGAACATTCATATAAGATTATTGTGCATAAATAAAAGTTTCATAAAACTTTAAGGGGAATGTGTGGCGCCTACCACCCTTAATCCGCCAAAGGATTAGGTTAAGGGTGGGGTGTCACTCTGGCTAACCCCTCACTTATCATTGGATTAGGATAGTCTCCACAATCCACCTGATTAGGGAAGGATTAACACAGAATCAAACTAACAGTCACTATATAAGTAAATAAACAGAGTGCGGAAGTGATTTAAGGAAATATAAACTATCCAAGCATCACAGTATAAATAAGAATAATAGACTCAGAATATAAGCATAAAATCCAATATACAGTCAATGGTACCTGTATTATTACATAATTTAAAATGTTTAAATAAAAATAGAATGAAAACCACTCATTCTCACTCGAAATATAAAGGGACTAAACGACAGCTTCTTCTACGGGCTCCTCCTCGGGGTAAGGCTCCACACCTAACTCCTGCTCGTCTAACTGAAAGGAGTCTGCCATTGTCGGTTTCACAATGTAGGGCCCCAGCCAAAAAAAAAATCTGGTTAGACAATTGTCTAAGTATATTTTAAGCTAAAAATTTTTATATGTGTTAAGTAATATCACCATTCTACAACATCTAAGCAATAATATGTGTAAGGGAGCAGCAAGCAATACAAAAGAAATAGGGAAGCTATAAATTATCATTTATAACTTAAGCAAAGAAAAGGAAAGAGGCTGAGACATGCCTCGCATACAAACTAAACAAGGAAGGGCGTATAAATATACGTAACTAAACAAGTGCAGTAAGAAAAATTCTACATCCTAAATATGCTGGTGATCAACAGAAAACATGCCAATTAAAATAAATAAACAACTCAGTAGTGGTAAGTACATATAGCAGCAAGATTCTAACACCCTAAATATGTATATCAAGCAGTACAAGGAAATAGCTGACAGAATAAGAATACTGAAAAGTAAGCAACAACAACTGCATATAAAGTCACACATGCATCGATTGCCATATAGAAAAGAGCTACTCAAGCCCATCGAATACCAAAGAAGCTTAGCACCATCATGGATAAGTCATAAATTGTGTACCTCTAGCGACATAAGGAGGCTAGGCATATAAGCACACAAAGCAAGCGAAGGGTCTTAGCACCAGTACGGTTAAAGCCCAACTGTATGCCCCTAGCGACATACGGAGGCTAGTAAACTAAGCATACAAGGCAACCTTAATGCCAGTACGGCTAAGGCACCAACGGTGTACCCCTAGCGACATAAGGAGGCTAGTAAACTAGGCACACAACAAAATGGATCCTTCCCCTAACGACATAAGGAGGCTAGGCAATAAGGATATAATTGAGAGGCAGCTCATAAAATTATTATCTTTTCATAAATCACTTTAATATTTTCACAAGGAATCTAAGGAGTCTCCATATTTTCCTAACAGTTTATTCCTGCATCAAATGTCTTATATGATATGCTCAAGGAAATATGGCACAAAAATCAAGGGATGCGTAAGCAACAAAGTATCAAATAGAAGCAAGAGACTTTACTAAACGTGGTGATATTATTTGTTTTCTACTTTAACCATTCTAACTATTCTAAGTTACACAAGTTCAGGATCACCGTTTTCCTACTATCGAGTGTAACTCAGAAATTCGTCCTTACAAGTTAAAAAAAGGATTGGAACTGATCAGGTTCCAATCTAGTTCAATCAGATAGACAACTACGAGTTTAATCAATAAATCATTCGTCTTAGTTTTGTAAATTTAGACATTCTAACTAAGATCTGATCAAGATCTTTTATACCTATAGATTATGGATTAAACACTACGAGAATTAGGTTTAATCTCATAATCCAAAGGATAAGACCTAAGTTCTAGGTTTTATTCTATAAGTGATCTACTAGTTATGGCAAATCCTATTAAGTAATCAAACATAATAGGATGAATCTCCTACCTTAAATCTAAGGTTAAAAGACAAAATAATCAGAATGAGTTGTAAAATAAAAGAAGGTCTAGAAACTAATAAACCAAGGTTTCACCCATAAGGTAACCCAATTTACCCAATGAATGAACTCTAACCTATGATCTAGTCCTAGTCTCAGGAAAGGTCCTTAAGGTGTAGTGCTTTTAAGATTTAACAGAAATTATTGGAATCTAACTTAAGAGTTGATTTCACTCACTTAATTGATACTAAGAAGATTATATCCTTGTTTTAAGAGTTTTGAAATGTAAATTAGAGGTTAAGAGTACATAGTCCAAACTTAGGGCAAAATGATTATTTTGCCCCTACCTTAAGGGTCAAAAAGTCAACTTTTAATTTATGGGTCAGAATTGAATTTTTTTAGTTCCAATTAGTTCCTTACTGTCTAACTTGAAGATAGACTATAAGTACGCCTAAATCGGGCAAGAAACGGTCAAGTTATGACTAAAATAAGGCTAGAGGTATTTTGGTCATTTTACTAATTTTTAGGGTTCATATCCTAAATATTATTTTATTATAATGATGACATTGAAATTCTAGGCTAGTTAGCATCTTGAATTTTCCAATTTGGAGTTGATTTGACTAAGTTATGGCTATTTGAAGTCTAGGGACATTTTGGTCATTTTTCACTAAAGTCAACTCTAAATTCTAGGGTTGACTTTTTGTCCTGATGTTCGAATAAGAAAACTAATACTACTATGGTGATGGGGCCGCTCTCCTGAGCATTTTAAGACCCATATTGACTATGTTTCGATAATCGGGTAAAAAGTTTTGGGGTTTTAAAGAGGCTCTAAAATGCTACCTCGTTATACGTACTCCAAAACAAAATTTTACATTACGCCATTTGATTCTAAATATTTTTCTGAGTATTTTAAGACCCATATTGGCTATATTTGGATCATCCTACAAAAAGTTATTAAATTTTTAAGATTTACTATTCAAAAATACAATTTGAATTAATTTACTATTCATTTATTCAAATTGAATGATTTTACTGTTCATTACTAAAGTTTTTATTTAATTAATCACTGTTTAATTATTAATTAATTTTACTGTAGTAAAGTAATTAGTGTTATTTACTGTTTAATTAATCTTAATTAATCTCTAATTATATTTAATTATTTAAATTTACTGTTCATTCATAAAGTTTTTATTTAATTAATCACTATTTAATTATTAATTAATTATTTATTTTACTGTAGCAAAGTAATTAGTGCTAATTACTATTTAATTAGTCTTAATTATTTGTTAATATTAAATTAAACATAATTAATTAGGTTTTACTGTTCAAAAGTAATTAATTATCCTAATTACTGTTTAGGATTAAATTAACATTTAATTAATATTAATTAATCATCTAATTATTTTTTTATTAAATAAAATTACTGTTCAAAAGTAATTAACACTAATCATGGGTTAATTAACACTAACTATAATTAATTAGGGCTAACAGTAATTAATTAACACTAACAGTAATTTAATTAATTTTTAATTAACTCACAGTGGGCCCATTGACACGTGGCACTTCCAGAGGCTGCCACGTGACACTGTGGGCCCCACAGGTTGCTGACTCAGCTCGGCTGATTGGACAATGGGCCCACCTAACACGTGGCACTACCAGAGGCTGCCACGTGGCACTGTGGGTCCCACGGGCTGCTGACTCAGCTCGGGTGACGGGCTGTGGGCCCACCTGACACGTGGCACTGCCAAAGGCTGCCACGTGGCACTGTGGGTCCCACGGGCTGCTGACTCAGCTCGGGTGACCGGGCAGTGGGTCCCACCTGACACGTGGCACTGCCAGAGGCTGCCACGTGGCGCTGTGGGCCTTACCTAGGCTGAGTCAGCCTGGGTGACCGGACATGTGGGCCCCCACGTGACACGTGGCATGCCCGTAGACTGCCAAATGGCCGGGTGGGCCCCACCAGCGCTGACGCGGACCCGACCCGGATGGGTCGGGCTCGGGTCGACCCGGCCCGGCCCGAAGGCGCGACGCTTCGCCTTCCGGGGGGTTCGGCGAACCGAACCCAGTCTGCTTCGGGGAGCTGGTGCGCCCGATCGGGTTGGTTTAAGCCCGATCCGAACGGTGGATGTGTAGATGACATCCTAATCTACATATCCTACAATTTTTGTAATGATCGAACGGTAAACGAGGGATATCGGGGTACCTGAAGTTCGGATCGGCGAAGGTTTCGGCGGAAAAATAGGGCTGACTTCGGGGCTTGATTGCGGCTCTATCCGGGCTCCGATCGGTGTAAACTCGGAGCCTAGGGGTAGGCCGAGGTCTTATAGACCGAACGGCGACCTCGCCGAGGTCTGGATGTGGCCGGATTGGCCAGAAAATGCGACGGGCCGCCGCGTGTCACGCGGGCGGAGAGGGCGAGGAAGACGCCTCCGGACCGTCTGATCTGTGCGATCTTGGACGGTGCGGATCGCTCAGACCATGTGACGCGGATCACGGCCGAGGGCCGTCGGATCCGCGCGCGATCGGACGGTCCAGATCGCTCCAGACCGCGTGATGCGGATCGCGGCCGAGAGCCGTGGGATCTACGCGCGATCGGACGGTCCGAATGGATCCGTCCGATCTGACGGCGCCGTTAACTGGAGTTAACGGCGTCGTACGGTGCCGTTAATTAATTAATAAATAGTTAATTAATTTTTTTTTTTAAACATTTTCAGAAAAAGAAATTTTGAACATATTTTTCCTAGCTAATTTGGGGTCAAGGAATTCAATGGCGCAGTCGGATTTTCGATCCGACAAGTATTTTGATACATCGATTTCCGTGATATTTTTATTATTAAAATATTCGTCGAAATTTCAACGACTTCCGATTGACACGAAAACTTCACCCCAAGCTAATTTGGGGTCAAGGAATGCAATGACGTGGTCGGATTTTTGATTCAACGAGTATTTTGATACCTCGATTTCCATGGTATTTTTATTATTAAAATATTCACCGAATTTTGACAACTTCCGATTGATACGAAAACTTCACCCCAAGCTAATTTGGGGTCAAGGAACGCAATGGTGGTGTCCGTTTTCCGATCGGAGGTCAATTTAAATAGGTCAATTTCCAAGGTTCCTGAAATTCTCAAAATAAAGATTTAATCCGTTTGACCTCTAGTTTGGACCGGATCTTGGTAGTTGACTCCAAATAACCTAATTAGCACATCTAATTATGTTTAAGACTTAGGGTTAACCCTAATTATCTAAAGTAACAACTCGGGTTGTTACAGGATGCCTTCTAACAAATAGAACAAAGATAGAAGCACTTATTATAGGACTTCACATTTTAGAGAGGGTAAATGTGAATGTTCGACCCCCCACTATATCTAGCTAGGCAAATGTGCTTAACTCTTCTTCCCATTCTGTTGAGTGTTCCCGCAGAATGAGACATTTCCTAAATATAACATCAACTAATAATATAAGAGTTCTTTTACAATCTTATTGATTGTAATATCTCTTTATAACTATTTAGTTATGATTACTTTTCATAGTTATAGGCTATGTTTATCTTAGACTGAGAGTCTAAGATACGTCCTTACTTTCTATGCCTTATACTCTCCATTTTTAGTATTGTGTTTTGTTTACTTACAATTCATTTAGAATACATTATATGTTTTTTAATTTTGTTTAATGCATTACTGTATTTCATTTGCTTACTTAGCATAAATTTTATTGAACATGTATCACTTTCATTTGATTTACTTTAAATGCATATAGTAGTTTCTAGCCTTTTAGGATGCTATTTCCTTACCATTTTTGGATGAAGGTTAGGACTTATATATAAGTGAGTATTCTTACTCTACTTATTTTTACTATATTTTTTATAGTTATGTTTACTTCCTTTCCTTTTCTTGATAGCTTTTATAGCTGTGCTGCTTAATTTAATTATAAATTTTGATTGCGATATTCTATTAGTTTAAAATGTGACCAATCTTAAAATGTGCTTAGACTGTTTAGTCTAACAATATTTTTTCTTTTATTAGATTTACTTTATCATATTTAAATACCAAAATATGATAGATAAAGAGCTCTTTCATTCAGGTAATACAGGTCCAAGTGCACGAAGAGCTTAAATGAAATTGCTTTTGCTTATTAATGTTAAATTTATATGCATTTTATTACAAGTGAGAGAGTGACTTACTTTTTTTTGCTCTTACATTTCAAATAAACTTGTAATAATTAAAATTTTAATTTGCTTGAGTTATTTTTACCTACCTATCTTTGTATATCTGTGTTGTGTTCCTTATTTACATTTTCTTGGGTTAAATGAGTGGATAATTTTAATTAGTTATTTTATTTATACTTATAATATTGTGTTACATATCTCCTTAATTATTTTTTATTATTTATCATTTTAACTTGATAACTACTCTTAAAGAGACTTGGCCACTTAGCATCTAGTATTTGATTAGCTTTCTTCTAATTATATATTAAATGCTAAGGTAACATCCTAATGTTGGATTAATTTTCCATCCAATTATTGGGGTTATTACAGTTGGTATCAGAACCAAGATTGAGAACGTTAAGTTAAAAATAGATATCCACTCATCCAAGACAACAACTTAGAAAGGTAAAAATACTCAAAGAATGTCACCTTAGGAAAGTGAACGAACTAAAAATTCAATAATTGATCTTAATCTTATTTGAATTTAAATAACTGACTCTAAGATGGAATAATCTAGAGTTTGAACTAGAATACATTACCAATTCATTCCTTAATCACGTGTGACATGTAGCTTCTATTTCCATTATAGTACTCTTCCTAAGTACTGCAAACCTTTAAGGAATTTCATGAGAAGTTTCCCATTTTATTTATTTTTAATTTTCATTCTTTTCATTATTTAATGTAATGAATCCAGATCACAAAGATCCTTCTTCTTCTATGGTGAAGGATGCTGAACCCAATACCCCATTTCTTCAAGAAGAGATGAGGCAGATTATGGGTTTATTCAAGGTAGTGATTAAGGCCCAGATAAGGGCTGCTTAAAGAATAGCTTCCACAAGACATCTTTCTCAACCATCTCCTGCTTCTCCTTTCCCCTCTCCCATCCTACCACAATCTTTACAAGTCCCACTTCCTTCTTATATTGCCATACCAGAAACTACTGCTCTTAATTCAAAGGCAATTTTGCTCCACTAGCACCTACCCCAGGCCCAGTAGTGGATGCTTTTCTCCTAGCTTTCCTACGCTTAAACCCCCCTACTTTTAATGGCAAAGTCTCACCTATGGAGGCGGCCAATTAATTTAGTGTAGTTGAGAAACTCTTGGGAAGTATAAAGTGTCCTAAGAGTGAAATCATAAGATTGATCACTCACCTTGTTAAGAAGGAGGTTGAGTTATGGTGGGATAGCGAGTTAAAGGCTCGCTTTTTAGATACCTATTTAGAAGATATTTCTTGGGAGGAGTTTGAATAAGTTTTTAGTGATGAGTTCATTTCTCCTTCTGCTCAAATAGTTATAGAATATGATTTCATGCAGTTAACACAGGGAATCGTACGGTTCATGAATACTAAGTGAAATTTAGAAAATCCTCTCATTTTGCACCAAAAATAGTCCGCACAGAAGAGGTAAGGTGCAGCCATTTCTTGAAGGCATTAGGAACTCGATTAAAGGTCATATAATGTAACAACCCAAGTTGTTACTTTAGATAATCAGAATTAATCCTAAGTCTTAAACATAATTAGATGTGCTAATCAGGTCAATGAAGTCAACCTCCTAAACCCAGCCCAAATCAGGAGTCAACTTGGAAGATCCTAATTTCTAGAAATCCAGAAAACCCTAGAAATTGACCTATTTAAATCGATCTTCGATCGAAAAACGGACACCGCCATTGCGTTCCTTGACCCCAAATTAGCTTGGGGTGAAGTTTTCGTGTCAATCGGAAGTCGTCGAAATTTCGACGAATATTTTAATAATAAAAATATCACGGAAATCGAGATATCAAAATACTCATCGGATCGAAAATCCAACTGCTCCATTGAATTCCTTGACTAATTAATTAACGGCGCCGTACGACGCCGTTAACTCCAGTTAACGGCGCCGTCAGATCGGACAGATCCATCCGGACCGTCCGATCGCGCGCGGATCCAACGACCCTCGGCCGCGATCCGCGTCGCCCGGTCTGGCGCAATCCGACGGTTCGGAGGCATCATCCTCGCCCTCTCCGCCCGCGTGACACGCGGCGGCCCGTCGCTTTTTCTGGCCAATCCGGCCGCATCCAGGCCTCGGCGAGGTCGCCGTCCGGTCTATAAGACCTCGGCCGACCCCTAGGCTCCGGGTTTGCACCGATCAGAGCATGGATCTAGCCGGAATCAAGCCCCGAAGTCAGCCTTTTTTCTGCCGAATCCTTCGCCGATCCGAACTTCAGGTACCCCGATCTCCCTCGTTTACCGTTCGATCGTTGCAATAATTGCAGGATAGGTAGATTAGGATGTCATCTTCACATCCACCGTTCCGATTGGGCTCAAACCCACCCGATCGGGCGCACCAGACCCACGAAGGGGTCGGGGTTCGGTCCGCCGAACCCCCGGAAGACGAACGGTCGCCGCTTCGGGCTGGGCCGGGTCGACCCGCGCCCGACTAGCTCGGGTCGGGTCCGCGTCAGCGCGGGTGGGGCCCACCCAGCCACGTGGCAGCCTACGGGCCCGCCACGTGTCACGTGGGGCCCACACGCCGAGCCCGCGTCGCTTCGGCTTCGGCTGTGGGGCCCACCGGTGCCACGTGGCAGCCTCTGGGCACGCCACGTGTCACGTGGGGCCCACAGTCCGTGCCCGCGTCGGTTCGGCTTCCCAGTGGGGCCCACCGAGCCACGTGGTCGCCTTTGGGCCCGCCACGTGGTAGTGGGGCCCACTGCCCGGGTTTACCCGCGGCGGTTCGCCTCCCAGTGGGGCCCACAGTGCCACGTGGCAGCCGCTGGCACTGCCACGTGTCAAGTGGGGCCCACATCCCAGCCACCCGAGCTGAGTCAGCACCCGTGGGACCCACAGTGCCACGTGGCAGCCTCTGGCAGTGCCACGTGGCAGGTGGGCCCACTGTCCAGTCACCCGAGCTGAGTCAGCAGCCGTGGGACCCACAGTGCCACGTGGCAGCCTCTGGCAGTGCCATGTGTCAATGGGGCCCATTATCAGTTAATTAAAATTTAATTACTGTTAGTTACTGTTTAGCCATAATTAATTAGTGTTAGTGTTTAATTAAATTAGGATTAGTACTAATTATTTTTGAAGAGTAACCATAATTAAATAATTATAATTAGAGATTAATTAAGAATTAATTAACTATTAATTTAATCCTAAATAGTAATTAGGATAATTAATTACTTTTGAACAGTAAAACTTAATTAATTAAATTAAATTTAATATTAATAGATAATTAAGATTAATTAAAAAGTAATTAGCACTAATTACTTTGCTACAGTAAATTAATATAATTAATTTACAAATCAGAAATATATATAAAAAACTTTAGGAATGAATAGTAAAATAATATAATTTGAATAAATGAATAGTAAAATAATTCAAATTGTATTTTTGAATAGTAAATCTTAAAAATTTAATAATTTTTTATAGGATAATCCAAACATAGTCAATATAGATCTTAAAATACTCAGAAAAATGTAAGGATTCAAATAACGTAATGTAAAAATTTATTTCGGGGTACGTATAATGAGGTAGCATTTTAGGACATCTTTAAGACCCTATAACTTTTTACCCGATTATCGAAATATAGCCAATATGGGTCTTAAAATGCTCAGGAGAGCGGCCCCATCACCGTGGTAGTATTAGTTTTCCTATTTGGACATCAGGACAAAAAGTCAACTTAGAATTTAGAGTTGACTTTAGTGAAAAATGACCAAAATGCCCTTAGACTTCAAATGGCCATAACTTGGTCAATTTAACTCCAAATCAAAAAATTCAAGAAGCTACCTAGTTTAGAATTTCAATGTCATCATTTTCACAGAAATAATATTTAGGATTTTGAACCCTAAAATTTAGGGAAATGATCAAAATACCCCTAGCCTTATTTTAGCCATAACTCGGTCGTTTCTCGTCCAAATTGGACGTACTTACTGTCTATCTTCAAATTAGACAGTAAGGAATTAGTTGGAGAAGAGAAAACTCAGTTTGAACCCATAAATCAAAAGTTGACTTTTTGACCCTTAAAGTAGGGGCAAAGTGGTTATTTTACCTTAAAATTAGAGATTACTCAACTTTAGCCCTTAATTAAAATCTTAGAATACTAAGATTAATAATGTAATCATATTAGTGCCATATAAGTAAATAAAACAAGTCATTAAATTGAATTCCAATAATTTTTCCTAAGTCTTAAGCACCCCACCTTAAGGATCTTTCCTGAGATTAGGACTAGATCCTAAGTTAGAGTTCATTCATTGGGTAAATTGGGTTACCCTATAGGTGAAACCTTGGTTTTAGTAGTTTCTAGTTATTATTTTATTTTATAACTCATTTTAATTAGTTTATCTTTTAACTTTAGATTTAAGATAGGAGATTCATCCTATTAAGTTTGATTACTTAATAGGATCTGTCTTAACTAGTAGATCACTTATAGTATAAAACTTAGAACTTAGGTCTTATCCAGTTTGGATTATGTGATTAAACCTAAAATCTCGTAGTGTTTAATCCATAATCTATAGGTGTAGAAGATCTTGATCAGATCTTAATTAGAACGTCTAAATTCACAAAAATTAGGACGTATGATTTATTTGTTTTATTCATAGTCGTCTATTTGATTGATCTAGATTAGAACCTGATCAGTTCTAATCCTTTTAACTTATAAGGATGAGTTTCCAAATTACACTCGATAGTAGGAAAATAGTGATCCTGAACTTGCGTAATTTGGAATAGTTAGAATGGTTAAGTAGAAAATAAATGATATCACCATGTGTAGTTGAGTCTCTTGCTTACTTGTTATTTGTTGCTATGCATACCTTGTAATTTTGTGCCTTATATTTTTTTTGAATATATCATATAAGATATTTGATGTATAAATAAAATGTTAGGAAATTATGGAGACTCCTTAGATTCCTTATGAAAATATTAAAGTAAATAAGTGAAATGATAATGGATTGATGCGATTGAGCTGCCTCTCAGTGTTCTTTTGATCATACCGAATGTTGCCCTAGCCGTATTGTGCTAGGAGTTGCCCTAGCCATACTGTGCTAAGATATTTCGGTATGATAGTTGGTGACCTAACCGTATTGAGCTAGGAGTAGCCCTAGTCGTATCGTGTTAGGGCCATATATGTGACTGTTGGCTTAGTCGTATCGAGCTAGGAGTAGCCCTAGCCGTATCGTGCTAAGATCTTCAGTTTCTTTTGGTGAGCTAGTGTAGCTCTTTTCTATATGGCAGTTGATGTATTATAGTTTTATATACAGTTGTGGTTGTTTTAGTATATTCATTTTCAGTCAGCTATTTCTTTGTACTGCTTTATATATATTAGAATCTTGCTGCTATATGTATATATTACTGCTGAGTTATTCATTTTTTTTAATTAACATATTATTTTTATTGATCACCAACATGTTTAGGATGTAGAATTTTTCTTCCAGCATTTATTCAGTTATATTTACACTTATATGCCTTTCCTTGATTACTTGTTATGCGAGGCATGCTTCAGCCTCATTTCTTTGCCTTGTTTATACTATAGAGCATAATCTATAGTTTGCCTTTTTACTTGTGTTGCTTACTGCTCCTGTATTTACACATCATGCTTAGAAGTAAATGGTAAAATAATGATATTATATAACCTTATTAAAAATTCAGCTTAAAATGTACTTAGACAATTGTCTAACCAGATTTTCTCTTTTTTTTTGCTGGGGCCCTACATTGTGAAACTGACAATGTCAGGCTTAGAGCAGTTTGAGGAGCCTGCACCCGAGGAGGAGCCTTACTTAGAGGAGGCGCAGCAGTTGGGTCCAGAAGATATCTAGTCATTTATTGCCTGTGAGGATGAGTGGATTTTGAACATTTATTTTGTTAAACTTTAATCGATGTAATAATACAGATACCTATGATTGTGTGTTCAGATTTCACTATGCTACTTTTCTGAGTTATACTTCTCTTCTTATATACATTATGATGCTTGGATGTCATTTATTTATCACTTCCGCACACTGTATTTTTACTTATATAGTGACTGCTCGATTGATTCTGAGTTAACCTTTCTCTAATCAGGTGGATTGTGGAGTTTATCCTAATCCAATGCTAAGTGAGGGGTTAACCAGAGTGACACTCCACTTTTAATCTAAACCTATTGAGGGTTAAGGGTGAGGGTCACCACATATAATGTCCTTACATCATGATAATTTTCCAAAGCTGTTAGAGGGTGCAAAAATGATCGAGCACCACCAAGCTCAATCTGAAATGCAAAAATGCCTCATCCTCCATCACAATGCCAAGACTCTTACAAAAGGAGTCATGCTCATGGTTCAAAAGCCTTCCATATGTCAAAAGGCAAAGAGCAACAAGGAAGCTCATCAACCAAGTGCAATAGACCACACCATATGCAAGTGCTATCACACTGAGAATAGGTGTTATATATGTGGTAGAACTAATCTTTTTTATCAAAATTATCATTAGACTATTGACCAAATGAAGATCAATCATCAACAACAAGTGTAGAATCTCACTCCCTATAGCACTAAAGCCCCGCTCCCCACTCTTAAGCCCCCTTCTACGGGAAAAAACATTCACGATAAGAAGAAAGCATCTTTTCAAGCCCAAAGGCATGGGCAGAGTAATAGTACCGATAAGGGCAAAGCTGTCATTCAATCCTCAGCCATACCCAGAGTGTATGTGTGGCGCCCCACCCCTAAATTCACAAGAATTAAGTTAAGGGGTGGCGTGTCACTCTAGCTAATCCTTCACTTATAATTGGATTAGGATAAAATCCACAATCCACCTAATAAGGGAAGGAGTGAGCATATAATCAAATATGCAGTCATTATCTAAGTAAACATACAGAATGCGGAAGCAATTTTCAATATACATAACATCAAGCATCACAACATGAATATAAGAAAATGTATCTCAGAACATAAGTATAAAATCTAAATACTCAGTCAACAGTACCTGTATTATTACATCATTCGAATGTTTAAGTAAAATAAAGTGTAAATCTCTCATCCTCACTCAAGAATATAAGAAGGCTAAATGGCAGCTTCTTTCACGGGCTCCTCCTCTGGGTATGGCTCAACTCCTAACTTCTGCTCATCTAACTGAAGAGGGTCTGCCATTGTCGGTTTCACAATGTAGGGCCCCAGCCAAAGAAAGAGGAAAATCTGGTTAGACAATTGTCTAAGTACATTTTAAGCTGATGAATTATTATATGTGTTAAGTAATATCACCATTCTACAATATCTAAGCAACACGCACACACACACACACACACACACACACACACACACACACACACACACACATATATATATATATATATATATATATATAGATATATAAAGGAGCAGCAAGTAATATAAGGGAAAGGAAAAGCTATAAATCATCATTTATAACTTAAACAAAAAGGAGAGGCTAAGACATGCATCACATGCAAGCTAAACAAGATAAGGCATATGAATATAAATAACTAAACAAGTACTAGAAAAGAAATATTACATCCTAAACATGCTGGTGATCAAAAGCAAACATGCCAATTAAAATAAAACAACTCAACAGTGGTACATATAAACAGCAGCAAGATTCTAGCATCCTAAATATATGTAAAAGTAGTACAAGGAAATAGCTAACTGAATCAGAATACTGAAAGGTAAACAAACGTCAACTGCATATAAACAAATGTGTACAATCTGCCATACAGAAGAGAGCTACTTTAGCTCACCAAAAGAGGCTGATGGGTCTTAGCACTAGTACGGCTAGGGCGGTTCTTAGCACGATACGACTAAGGCAACAACAGTCAAAATTGAAGGTTCTAGCACCAGTACGACTAGGGCGGTTCCTAGCACGATACGACTAGAGTACCAACAGTCATAACCAAAGGATCCTAGCACCAGTACGGCTAGGGCGGTTCCTAGCACGATACACCTAGGGCAACAATCGGTATGATCGAAAGAAATACTGAGAGGCAGCTCAACACATCAAATTATTATCTTCTCGTTAATTACTTTAATAGTTTTACAAGGAATCTAAGGAGTCTCCATATTTTTCTAACATTTTATTCATGCATCAAAAATATTATATGATATGCTCAAGAAAATATGGCACACAAGTACAAGGAATGCATAGCATCAATCATCAAAGTAAGCAAGGGACTCTACTAAACATGGTGATACCATTTGTTTTCAACTTAACCATTCTAACTATTCCAAGTTACACAAGTTCAGGATCACTGTTTTCCTACTATCGAGTGTAACTTAGAAATTCATCCTTACAAGTTAAAAAAGATTAGAACTGATCAAGTTCTAATCTAGTTCAATCAGATAGACGGCTACGAGTTAAATCAATAAATCATACATCCTAATTTTGTGAATTTAGACACTCTAACTAAGATCTGATCAAGATCTTCTAAACATATAAATTATGGATTAAATACTACGAGATTTATGTTTAATCACATAATCCAAAAAGGATAAGACATAAGTTCTAGGTTTCGTTCTATAAGTGATCTACTAGTTAGGGTCAATCTCATTAAGTAATCAAGCTTAATAGGATGAATCTCCTATCCTAAATCTAAGGTTAAAAGATAAAATAATCAGAATGGGTTGTAAAATAAGAGAAAAATCTAGAAACTAATAAAACCTAAGTTTCAATCATTGAGTAACTCAATTTACCTAATGGATAAACTTTAACCTATGATCTAGTCCTAATCTCAGGAAAGGTCCTTAAGGTGTAGTGTTAAGACTTAGAGAGATTTCTAGAATCTGACTTAATGGTTGATTTCACTCACTTAAATGTCGCTAAGATGATTATAGCATTAGTTTTAGTGTTTTGAAATGTTAACTAAAGGGTAGGTGTGCCTATTCCAAACTTAGGGAAAAATAACCATTTTGCCCCTACTTTAAGGGTCAAAAATCAACTTTTGATTTATGGGTCAGAATTGATTTCTCTTAGTTCCAACTGATTCCTTACTATCTACCTTGAAGATAGACATTAAGTACGCCTAATTTGAACTCCAAACGGGTCATACAGGTCCAAACTACGATTTTTGACATAAGGGCAATTTAGTAATATTTACTTATCTAAATTGTTACTGTTTTAATATAAGCCACTGTAATATCAACCTAATTAATTTACTAACTTAATATAATTATTTCATTATGCTGTATTACTCATAAGTGCATCTAGGATTATACAAACTTATTATCTATGCCTATAGGTTCAATTTAACTGACTACCTATATACAT
Organism: Gastrodia elata; assembly: GCA_016760335.1. NCBI lineage: Eukaryota > Viridiplantae > Streptophyta > Magnoliopsida > Asparagales > Orchidaceae > Gastrodia > Gastrodia elata. Next base: position 19,321,163 of record CM028676.1, on the reverse strand, counting down.
ATATATATATATATATATATATATATATTCATTAACTTAATCTATACATTAAGTGGATCGATTTAATTGAAATATTTAAATGATGTCAAATCATTTTGATCTAATAACAGCCCTTTATTAACTAATTATATCTTTAATAATTCTAAGGTTTATTAGTTTTCTGTTATATACATATATACTATATTTTAATTATTTATACAAGACAAAGTGCTTATATTTGAAGGTTCTAACTAGTTTTGACACCCGCACTTAATTCTTAACTCATTATTATACTTATCGCGAATTAATCAACTACTCGTTAATAAGCCGAAACGTGCTTATAATAATTCAAGTATTATATATGCGCGTTTATTATATATATATATATTCTTACAAATATTTAAATCCCAAAGTTCTGTTTCTGTATTTAATAAAATTATTAATAAAATTATAATTGTATACGTAATATGATTATTTAGTCTATATAACTAAATTTATGCCTTATTGATAGTTTTTATATTAACTTAACTTAATCCTATACTCAATATTTTTAAGTCTAAACTATACTAAATAATTTGATTCATCCGATTGTTATATAAATTAAACTGGCCTAATTATAATCCCTAAGTCATAAAAAAAAAATGCATTTTGATCTTGCTGCCTTAAATATATATATTTGATACCAATCTATTATATATATATATATATATATATATATATATATATATATATATATTTGCATAATAATATATGATTTAGCTAACAGTAATACAGAATTATGTTGCGTTATAATATTTTTACACTACTCTAATTACACATATATGTATACCCGTTCACCAATCTTTGTATAATTAATAGATTATATTATATCTAATGATTTCTTTGCAGGATAATAATGATGGCGGAACAAATTGTTGAAATTTCATTTTCCATACTATGTTCTCTATTTTATATTATCAAACAACTAAGTAATAATTATAAGTTAAAGTGCCAGAAGTCAAAAAGGTGTTAGTTAAAAATTAACAATAAACTTCATAGAAGGAATAAAGGGGATTAACATCCCAATTTTATGAGCTAAATTATAGAAACATAAGTGGTCGACATGTCGCCACCATAAAGAAGTGAACTTAGGTGCTAATATGTGCTTTCTTGACGTTATAGAATCGGATGGTCAAGATTCATATGACTATAATATTGTTAATATATCAATTATAGGATTAGTTGTAAATAGCAAAAATGTTGATACATACCACTAACATGTATTCTAAAGTACGTTGATCTGTTGTTCAATTAACATAGATTAAGGATGTCAATAACTTAATGAAAGTAATGAAAGTTCTGAGTATATTAAGATTTAGGATCTATCAAAATTCAAACTTATAGTTTATATTGAGATGAGGCAGTTCAGTACTTAAGGATTAAATATAAGCATTTTTTTTTTATCTATAGAAATTCACTAGCCCAGAAACAATTAATCTTGTTTTATTGATGTTGACTAATCACACCCTAATGTGGTAGATAAGTCAGATCAAAACTGACAAAGACAATACGAGTGGATCGATAATCAAGAAGTTCTTTAATAAGAATTTTTATTCAGTGGGAGATAAAGAAAAGTGGAAAATGATGCGAATTGCACCAAAGAAAAGATCAATAATACGCCACTTAGTTTCCAAACAGCATTTTGTTTCCCTAACTAAATTTAAGTTTGGATCATATTTGTATTGCGGCTTTGTTAGAACATTTTCAGTAAGAAAAAAAAAACGTAGTCATGTCAATACTTTTGTTATATCTATTAAGAGAAGAATTGACAATGCTTTATACCAAAAAGTCTATTGAGAGAAATTAATATCGTAGAAGATGATGGTCTAGTAAAATAACCCATGGAAACCAACTCATAACAAATCTAATTCCCAACTTGCGCCCACGAGCTCAGCTACAAGCAAAGCTTGAAAGGGCGTTCACTGCAATCAATTAAAGATATCTACCTATGTATAAATTACAGGATTGTAGAAAATTTCATTCCAAGTTATATCTTACGAATATCAAGAAATATAAAGCAATAGCCATTCAAAAGAATAATAAGATGAGAATACCAAGCCAGAAGAGAAAAAAAAACTGTCAATAAAATGGTAGTCAATCACAAAGATATATGTACTATTTAAATCTAAATAAAAAGGATAGTTAATAATTCATTTGATTCAAAAAGTCAGAAGAATTTGATTCAGATAACCGGTGAAGAAATTGAGATTACAAACTATTGTCCATCCAAGTCCTTAACTCCACATATAAAACGCTAAGCATCCAACTTTTCAAAGCATTTAAACTGAATCTTAGAGAAATAAGTCAAAGCTTGTAAGAGTTGACATGAAAAGTTTTTGCAAAACATATACCCATATGTAGACAGAAAGGCACTAAGAAACTTAATGAAAGTTTCGAGAGCCGTAGGGTGCGGGGGGTACCTTGCTCGACGGCGGAGTTGGGCGAACCGGCGCCAAGAGGAAGAGGTGGCGGGTACTTGGAGATGGATCGGCGAAAGTCTCTCGGCTGAGGGACTCGGACGTGGGGATGGAGAGGTGGACGAGGCGGCCAATGCTCTCCCGCAAGGAGGAAGAGGTGGCGGCTCCCACTTGCGACCACACAAGGGAGGGCTGCGCCTTGCGAGCTTCGGCCATGGAGGAGAGCGCTCGGCTCGGTCTTGCGTCGCTCGATAGCCCGCGAGGAGAAGAGAAGGGTTCAGCCGAGGGAGAGCCGCACGTCTCGCGCCTCTCGACCGGGAGAGTGGAGAAAGGCGGTTGAAGAAGTAAGAGGGGCGGAGCTCACTATGCGCGGCGAGCAGCGGAGACTGCGAGGGTGAGGCGACGCGTGGCGCGGGAGGAGAGGTGCCGGTCGTGCGATTTGTAGATTCTAGGGCAGAGGGAGAGGGAGGAGGGAGTCGGGCGAAATAAATTAAAAAAAAAGAAGAGAAAAAGGAAATAAAAGAAAAAAAAAATTTATATGTATTTATTTATGTTTGAAAATTAAATCAATTTAAAATTTCCTAATTTTATTTTATTTATTAAATGGATTCCAAAAATCACAAATTGTTCATCCCTAGCTAATTGAGGGGTGAGGAACGCAACGGTGAGGTCGGATTTTTGATCCGACGAGTATTTTAATTTCCCAATTTCTGGGGTATTTAAATATTATTAAAATATTCGTCAAAATTTTGACGACTTCAGATTGACACGAAAACATCACCCCTAGCTAATTTGGGGGCAATGAGCGCAATGGCGAAGTTCGTTTTTCGATCGGAGTTCAAAGTAAATAGGTCAATTTCCGAGGTTCCTGAAATTCCCAAAATAAGGATTTGATCTCATTGACCTCTGGTTTGGACTGGATCTTGGTGGTTGACTCATAATGACTTAATTAGTATTTATGATCAAGATTAAGACTAAGATTAGTCCTAATTGACAATGGTAACAACTTGGGTTGTTACAGTATGCTCTCTCAGCTTCCATCACTAAGAATGAAAGCAACGTTGTGACTGGTACATTTTACATTTAAGTATTTTGTTTCATGTCTTTCATTTATAGTACCTTTATTTCTTTTACTATTTGCTTTTAAATTTCCTATGCAGTAGTTGAATTTTCTTTTCTTTCCTATTATAGAAACATTGTTAATTAAGAATCATTTATGTGAAACTTTTTTTGATATGGGAGCTAGTCACTCCTTTATATCAGAGAGTTGTGCATCTTCCTTAAACTTTCAACATTTTAGCTTGGGTAAAGCATTGAAAGTGCAGATGCCATCCCGTGCTTAAATGTCAGCAATGTATTTTATTTGGTAGACATCCCAATCAGCAATCAACTCTTTCCCTCCAAACTTATTATTGTGCCGATTGCCAATTTTGACATAAATTTAGGAATGGATTAGTTATAAAGGTTTAACGTCATAATCGAGTGTTATAGGAAGAAAATTTCCCTTTGAGTAAGGAGAAAACTAGAAGTCTTTGTAGGCAAGCTTGGCATAATAGCATCATTAATAAATACACATAAAGCCAAGTGCCTAATTAGTAAAGGTTGCTACTGTGTTAGTAACCTTAATTGGTAAAGAGAAAGAAGATAAGAATTTAATGGATACCCCAATCATAAGAGAGTTCCTAGATGTATTTCCAAATGAATTGCATGGACTACTGTGATGACCCAATATTGAATAATCACTAAACTCAACATTGATACATCACCATAATATTTAATTTTAGATTAGAAGGAACCTAATCCAAATCATTATATACTGTGTTTGGCCAAGGATTTAGAAGAGGGTCTTAAGTTAAGATGGAAGGAATTTTATGAAAAACATTACATGAAATATAAATGAAAATATGAATTTAAAAATATATGATTTGAGTACTTGTAATTTTAGATATGAGAATACAAATGATTAACATATGAGATATGAATGTACATTATGCAATGTATGTACAAATCAATTCAATCTTATAATCTCTTCTAAATAATCTTAAAATTTTTGGCATGACTTCTACTGTATTGATCAAAAGAACATGTATGATATTCACATATAAGTCTTCCATTCCAATGGAAGATTAATTAAAATAGTAGCAACCTAAAACTAATATACAGTCAATCTATTATATGGGATTGCTTATTTCTAATTCTTATATATTTTGATGTGAGAAAATACATATATAGCAATTATTTATTCAAAGGTACACACATCGTACACCACTTACAATATTCTTAAAGAATAAGAATTTAACAGCTAGATTCCAAACAATTATGCAACTATTTTCCAAATAGGTATGCACTAAATTCCAACAAATTGCAAGATAATATGCAACTAAGTTCCAGATAGGTATGCACTAAGTTCTTATTTAATATGCAAAGTAATTATGTAGCTAAAGATTTTTTTAATATTCATTCACATACATCCATTCATCCTAAACTAAGCATTTAAGTGTAAGAATTAAACTCTAACACAAGCATAATAAATGCAAAGTAAATGACTTTAATTATTACAAGCCAATAGTAAATGAAAGTATGTGAAGAAGGTAAGGCTCATACTTACAGAAATATTAAGCTAAAATTTATATTCTAATAAGCAGAAGCAGCTAGTTTATACACTTAGTTCAGCTCCACTAGCCTTCAAATGCACCTGATCTATCATATTTTGGCATTTAAATATAATAGGGCAAAGCCAAGAAAGAAAAAATATGGTTAGACTAAATAGTCTAAGTACAAATTAAGATTAGACTAAGTATTTTATTATTCATTTGGATATCACTACTAGTTACAACCTAATAATAAGCAAGGGTGCAAATTGTAAGCATAGAAGTAGGGAAAAAGGAAGTAAGTAAGAGTAAGAAGAAGTAAAGTGAGTAAAAATACTCATATAGATTAATATTATAGCCTACAAGTAAAATAAGGGTAAAGTATCATAAATATGCTAGTAAAGTACTAAAGTGCATATGAAAGTAAATAAAATAAAGTATGTATATGTTTAATGAACTTATGCTAAGTAAAAAAAAGAGACAATGAAGCATTTAAATATAATTATAATAATATTCACTACTATCTAAGTAAACTATAAACAAGTAAAGTATAGTACTAAAATATGGAAAATGTATAGTATAGAAATTGAAGAAAGATCTTAGACTATTAGTCTAAGATTTACATAGTCTAGAACTATGAAAAGTAATATAGCTAATAGCTATGATGAGTCTTAATAATCAATAAGATTGAAAAAGATCTCATATTTTAAATAACTAAAGTTGTTTTAAGAAAATATTCATTCTGCGGACAAATAAAGAATGAAGCAAAGAGTTAAACACGTCTGTTTAATAAATAAAGGGGGTTAAATAAAATAATACTCACATTCACCCTCTGAGAATATTAGGTCTCCTTATTACTCCTTATTAGCCTGCCTTTGGCTTAACCATCAATGCAAACCCCTATAGCTTTTAATATGAAAGTTTTATTCATGCACAATGTCTTATATGAATGATTCAAATGAATAAGGCTCAAAGCTAAGCAAGCATTCAAGAAAAATTCAATAATTACAACTGTGATATCCAAAGTTATCTAGTTTTTAATGATTTACTTAATGATTGTAACTAATTGAGCTCCTAAATAACTTTGAGATATTGATCTCAAGTTAATTCTAAATAATAGCAGTAGTTAGGGTTTTAAAGGTTCATTTCATTCTTATAAGATGATAATTTAGTTTATAAGTATAATAATACAATTAAAAATTTGTTATATTCTAGTCCTAAACCATTCAATTTAAATAGGTTAACTAAATCAGGGTTTAAGTGACTAGTATGGAAGGATTGAGATTATAAAATTAACATACTTAAAGGAAATAGAAGTTAAGGTTTAATTCACTAAAGTTCTATAGCTAGGTTGTAGTTTGGAGGATCTACCAAAATCAAATACTAATCTAGCTAGGTTTTAGTAAAATGAAAAGGTTAAAGTAAATAAATGAAGGGATTAAGAACTATAAGTTCTATGTTTTCTAATAGTTACAGTTAAGGAAATCAATAGGATTCCTAAACTACCCTAAGTGAATTTAGAACTCTTATCACTAGCTCTTAAAGAATTCATCTGAAGAATTTAAGGATTTGGATAAATAAACTAAACTCTAGTCTAATCACTAAAAGCTAGTCCTAATTGATTTAATAATCTACTACTATAATAACATTAAGGCTAACTACTCTTAATGATTATAACAATTAATCTAGGGATCAACTACAAATCATATTGTTAATCAATCCTAAGGTTTCTACCGTAGGGTTAAAAGGTGAATCAAATATTTTGTAATTGATTTAAGTATTTAAAATGACGAGGACTAAGCTCAAACATAAGTAATATAAATTGACATGGGAGGAAAATAATATGGCATGTTAGCTATCCTAAGGTCTTAAGATACTAAAATATGCAATTAAAGAAAATAGAATACATCACAATAACACTAATTAAGAGTCAACAATTTATAATCACTAATTGTTATCCAATGAAAATAATATGCATATATTTGAAATCTTTATAACATAAGGAGAAGAATGACACTAAGTAGGTTGATTTTGGACAACATTTGAAAATTTGGGTTTTCAAGACTCTTAAATAAGGTTAAAAATGATTTAAAAAAATTAGGGCTCAAAAGTTAAAATTTATTTCATATTAATATTTCTCATATTTTTTGTGAGTGGAATAAACTATTTGATCATTTAATTTGAATATTAAATGATTAAATTAGGTCATATAAATTGATGAAGTTAATTTATAATTAATTAATTAATATTAAATATTGACTAATTAAAATATTCATCAAAATAAAAATTTAATTGCACATTATTAATCTACATATTTTTGTGATCAAAATAGTATATAATATTGTATTATTTGGATCTATATAATTAAAGTTATAATTGAAATAAATTTGAATAAATAAAAATTAATTGAATGCAAAACTAATTATTACATTAAATAATTTAATCACTAATAGATGATTGCACAAAAAATAATAAAAACACAAAAAATGGTGGCACAGATTACGGGAAAGGCGGTGGCACATAATTCAAGTGACAACTGTCAACCTAGAAACCTATGCTGACAGCGGGGCCTACCGTGTGAAACTGTGTGCCAGTTTCGGCGGGCCTCTCATGGGTCAGCCCATGAGCCAGTCTCTAAAAGTCGTGGGTCAGAAAAGGACATGATTCATAAAAAGAAATTGGGCCGGACTGGCCCGACTCGAATCTGGGCCAAACTTCATCCTCGTCGGACCGAAGCTAGGGCAAGGTTCCCTCGCCGACTCCGGTCATCTCGCACCACGGTTCACATGTTGCTGGATAGGTCTCTGTGAGTCCTTTCGAATGGCATCCATGGCAGCACCAGAGGCCGTCCCATTCACCAGCAAAACTCAACCCTAGGTTCATGCCTATGATGTAAATGGTGATGAGGATGAGACACTGTATGCGACTATGGACGAAAGGCCAAATTATCTTAAAACATGGATCAATTTAGCTAGATTAAATTTTGAAATGAAGATTTATGATTAAAATAGGGACGTACCTAATTTGTCTTTATGTAGGTTAGGGTTTGGGCAAACCGAAGACTTGTCCTACAGTAGCACTCCTTAGCTCCCTCAAGTTTTGCAAAAGACCAGCAGATGGAAAATGAGCTGAAGGAAGGGATTAGAGGGCGTGGAAGGTCTAGGTGGTATCAGGCGTATGCTCTCCTACCATTGCAGGCTATGGCCCGCCAGCGATCATGGGGAAAACATACTGTGGACAAATCATGGCTGTCCGAAGCGAACTAGTGATCCGACCGTTAGATCGAGAATACACTTAACCATCGTAGAATCTACCTCTAAACGGGATCGACGGCTTCTATTAGGCAATCCGGCTGCATGCTGTTTGTCCCCAAATGGTGGATTTTTGGGGTTTCAAATTAATCAGGCTGTTGTAATTAATTTAATTATATATAATATATATGTTAATTAAATTAATTACTATAATATATTATTTAATTTACTTATTATTAATTAATTTAAAATACCCAAACGCACTCTGAAAATTCTCAAAAATTCACCCTCACCTAATTGAAGGGTGAGGAACTCAAAAATGCAATCGGATTTTTTATGAGAGTTCAATTTAATTATATTAATTTTTTGAGTATTTAAATATTATTAAAATATTTGGGAAAAATTCAACGACTTCCAAACACTTCCAAAATATCACTCCTAGCTAATTTGGGTGTGGTGAGTCCAATGCTGGACTCCATTTTCATATTTGAGGTCTAAATAAATTAGGTATTCTCAAAATTATCAAGAAACCAAGAATTATTGGAAATTGCCAAACGATCTCCAAATCACACGAAAATTGAAATGGAAGCTCCTAATACTATTATAAGATTAATAGAAAAAGATTAGAGTCAATTAGGTCACTAATTGATGGGTAACAACACTAGGGTTATTGCAAACTCCTCTCGTTAAAAAGAGTGTCACCCAAGACACACAACAAATAGAAACAAGAAAATTGAAGATACAAAAGAAAGTATAATGAACAATAACGAAATTAAAAGAACTAAAATTACCTGATTAAGAAAAGAATTTTGGGAACTTCTTTCGCATATTCTCTTCTTTCTCCCACGTGGCTTCACCAACTAGATGATTTTGCTAGTGGACTTTGATCAAAGAAATGCTGTGGTTTCTTATCTTCTTAAGATCTCGCCTTAGAATTGCAACAGGTTTAATAACGAAAGTTAGATTAGGTTGCAGTTCCATTACATGTATCTGAACATGCTGGTTAGGATCTAGCAAACACCTTCTTAATGACAAAACATGAAACACGTTATACATAGCCGAGATAACTTCTGACAACTTTAATATGTAAGCAGATGTTCCAATGCTCTCAATTACTTCAAAGGGTCCTAAATACCTCAGACTCAGCTTTCCAGAAATGCCGAATCTATGCACCCCACATATCGGACTAACTTTAAGATAAGCCCTATCGCCCATTTGGAACTCCAACTAACGATGACGAGCATCATGAGATTTCTTTTGTCTATCCTGAGCTGCGATCATATTGCGCTTGATCAGTTGAACTTTCTTAGTGGTCTCTTATATTAACTCAGAACCATAAAGTTGAGAGTCTCCTACTTCAGTCCAAGCAATTGAAGTTGTACATTTCCAACCATAAAGAGCTTCATAAGGAGCCATACCGATACTAGACTGATAACTGTTATTGTAGGCGAACTCAACTAATGCTAAATGATCTGTCCATGATCCACCGAAGTTTAGAATACAAAGATGCAAGAGATCTTCCAAAATCTAATTAACACGCTCAGTCTGACCATCTGTTTGGGGGTGAAAAGTAGTACTCAATGCTAAACTCATCCCCAAGTGTTGTTGGACAGCTGACCAAAATCTAAAAGTGAATCTACTATCTTTGTCAGAAACTATATAGTTCGGTGTACCATGAAAATGAATGGTCTCCTTAAGATAAGGCTTGGCTAACTTCTCAATAAGACCAGTCTAATGAATATCTAAGAAATGAGCTGAATTAGTGAGTCTATCAACTATCACCCAAATAAAGTTAGAATCAGATCTACTCTTAGGTAAACATACAATAAAGTCCATGGAAATATCAGACCACTTCCATTTAGAAATGTTTAAGGGCTTAAAAAGTCCACCTGGCTTCTAGTGTTCGGCCTTGACCAAGGAATTGGGATGGCTCTTGGAAATAAAAGTGGCAATATCTCTCTTCATGCCAGGCCACCAGAATGATTTCTTAACATCCGGATACATCTTACTACTTCCGGGATGAACATTGTAACTAGAGTTATGGGCTTCTGACAGTATTTGCTACTGTAGGCTCTTAGGAATCCATAATCTAGTCTTTTGAAAAATTACACCTTCAGCATCAAGACGTAATTCAGATCTCTTACCACAAATGATTTTAGAAACAAAAGAAAAATAACTTGAATCTTCCTTCTGAGCTTCGACAATCTTGGACCTTAGAGAATCATCTGACTGAATACCAAATAGAAAAGTGCCCAAATTAGCAGACCTGATAGGCTCAAGATTCAAACTAACAAAATCTTTGATCAAACATTTGTTGTAACAAAGGAAAGATAAAGTTACTTTATGACTCAGGGCATCAGCTACAATATTAGCTTTACCTAGATGATATTAGATTTCCAAATCATAGTAGCAAAGTAACTCTAGCCACCTACGCTAATGGTAGTTAAGTTTTTTTTTGAGTGAAGATGTACTTTAAACTTTGATGATCAGTAAACTTCTCGCACTTAACTTCATACAAGTAGTGTCCCCAGATCTTAAGAGCAAAAACTACCCCTGTAAGTTCAAGATCATGCATAGGATAATTCTTCTCATTCGACTTAAGCTGTCTAGAGGCATAGGCTATTACATGATGATCTTGCATCAAAACACAACCAAGCCCTACTTTAGAGGCATCAGTATAGTAAAAATCTTTACCCTCATGAGGTAGTACTAGAATAGGAACAAAAGTCAATAATTATTTTAACTTCTGAAAAGATTCTTCACAAGCTGTGCTCCAGATGAATGAAACTTTTTTTCTAGTTAACTGAGTTAATGATGAAGCGATTAGAGAAAATCTAGGAACAAACCTTCTGTAATAGCTAGTGAGTCCCAGGAAATTGCAAATCTCTATTATAGATTTAGGTTGGACCTACTGTTGAACAGCTTGGATTTTCTTTTGAGCCATCCTTAAATGCTTTAATACCTTCAGTAGCAATCACATGACCTAGAAATGCCATGGACTTGAGCCAAAACTTACACTTAGAAAACTTAGCAAAAAGTTTATTCTCTTAACAATTCTAGAATGGCACGCAGATGCTCTTCATGCTCAGCAGCTGACTTCGAATAGATTAGGATGTCATCAATGAAAATGATGACAAACTCGTCGAGATACGGCTTAAGAATAAGCTGCATCAGGTCCATGAAAATGGAATGAGCATTTGTCAGTCCAAAAGACATGACTAGAAACTCAAAATGCCCATAATGGGTCTTAAATGCAGTCTTGGAAATATCTTCATCCTTGACTCTAATCTAGTAGTAACCTAATCTTAAGTCAATCTTGGAGAGGATCTTCACTTTGGCGAGTTGATCAAACAAATCATCGATCCTAGGGAGAGGATAATTATTCTTTATAGTCACTTTGTTAAGCTTATGGTAGTCTATACACATCTGCATTAAACCATCCTTCTTCTTGATGAATAGGACAAGAGCTCCCCAAGGTGACATGCTAGGGCAAACAAATCCTTTCTCTAATAACTCTTGCAACTGCTCTCTAATCTCTTGCAGTTCTTTTGGAGCCATTCTATAAGGAGCCTTAGACTTAAGTTGAGTTCTAGTGATAAGTTCAATAGAAAACCCTACCTCACGTAGAGGAGGTAGTCTAGGCAAGTCTTCAGGGAACACATCCAGGAACTCTCTAACGATGATAATCTCTTCTGGACTACTTACTTGCTTCTCTTCGCTAATTAAAGTCACTAAGATTGCATAGCAACCTATACTAACAAGGCGCTTGGCTTCTATTGCATTGATTAAGGATGCAGTCAAACCAAGTTTTCCTACAAAGACTTTAGGTTTCTTTCCAACCTTAAGTGAAACTCGCTTACGAAAGTAATCTATTACGACATTAAACTTACTTATCCAATCCATTCCTAAAATTTTGTTAAAATTTATAATGGACATAACAATAAGTTTGAATTAGAAGAATTGGTTACTGATTGAGATATCTACCAAATAGAACTCATTAGAACACATCTCAGCATCATATGGCATTTGAACTACTAAGGGACTGCTTAGGCTGAAATGTTGAAGACTTAAGGAAGAGGCACAACTCACTGACATGAAAGAGTGACTAGCACTAGTGTCAAAGAGAGTGTCACAAAACTAATTTTTAATAACTAGAGTTCCTATAGCAGGGAAAATAAACTCTAATTACAACTAATGAAAATTAAAGTAGGAAAAATGCTGAAAATAAATTATGGAAGGAAATGAAAATTAGAAAATAGGAAATTAAATTTAGAACGTACCGGTAACAATGCTATTGTCATTAGGAGTAGCTGAAGAAGACTGAGCATATACCCTTGGTACAGCAGGTGGTTGAACAACAAACTTGCCCTTATCCTTTCTACTGTAGCGGCCTTACTTGGAGGAAGATGGAGGCTTGGCCTGGGCTGAAGCAATAATGTCGTCATCCTCGATACCCTTTACACAACTAAATGCAAGAGGCTACCTTAGATCACTAAATTCTCTATTGATACACCATCTCAAGGTCAGAACTCAATCGGTACACCATCAGTGGGTTAAGGCGTATCGACTAGACCTAAAATCCCTCATTGGGAGGCCCTAAATCATTGGATGGCTAATCCATGGGTTAGGCCCTATCACAGTATATAAACTTTACTGTGATGAGCAATTTCTCCTCACAGTGGCAGCCATTTGGCCAGGGCTCGATCTCTACACCATCCTATTGGTGAGGCTGATCGAAGCCCCATAGTCATGATGGTTGGGAAGGTCTGGATCATCGGGTCCTTACTCGATCTCAATTGTAAACTCCCAGTGGAACCCAAACAATCAGGATGATTAAATCGAGCTAGCTTAGACCCTAGGGACAATCACATTAAGTTTTGCTAGCTTGCACCATCGACCAAAAAATGGAATAGGTGAGGATTTAGCCAAGTAACACCAAAGTGATGTCAAGATCTCCCCTTGTTGAGCTCCATCCAAACAGCGAATTCTCACTTTCTAGATCAAATTTGATATATCCAAATCAATCGCAAGCATCCTAGAGATGAGAGGAGACAATCCAACCATCACAGAACTACTCTAGGTGCATTAATTGAGAGGCTGAGCCCACACAGCTCTACTAGGAAGGAAGTTGTACTTGGGAATGGAGGAGTAGGAACGACCGAGAAAAATTGGAGAGCTGGAGCTTGCAAGGGTTTGCAGCAACCTAACAAGGGGTCTGAACACTAGACTACACACCCTCTATTAGTGGTTCACAGCAGCAGAAATCCACCGGGAGTGCCGAGAGCTCGAGCGAGAGGACGGAGAGAATTAAGGGATCACAGTGAGCAAAGGGGCTCACTGTGATTTCATGGAGGTATTTATAGTCCAAGGGGAGGTCTAGGGCTAAATGCCATGGCTTAGGCTCATCTCGAGGAAAATTCTACACTTACCCAAATTGAGATTGGTTGGACCTCAATTCCAGCCAAGAGTGCTTGGCAGGTGAAGGAAGGGATCCTAACGGCTTCCCTGACATGGCGCGACTGTGGTAGACCGGCTTGATGATGTGTTTGTACTTAGGTATTTGGCCGTTGGACGTGACCAAAGGTGGAAGATGATCCACAGTCGTGAAAGTATCCAGGACCATCTGATTGATCTTTGGTTGCAGCAGAATAATCCTAATCAGTAGACAGCTAATGGCCGAGCATGGACGCTAGATCAACCATCTGATTGGATCTAAAGATCCAGTAGGCGAGCGGGGTTAAATGGAGTGAGCGAAGGATGCCATATGATCACACTTTACAAAATGTGAAATGGTCTAGATGGAGTGGATCTAATCTAAGGTGCAAGCCATTCGATCAGGTCCTTAGGATCAACGGCCTAGATGGCGTCTGCAGTTTTGGGTCAGTTGACTATTGGGAAAGGATGAAATTGCAATTAGGAATTGTTAGAAACCATAATATGTAATGAAACCAATATAAATTAAATCCAAAATAGGCTTAAATGGTCTCCAAAAATTCCCAAAATTTCACCCTTAGCTAATTTGGGGTGAGAAAGTCAAAAATATAATCAGGTTTTAATTTGGAGATACATTTATTTTAGCTAATATTCAGAGTCATAAAATAGGCAAAATAACTATGTTGCTTAAATGAGCTCCGATTGTTTCTCTCGTAACAATTCTAGAATGGCACATAGATGCTCTTTATGCTCAGCAGCTGACTTCGAATAGATTAGGATGTCATCGATGAAAACGATGACAAACTCTTTGAGATACAGCTTAAGAATAAGCTGCATCATGTCCATGAAAATGGAAGGAGCATTTGTCAGTCCAAAATACATGACTAGAAACTCAAAATGCCTATATCGGATCCTGATTGCAATTTTGGAAACTTTTTCATCCTTGACTCGAATATGGTAGTAACCTGATCTTAAGAAGATCATCACTTCAGTGAGCTGATCAAACAAATCATCGGTCCTAGGAAGAGGATACTTATTCTTTAGTCACTTTGTTAAGCTCATGGTAGTCTATACACATCTGCATTGAACCATCCTTCTTCTTGATGAATAGGACAGGAGCTCTCCAAGGTGACATAATAGGGTGAACGAATCCTTTCTCTAATAACTCTTGCAACTACTCTCTAAGCTCCTGCAATTCTTTTAGTGCCATTATATATGGAGCCTTATATTTAGGTTGAGTTCTAGGAATAAGTTTAATAGAAAACCTTACCTCATGCAAAAGAAGTAGTCCAGGCAAATCTTCAAGGAACATATCCAAAAACTCTCTAACAATGATAGTCTCTTATAGACTACTAACTTGATTCTCTTCATCGATTAAGGTTACTAAGATTGCATATCAACCTTTACTAATGAGGTGCTTGGCTTCAATAGCATTGACTAAGGATGCAGTCAAGCCAACTTTTCCTACAAAAATTTCATGTTTCTTTCCAACCTTAAGTGAAACTCGCTTACGAAAGCAATCTATTACGGCAATAAACTTACTTAGCCAATCCATTCCTAAAATTATGTCAAAGTTTGTAATTGACATAAGAATAAGTTTGGATTGAACAAACTGGTTACTGATTAAGATGTCTACTAAATAGAACTCACTATCATATATTTCTTCACTAGATGGCATTTGAACTGCCAAGGGTTGCCTAGGCTGTAATGTTGAAGATTAAGGGAAGAGGCACAACTCACTGACATAAAAGAGTGACTAGCACCAGTGTCAAATAGAATATCACAGAATTGATTTTTAATAACTAGAGTTCCTATAGCAGAGAAAATGAACTCTAATATAACTAATGAAAATTAAAGCAGAAAATGTTGAAAATAAAAAATAGAAGAAATAAAAGACAAAAAATAGGAGACTAAGCATAAAATGTACCGGTAACAATGTTGTTGTCTTCTTGGGCAACCGAAGGAGACAAAGCGTAAACTCTTGGTACAGCAGGAGATTGAGCAACTAACTTGCCCTTATCCTTTCTGTTGTAGTGGCCTTGCTTGGAAGAAGATGGAGGTACACCCTTTTGAAGTTGTGCACTTCCACTAGCAGGAGGGGGCATTAAGGCAAGTGTTGGCGCTTGAGAGTTGAGAGGAACTGGGTTCTGTTTAGAAGGCTAGCGATTAATCTTTATTTTGTCCACGATCTAGTTGGCACGACAGTCCCAATGGTGGTGATAGTTCTGCCACAAATGTAATGCTTACCACTAGTGTGGTAGCACTTCCCATAAGGATGGGATTTGTTACATCTTGCTCTTGGTCTTCCTTACTAATTCTGCCTTAGATTCTGATTAGGATTTTTCCCAGAGATAAGCTGGAAGGCTTTAGGACCATGGGAACAGTCCCTCTTGAAAGGTTCATATTTAAGAAGGTTGGGGATGGGACCGCTTCTTCAAATCCATTTGGGCCTGATGAAACTCAACCATGCGAGCACCTTCAAGAAGTTTAGGAAACTCATTGTGATGCTGAGACATCAGATGACTTTTAACGGAATCTTTTAAACCAGAAAGAAATCAAGTGCACCTTGCCACATTAGTGTGGACTAAATTTGGAGCAAAGAGAAAAAGTTTGCGGAATTCAATCTCATAATCATGCACAAAATGATTTCCTTATGTGAGTTGCATGAAGTCGTTCTTGATTATGGTCTGGGCGGATGGAGGAATGAATTCCTCTTGGAACACTTGCTCAAATTCATCCCACGAGATTTCTTCCAACTAAACTTCTGAAAAATAGGTCTTCAACTCACTATCCCACCAATACTCTGCTTCACCATGGAATAGATAAGTTGCAAGTCAAAGATACTCACTCTCAGGACACTTTATACAGGCTAAGGTCTTCCTTATGACCTTTAACCAATCAATGGCTTCAAAGTGAGAAACATAACCATTGAATGTTGGAGGGTTCAGATAAAGAAAGGTTAAAAGATAAGCATCTACCACATGACCAGTAGATGGTTGTGGAACCAAAGGGAGTTCAGGAATAATTGGAGAAGAGGTCTGAGGAGGAGTTGGATGGTGTTGGGATGGAGTAGGAGAAGGTTGGGAAGGGTTGCAGGATGAGGCCATCCTTTCAGCTGCATGGGTTTGTGCTTCAATCATAACCTTCATTAACTCTAGTAGATTTTGCATTTGATCAATGTGGGAAGTTGTAGTGGAAGTAGGCTCCTCCACTATAGGCTCAACAGGGATATTAGAATCAGAATTCATTCTAAATAAAGAAAATAAAACACAATTCAAAAACTGAAAAAGATAAGAAAAGAAAATTCTCATTAAACTTGAAATATTTAAGAGATTACAGCTTTGAAGGAAAGGGAAAAAACATAATTAAAGTGGAAACTATTTATATAAGTTACTAAAAGAATAAGAAGCTAGAGCAAAAAGGAAGCTAGTACTACTAGTTACAAAATTTTGCAAAAAATATAAAGTCAAAGTCTTCATAAACGGGGGTATAGTGAAGACGTCCACACCCACAAATTAGTACTTCATGCGCACGACACCACCAATCCATGGCATTGTCGTTGAAAAGTTCATCCAAAACTTGGAGGCGTCAGTGATCGAGGTATTCTATGGCTTCAAATACCATTGTAACACGGAAGAGCCATTACCTAACCAACTATGGGAAACAGTTGCCTAGAAACACACAAAACCTCAAAATTTTGTTCAAAATATCTCCTTCGGCAGCAGATACTCCATAGTAGACACAACCAAATGTCAAACCGTACCAATGATCATATTCCCAATAACAGAAGAACAATCTAGTAAAATGTTTTAGTTCAGTCATAGAGTCTGCCTTCTGAAAGTTTAATTAAGGTTTAAGTTAGAAATTTAAATCATTTATTAAATTTGAAATGCATTTACTATCCTAAGGTGTCATTCACTTGTCTTTACTATACTATGTTGTTTGCTTTTGGATGAATGCATATATTTATCTTAACTTAAAGTTCTCAACTTGGCTCTGATACCAATTGTGACGACCCCATTATTGAAAATCACTAAACTCAATATTGATACGTCACCATAATATTTAAAACTAGATTATAAGAAAGCTAATCCAAATCATTAGATACTGTGTTTGGCCAAGGATTTAGAAGATGGTCTTAAGTTAAGATGAAAGGAATTTTATGAAAAACATTACATGAAATACATATGAAAATATGAATTTAAAAACAGATGATTCGAGTACTTGCAATTTTAGATATGAGAATACAAATGATTAGCATATGAGATATGAATGTACATTATGCAATGTTTGTATAAATCAATTCAATCTTATAATCTCTTCTAAATAATCTTAAAAATTTCGGCATGACTTATACTGTATTGATAAAAAGAAAACCTATGACATTCACATATAAGTCTTCCATTCCAATGGAAGATTAATTAAAATGATAGCAACCTAAGATTAATATAAAGTCAATCTGTTACATGTGATTGCTTATTTCTAATTCTAATATATATTTGAAGTGAGAAAAAATATATATAGCAATTATCTATTCTAAGGTATACACATACTGCATCACTTACTTTATTTTTAAAGAATAAGAATTTAACAGCTAGATTTCAGACAATTATGCAACTAATTTCCAAATAGGCATGCACCAAGTTCCAACTAATCGCAAGATAATATGCAACTAAGTTCCAGATAGGTATGCACTAAGTTCCAATTTAATATGCAAAGTAATTATGCAGCAAAGATTTATTTAATATTCATTCACAAACATCCATTCATCCTAAACTAAGCATTTAAGTATAAGAATTAAACTCCAACACAAGCATAATAAATGCAAAGTAAATGACTTTAATTATTACAAGCCAACAGTAAATGAAAGTAAGTGAAGAAGATAAAGCTCATACTTGCAGAAATATAAAGTAAGTGAGAAAGTTTTATTCATGCACAATGTCTTATATGAATGATTCAAATGAATAAGGCTCAAAGATGAGCAAGCATTTAAGGAAAATTCAATAATTGCAACTAAGTGATATCCAAAGTTATCTAATTTTTAATGATTTACTTAATGATTGTAGCTAATTGAGCTCCCAAATAACTTTGAGATATTGATCGCAAGTTAATTCTAAATAATAGTAGTATTTAGGGTTTTGAAGGTTCATTTCATTCTTATGAGATAACAATTTAGTTTATCAATATAATAATATAATAAAAAATTTTACATATTCAGTCCTAAACCATTTGATTTAAATAGGTAAACTAAATCAGAGTTTAAGTGACTAGTAGGGAAGGATTGAGATTATAAAATTAACATACTTAAAGTAAATAAAAGTTAAGGTTTAATTCTCTAAAGTTCTCTAGCTAGGTTGTAGTTTGGAGCATCTACCCAAATCAAATACTAATATAGCTAGGTTATAGTAAAATGAAAGGCTTAAAATAAATAAATGAAGTGATTAAGAACTACAAATTCTATGTTTTTTAATAGTTAAAGGTTAAGGAAATCAATAAGATTTCTAAGCTACCCTAAATGAATTTAGAACTATTATCACTATCTCTTAAAGAATTCAAGTGAAGACTTTAAGAATTTGGATGAATAAATTAAACTCTAGTATAATCACTAAAGGCTAGTCCTAGTTGATTCAATAATCTACTACTATAAAATCATTAAGGCTAACTACTCTTAATGGTTGTAATAATAGATCTAAGTATCAACTACAAATCATGTTGTAAATCAATCCTAGGGCTTCTACCTTAGGGTTGAAAGGTGAATTAAGCATTTTGCAATTGATTTAAATATCAAAAATGATGAGAACTAAGCTCAAACATAAGTAATATAAATTGACATGGGAGGAAAATAATGTGATATGTTAGCTATCCTAAGGTTTTAAGATACTAAAACATGCAATTAAATATAATTCATCACAATAATATCAATTAAGAGTCAACTACTTATAATCACTAATTGCTGTCCAATGGAAATAATATGCATATATTTGAAATCCTTATAATATTAGGAGAAGAATGACACTAAGTAGGTCAATTTTAGATAATATTTGAAATTTAGGTTTTCGGGACTCCTAATTAGGGTTTAAGATAATTTTAAAAAACTAGGGTTCAAAAGTTAAATTTGATTTCATATTAATATTGCTCACATTTTTGTAAGTGAAATACACTATTTGATCATTTAATTTGAATATTAAATGATCAAATTAGGTCACATGAATTGATAAAGTTAATTTATAATTAATTAATTAATCTTAAATATTGACTAATTAAAATATTTATCAAACTAGAAATTTAATTGCATATTATTAATCTACATAATTTTGTGATAAAATAGTATATAATATTACATTGTTTTAATTGAAATAAATTTGAATAAATAAACATTAATTAAATGCAAAACTAATTATTACATTAAATAATTTAATCGGTAATAGATGATTGCATAGAAAATGATAAAAACATGGAAAACAGTGGCACAGATTATAAGAAAGGCGGCGGCATGGAATTCAAGTGACAGCTGTCAACCCAGAACCTTTTTTAAAGCGAAGCTCGCAGCGTGAAACTTTGTTTCAGTTTCGACGAGCCGTTCACGGGTCAGCCCGTGAGCCCATCTCTAAAAGTCGCGGGTCACAAAATGACACGACCCATAAAAAGAAACTGGGCTGGACTAGCCCGAATCGAATCTGGGCCAAACTTCATCCCCGTCGAACTGAAGCTAAGGCAAGGTTCCCTCGCCGACTCCGGTCATCTCGCACCCTAGTTCACATGTCATTGGAAAGGTCTCTGCGAGACCTTTCGAATGACATCCATGGAAGCACCAAATGCCGTCCCAGTCACCAGTAAAACTCAGCCCTATGTTCATGCCTACGGCATAAATGGTGATGAGGACGAGACACTGCATGCGACTGTGGATGAGAGGCCAAATTAGCTTGAAACATGGATCAATTTAGCTAGATTAAATTTTGAAATGAAGGTTTATGCATTGAAATAACTTCCTGTAATATTTATTTAGCAATCACAGGAGTAATAGGATCAATAGGGATGTACCTAATTTATCTATACGCTGATTAAGGTTAGGACAAACCAAGGACTTCTCCTACAGCAGCACTCCTTAGCTCCCTCATGTTTTGCAAAAGATCAGTAGATGGAGAATGAGCTGAAGGAAGGGATTAGAGGGTGCGGGAGGTCTAGGTGGTATCAGGCGTACGCCCTCCTTCCATTGTAGGCAACGACTCACCAGCGATCGTGGGGAAGATGTACTATGGACCGATTGTGGCCGTCCTAAGCGAACTAGCGATCCGACAGTTAAATCGAGAATACACTTAACCACCGTAGAATCTACCTCTAAATGGGATCGACAGCTTCTATTAGGCGATCCGAGTGCATGCTGTTTGTCCCCAAATGGTGGATTTTTGGGGTTTCAAATTAATCAGGCTGTTGTAATTAATTTAATTATATATAATATATATGTTAATTAAATTAATTACTATAATTTATTATTTAATTTACTTATTATTAATTAATTTTAAATACCCAAACACACTTCAAAAAATTCCAAAAATTCACCTTTACCTAATTGAGGGGTGAGGAACTCAAAAATGCAATTAGATTTTTGATCAGAGGTTAATTTAATTATCTTAATTTTCTGAGTATTTAAATATTATTAAAATATTCAGGGAAAATTCGATGACATCCAAACACTTCTAAAATATCATCCCTAGCTAATTTGGGTGTGGTGAGTCTAATGTTGGATTCCATTTTCAATTTTGAGGTCTAAATAAATTAGGCATTCTCAAAATTATCAAAAAACTAGGAAATGTTAGAAATTGCCAAATGATCTCCAAATCACACAAAAATTGAAATGGAAGCTCCTAATACTATTATAAGATTAATGGAAAAAGATTAGAGTTAATTAGGTCACTAATTGATGGGTAACAACATTAGGTTTGTTATAACTACCTCCAATGCAAGAGGTAGAGTTTTCAGTAGAGCTAATTCCAGGAACTCAACTTAAATCCAAGGCTTTATATAGGATAGCACTAAAAGAACTTTAGAAACTTTGTGAGCAACTGCAAGAACTATTAGAAAATGGTTTTATGTGCCCTAGAATGTCACCTTGGGGAGCTCCTATCCTTTTTGTGAAGAAGAAAGACGGGACCATGCGAATGTGTATAGATTATAGAGAGCTCAATAAGGTGATGGTGAAGAACAAGTATCCTTTTCCTAGAATAGATGACTTGTTCAACCAATTAGCTAGAGCAAAAGCCTTTTCTAAATTTGATTTGAGAACATGATATTATCAAATACGAGTTGAGGATAAGGATATTCCTAAGACTGTATTTAGGACCCATTATGGGCACTTTGAGTTCTTTGTCTTGTCTTTTGCATTGACTAATGGCCCTTCCATTTTCATGGACCTAATGCAGCACATTCTAAAGCCTTACCTCAATTAGTTTGTAATAGTCTTCATTTACAACATCCTAATTTATTTCAAGTTAGTTGATGATCACAAGAATCACCTTTGTGCTATCCTAATTATTTTAAGAGAGTATAAGTTATATGTTAAGTTTTCAAAGTGCAAATTCTGGCTCAACTCAATGACATTTCTAAGTCACATGATGATGAAGGCATTAGAGTTGATCAAAAGAAGATCTAAGCTGTACAAGAATGAGTTCAACCTAAGTCTTTAACTGAAATCCACATTTTTCTAGGACTTGCTGGATACTATAAGAGATTTGTTCCTATATTTTCTCAAATAACATCTTTGTTAGCACAGTTAACTCGAAAAGAAGTTTCCTTTATTTGGAACATAGCTTGTGAAGAAGCATTTTAGAAGTTGAAATAATTGTTAACTTCTGCACCAGTCTTAATGTTACCTCAAGAAGGCAAAGATTTTCAAGTTTATACTGATGCCTCTAAGGTAGGACTGGGATGTGTTCTAATACAAGATCGACATGTCATTGCTTATACTTCAAGATAACTAAAACCAAATGAGAGAAATTATCTTGTACATGATTTAGAAATTATAAGTGTAGTTTTTGCTCTTAAAATATAGATACACTACCTGTATGGCGTTAAGTGTGAGATGTTCACTGATCATCAGAGTTTAAAGTACATCTTCACTCAAAAAGAACTTAATTACCATCAGTGTAGGTGGTTAGAATTGATTTGTGATTATGACTTAAAAATTATTTATCATCCAGGTGAAGATAATCTAGTAGATGATGCCCTAAGTCGTAAGGCAGATTTATATTCATTATGTTGCAGTGATTCTTTGATTAAGAACTTTGAGAGATTGAAATGAGAGCCAATCAAATCTGCTGATTTGTATAATTTGCTGTGTATTATTTAGTCTGAGTCATCTCTTAGATCAAGGATAATTGAAGCCCAGAAAGAAGATCCTTCATATTCTCAATTAATTTCTAATATTAATAGTGGTAAGAGATCTGAGTTACATCTTGATACTGAAGGTATTACTTTCCAAAAGTCTAGATTATGGATTTCCTAAAGCTTACAATTATATATATTGTCTAAAGCTTATAACTTTGGCTATACTTTGCACCTTGGTAGCTATAAAATGTATTAGGATCTCAAGAAATCATTTTGGTGGTCCGGCATAAAATGAGATATATCTATTTTTGATTTCAAGTGCCATCCCTATTTCTTAGTCAAGGTCGAGCACCAGAAGCCTGGTGGACCTCATAAACCCTTAGACATTTCTAAATGGAAGTGGTCTGATATTTCCATGGACTTTATTATAGGTTTGCCTAAGAGTCGATCTGGTTCTGACTCAATTTGGGTGATTGTCGATAGACTCACTAAATCAACTCATTTCCTAGTTATTCATCCGACAGATCCTGTTGAGAAGTTAGCTAAGCTTTATCTTAATGAAATCATTCATCTTTCTGGTACACTGAACTGTATAGTTTCTGACAGAGACAGTAGATTAACTTCAAGTTTTTAGTCTACTGTTCAGCAATACTTGAGGACAAATTTAGCTTTAAGTACTACTTTCCATCCCTAGACGGATGGTCAGACTGAACGTGTTTATCAAATCTTAGAAGATCTTTCGCATCTTTGTGTAATTAACTTCGGTGGATCATGCGAAGATCACTTAGCATTAGTTGAGTTTGCCTACAACAATAGTTATCAGTCCAGTATTAGTATGGCTCCTTATGAAGCTCTTTATGGAAGGAGGTGTATAACTCATATTACTTGGACTAAAGTAGGAGACTCTCAACTTTATGGTTCTGAATTAATTGAAGAAACTACTGAGAAAGTTCCGTTGATTAAATGCAATATGATGGCAGCTCATGATAGGCAGAAGAAATATCATGATGCTCGTCATCGTCAGTCAGAATATCAAGTGGGTGATAAAGCATATCTTAAAGCGAGTCCAATGAGAGGTGTGCAGAGATTTGGCAATTCTGGAAAGCCATGTCCAAGGTACTTAGGACCCTTTGCAGTGATAGAGAGAATTGGAAAATCTGCATTCAGATTAGAGTTGCTTAAAGACTTTTTAGTTGTGCACAATACGTTTCATGTATCATCACTAAGAAAGTGTTAATTATATCCTTCAGATACTATCAATGGAACTGCAACTCAATCTAACATTCATTATTAAGCTTATTACAATTCAAGGGAGAGATCTTAAGCAATTAAGAAGTCAAATTAATCCTATAATTAAGATCTAGTTGCAGAATTATTCTAATAAATAAGCCACATGGGAAAAAGAAAAGAATATGCGGAAGAAATTCTTAGAGTTCTTTCAATAATCAGGTAACCTTGGTTTTACCATTTTCCAATTATGCTTTATTTAGTCTTCCTCATTATAACCGTATTTCATATTTTAATTATTATGTGTTGAGGGTGACACTCTTTTTAAGAAGGGGAGTTTGCAACATCTTATATTAGTATTAAGAGTCTCCACCTCAAATTTCGTGCGATTTGGAGACCCTTTGACAATTCCCAATATTTCTTGATTTTCTGTTAATTCTAAGAATACCTTCCTAATTTTCTAATAATTATGAGAATACCTAAATTATTTAGACCTCAGAATCAAAAGCAGAATCCACCATTGGACTCACTACCCCCAAACGGAATCTGCTAAGTGTTTGAAAGAAGTCAAAAATTTTGTGAATATTTTAATAATATTTTAATGCATATAAAAATAGTTAAATTAAATACACCTCTGATCAAAAATTTGATAGCATTTTTTTAAGTTCCTCACTCGTCAATTAGGTAAGGGTAAAAATTTGAGATTTTTCAGAGTGCATATGAGTACTTAATTTTAAGTAATTAAATTAATAAAATATTGTAATTAAATAAATGAAACTAATATATATATATATATATATATATTAAATGTAAATAATCCAACATCTATATTCAAATAACGGAGATCAGCTGTTCGCCACAAAACACCAAACACCAAATCTTATAATCCAATCTGTCAATCCTAGATAATAATAAATTTGACATATATATTTCACTTTATTGATCCAATCATCGGATCACTCTCCAAATCTGATGGCCACGATCACAGCACTGTACGCCTCTGTCGACAGAGGCACGGTCGCGCAGCTCCGCAGGCCATTGTACGCCATGATCATCTCTAGCTGGTCACCCCTATCCTGTATAGATTCCTGGGACATTTCATTTTTTGTTTGACACTACCAAAAGCTTTGTGAAAGCTCTATGCTGAAGAAGAGGATAATTATGTGCTCAAAATTTTGCTAACTCTAAATACAGAGGATTCACCAATTTTGCTTTGTACCAAGTACCCTTTACGCTTCTCCTAATTGCAACATCTTCGATATTTAGTTTTTAGAAGTGCTTCCTTTACGATTATGTAAGTTTAAAGTAGTTAAACTAATATGAAAGGAAAATTCTGCTTTGCATTCCATTCACGTACGACTTTCCAATTTCTTCTCTGCTTCGTTAATCAATCATTCACACTTATTTTGTGAAGGGATATATATACATCAAATTATATGGTAATCTATATGCTTTAAATTTCTTTTATCTTATTTCAAATCAGATCTTAGTTATGAAATCTCTTCCTTTCAAAATCTTGTTTATTCGAATCAAATTTATATTGAGTAATCAGTATCTTGCCATTATTCAAAATCGATCAAATATGATCGATTTTGATATAATTACCTGAATGCATATGTTTTGAAATGGACCACAAGACTTAATTTAGGGCATCAAATTTGTATGCCTTAAGATTAATCATAAATAAAAATTTTAATTTTAATTTAGGGCATCAAATTTGTATGCCTTAAGACTAATCATAAATAAAAATTTGAATTAATAAGACAACCCATGAGATGCTAATACACATAGGCAACGATGCCCTAATTCCTTGAGACTCGCAACCTGTCGGATGGAAAAGAAAATGGTCGAGTTCTTATTCCCATTGAACCGGTTGATTTAACTGTCTATTAAACCACACTGTTATTACTTACATGTGGCACCTAAATTCTTAAGTGAAGTGGCGTCTGAAGTTATTTAATAGCGCCGAAGATATTAGAAGGAAGGAAGATTTAATTAAAAGAAAATATTAAATAAGATTAGGAGTTAATTATCCCAAATGCTATTTCATTTATAATTCGCAAATGGGATATCCAATAAACACAATATTATATATCATTTTGATTGCAAAAGTGAGTAGATTAATAATATGATATTTAATTTCAGTTTAAATAATTATTTTATTTAATCATTATATTAGACTTAATTAAATAAAATTACAAAATAATTCCAAATTATATTTGTATCATAACTTAATCAATTCAAATATAAATTGGAAACTTCAATAGTCTATTTCACTCACAAAAATGTGAGGAACAATAATGTGAAATTAAATTTAGGTTTTGAACCTTAAATCCTAGTTAAGACCCCTCCAAACCCTAGAAAATTAAATATTGTCCAAATTCAATATAGTTTGTGTCATTTTACTCCTTAAGATATAATGATCATATTTACATGTATAAAATATCATTTGGACAACATTTGGATATTATAGGTATTTAGCTCTTTAATTTAGGTTTAAATGTTAATTTCTTATTTTATTATAAATATTTGTTTTAGGATGTGTGAACCCTAGGATAACAAACTTATTTCATTTATTATCTCACATATATTCTTAAATTATATATTTAAGTCTTACATTTCCATAGATATGATGATTAGAATTGTTAAATGCTCGTTCAACTTGAATTTCCTCCATTGTAGAATTACTTAGGAATGATTTGAATTGAATGAAATGTATGTATCTTTTCAAATTAATTATTTAAATCCTAGTTGCTAATTATTATATCAATACAAATTATGAATTAAAAATGTTTAGAACTTTCTATAAATGATCATTTTCATATGTAGAATTATTATATGAATGATTTGAATAGAATAAATTGCATAAAATATGCTGAATTTAATTCTTCCACTTTAAATACTCTTCATATGAAATTTAGAATAATTGACTTGAATGTATTATCATAATTCATATATCTAGAATGTAAAGCTACATGTAAATTTGTTTATTTTGGAATTTAATTAAAACTATAATCATATAATTTAAATTAACTCAATGATAATTCTATAATGAATCATTCATTCATTCTATCTTCTAGTAAGTTGAGAAACTATATGAATATCTCACGTCTTATTTCCGTGGGAAAACATTGAATCCATGATTTTAAAATGTAGTTTCAATTACTTATGCATGCTAGACTTAAATTTGAATAAGTGTTCTATGTATTTAAGTAACTTAATGTTAGCTTTATAATATTGATCTTTCTAATTAATCTTCCAAATAAATGAAAGACTTGCATGTCAATTTTCTATGTGTTTCTTTTAAGCAAATACAATAGAGGTCATGTCAAAAATTATTAGAATTTGAATCACATTCTTATGTCTCTACATGTTACTACTTCTCTTTTAGATATATGTTATATTTAATTAAGAATCTTTCAATTTCTTTTGTGTTATAATTAGCTTAACAATTTCAATTATTAAAAGTTCTTTAAAAGGACTCATGATTAGACTAGTGCCCAAACAATCACTTAGATGGTTAGCACATATATTCATAGTCTTTAACCTTCTAAATTTAGTTCTCAATCGATTTGAACTTGAGAATAATAGTTTCCTTTTATGCTTTAAATAAGTAATAGATTTACCATTAGTCTACAACTATAAATAAATTAGTACTTGTAGGATATAATCTATTTTTTTCCTTACATTTAAATACTCAACGTCAATTAATCTTAGAAAAGTTTATGATTAAATTGATTTGATACTTTCTAGTTTGTAAGCTAATTAGACAAAGCTAATAGAATTTCCTTAAGCTTATACTTCTTTTAGCTTAGCAAATTATAGAACTTACTCTCATTTACTAGTTTCCTTAAACTTTAATCATTAATCTATTTGATTTGATTAGTTTAGGACTAGTGTAGGATGAATTTTTAATTACTTAAAAATATTATTTTCAAACTTCTTCCATGTCTACTATTATTTACAATTAACTTGAAGATTATTATCCACAAGTCAATTGGGAGCTCAATTAGCTCCAATCTTTAAGTAGATAATTAAAATTTAGATAATAAAAGGATATCACATAGTTTACAATCATTGAAAGTTCTTGAATACTTGCCTAACTTTGAGCCTTTTCCTTGAACATTCATACAAGATTATTGTGCATAAATAAAAGTTTCATAAAACTTTAAGGGAAATGCCTTATGTCAAACAGAATAAAGATAGAAGTGCTTATTATAGGACTTCACATTTTAGAGAGGGTAAATGTGAATGTTCGACCACCCACTGTATCTAGTTAGGTAGACGTGCTTAACTCCTCGTCCCATTCTATTGAGTGTTCCCATAGAATGAGGCATTTCCTAAGTATAACTTCAACTAATAATACAAGAGTTCTTTTATAATTTTATTGATTGTAAGATTGTTTCATAATTAATTAGTTAAATTTATTTTTCATAATCCGAGGCTTAGACCGAGAGTAAGATACCTCTTTATTTTCTATGCTTAACACTCTCTATTTCTAGTATTATGTTTTGCTTACTTACAGTTCATTTAGAATACATTGTATGTTTCTTAATTTTGTTTAATGCTTCACTTTATTTCATTTGCTTACTTAGCAAAAATTTCATTGAACTATATTACTTTCATTTCATTTACTTTAAATACACATAGTAGTTTCTAGCCTTCTAGGATGTTATTCCCTTACCATTTTTAGATGCAGGTTAGGGCTTATATACAAGTGAATATTCTTACTCAGCTTATTTTTACTTTCTTCTTTACAGTTATGTATACTTCCTTTTCATTATTTGACTACTTTTATAGCTCCACTATTTAGTTTAAATTGTAAATTATGATTGTGATATGTCGTTAACTTAAAATGTGTCCAATCTTAAAATGTGCTTTGACTATTTAGTCTAACTACACTTTTTCTTTTATTGGCTTTGTCCTATCATATTTAAATACCAAAATATAATAGATCAAGAGCTCTTTGATTCAGGTAATGCAGGTCCAAGTGCATGAAGAGCTTAAATGAATCTGCTTTCGCTTATTAATGTTAAATTTACATGCATTTTATTATAAGTGAGAGAGTGACTTACTTTCTTTTGCTCTTACATTTCATATAGACTTTTAATAATTAAATTTTTATTTTTCTTGAGTTATTTTTACATACCTATTTTTGTATATCTGTGTTGTGTTCCGTATTTGTAATTGCTCGGGTTAAATGAGTGGATTATTTTAATTACTTGTATTATTTATACTTGCAATGTTGTGTCACATATTTCCTTAATTGTTTTCTATTGTTTATCATTTTAACTTGATAACTACTCATAAAGAAACTTGGCCACTTGGCATCTAGTGTTTGATTAGATTTCTTATAATTGTATATTAAATGCTAAGGTAACATCATAATGTTGGATTAATTTTCTATCCAATTATAGGGGTCATTACAGATGAGCACCATGATATTTACTTTGGCGATCTTGCAGCTCTAATTATTTGTTGAATCAACTGTACCTTTCTATTTGTTTCATATACCAGATCAAATCCATAAAGTTGAACAATGCTAGTTTCAGACCATGCAAGTGGAGTGCTGCACTTTCTGTGATATAATGCTTCATATAGTACCATATCGATACTTTCTTAGAAACTATTAGTATAGGAAAACTCCACGAGAGGTATGTGTTCTCATTAGAAATCACCAAAATCCAAAATACACAATCGCAGGAGGTTTTCAAGAATCTGATTAACTCATTCTGTCTGCCCTCAGTTTGAGTATGGAAGGCGATGCTCATGGCTAGAGTAGTTCCCAGGTCTTGATGTATGGCTTGCCAGAACTAGGATGTGAATCTGCTATCATGATAAAAAATGATTGATTTTGGGATGCCATGGAGTCTAATTATGTCATTAATATAAATCTTAGCTAAATTCTCCACAAAATTAGTTTCATGGATTGGAATAAAATATGCTAACTTGGTTAGTCGATCGATTATGACCCAGATTGAATCAGCACCAGACTTTGACTTAGGCAAACTTATGACAAAGTCCATGGATATATCAAACCATTTCCACTCAGGAATTGATAGAGGATGAATGAGATTTACAAGATTTAGATATCTACTTTGACTAAGATGCATTCAAGGCACTTTGCAATAAATTCAGTAATGCATTCCTTGGTAGATTGCATTGCCCTTAGAATTGAATATTAGTTTGGCAACCACTTTCTATAACTGCTAGAAAGTTAGGAGATAATTCTCAATATAAGACTTCAAACCACTCAAAGGAGCTAAGGCTTTAGAGTATTTGATGGCTCAAGGATTCTAAACTTTGAATCCAACATTAAGGCTGAACCTTCATAATCCTACCTTACGAGATAATGTTAGGAAATCTTAACCAAGGCTCTAAGCTTAAGGAAGCTAACCAAACTAAGTGATAATCATCACTTAAGTAGAAATATAATCATAGGAATGACATTAGCATTTAACTAAGTTTAATATGACCATAAAGAATTATAAGTTAAAGTCTTAAGTCACAACATATGGCTTAACACTTAAAGATCTTAGGCTAGGGCTAATTATACATGGTGGTAAGCTACTACTTAGTATAAAACATTACATATTAAGCATAGGATAAGCTAAAGATCAATATCTCTTAAAGGCTTTACACTTAAGTGACATTCATCACATAGTGAGGATTATCCTAAAGGAGTAGGAACTACCATCCAATCAAGATGGATAAGGGAAATACAAGGTTAACTTATTAAGTCACCATAAGTGACTTAAGAAAAAAGCATTCCAAAGGATAATTATAAATTCTAATCCAAGGATTAGGATTCTAAGGCTTTATAACTTAAAGAAAGGTTTAACATCAAAGAGTGAAGATTCTTTAACTTCGAATGGGTTCTAAGTTAAAAAGCTAATTAAAACACCATCATTAGACCAATTCTAGTAATGAGATAAGGTTTACTATAAGCTACACTTATGAACTTACATACAAAGGTTAGAATAGTCTAACCATGACGTAACCTCACACTAAAGAGGGTGAATATCCAATTTAGATACCTAACTTCGAGGGAGAGGAAAGTGTAATAGCCTAAACTCTTAAGTACCAAGGTATCACTCACTTTGGCCTGAAAGGCCTCACGATTTTTCCCCAAAAGATAACCTCACAGCATGTCACTAATCCTATGAGTGCTCCCATATGAGCGCGCTTAACTTTGGAGTTCTTATCAGGAACTTCACTATTATCAAAAAAGGCGCCTCAATGTTTAAGTGTTTTACTTATAACTACTTAAGTGGGTATTTACAATCTCCCCAACTTAAGTAACTAATGTCCTTGTCAGTATTCATACACAAATCCAAGAACCATCCATTAGGTAGATAGGACTAGATGTGTCTCCTATAGATATAAGAGGTACCCATAACTATGTAGCACATTAACCATCATAGGTTCAAGAGGCTGCTCACATGAAGTAGTACTTTTTCTTATATAGCACTTAGCTCCTATCTGACACCTTATGACCTACTCTGATACCATTAGTAATAACCTAAACTCTAAGCACCAAGGTATTGTTCACTTTAGCCTGAAAGATCTCATAGTTTTATCATCAGAATATAACTTCCCAGCAGATCACCCATCTTGGGACTACTCCCACATGAGCATGCTTACTTAACTTTAGAGTTCTTATCAAGAACTTCACTGTTATCTAAAAAGGTGCCCTAATATTTAAAAATTTCACTTATTACTACTTAAGTGGGTCTTTACAGAAAGTCTAATACATCAAGTCACATAATATGACTTACTACCTTAAAGTTTTAAAGGACAACAAAATAAATCAAAGCAAGGGATCACTAATCCAATTAGAATATGATACTAGAAAATGAATCATAAGGCTACTATCAGGAGTCATAAATTATGACTTAATCCACTAAGGTTCTATAGTTATAACTTACCAATTCCAAAGGATATAGGAACACTCATCCTAATAAAATTATGTGATTAAAATCTAAGGAATAAGCTAGGCTAACACTTTAAGTCACAAATATGACTTATCCAACAATAATTTTAAGGCTTCAACAAATTAATTAACCTAGGAGATGAGAAGTTATTCACCCAATTGGATAAGATACTTCACAAGGGAAGAACTATTACGAGAAGTCACAAGCGTGTGACTTAACCAAAAAGAATCTTATGCTTAACTGACCAAGCTAAAGAAGAGGTGATTGTTCAATTAGGGAAAGAACACCTTGAATATAAGATCAAGCTTACTATACAAGCAATTAGGCTCAATTTAATGGGTAGCCCTAATTAGGGATTTATTCTACCAAACTAAGGTAGAGTTATCTACATACATATAATTCAGGTTAAATCAAGCTGACCCAACACCAAGGCTTAGGAAAGGTTTAATCTAATTAGGAAATAATTAGCAAAACCATTTACGGAATTCTAAATATTATTATATTTTTAAATTCTACAAGCTCTTCTGAGCTTGTTGATCATGGATTTCAAGCAATCGCCCCAACCAGATCCATGAGAGATTTAATATCTTCAAGTTTGCTAGAATAAGAGTTTGTGTTCTTAATCGGGGTTGACAATGAAAGGGAACTAGAATTCATGATTGGAAATTTTTCCAAGAATGTAGAGTTCAGAATGTAAAATCAAATGGTTTTCAATTATTTCATGAAAGGGAATTTACATGGATAGATTATTGAAGAAATGAAGTAATGTAGTGGAAAAATAAGACTAGAATGGATAATGATAATCATCAGCTACATAATTTGGCTCTGAAAGAGACCCAAAAATCATTGAAAGTGACATCAGAATGACTTCTCTTACACTTTCGCTCTAGTCTTTGGCTTGTTTAGCACCACCATCTTTTTGCTTATCCCTTGAGCAACGGTCCCATGATCTGTAGATGATACTCCTCAGAACAATTTGTTTCATAAAGGGCAACTGTTACGCACGCTAGCCTTTCCCAAGCAAGAACTGAGAGACTGGTTTCTTGAAAGTTTGGACATACTATTATCTTATCCAAAACTTCAATGCCAACATGAGAAACTCCACTTATAGTCCTACCATAGATCTTGTCATCTTGGAAATCATTCATCCAGTAATTGTTGAAGAGTTTAAGTGTAACAATCATAATTGTTACCCTCACTATTCCAAGTTAATTTAAGCAAAACCAATCTTTGATTTATATTCCATTAGACTCAATGAGTTATTTAAACCTAACTACAGAAGTTTAGAATCAATCGGAGTTCATTTAAGCAATAAAACAATTTTTCCTATTTTAGGACCATGAATATTAGCTAAAATAAATTGATCTCTAAATTAAAATTTGATTGCATTTTTGAATTTCCCACCTCCAAATTATATAAGTGTAAAATTTTGGGAATTTTTGGAGATCATTTAGGCATATTTTGGATTTAATTTATTTTGGTTCAATTGCATATTATGATTTCTAATAATTTCCAATTGCATTTCTATCATTCCCCAACAGTCGGCTGACCCCAAACCGCGATCGCCATCCGGGACGTTAATCCCATGGACCTGATCGAACAACCCGCACCTTAGATCAGATCCGCTCCATCTAGACCGTTCAACATTTTTTGAAGTGTGATTGGACGGCATCCGTCGCTTACTTTAAGTAACCCCGCTTGCCCTTTGGATCTCCAGATCCAATTCGTCAGTTGATCTAGCATCCGCGCTCGGCCGTTAGCTGTATGAGGATCAGGACCATTCTGCACCAACCAAAAATCAATCAAATGGTCATGGAGACTTTCGCTAATGTAGACCATCTTCCTCCTCCGCTTGCGCCCGATAGCCAAATCCCTTCGTATAGCCATGTCGTCAAGCCGGTCTGCCACTCTCGCACCACATCAGGGAAGTCGTTAGGATCCCTACCCTCGCCGTCAAGCACTCTTGGCTAGAATTGAGGTTCGACCCGTCCCAAATAAGGAAAGTGTAGAATTTCCCTTGGGCCGAGCCTAAGCCATGGATCCTAGCCATGGCATCCAGCCCTATACATGCCCATAGCCTATAAATACATCCAGTCAATATGCCTTGACCCACTGATGGTGTACCGATTGAGTCCTAACCTTGAGATGGTGTATCGACAAAGAATTTAGCAGTATAAGGTAGCCCCTTGCGTCAAGTTGTGTAAATGGTATCGGGGAGGATGACACTGTCGCTTCGGGCCGGGCTAGCCCAGGCCCGTGCGGTGCGACAGTGCCGACCCAGTCGGGTCCCGATCTGACCTGCGTGGTTTGTTAAATGGGCCAGGCTATTTAATTTAATTAGGAATTATTTTTCCTTCTGTAAATACAATTATAAATCCATTTAATTAAATATCATATGGTTTGATTAATTAAAAACATTCAAACTAAATTAATTGAATAACTTAATCAATACTTATCCAAATTATATGATCCAATATACCATTTTGATTAAAAAATCACAAGGAATATTGGTATGCAATAAAATACTAGATCCAATGGTTAAATTTTTCAATTTAGTCTAATATTTTTCTAATCTTAATTAGTGAATAAATAATTTATTTTTTGCCCAAAATTCATAATTAAGGGCATTGATTGTTCATAAGGCAAAGGAGAACATAATTATGTCCTTAAATATATTTTTGGAGTTTTAGATTTATTTATCTCTCTAATAAAAATAAATAAAAATTTAACTCAAATTTTATTCATTACAAATTCAACATACAACACCATACACCTTACTCGGCACATAATTACAGCCCAACCCTCTTCAAGGAGGGTTTAGCCATCCATTACAATTTCAATACAACAAGAGATATAAAAGAACATGAATCTTGACATCGATTCATAAATAAAGAAAATAAGATAGGGATGAGAAATAGTACTAGGAATAGCCTTGAATTTCTGGGGTTCTCTTGGTTCTTTCTCCTTTCTGCTCTTCCTTTTTTTAAGTTCCTCTGCTTCTCTTCCCCCTTGAACGTGCAAGGTCATTCTGAAATTTCTTCCTTGGAGAGTTCTCCTTCTCTTTCACACATTAGCTTATAATTTGGATCAATGAATGTTAAAATTAGGAACCCTTATATGGTCTAAAAATACTCTTTAAATAGGGAAGCTCTCAGCCCTTTTTCATTAATCCTAAGTGACCTTTCATCTTCCCATCCTTCAATACAAACCATTCATATTTTGTTCCAATAATCCATTAGGATTCAGCAAACTTTAAGATTAATTTGATTTTCAAAAGGTTGGGAAAGGCCAAAGGTTGGAATTTGCGGCTTTCCCTATGATGTTATTAACGTGAATTATGGGCATTTTTGCATCGATCACAACAGTGATCTCATCTAGTTCTGTAGAGTCTTGGCTCCAAGTCTACTATTCTACTGGGGATTTATCGTAGTGCATTATAATAGCTTCGTTCGAAAGACTGTAACGTTACAGCGCACGGTGACAAGTCGAGTTAATTCAGATTCTCGCCACGGCACGCTGTGGCAGTTTGAGTTTCGAATCCATTGTTCAATTACTTATTCCCTTGATTTCATACGGTTCACCTGAAATGATGCTGCTGCCCGCGGTAGCATGCTTGGGCGCGCTACAACGGATCTGTCTCTAGTCTGCATTATTCTTCATGGGGGTTGGCATGCTGTGGCGTGCTAAAGCAATAAAAAGTTTGAAATTGTGGATTTTTTACTGTTCAAATAGTTCTTATAATGTTTCAATTAATATTCTCGAAATATCACCGTGGTCCGCTGTGGTGCGTTGTGGCATGCTATAGCAGTTTTCTTCCATACTGTGAAGGTTAAGTTCCAGGTCTCTTCTTTCTACTCATCTGCCATGGCCCGTTGTGGTGCGATGTGGCATGCTACAATGGTTTTTATCTAGAATTTTCTTTTTTAGCTCCAGCTTGCCTTCTCTCAAAATTTTCTTAAAATGTAGGAATTCTCATCAAAGTATACAGGATCATATGGTGTTTCATATGTACTTACTTCTTTATTTTACTATAAATTTTGAATTCATCACACCCCCACACTTAAATTCTTGCTCATCCTTGAGTATGCTCAAAGTGAATTTTTTGATTTTTAATAATGGATTCAATTTAAGATGTTAATGTAAAATTCTTTTGTCACAAGATATTACTTTAGGTTGGGGTGATTTTTAGAATTCCAACCACTACTATCTTCCTAATTCAGGTTCCAAGCTTATTCTTTATTAGGGGGTAGGTAATTACCTCAAGATTTTCAACTCTAGCTAGGCATTGGTGAGTGACAAGAGTTTTGTGCCAAGCGTGCTCTTTCTTATGAATCACAAAGAACAATAACATTTATAGGAGAGATATTTTTCTTCATCTTATTTTCTCATTGGGAGAGATATTTTTCATCATCCCTATTTAATTTTTTTTTTTGAACTTTTAGCTCAATGGAGAGACAATTTTGTTCATCCCTGATTCAGTTCCTTGTGATCATTAAGTCCTACGGGAGCCTATCACACTCATATGTTCACTCAACTTTTGCCAATTGCTGATTTTAGTTACTTAGGTTTTCCTACCCCCACACTTAGAATTCCGCATATGTTCATTTAAAATCCTTAGAAACTGAAATCCACTCAAGCTCTTTACCTTATTTTGGAAGAGTAGGGTTGTCATGTCAATTGATCACCTTAGGTTAAGCATAATTAGTGACTTAAAATTTTACATCTAAAGTTCATTATTGAATCCATATAGTAATTACTTCAGAAATTTTAATTGTAATATACTTAAAGCAGCAATTAGGGTTTAAGAAGTCTAAAATTTATTTATTAAAAATGAAAACAAAGAAAAATGAAAACAAAAGCAATACAACCTTATTGGCATGGGTTTCCTCCCACTGAGCACTTATTTTAATGTCTCAGCTTGACGCGTTTGGATTCTCCAATGTGATTACTTCCTCAGGTAGGTCTTGCAACATCCATCCTTCATTCTTCTGCAAGTCATTTTCATCTAAATATGGCTTTAGTCGCTGCCCATTCACCTTGAATGTCCTCTTTTTTGAAGTGATATCTACCGCTCCGTAGAGATATACTTTCTCTATTGTGAATAGACCTGTCCACCTAGACTTCGGCTTCCTTAGAAATAATCTCAATCTTGAATTAAATATAAGTACCTTCATTCCGTGTTGAAAATATTTTGATTTAATTAATTTATCATGCCACTTTTTTTTTTTCTTATAAAGCTTGACACTTTCATATGCATTCAGTCAAAATTCATCTAATTCATTCAATTGTAAAATTCGCTTTTCTCCAGCTTATTTGAAATCAAAATTTAAATTTTTAATGGCCCAAAAGGCCCGGTGTTCTAGTTCTACCAGCAAGTGACAGAACTTCCCATACAAGAGCTTGTAGGGAGACATCCTAGAGGGGTCTTAAAAGTTATTATATAAGCCCACAACACATCTTGCAATTTTGTTGACCAGACCTTCCAATTTTGGCAAACTGTTTTTTCAAGAGTTTGCTTTAACTCAGGGTTTGACACTTCAACTTGCCTGCTGGTTTGAGGGTGGTATGCGGTACCTACCTTGTGTTTCACCCCATAGCCCTTCAAGAGATTCTCAAGTTATTTATTATAGAAATATTTCCCCCCATCACTGATCAAAATTCTGGATGTGCCAAATTTAGCTAAGACATATTCTTTTAGAAATTTAATAACTATTTTTGTATCATTATTCGCATAGGCAATTGCCTCAACCCAATGAAAGGTGTCTATAGATTTGGCATAGTAGAGAAACAAAGTTTCTGTTATGTCAGACCTTTTGAAATACTAGCTAAGGTGGGATCATCATCTTAGATTTTTGAGATGAGTTCTAAATAACTTAGTTACTGTACTTGAACCTCAATTAAGACTTAGATTAATCTTAATTGGCCTAAGTAACAACATGGGTTGTTACAGACTCCCCCACTTAAGAAAGATGTCATCCTCGATATCACTCAAGTGAGAAGAATAAAGCATATATAAAGTAACTGAATTCTAATAGGTTAGAGTTGAGGAATTACCTTGATTAAAAAGGCTTGGGTATTTCTGTCTCATATCCACTTCTTTCTCCCAAGTGGCTTCATTGCAAGATCGGTTCTTCCACTGAACTTTTATCATTGAAATAGAACGATTCCTTAATTTCTTTTGATCAGGATCTAAAATTTTAATTGGTTCTTCAGTATATGAAAGATCAGGTTGAATCTCTATTATTGGAAGTTGAATTAGATGGGAAGGATCTCGAAGACATTTCCTTAGCGATGATACATGGAACACATTGTGAATAGCAGCAAAGTCTTCTGGTAGTTCTAGTTTATAAGTTGCTGATCCAATCTGCTGTATGATCCTGAAAGGTGGAACATACCTTGGACTGAGTTTTCCTGAAACTCCAAAATGATAAAATCCCTTCATCAGGCTCACTTTTAAATATACTGAGTCTTCTCCTTTACAAATAGGACTGGAGCTCCCCATGCGGACATTCTAGGCTTTATAAATCCCTTGTTCAACAAATCTTGCAACTGTTCATTTAATTCTTGTAACTCTTTAAGAGCTATTCTCTATGGAGCTTTTGTTAATGGCTGAAATCCAGGAACTAAGTTAATCACGAATTCTATTTCTCTTGCCGGTGGTAGACCAAACAATTCTTCAAGAAATACATCTTTGAATTCGTTAACTACTTTAATATCTGAAATAGAAACTTCATTCTTACTATCTCCCATCATGGTGACTAGAAATGCCATACAACCCTTGCTTACTAACTTCTCTACTTGAAGTGCATTTATTAACGAATCTTGAGTACTAAATCTTCCCACAAAGGTTTCTGAGATACGAGATGATTGGAGAATAATCCTTTTCCGTTGGAAATCTATAGTGGCGTTATGCATACTAAGTCAGTTCATGCCTAGTATGATATCAAAATTTGCAATGGGTAACACTATTAATTTAGCCTAAAAGGTTCTCTTATTTATCGGTACTTATAGATTGCAGAACTTAGTGGCACTCAGTTGAGCTCCAAATGGAAGTCCAACATTTAGAGTTTTGGCAAGTTTGTAACAGGGGAATTTAATATGTTGAACAAAATTTTCTGAGATGAACGAGTGACTGGCCCCAGTATCAAATAATACACTACATGGCTTTTCTTTTATATTTATAGTGCCTAATTTAACATTTAAATGAAAGAAGCATTTAACAAATATTGAAACACTATATATAAGGAATAATTAAAAATGTGTGCCTGAAACCACATTGTTATCTCCTGTAGCCTGACTAGGAGTAAGATTATAAACTCTGGCTATCCCAGCAGGTCGACTACTGGTTGCTTGTGTCCTTACTTGAGTTAGAATTGGGGGTCGAGAAGCAGCTACTTGAACCTTTGAAGGAGTCTATTTTTCCTTGGCTGGAGGTGGCATTAAAGCCATCCTAAGCTCTCTTGTATTCAGAGGAGTAGGCCTGAATACTTGATTTCATCGAGGATGTTTAATTATGATTCCATCGATAGTTTTAAATGCGTTACAATGATCATACCTGTGGCCTTGACGACCACATGTATAACATCGCCGATCAAAATGATAACATTTCCCATATGGATGTGGCCTTTTACATTCTTGATTTTGGTTATTAGATTCCTTAGCCTCGATCTGGTATGCTCTTCCTTCATTAGGATGACGGCGTTTAAAGCTTTCATAATGGTGAGAAGGAGCAAATTCTTTTCTTTTAAACTCCTTTGCTGATTGGTGGTGCTCAACCACCCGTGCAGTTTCTACTAACTTCTCAAAGTTACTTATTTGAAAAGGAACCACATGATCTTTAATAGATTTGTGCAATCCACACTGAAACTGGTAGCATTTATCTTCTTCTGTTGGCACCAAATTTGGAGTAAAATAAGCCAACCTTCTAAATTCCACAACATAATCTGCTATTGACTGGTTCCCTTGAGTTAGCTTCAGTAATGAATCACCAATGATGTTCTTCAAGGATGGAGGTACAAAGGTTTCTTTAAAGGATTCCACAAACCAATCCCATTCAATGTCCTCTAATTCAATTTCCTCAACGCGAGTCTCCCTTATACTATCCCACCAATGTTCGGCTACGCCCTGAAGCAGCTGGGCAGCTAATTGCACTGTGTGATAGTTGGGGCAACTCATACTTACCAAATTCTTTTCCACTATCTTTAACCATGCTACTGTCTCTATTGGAGACAGCGTTCCATCAAATGTTGGTGGTCGCAACCTCAGAAAACTATGTAGT
This sequence comes from Gastrodia elata, assembly GCA_016760335.1. NCBI lineage: Eukaryota > Viridiplantae > Streptophyta > Magnoliopsida > Asparagales > Orchidaceae > Gastrodia > Gastrodia elata. Next base: position 19,280,690 of record CM028676.1, on the reverse strand, counting down.
AATCCATCAGTAGAATGACGAGTAGTGTTGGGAATATGGGGAGCAGGAGATGCCGAAGTGGTACTAGCATTTGTAGATGGCAATACTGACACCAATCTTTGAATAGCTAAGGCTTGTTGGTTTTGGTTCTCTAACATTGCATTAACCATGTTACTGGGAGAAGTAACTTCATCTGTAACATTGTTGTTTGATGCTGCAATAATATTAATCGGGGCGTGACTAGAAGGAGGATTAGGGTTGATCAGGGTGTTGTTAAGAGATGTTGCAGGATTCATTTTCTGAAAATCAAAACAACAATCCCTTAGAATAAAACATAAGACATTTATTAACTTCTCATTTATGCATTATTAAAACTTATTATAATAAGAAGATACATCATACTTATTACATCATAATACTAGTCCCATCCTATATACTTAGTGAAAAATACTACACGAAAGTCTTCGTAGGTCAATTCACGATTTTCTTCTTGAACTTTCTGGAATAGGCTTCCGCATGAATCGATCCACCATTCCTTTGCCTTATCTTGTAGAAGACATAATACTACTTCTACTTTAATATTATTTGGCCAATCCATAACACCAAATATGTGGTCTACCCTTGCGAGCCATTCTTTAGCTAAGATTGGAAAATCAATGCCTCTATATGTGCCTTCCTTTAACAATTTGTTTAATATTTGAGCTCCTTGATCAGACACCCATTCTATGGATCTTCTTTGCTTTATACCCAACTTGGTCTCGTACTTCCAGATGATCTCAAATTCTTTCAAGTATGTCATGAACGCCATTCTTAGTCTATCTTTTACGCCTACAATTATAATCACATTTCTTTAGATTTGTTGAGCGTATATATATATATATATATATATATATATATATATATATATATATATTTAGAGATTTATACTTTAATATCTTCTATGGTTATCTCGTTCCTTAACTTATTCTGAGTTATACTCATAATGACATGGATGTTGCCTCAAGTATTCATTTAGTGATTATATAGCAGAAGAACAATTCATTAGGTAGATAGGAATGCAAATTCCAATCTGACACCTTATGGAATTCTCTGATACCAACTGTGGCGGCCCTGCCCCGCCGTGGTCCTGTTAACTCTTAAGTTAACATGATTAGGGTGGAGGGGTCTCCAAAATAACAAGGTCCCTACTTATAATTGGATTAGACACACATTATAATCCCACTTAACTAAGGACTTTGCCATTCTTAAGTAAAAACCTCACTAAATGAAAATACAAGAAATGCAAAGTGCGGAAGCATAAAATATAACATCCATCCATCATATAATACAACAGTACAGAATAAGTAAAGTGCTGAAAAGAAATGTTATCCCTGTATTATTACAATTTAAACAGTTTTAAAAAGAACTGAAAAAGGCACTCATCCTCACAAAAGCAGAAAGAAACTAAAGATCCTCAGTAAGATGCTTCTCTTCCAAGTGCAGATCTCTTGAAGGCTCTATTACCTCAAATAGCTCAGAGTTTACCATTGTTGGTATCACAATGATAGGGCCCCAGCTAACAAAAGAAAACTCTTAGTTAGATAATTTGTCTATGTACATTTTAGGCTGCAAAATTTATTATGCTATTTGGATACCACTATAAACAAGTAAGACAGAAGCATATAAATAGGTGCAAGAATGCGTAAGAAAGAAACAGTTAAAGCTATAAACAACTAGTTTATAACTTAAACTAGTAAGAAGTAACCACATACCTCCCAGTTGGCTGCAATAAGATTAAGCATAAAAGACTAATTACTAATATAACAAAAACGTAAACTGCCTAAACATGCTTATGATCAATTTAAATACATGCTAATTGACATAATTAAAATGAACATGTAAACCTTAAAAGCAAAACTAGCATCCTATAAGATATGAGTAAAGAACAAAGCTAACATCCTATAAGTAAAAGTAAAGCTAGAAATGCAGTAAAGTAATAAATATGAAAGTACTGAAAGTGAAGTAAAGTAACTGAAATGTAAAATATAAGCTGAAAATTGAATTAGCCAAACTTTCCATTTGAAAGAAATATATACATAAAGACTCATTTTTGCCATATCAAAGCCGGGCAAACAACCACAAGAGAAGTATAAGAAGAAGTCATTGATACTGAGAGGTATTCCATATCAGCACCGGGCTAACTGTCACATGAGAAATATAAGACGAAGTCATTGATACTGAGAGGTAGTCCATATCAGTACCGGGCAAATAGCCACAAGAGAATTATAAGAAGAAGTAAGTGGCAATGAGAGGTAGAAATACTAAGTAGAAGTATAGAAAGAAGTAAATAATACCAAGAGGTAGACTAATCAGATTACACTCTACTTAATTGAACGTACCGATGAAAACAAATGTAAATGTAGTTTATGCAATTTTAAAGATGACACTAAATACTTATCAAATATCCTATGTCCAATATATGTGTACAAGGTAAGAGGCTCAAAACAAGGTAAGCAAAGCATCAAAGTCAAAGTGAGTAAGAGACTCTACTAGGACACAAGTGATATCCATTTGCTATCTAATTTAATCATTCTATCTACTCTAAGTTACACAAGTTCAGGATCTCCAGGTCCTACTATCGAGTGTAACTCAGATTCACGTCTTTATAGATTGAAAATAATTAGGACTAGCTAGGTCCTAATTATAAATAAATTGATGTCAACTACATAAGTTAAATGACAAATCAATCAACTTATTTTAATAATTTAAGCAATCCCAACCTCATCTTGATTAGCCAAATCAAGATGAAAAGATTAAGAATTAAACTCCAAATGTTGGGGTTTAATAACTTAATCCAAAGGTGTATCTAAAGATCTAAAGTTTAATATCCATACTCACTTATTTAGATTAAGGTAAATCCTAATAAAAAGTTAACTCATTAGGATAGATCTCTATTCTTAATTCTAAAATTCAAAGATAAAATAATAATTAAATAATTCACCTATTGAGTAACCTAATTTACTCAATAGATGAACTCTAACCTAAGATATATTCCTAATCTTAGGAATCAAAACTCTTAATTTCTAAGAGTATCTCTCATGACACACATCCTAACTAGTGTTATAAGGCCTATGGGAAGATCTAAGAATATTAAGGAAAAAAAGAAACACTCACATTATACTTTGGATTTTCTAAGGACTTAAAATTGAGATTTTAATCAAGTTTCTACTAGGCCTTAAAATCACATTATTTATGATTTAATACTTTAATCTTACTGCTTTATAATGATTAGAATGATGATTTAGGGTTTTAAAAAAGCTAAACCCTAACTTTGGGCAAAATGACCATTTTGCCCCTAGTTAAGAGTTCAAAAGATCAACATTTGATTTAGAGTTTCCAAATCTAAAATTTTCTATTGTAAAGTATTTCTTACTATCTAATATAAGATTAGACAGTAATTACACAAATTTTGGGTAATTATTAAGCCTTATGAGATCAAATTAATGAATTTAACTCATAGGGGCATTTTAGTAATTTGGCTAAATAAAAATTAAATTTTCTTTTAGTTTAATGTTATTTACTGTCTAAGGTTTTCATAGAACCTAAATTTGATAAATTCTGATAAGTATTGGCCAAATTATGGCCAATACAAGCCTAATGGTAAAATGATAATTAAGGGTTTTTTAATTAAGGGTCAAAAATCCTAACTTTGTCAATTAGTGTCCAAATTGAGTGAAATAAGTGGCTATTAATCACAAGTTATCTATTGATTATAATGATTAGTGGTAGGCTCAATTTGGACTCTAATTGACTAAGTTATGGCCTAATTAGGGTTTAGGGTGATTAGTGACTGATTAGTGAAATTAATTACCAAATCACTAATCCAACCACACCATTAGATTTTATTATACTCTACAAGTTCTCTGAAACTTAAAATATTCAATTTGGACTATTAGATTTGCTAATATTCACTAATCAAGTTTTAGGATAATTAGGGGTGATTAGTAAATCTAACCATTTGATCTAAAGTATTTTTACAGATTACTATAAACCAGGTTTTTTTGATCTAAATTAATATTTGTATCACCTAATTTGGAGTTTAATTGACCAAGTTAAGATCAATTGAAGTTTTAAGGTTAATTGACCTAATTATGGTTAGGTCTTAAAAGTGATTAGTCTCAAATTAATCCAAAAAACAAAATAAACATTCTCAAATTATTCCCTAGGGTTTGTTGATCACCTTAAGACCCATAATGGGTATATTTGAATTAAGGTACACAAAGCTAGGGTGATTTAAATGAAATGGCAATTTTGGTAATTAAATAAATACTTAAAATGTCACTAAGTGAAACATTAGTCAAAATAAAAATTTAATGGTTCCATAATATTCCTCTTAATTTTTTGATTACAATAGTATATTCATTTGTTATATTTGGACTTATATTTATTAAGATATGGATTTTTAAAGTTTGGGTTTTAATTATTTAAAATGCAATTTTATTTAATTCTTTTAATATTAATATATAATTTTATTCTTCTGTTTATTGTATTTGTCTAAAGCAAATAATGAATTATTATATGTTATTAATTAGTTATATTTATTTTTCTATTTATATATATATATATATATATAAGTATATATATACATATAACTTTAGGTATATTAATTAATATATATAAGTATTATAAGATTTATAATGATTATATATATTAATTTATAATAATTTTATTATTTCTTTTATCTGCAGGAAAAGACAGAGGCGGACCCCACGTCCACGTGGCGCGTGGGGATTGGCAGGGCAGAGGATCGCGGGTCCCACACAGCAGAGTGACCGAACTAGTGGGTCCCGCTGCCACATGCTCGACTCGTAGCCACGTGGGCTCTCGTGGCTGAATAGCATGTAGGCGGAGGGTCCCGCCGCGTGCCACGCGGTCTTTCTGCGAGCGGAATGAATCGGACCGAGCGAAGTCCGGTTCAGGAGCGCAACCTCGCCTTCCCCTTTCGCGAATTTCGAATGCTTAGGGTTTTGGAGGGTGCAAATTGATCGAGAATTTGATCGATCGCACCCATTTATTGCATGCGATCAATCATATAGAGGAATCTAGAAAGCTTAAATGAAGAAATGAGGGGAGCAGGAGGTACCTTGAGGGTTCACGATAGGATTAGGGTTTGATCTTGCCGGGCCTACCTTGCACTTCGATTCGTTTGAAAATGGTGAAACCGAACGAAGAAGGGAAGTGGGGGTCTTAAACAGGCCTAATGTGGTGCTCTCTAAGCGGTGCAAGTCATGGGTTACTCCATCTGGCGAGCTCCTACCTTCCGTGCTAAGCAGGGAACGCCACGCACTCCACGTGTGGCGAGCTCAGCAGGGATGAAATGGTGACCCTCCGATCTAAGATCGGACGGTCACGATGGACCGTTTGGTCTAACCTAATTAGCAAACGACGTCTATTTAAGGCAGACGACGTCGTTATCATACTTTAAATAATAATAATATTATAATAATTCAATTAAATTTTATTAATCAAATTTGGATAATTAAATGTATTCCAAAATTTTCCAATAAATTACCCCTAGCTAATTGAGGGGTGAGGAACGCAACGACGCACTTGGAATTTCGATCAGATGAGTATTTAATTATTTGATTTTTCAGGGTATTTAAATAATATTAAAATATTTGACAAAAATCCAACGACTTCCAAATGCCTTCAAAACTTCACCCCTAGCTAATTTGGGGGTGGTGAACTGTGGCGACCGGGGATCGAAGTTCGAGAGTTTTTAAAGAATAATTCATCTCAATTGAAAATATATATACATCTTTATGATTCAAAAAGGACATAATAAAATAAAATAATAATTCACAGTCCTTTTATACATAGAGCCAAAACATATATGAAAAGTTACAACAGCTTGAATTTTTAAAATAAGAAATAAAATATCTACATTCTCCTTGCTTCTTTAAATTCTTCCTCTTTTAATTTGGCAGATCTTCTAAGTTCTTTAATTATTAAAACCTGAAAAATTCAGTTTACCAGTCAGGTAGGAGTACGCAAATTGTTCTTATAAGAATAAATCTAGCATCCTATAATAGGTATGAATCACATATGAAAATGACTGAAAAACTGCAAATAAAGTAAGCAATTTCCAAATGCAATTTCTGCCCTGCAAAAGAGCTGTGAAGATCAACATATATGAAATAAATTTTATCAAAAATATATGTAACAATAAGTCGAGTCCGGAGACCCCTAAGCCCAAATGGGTAAACTCATAGGCATAAATCTGTATGAAGCTTATCTCGCCACCCGTCGGTAGCTTACTCAAATTAGGAACTGATGGTGTGTCTTTCCTCTGGATTTGCCTACTTCCTACAAGAGGCTAAATCCCTCCATATAACTCCCAGGGGCTTGCTAGCTAGCCCAATCTGTACAGATTCCAGTTTTGCATTCCACCCTCCAAAGACAAACACCACAAAATATATATAAATTCTTTTGATTACATGCTTTTTGATATAATTCTTTTGCAGATTAAAATGTGGTAAGCAGTGCAAATAATACTCAAATGGAAAAATGGCTCAAATAAGAACACTGAAATAAGACTTATAAGTAAATTTGCGTACCTGACTTGTTTTGATAAAATTAACAAAATTTAATTTCTTTGATCTGCCAAAGTAATGAAATTTATTAATTTAATGATTTAATTATGATTTGCAATATTATGTTTATTTTGATTTATTTGAATTATTTTTTATTAAGTTATTTAATTATTTATGCCTTATAAGGTCAAATTAAGAATTTGACCTTATAAGGGCATTTTAGAAATTTTACCTTTATTAAAAATATAAAATTTATGTTAGTTTATTGAAGATTATATCCTAAGGTTTCTATAGAGTCCAAAATTATCAAATTCTGATATGAATTGGCTAAGTTATAGCTATTCTAATTTGGAGGGTTTAATAATTAAAGTTTATTATATTTAGAGAGTGATTAGTGATTTGAGTCACAAAATTATTAAACTAATTATTTATTTAGGTTCTAATATACTTTATGAGTTATTTAAAACTGAAATCACTTAATTTGGATTATTATATTTGCTAATATTTACTAATTAAGTTTTTATAGTAATTAGTATTAATTAGGAGATCTAATCATTGGATCCTAAATATTTTTGCAGTTTACTAAAATTTAGGATTTTTTGATCTAAATAGATATTTATATTTCCTAATTTGGAGCTAAATTGACTATCTCATGACTATTTGAAGTTCTATGTTAAATTAAGTTAATTAGGGTTATTTGAATATTCTTCATAATTAATATTTCAAAATGTCACTATATGAAATGTTGTTTTTACTGATATTTGGTTGGCACCATAATATTCCTTATATTTTTCTGGTTAATTTGATATATTAAATTGTATAATTTGGTTAAATAATTTAGGAGTTATGGATTCTTAAAGTTTTAGGATTTTATGAATTTAATTAATTTAGAAAATATTTATTTCTATTTATTTATTTATTTTATTTTATCTATTTTCTTTTAAATATTTATAATTTCTGATTATTTATTATTTAATATGATTAATTTATTTGTAAATTATTTATTCTTATTTTTCTATTTATGAACATTATTGTATCATATTTATTTAACTAATTAAAATCTTATCTAATAATATTATATTTTCTGTTTATTATTTATAATATATTTTATTATTATCTTGATTTGATTTAACTTATTTTATTTATTTGTTTATTATATTTTCCTAAAATATTCTTTGATTTTACTGTTTTTATTTTATTTATTTATTATTACTAATGTATAGACTATTGTATTTAAATTTATTTAATATTAATTTTGAAAATAAACTTTCTGATTTTTATTTATTAATATTTTATATTAATGTTATTCTTATTTTCTGTTTTTATTATTATTATATTTTTCTTTATAATTATTATAATTTTCTGTTTATATATATATATATATATATTATATATATATATATAAACGTATATATTTATATATATATATATATTTAGATTTTTTTTTATAAAGATTATTTTGATTTATTTTTCTGCAGGTGGGGGCCACAGAGGACATGTGTCGAGCAGGCATTAGAGGAGATGATGACAGCTGGCCCCTTTGACTGTCCAAACAGGACAGTCATCATGACTTTTGGACTGCGGGGCCCGCAGTCAAATGCCCGTGCGGGTTTACGCGCCCGGTTGACCCCACCGTCCACGCGGCGCATCCAAATGCGTGACAACGCATCTCTGAGGGTCCCGCAGCCACGTGTCGCTCATAGACCAAACCGGTCCGTATGTGAACCGGATGGGTTTTAAACCGGCATATTTAGACCGGTTCAGAAATTGATCCCGGTTCGAGGGATCGATTCTTCGCCTCCCTCGCAAACCCTAACGAGCGGAGGTCCTCAATGACGCCAAAATGATTGAGCCGAGGCTCGATCAAGGCATAAAAATGTAAATCTTTGAGTTTAATAACATAAAATACAGTAGAAATAGGAAGTACCTGTTAAGGGAGGAAGAGATATTAGGGTTTTGTCGAGGACGTCGATCTAAGTGTGATAACTCTTGATTCTAAGTCAGATGATCCAAATTAAGTTTAGAGGTTTCTAAAGCTTTTAATGTGGTGTTATAGGCGGCAGTTGTTATCCTCTTCGTACGAAGGTTTGACGCGTGGGCGTGGGAGGTGTCGAACGGGTGCCGCGTGTTGACCTAAGAGATGAAGAATACCAGCCGCTGGATTGGCTCGATCGGACGGATCGATTGATCCCTCCGATCAGACGGCGCGAGAAGAAGAATTGGAACGGCGTGCCGTTTAAATTATGATTTAATAATTAATTATTTAATTTAATTTAAATCAATTTAATTAATTAAACTTAATAAATAAAATATTTTCCAAAAATTTTTAAAGATATCAATCCTAGCTAATTGAGGGCTTCTGAACACAATGGCGCCCTCAGATTTTTGATTCGACGAGTATTTAATCACTCGTATTTTCACATATTTAAATAATATTAAAATATTCGTTGAAAATTTAATGATTTCCAAATACGTTCAAAACTTCAATCCTAGCTAATTTGGGGGTGGTGAATGCAATGGTGAAGTCAGATTTTTAATCTGAAGTCAAAATTATTTAAATATTAATAAACAATTTGAAATGGAATTTTGGTATTTTACTTTCTCTCCAACTTAAAAGAGATGTCTTCCCGACATCAATCTAAAATTTGAAAATAAATACAAGATCTAAAACTATTTATTATTGGAATAAATGAGGATAAAATCTCTTAATGCCTGATTCTTCTTCCCATGTAGCTTCTTCTTTGCGATAATTTTTTCATCTAACCTTTATCATGGGAATAGATTTACTTATTAACTTCCTTTCATCTCGATCTAGAATCTCTTCTAGTTCGATCACATAGCTGAGATTTGGTTGCAAATTGATATCTTCTACTTCCACTCTCATTGAAGGTTCAGATAGACATTTTCTTAGGGAGGAGATATGAAATACATCATGCATCAGACTCAGATGTGCTGGAAGCTTGATTTGATATGCTACTTGGCCTACTCTTTTCAAAACTTCAAAAGGTCCAATAAATCTTGGACTTAATTTCCCAGAAACTCCAAACCTGGAAACTCCTCTGAATGGGTTCACTTTCAAATATACAAAATCTCCAACAGAAAATTCAATATGACGATGATGAGCATCAAAATACTGCTTCTGCCTGTCTTGAGCTGCTTTCATTCGATGTTGAATTATCATTATCTTTTCTGTTGCCTGAATAATCAAATCTAATTTTAATATCCTGTTTTCTCCAACACTATTCCAGGATAAAGGAGTGATACACTTTCTTCCATAAAGGGCTTCATAAGGAGCCATTCCAATACTTGCTTGAAAACTATTATTATAAGAAAATTCAATTAATGGAAGGTGATCATCCCAACTTCCTCCAAAATCTAAGACACAAAGGCGAAGAAGATCTTCTAGAGTTTAATTTACTCTTTCAGTTTGTCCATCAGTCTGTGGATGAAAAGCTGTACTCATACAGAGGTGTGAACCAAGATCTTGATGAACTGCTTTCCAAAACTTTGAAGTGAATCTACTATCTCTATCAGAAACAATGGTTTTTGGAATACCATGTAACCTTACTATCTCTTTTAGATAAATTCTTGCCAATTTGTCTACTGAATCTGTTTGTTTAATGGGTAAAAAGTGCTCCGATTTGGTAAGCCTATCCACAATTAACCAAATAGAATCATTATTGGATTTTGAACGAGGAAATCCAGTGATAAAATCCATGGAAATATCTTCCCATTTCCATTGAGGTATACCTAGTGGTTGAAGTAATCCACCTGGTTTCTGATGTTCTGCTTTTACCAAGTTACAGGCTTCACATTTTGATATGAACTCAGCTATACTTCTTTTCATTCCTGGCCACCAAAAATGGGATTTCAAGTCTTGATACATCTTATTATTCCCAGGATGAATTGAATATCTAGACTGATGAGCTTCTTTCAATATTTTAGTTCTTAGCTCATCCTTATTTGGTATCCATATTCTGGATCCACACCAAATATTCTTATTTGAATCTAGATTCAATTCTAATTGCTTTCCTGATTGAATGGATGCAGATAAGGAGTTATAATCTTCATCCAGGTGTTGAGCTTCTTTAATCTCATCCATTAATGAACATTCTATAGTCATCTGAAATAGCTTAGCATTTGTTGGCAATATGACTTCTAATTGAAGGTCTTCTATTTCTTTAAGTAATGTAGGATTAGAAGTCAAAACATGTAAATGTGAAACTGCCTTCCGACTTAATGCATCTGCTACTACATTTGCTTTGCCAGGATGATATTGAATTGATAAATCATAATCTTTGATTAATTCTAACCATCTTCGCTGTCTTAAATTGATCTCTTTCTGAGTAAAAATATACTTCAGACTTTGATGATCTGTGAAGACTTCACATTTTACTCCATATAAATAGTGTCTCCAGATCTTTAATGCAAAGACTATTGCAGCTAACTCCAAGTCATGAACTGGATAATTCTTCTCATGAATTTTGAGTTGTCTAGATGCAAAAGCTATTACTTTTCCTTCTTGCATGAGAACACAGCCTAATCCAATTCCAGAAGCATCACAATAAATCTGATATTCTTTTCCTTCAACTGACAGAACTAGAATAGGAGCTGAGGTTAGACATTCTTTTAATTTCTTAAATGCTGATTCACAAGATGAATCCCAAACATAAGGTACATCTTTTTGAGTAAGACGAGTAAGAGGGACTGCAATCCGAGAGAAGTTCTTAATAAACTTGCGATAGTACCCAGCTAAACCCAAGAAGCTTCTTATTTCTGTTACTGAAGTAGGTTGGGGCCAATCTTGAATTGCACTTATCTTGCTGGGATCAACTGATATTCCTTCTTTACTAATTATATGGCCTAAGAAGGCGACTGAATGAAGCCAAAATTCACATTTTGAGAACTTGGCATACAGTTGATGTTGTCTTAACAAGTTCAAGGTGATTCTAAGATGCTCTTCATGTTCCTTAGCATTCTTAGAATAGATTAATATATCATCAATAAAGACGATAATAAAAGAATCTAGATAGGGTTTCATTATTCGCTGCATTAAATCCATAAAATAAGATGGGGCATTTGTTAACCCAAATGGCATCACTAAAAATTCATAATGCCCATATCTTGTTCTGAATGCAGATTTAGGAATATCTTCATCTTTGATACGAAGTTGATGATAACCAGATCTCAGATCAATTTTAGAAAATATGGAAGCACCAACTAATTGGTCAAATAAATCATCTATTCTTGGTAATGGGTATTTGTTCTTAATAGTAATCTTATTCAATTCCTGGTAATCGATACATAATCGCATACTTCCATCTTTCTTCTTAACAAATAAAACTGGGGCTCCCCAAGGAGAATTACTTGGTCTTATAAATCCTTTTTCAGTCAGTTCTTGAAGTTCATTCTTAAGTTCTTCTAATTCTTTGGGTGCCATTCTGTATGGAGCTTTAGATAAAGGGTTCATTCCTTGACTTAAATCAATGCTGAACTCCACTTCTCTTTGAGGTGGTAAACCTAGAAGTTCATCTAGAAATACATCTGCATATTCTCTTACTACATAAGTTTCTTCTAAGGTTGCAGTTTTCACTTCAGAACTTGAGAGTAAAGTTAGGAATATAGTATACTTCTTTCTAATAAACTTCTCAATCTTGTTTGCTGGGATAAGACTAATAATTGCACTTCTTTGACCAATAAAAGTTACCTTCTTATTTCCATTATAAATATATACTCTTTTCTTTGCACAATCAATTAATGCCTTATTCTGACTCATCCAATCCATCCCAAGAATAATATCAAAACTAGTTATAGGGATGATAGTGAGTTTAGCTTCCCAAGAATTTCCATTTATATCTAACTTGCAATTACAGAAGATGTTTGTTTCTAAGAACTCTCCTGATGGTAGATTAACTTTAAGGGCTGATGAAAGTTGTTCTACTGGTAATGAATATTGTTGAACTATTTTTGACGTAATAAAATAATACGTAGCTCCAGAATCAAAAAGAACTGAACATGGGGACTGAAATAATAAAATGGTACATGTGACCACATCAGGTTCTTCTTTTGCCTCTTCTTGAGATAGGTTGAATATTCTAGCTGGAGCTTGATTGTTTCTTGGATTACTGAAATATGCAATATTGTTTTGTTGATTTACTGGTGGTCTTCCTTGATTCTTCATAACTGCTTTTCCTTGATTTGGGATTTGATATCCATTGACTGTATAAGTGGCACAACAGAATTTTATGGAATGGTTTGTTCTTCCACATCGGTGGCATTGACCTTCACCGGTAAAGCATTTATCTGTATTATGAATCCTTCCACAAAACCTGCAAGTATTTGGTGTTCTTGGGGCAGGTCTACTTGAGTTACCTTGAATATTATACACTTTTCCTTGAGGTCTGGAGAATTGCTGCCTCTTGGATTGAAAATGGGGGGAGAATGCTGGTCTTTTCATTCTGGAAGAGTACTGCTCTTCTTGAGCTTCCATAATCTTGGCTTTCTCTACTAATTGAGCAAAGTTTAAAATCTGAAGAGGTGTTAGGATATGTTGAAAGTTGTTTCTTAATCCATTAAGGAACAAATGGCATCTGACTTCTTCAGTAGTAACCATTTCTGGAGCAAAGCTGGCTAGACGAGTGAACTCTTCCTCATACTCTGTCACTGTGTGAATTCCTTGTTTCAAATTTAGTAGTTCTTTTCTCATTGTCTGTCTGGCAGACTGAGGCACATATTTACCTAAAAATGCTTTCACAAATTCTTCCCATTGGATCTCTTCTTCTGTTCTATTTTGGAATGTGGTATTCTTGGTCGTCTTCCACCACTTCTCAGCAGCTTCTGTTAGAAGGTAAGTAGCTAGAGATACCTTCTGGTCTTCTGAGCTCTTAGCACATTTAAACTCCTTTTCTATTCTTTGGATCCACTCCTCAGCTTGGTAAGGAGTTGCTTTGCCATTGAATCTAGGAGGCTGAAGTTTAAGAAATATTTGCATTTTTTCATTTACTGCTTTTTTTCTGAATAGGATGAGGATTCTGGATTTGTTGACTGTTCATGAATTGACTCATCATATTCATGAACTGGAGCATCTGATTTGCTCCACTATGATCAAAGGGATAGACTGCTTCAACATTAGGTGAAACTGTCTCATTGTGACTAGGAGTGTTTTGAGGAACATTTTTGTCCTGTGATTGATTATTGTTGTTGTTGTTTTGACTATCCATAATCTGGGAAATAATAAACTATACTTAGTTGGCTCTCCAACTTAAAATTCTAACTTCTAATATTTTAGTAACTGTATTCATATAGTTGGCTCTTTTTATGAATTATTCCTTAAATAGTCTCAAACTTCGCTCTGATACCAATTTCTGTGGCGATCGGGGATCGAAGTTCGAGAGTCTTTAAAGAACAATTCATCTTAATTGAAAATATATATACATCTTTATGATTCAAAAAGGACATAATAAAATAAAATAATAATTCACAGTCCTTTTATACATAGAGCCAAACATATATGAAAAGTTACAACAGCTTGAATTTTTAAAATAAGAAATAAAATATCTACATTCTCCTTCTTTAAATTCTTCCTCTTTTAATTTGGTAGATCTTCTAAGTTCTTTAATTATTAAAATATGAAAAATTTAGTTTACCAGTCAGGTAGGAGTACGCAAATTGTTCTTATAAGAATAAATCTAACATCCTATAATAGGTATGAATCACATATGAAAATGACTGAAAAATTACAAATAAAGTAAGCAATTTCTAAATGCAATTTCTGCCCTGCAAAAGAGCTGTGAAGATCAACATATATGAAATAAATTTTATCAAAAGCATATGTAACAATAAGTCGAGTCCGGAGACCCCTAAGCCCAAATGGGTAAACCCATAGGCATAAATCTGTAGGAAGTTTATCTCGCCACCCGTCGGTAGCTTACTCAAATTAGGAACTGATGGTGTGTCTTTCCTCTGGATTTGGCTACTTCCTACAAGAGGCTAAATCCCTCCATATAACTCCCAGGGGCTTGCTAGCTAGCCCAATCTGTACAGATTCCAGTTTTGCATTCCACCCTCCAAAGACAAACACCACAAAATATATATAAATTCTTTTTGTTATATGCTTTTTGATATAATTCTTTTGCAGATTAAAATGCGGTACGCAGTGCAAATAATACTCAAATGGAAAAATGGCTCAAATAAGAACACTGAAATAAGACTTATAAGTAAATTTGCGTACCTGACTTGTTTTGATAAAATCAACAAAATTTAATTTCTTTGATCTGCCAAAATAATGAAATTTATTAATTTAATGATTTAATTATGATTTGCAATATTATGTTTATTTTGATTTATTTGAATTATTTTTTATTAAGTTATTTAATTATTTATGCCTTATAAAGTCAAATTGGGAATTTGACCTTATAAGGGCATTTTAGAAATTTTACCTTTATTAAAAATATAAAATTTATGTTAGTTTATTGAAGATTATGTCCTAAGATTTCTATAGAGTTCAAAATTATCAAATTCTGATATGAATTGATTAAGTTATAGCTATTCTAATTTGGAGGGTTTAATAATTAAAGTTTATTATATTTAGAGAGTGATTAGTGATTTGAGTCACAAAATTATTAAACTAATTATTCATTTAGATTCTAATATACTTTATAAGTTATTTAAAACTAAAATCACTTAGTTTGGATTATTATATTTGCTAATATTTACGAATTAAGTTTTTATAGTAATTAGTATTAATTAGGAGATCTAATCGTTGGATCCTAAATATTTTTACAGTTTACTAAAATTTAGGATTTTCTGATCTAAATAGATATTTGAATTTCTTAATTTGGAACTAAATTGATTATCTATGACTATTTGAAGTTCTATATTAAATTAGGTTAATTAGGGTTATTTGAATATTCTTCATAATTAATATTTCAAAATGTCACTATATGAAATGTTGTTTTTACTGATATTTGGTTGGCACCATAATATTTCTTATATTTTTCTGGTTAATTTGATATATTAAATTGTATAATTTGGTTAAATAATTTAGGAGTTATGGATTCTTAAAGTTTTAGGATTTTATGAATTTAATTAATTTAGAAAATATTTATTTCTATTTATTTATTTATTTTATTTTATCTATTTTCTTTTAAATATTTATAATTTCTGATTATTTATTATTTAATATGATTAATTTATTTTTAAATTATTTATTCTTATTTTTCTATTTATGAACATTATTGTATCATATTTATTTAACTAATTAAAATCTTATCTAATAATATTATATTTTCTGTTTATTATTTATAATATATTTTATTATTATCTTGATTTGATTTAACTTATTTTATTTATTTGTTTATTATATTTTATATTAATGTTATTCTTATTTTCTGTTTTTATTATTATTGTATTTTTCTTTATAATTATTATAATTTTCTGTTTATATATATATATATATATTATATATATATAAATAAACATATATATTTATATATATATATATATATTTAGGCTTTTTTTTTTATAAAGATTATTTTGATTTATTTTTCTGCAGGTGGGGGCCACAGAGGACATGTGTCGAGCAGGCATTAGAGGAGATGATGACAGCTGGCCCCTTTGACTGTCCAAACAGGACAGTCATCATGACGTTTGGACTGCGGGGCCCGCAGTCAAATGCCCGTGCGGGTTTACGCGCCCGGTTGACCCCACCGTCCACGCGGCGCGTCCAAATGCATGACAACGCATCTCTGAGGGTCCCGCAGCCACGTGTCGCTCATAGACCAAACTGGTCCGTATGTGAACCGGATGGGTTTTAAACCGGCATATTTAGACCGGTTCAGAAATTGATCCCGGTTCGAGGGATAGATTCTTCGCCTCCCTCGCAAACCCTAACGAGCGGAGGTCCTCAATGACGCCAAAATGATTGAGCCGAGGCTCGATCAAGGCATAAAAATGTAAATCTTTGAGTTTAATAACATAAAATACAGTAGAAATAGGAAGTACCTGTTAAGGGAAGAAGAGATATTAGGGTTTTGTCAAGGATGTCGATCTAAGTGTGATAACTTTTGATTCTAAGTCAGATGATCCAAATTAAGTTTAGAGGTTTCTAAAGCTTTTAATGTGGTGTTATAGGCGGCAGTTGTTATCCTCTTCGTACGAAGGTTTGACGCGTGGGCGTGGGAGGTGTCGAACGGGTGCCGCGTGTTGACCTAAGAGATGAAGAATACCAGCCGCTGGATTGGCTCGATCGGATGGATCGATTGATCCGTCCGATCAGACAGCGCGAGAAGAAGAATTGGAACAGCGTGCCGTTTAAATTATGATTTAATAATTAATTATTTAATTTAATTTAAATCAATTTAATTAATTAAACTTAATAAAATAAATATTTTCCAAAAATTTTTAAAGATATCAATCCTAGCTAATTGAGGGCTTCTGAACACAATGGCACACTCGGATTTTTGATTCGACGAGTATTTAATTACTTGTATTTTCAGATATTTAAATAATATTAAAATATTCGTTGAAAATTTAATAATTTCCAAATACGTTCAAAACTTCAATCCTAGCTAATTTGGGGGTGGTGAACGCAATGGTGAAGTCAGATTTTTAATTTGAAGTCAAAATTATTTAAATATTAATAAACAATTTGAAATGGAATTTTGGTATTTTACATGTACGCAATGGTGAAGTCAAATTTTCAATGAGAGGTCAAAATAAGAAGTCAATTTCTAGGGTTTTGGGATTTTCCAAAAATCCAGATTTAATTCAGTTGACTTCTAGTTTGACCTAGAATTTTGAGATGAGTTCTAAATGATTTAGTTAGTGTACTTAAACCTCAATTAAGACTTAGATTAGTCTTAATTGGCCTAAGTTACAACCTAGGTTGTTACAGACTCCCCCACTTAAGAACAATGTCGTCCTCGACTCAAGTGAGAAGAATAAAGCAAATATAAAGTAAATGAATTGTAATATGTTAGAGTTGAGGAATTACCTTGATTAAAAAGGCTTGGGTATTTCTATCGCATATCCACTACTTTCTCCCAATTGGCTTCATTGCAAGATCGGTTCTTCCACTGAACTTTTATTATTGAAATAGAATGATTTCTTAATTTCTTTTGATCACGATCTAAAATTTTAACTAGTTCTTTAGTATATGAAAGATCAGGCTAATCTTTATTATTGGAAGTTGAATTAGATGGGAAGGATCTCGAAGACATTTCCTTAGCGATGATACGTGGAACACATTGTGAATATCAGCAAAGTCTTCTGGCAGTTCTTGTTTATAAGTTGCTGATACAATCTTCTGTATGATCCTGAAAGGTCCAACATACCTTGGACTGAGTTTTCCTGAAACTCCAAAATGATAAATTCCCTTCATCGGGCTCACTTTTAAATATACTAAGTCTTCTTCTTTACAAATAGGACTGGTGCTCCCCATGGGGACATGCTAGGCTTTATAAATCTCTTATTCAATAAATCTTGCAACTATTCATTTAATTCTTGTAACTCTTTAAGAGCCATTCTTTATGGAGCTTTTGATAATGGCTGAGTTCTAGGAACTAAGTTAATCATGAATTCTATTTCTCTTGTCAGTGGTAGACCAGGCAATTCTTCAAGAAATACATCTTTGAATTTTTTAACTACTTTAATATCTGAAATAGAAACTTCATTCTTACTGTCTCCCATCATGGTGACTAGAAATGCCATACAATCCTTGCTTACTAACTTCTTTGCTTGAAGTGCATTTATTAACGAATCTTGAGTACTAAATCTTCCCACAAAGGTTTCTGAGATACCGGATGATTGGAGAATAATCCTTTTCCGTTGGCAATCTATAGTGGCGTTATACATACTAAGCCAGTTCATGCCTAGTATGATATCAAAATTTGCAATGGGTAACACTATTAATTTAGCCTGAAAGGTTCTCTTATTCACTGGTACTTGTAGATTGCAGAACTTAGTGGCACTTAGTTGAGCTCCGGATGGAAGTCCAACATTTAGAGTTTTGGCAAGTTTGTAACATGGGATTTTTATATGTTGAACAAAATTTTCTGAGATGAACGAGTGACTGGCCCCAGTATCAAATAATACAGTACAGGGCTTTTCTTTTATATTTATAGTGCCTAATTTAACATTTAAATGAAAGAAGCATTTAATAAATATTGAAACGCTATATATAAGGAATAATTAAAGATGTGTACCTGAAATCACATTGTTATCTTCTGTAGCCTGACTAGGAGTAAGATTATATACTCTGGCTGTCCCAGCAGGTCGCTACTGGTTGCTTGTGTCCTTACTTGAGTTGGAATTGGGGGTCGAGAAGCAGCTACTTGAACCTTTGAAGGAGTCTATTTTTCCTTGGTTGGAGGTGGCATTAAAGCCATCCTAGGCTCTCTTTTATTCAGAGGAGTAGGCCTGAATACTTGATTTTGTCGAGGATGTTTAATTATGATTCCATCGATAGTTTTAAATGTGTTACACTGATCATATCTGTGGCCCTGACGACCACATGTATAACATCGCCGATCAAAATAATAACATTCCCCCATTGATGTGGCCTTTTACATTCTTGATTCTGGTTATTAGATTCCTTAGCCTTGATCTGGTTGGCTCTTCCTTCATTAGGACGATGACATTTAAATCTTTCATAACGGTGAGAAGGAGCAAATTCTTTTCTTTTAAACTCCTTTGCTGATTAGTGGTGCTTAACCACCATTGCAGTTTCTACTAACTTTTCAAAGTTAGTTATTTGAAAAAAAACCACATGATCTTTAATAGATTTGTGCAATCCACACTGAAAGCGGTGGCATTTATCTTCTTCTGTTGGCACCAAATTTGGAGTAAAACGAGCCATCTTCTAAATTCCGCGACATAATCTGCTATTGACCGGTTCCCTTGAGTTAGCTTCAGTAATGAATCACCAATGATGTTCTTCGAGGATGGAAGTACAAAGGTTTCTTTAAAAATTTCCACGAACAAATCCCATTCAATGTCCTCTAACTCAAATTCGTCAAAGCGAGTCTCCCTTTATATTATCCCACCAATGTTCAGCTTCGCCCTGAAGCAGATGGGCAGCTAATCGCACTGTGATAGTTGGGGCAACTCATACTTACTAAATTCTTTTCCACTATCTTTAACCATGCTACCATCTCTATTGGAGACTCCGTTCCATCAAATGTTGGTGGTCGCAACCTCAAAAAACTATGTAGTAATCCATCGACAGAATGACGAGTAGTGTTGGGAATATGGGGAGCAGGAGATGCTGAAGAGGTACTAGCATTTGTAGATGGCAATACTGACACCAATCTTTGAATAGCTAAGGCTTGTTAGTTTTGGTTCTCTAACATTGCATTAACCATGTTTCTGAGAGAAGTTACTTCATCTATAATACTGTTGCTTGATGCTGCAATAATATTGATCGGGGCGTGACTAGAAGGAGGATTAGGGTTAATCGTGGTGTTGTTAGGAGAAGTTTTAGGATTCATTTTCTGAAAATCAAAACAACTATCTTTTAGAATAAAACATAAGAAATTTATTAACTTCTCATTTATGCATTTTTAAAACTTATTATAATAAGAAGATACATCAGACTTATTACATTAAAATACTAGTCCCATCCTATATACTTAGTGAAAAATGCTACATGAAAGTCTTCGTAGGTCAATTCACAATTTTCTTCTTGAACTTTCTGGAATATGCTTCTGCATGAATCGATCCACCATTCCTTTGCCTTATCTCATAGAAGACATAAAACTACTTCTACTTTAATATTATTTGGCCAATCCATAACACCAAATATGTGGTATACCCTTGCGAGCTATTCTTTAGCTAAGATTGGAAAATCAATGCCTCTATATGTGCCTTCCTTTAACAATTTGTTTAATATTTGAGCTCCTTAATCAGACACCTCTTCCATGGATCTTCCTTGCTTTATACCCAACTTGGTATCGTACTTCCAGATGATCTCAAATTCTTTCATGTCATGAACGCCATTTTTAGTCTATCTTTTACGCCTACAATTATAATCACTTTTCTTTAGATTTGTTGAGCGTATATATATATATATATATATATATATATATATATATATATATATAGAGTGAGAGAGAGAGATTTATACTTTAATATCTTCTATGGTTATCTCGTTCCTTAACTTATTCTGAGTTATACTAATAATGACATGGATGTTGCCTCAAGTATTCATTTAGTGATTATGTTGCAGAAGAACAATTCATTAGGCAGATAGAAATGCAAATTCCAATCTGACACCTTATGGAATTCTCTGATACCAACTGTGGCGGCCCTGCCCCGCCGTGGTCCTGTTAACTCTTAAGTTAACATGATTACGGTGGAGGGGTCTCCAAAATAACAAGGTCCCTACTTATAATTGGATTAGACACACATTCTAATCCAACTTAACTAAGGACTTTACCATTCTTAAGTAAAAACCTCACTAAATGAAAATACAAGAAATGCAGAGTGCAGAAGCATAATATATAACATCCATCCATCATATAATACAACAGTTCAGAATAAGTAAAGTGCTGGAAAGAAATGTTATCCCTGTATTATTACAGTTTAAAAAGTTTTAAAAAGAACTGAAAAAAACACTCGTCCTCACAAAAGCAGAAAGAAACTAAATATCTTCAGTAGGACGCTTCTCTTCTAAGTGCAGATGTCTTGAAGGCTCTATTACCTCAAATAGTTCAGAGTCTGCCATTGTAGGTATCACAATGATAGGGCCCCAGCCAACAAAGGAAAACTCTTAGTTAGATAATTTGTCTATGTATATTTTAGGCTGCAGAATTTATTATGCTATTTGGATACCACTATAAACAAGTAAGACAAAAGCATATAAATAGGTGCAAGAATGCATAAGAAAGGAATAGTTAAAGCTATAAACAACTAGTTTATAACTTAAATAAGTAAGAAGTAACCACATACCTCCCAGTTAGCTACAACAAGGTTAAGTATAAAAGACTAATTACTAATATAACAGAAAAGTAAATTGCTTAAACATGCTTATGATCAATTCAAATACATGCTAATTGATATAATTAAAATGAACATATAAACCTTAAAAGCAAAACTAGCATCCTATAAGATATGAGTAAAGAACAATGCTAACATCCTATAAGTAAAAGTAAAGCTAGAAATGCAGTAAAGCAATAAATAAGAAAGTACTGAAAGTGAAGTAAAGTAACTGAAATGTAAAATATAAGCTGAAAATAGAATTAGCCAAACTTGCCATCTAAAATGAATATATACATAAAGACTCATTTCTGCCATATCAAAGCTGGGCAAACAACCACAATAGGAATATAAGAAGGAGTCATTGATACCGAGAGGTATTCCATATCGGCACCGGGCTAACTGCCACATGAGAAATATAAGAAGAAGTCTTTGATACTGAGAGGTAGTCCATATCGGTACCGGGCTAATAGCTACAAGAGAATTTTATGAAGAAGTTAGTGGCAATGAGAGGCAGAAATACTAAGTAAAAGTATAGAAAGAAGTAAGTAATACCAAGAGGTAGACTAATTAGATTACACTCTAATTAATTAAAAGTACCGATGAAAACAAATGTAAATGTAGTTTATGCAATTTCAAAGATGACACTAGATACTTATTAAATATCCTATGTCCAATATATGTGTACAAGGTAAGAGGCTCAAAATAAGGTAAGCAAAGTATCAAAGTCAAAGTGAGCAAGAGACTCTACTAGGACACAAGTAATATCCATTTGTTATCTAACTTAATCATTCTATCTACTCTAAGTTACACAAGTTCAGGATCTTCAGGTACTACTATGGAGTGTAACTCAAATTTACATCTTTATAGATTGAAAATAATTATGACTAGCTAGTCCTAATTATAAATAAATTGATGTCGACTACATAAGTTAAATGACAAATCAATCGACCTATTTTAATAATTTAAGCAGTCCGAACCTCATCTTGATTAGCCAAATCAAGATAAAAAGATTAAGAATTAAACTCCAAATTTTGGGGTTTAATCACTTAATCCAAAGGTGTATCTAAGGATTTAAGGTTAAATATCCATACTCACTGATTTAGATTAAGGCAAATCCTAATGAAAAATCAACTCATTAGGATAGATCTCTTTTCTCAGTTCTAAAATTCAAAGATAAAATAATCATTAAATAAACTAAAAAAATCTATAAACTAATAAACTCAAGGTTTCACCTATTGAGTAACCCAATTTACTCAATAGATGAACTTTAACATAAGATCTTTTCCTAATCTTAGGAATTAAAACTCTTAATTTCTAAGAGTATCTTTCATGACACACATCCTAACTAGTGTTATAAGGCCTATGTGAAGATCTAAGAATGTTAAGGAAAAAAAGAAACACTCACATTTTACTTATGATTTTCTTAAAGTACTTAAAATTGAGAATTTAATCAAGTTTCTACTAGGCCTTAAAATCACATAATTTATGATTTAAAACTTTAATATTACTATTTTATAATGATTAGAATGATGATTTAGGGTTTTAAAAGGCTAAACCCTAACTTTGGGCAAAATGACCATTTTGCCCCTAGTTAAGGGTTCAAAAGATCAACATTTGATTTAGGGTTTCCAAATCTAAAATTTTCTGCTATAAAGTATTTCTTATTGTCTAATATGAGATTAGACAGTAATTACATAAATTTTGGGTAATTATTAAGCCTTATGAGATCAAATTAATAAATTTAACTCATAGGGGCATTTTAGTAATTTGACTATATAAAGTTTAAATTTTCTTTTAGTTTAATGTTGTTTACTATCTAAGGTTTTTATAGAATCTAAATTTGCTAAATTTTGATAAGTATTAGCCAAGTTATGGCCAATACAAGCCTAAGGGTCAAATGGTAATTAAGGGTTTCTTAATTAAGGGTCAAAAATCGTAACTTTACTAATTGGTGTCCAAATTGAGTGAAATTAGTGGCTATTAATCACAAATTATCCACTAATTACAGTAATTAGTGGTAGGCTCAATTTGGACTCTAATTGACTAAGTTATGGCCTAATTAGGATTTATAGTGATTAGTGAGTGATTAGTGAAATTAATCACCAAATCACTAATCCAACTACACCATTAGATTCTATTATACTCTACAAGTTTTTTAAAACTTAAATTGTTCAATTTGGATTATTAAATTTGCTAATATATTCACTAATTAAGTTTTAGGGTAATTAGAGGTGATTAGCAAATCTAACCATTGGATCTAACGTATTTTTACATATTATTGTAAATCAAGTTTTTTTTATCTAAATTAATATTTGAATCACCTTATTTGGAGTTCAATTGACTAAGGTATGGTCAATTGAAGTTCTAGGGTTAATTGACCTAATTATAGTTAGGTCCTAAAAGTGATTAGTCTCAAATTAATCCAAACAGCAAAATAAACATTCTCAAATTATTCCCTAGGATTTGCTGATCACTTTAAGACCCATATTGGGTGTATTTGGATTAAGGTACACCAAGCAAAATATCAAATTTGGTAATTAAATAAATACCTAAAATGTCACTAAGTGAAACATTAGTCAAAATGGAAATTTAATAGTTCTATAATATTCCTCTTAATTTTCTGATCACAATGGTATATTTATTTATTATATTTGAACTTGTATTTATTAAGATATGAATTTTTAAAGTTTGGGTTTTAATTATTTAAAATGCAATTATATTTAATTCTTTTAATATTAATATGCAATTTTAGTCTTCTGTTTATTGTATTTGTCTAAAGCAAATAATGAACTATTATATGTTATTAATTAGTTATATTTATTTTTCTGTTTATATATGTATATATATATATATATATGTATGTATATATATCATATAACTATAGGTAGATTAATTAATATATATAAGTATTATAAGATTTATAATGATTATATATATATTAATTTATAATAATTTTATTATTTCTTTTATTTGCAGGAAAAGATGGAGGCGGACCCCACGTCCACGTGGCGCGCGGGGGATTTGCAGTGCAGAGGATGGCGGGTCCCACACAACAAAGTAACGGAACTAGTGGGTCCCGCTGCCACATGCTCGACTCATAGCCACGCGGGCTCTCGTGGCTGAATAGCACATAGGCGGAGGGTCCCGCTGTGTTCCACGTGGCCGGTCTGCGTGCAGAATGAACCGGACTGAGCGAAGTCCGGTTCAGGAGCCTCGCCCCGCCTTCCCCTTTCGCGAATTTCGAACGCTTAGGGTTTTGGAGGGTGCGAATCGATCGAGAATTCGATAGATCGCACCCATTTATTGCATGCAATCAATCATATAGAGGAATCTAGAAATCTTAAATGAAGAAACGAGGGGAGCAGAAGTTACCTTGAGGGTTCACGATAGGCTTAGGGTTTGATCTTATCGGGCCTGCCTTGCACTTCGATTCTTTTGAAAATGGTGAAACCGAACGAAGAAGGGAAGCGGGGGTCTTAAAGAGGCCTAATGCAGTGCTCTCTAAGAGGTGCAAGCCGCGGGTTACTCCATCTAGCGAGCTCCTCCCTTCCGTGCGAAGCAGCGAACGCCACGCACTCCACGCGTGGCGAGCTTGGCAGGGATGAAATGGTGACCATCTGATATGAGATCGGACGATCACGATGGACTGTCTGGTCTAACCTAATTAGCAAACGGCATCCATTGAAGGTGGACGACGCCGTTATCATACCTTAAATAATAATAATATTATAACAATTCAATTAAATTTTATTAATCAAATTTGGATAATTAAATGTATTCCAAAATTTTCTAATAAATTACCCCTAGCTAATTGAGGGGTGAGAAATGCAACGGTGCACTCATATTTTCAATCAGACGAGTATTTAATTATTTGATTTTTCAGGGTATTTAAATAATATTAAAATATTCGATAAAAATCCAAAGACTTCCAAATGCCTTCAAAACTTTACCCCTAGCTAATTTGGGGGTGGTGAATGCAATGGTGAGGTCAGATTTTCAATCTGAGGTCAAAATAAAAAGTCAATTTATAAGGTTTTGGGATTTTCCAGAAATCCATATTTGATTCAATTGACTTCAGGTTTGACCTAGATTTTTGAGATGAGTTCTAAATGACTTAGTTAGTGTACTTGAACCTCAATTAAGATTTAGATTAGTCTTAATTGGCCTAAGTAACAACCTGGGTTGTTATACTCGCACCTTAGATTAGATCCACTCCATCTAAACCATTTCACATTTTTTAAAGCGTGATCCGATGGCATCCTTCGCTCACTCCAAGTAACCCTGCTCGCCCATCGGATCTTTAGATCCAATCAGATGGATGATCTAGCATCCATGCTCGGCCGTTAGCTGTTTACGGATTAGGATTGTTCAGCTGCAACCAAAGATCAATCAGACGGTCCTGGATACTTTCACGATTGTCGATCATCTTCCTCCTTTGGTCGCATTCGACGGCCAAATACCTAAGTACAGCCACATCATCAAGCCGGTCTGCCACAATCGCGCCATGTTAGGAAAGCATTAGGATCCCTTCCTTCAGCTGCCAAGCACTCTAGGCTGGAATTGAGGTCCAACCAGTCCCAATTTGGGTACGTGTAGAACTTTCCTCGAGATGAGCCTAAGCCATGGCTTCTAGCCATGGCATTTAGCCCTAGACCTCCCCTTGGACTATAAATACCTCCATGAAATCACAGTGAGCCCCTTTGCTCACTGTAATCCCTTAACTCTCTCCGTCCTCTTGCTCGAGCTCTCGGCACTCCCAGTGGCTTTTTGCTACTATGAACCACTGATAGAGGGTGTGTAGTCTAGTGTTCAGACCCCTTGCTAGATTGCTGCAAACCCTTGGAAGCTCCAGCTCTCCAATTTTTCTCGGTCATGCCTACTCCTCCATTTCCAAGTACAACTTCCTTCCTAGCAGAGCTGTGTGGGCTCATCCTCTCAATTAATACACCTAGAGTAGTTCTGTGATGGTTGGATTATCGCCTCTCATTTCTAGGATGCTTGTGATTGATCTGGATAGATCAAATTTGATCCAGATAGTGAGAAGTCACTGTTTGGATGGAGCTCAAACAAGGGGAGATCTTGACATCCCTTTGGTGTTCTTGGCTCAATCCTTACCTATTACATTCTTTGATCGATGGTGCAAGCTAACAAAACTTAATATTATTGTCCCTAGGGTCTAAGCTAGCTCAATTTAATCATCCTGATTGTTCAGGTTCCACTGGGAGTTTACAGTCGAGCTCAAGTAAGGACCCGACGATCCAGACCTTCCCAACCGTCGCAACTATGGGGCTTCGATCAGCCTCACCACTAGGATAGTGTAGAGATCGAGCTCTAGCCAAATGGCGGCCACTGTGAGGAGAAATTGCTCATCACAATAAAGTTTAGATACTGTGATAGGTCCTAACCCATGGAGTAGCCATCCAATGATTTAGGGCCTCCTAGTGAAGCATTTTAGGTCTAGTCGATACGCCTTGACCCAATGTATCGGGGATGACGACATTGTTGCTTCAGACCAGGCCAGGCCTCCATCTTCCTCCAAGCAAGGCCGCTACAGTAGAAAGGATAAGGGCAAGTCCGTTGCTCAACCACTTGCTGTACCAAGGGTATACGCTCTGTCTTCTTTAGTTGCTCCTGATGACAATAGCATTGTTACCGGTATGTTCTAAATTTAATTTTCCATTTTCTATTTTTCATTTCCTTCCGTAATTTATTTTCAGCATTTTTCTTGCTTTAATTTTCATTAATTGTAATTAGAGTTTATTTTCCCCGATATAAGAACTCTAGTTATTAAAAATCAATTCTGTGACACTCTCTTTAACACTGGTGCTAGTCACTCTTTCATGTTAGTGAGTTGTGCCTCTTCCTTAAATCTTCAACATTTTAGCCTAAGTAGTCCCTTAGTAGTTCAAATGTCATATGGTACTGAGATATGTGCTAATGAGTCTTATTTGGTAGACATCCCTATCAGTAACCAATTCTTCCAATTCAAACTTATTGTTATGTCCATTACAAATTTCAACAAAATTTTAGGAATAGATTGATTAAGTAAGTTTAATGCTGTAATAGATTGCTTTCGTAAGCGAGTTTCATTTAAGGTTGGAAAGAAACCTAAAGTGTTTGTAGGAAAACTTGGTTTGACTGCATCCTTAATCAATGCAATAGAAGCTAAGCACCTTGTTAGTAAGGGTTGCTATGCAATCTTAGTGACTTTAATTAGTGAAGAGAAGCAAGTAAGTAGTCTAGAAGAGACTATCATCGTTAGAGAGTTCCTGGATGTGTTCCCTGAAGACTTGCTTAGACTACCTCCTCTGCATGAGGTAGAGTTTTCTATTGAACTTGTCCCTGAAACTCAACCTAAGTCTAAGGCTCCTTATAGAATGACACCAAAAGAACTACAAGAACTTAGAGCGCAGTTGCAAGAGTTGTTAGAGAAAGGATTTGTTCGCCTTAGAATGTCACCTTGGGGAGGTCTTGTCCTATTTGTCAAGAAGAAGGATGGTTCAATGCGGATTTGTATAAACTACTGTGAGCTTAACAAAGTGACTATGAAGAATAATTATCCTCTCCCTAGGATCGATGATTTGTTTGATCAACTCGCCAGAGCAAAGATCTTCTCCAAGATTAACTTAAGATCAGGTTACTACCAGATTAGAATCAAGGATGAAGATGTTTCCAAGACTGCATTTAAGACCCATTATGGGCATTTTGAGTTTTTAGTCATGTATTTTGGACAGACAAATGCTCCTTCCATCTTCATGGACCTAATGCAATGTATCCTTAAGCCATATCTCGATGAGTTCGTCATTGTTTTCATTGATGACACCCTAATCTACTCAAAGTCAACTGCTGAGCATGAAGAACATCTTCATACCATTCTAGAATTGTTAAGAGAGAATAAACTTTTTGCTAAGTTTTTTAAGTGCAAGTTTTGGCTCAAGTCCATGGCATTTCTGGGTCACATGATTGATGCTGAAAGCATTAGAGTAGATTAAAAGAAAATCCAAGATGTTCAACAGTGGGTTCAACCTAAATCTATAATAGAGATTCGTAGTTTCTTAGGACTTGCTAGTTATTAGAAAAGGTTCATTCCTGGATTCTCTCTAATTGCTTCATCGTTAACTCAGTTAACTAGAAAAGATGTTCCATTCATCTGGAGCATAGCCTGTGAAGAATCATTTTAGAAGTTGAAATAGTTATTGACTTCTGCTCTTATTCTAGTACTACCTCATGAGGGTAAATATTTTCAAGTTTATACTAATGCCTCTAAGGTCGGACTTGGTTGTGTTCTAATGTAGGATCATCGTGTGATAGCCTACGCCTCTTGACAGCTTAAGCCCAATGAGAATAACTATCCTATGCATGATCTTGAACTTGTAGAAATAGTTTTTGCTCTAAAGATCTAGAGACACTACATGTATGAAGTTAAGTGTGAGATGTTTACTAATCACCAAAGTTTAAAGTACATCTTCACCCAGAAAGAACTTAACTACCGTCAGCGTAGGTGGATAGAGTTACTTTGCAACTATGATTTGGAAATCCAATACCATCCGAGTAAAGCTACTATTGTGGCTAATGCCCTGAGTTGTAAAGCACTTTATCTTCCATTTGTTGCAATGAATCTTTGATCAAAGATTTTGTCAGATTGAATCTTGAGCCTATCAGTTCGGCTAATTTAGGCACTCTACTATTCGCTATTCAGTTAAATGATTCTCTAAAATCTAAGATTGTCAAAGCTCAGAAGGAAGATTCAAGTTATTCTGCACTAGTTTCTGAAATTATTAGTGGAAAGAAATCTGAATTACATCTTGATGACGTAGGTGTGGTATTTCAGAAGTCCAAATTATGGATTCCATAAAGCTTGCAGTTATATGTATTGTATGAAGCTCACAACTCTGGCTATGCAGTGCACCCTGGAAGTTGTAAGATGTATCAGGATCTCAAGCAATCGTTTTGGTGGTTCGGCATGAAACGGGATATAGCTATTTTCATTTCCATGTGCCATCCCTGTTCCTTGGTCAAGGTCGAACACCAGAAGCCTGGTGGACTTCTTAAACCCTTAGACATTCCTGAATGGAAGTGGTCCGATATCTCTATAGACTTCATTGTAGGCTTGCCTAAGAGTAGATTTGGTTCTGACTCTATTTGGGTGATAGTCAATAGACTCGCTAAGTCAGCCCATTTTCTATCAATTCATCAAACAGATCCAGTAGAGAAGATAGCTAAGCTTTATCTTAAGGAGATAGTTCGTTTGCATGGTACCCCAAACTACGTTGTTTCTGACAGAGACAGTAGATTCACTTCCAGACATTGGCCAGCTGTTCAGCAAGACTTGGGCATGAGTTTAGCATTGGGTACTGCTTTCCACCCCCAAACAGACGGTCAGACTGAACGTGTTAATTAGATCTTAGAAGATCTCTTGTATCTTTGTGTTCTAGACTTTGGTGGATCATGGGAAGATCATTTAGCATTAGTTGAGTTTGCCTACAATAATAATTATCAGTCTAGTATTGGTATGGCTCATTATGAAGCTCTTTATGGAAGGAGGTGTACAACTCCAGCTGCT
This sequence comes from Gastrodia elata, assembly GCA_016760335.1. Classification (NCBI taxonomy): domain Eukaryota; kingdom Viridiplantae; phylum Streptophyta; class Magnoliopsida; order Asparagales; family Orchidaceae; genus Gastrodia; species Gastrodia elata. Next base: position 19,250,600 of record CM028676.1, on the reverse strand, counting down.
TGGATTGAAGTAGGAGACTCTCAACTTTATGGTTCCAAGTTAATAGAAGAAACCACTGAGAAAGTTCAACTGATCAAGCGTAATATGAATGCATCTCAGGATAGACAGAAGAAATATCATGATACTCATCATCATCAGTTGGAGTTCCAAGTAGGAAATAGGGCTTATCTTAAAGTTAGTCCGATGCGTAGTGTGCAAAGATTTAGTGTGTCTGGAAAGCTGAGTCCAAGATATTTAGGACCCTTTAAAGTGATTGAGAGGATTGCAACATCTGCTTATAAATTAGAGTTGCCAGAACACTTCTTGGCTGTACATTATGCATTTCAGGTTTCATCACTAAGAAGGTGTTTGCTAGATCCAAGTATGCAAGTTCAAACACATATAATGGAACTACAACATAATCTGACTTTCGTTGTCAAACCTATTGCAATTCTAGGGAGGGATTTTAAACAGTTAAGGAATCGCATCATTCCTATGATCAAAGTCCACTTGCAAAATCATCCAACTGGTGAAGCCACGTGGGAGAAAGAAGAGGACATGCTAAAGAAGTTCCCATAATCCTTTTCTTAATTAGGTAAATTTAGTTCTTTTAATTTTGTTTAGTTCCTTAAATTTTCTACGTGTATTTTCAATTTCTTTGTTTTTGTTTGTTATGTATTGTGGGCGACACTCTTTTTAAAAAGGGGAGTCTATAATAACCCTAGTGTTGTTACTCATAATTTAGTAACCTAATTGACTATAATCCTTTTTCATTAGTCTTATAATAGTATTAGGAGTCTCCATTTCAATTTTCATGTGATTTGGAGATCGTTTGACAATTTCTAACATTTCCTAGTTTTCTGATAATTTTGAGAATGCCTAACTTATTTAGACCTATGAATCAAAATTGGAGTCCACCATTGGACTCATCACACCCAAATTAGCTAGGAGTGGTTTTTTGGAGATGTTTGGAAGTCGTCGAATTTTTCCCAAATATTTTAATAATATTTAAATACCCAGAAAATTAATATAATTTTATATCCAATGAAGGATCAAAAGACCGTACGTCTCTGTCACCGATTGCATGATCGCCCATGAGGGCGCAGAGAATGGAGGTACGATCTTTCTGCAGACCTCCTCATTTTGCATTTTAACCTCTTAGGCACTCCATTTATCTCCTCACCCCCACCAAAAAGCATTGTGGGAGCTAAAGGTTAGATACAAAGGAGCTGAGAGCCTTTTCAGTAAGTGGCAAATTTTCTCCTCCATTCTCTGCTGGCGGGAGGTATTTTCCTCAATTCCCCTATCTTAATTAACCTTAAAATTATTGTTTGAGTTTTATTGTTTCAATTTTAACCTTGATCTGACTCTACTGAGTCTGATTACATCCAAATCTTGCATTTCATCCTTAATGGTATTCAGCAACCTCATTGAGTTTGACCTGTGAAAACTAGGGTTCGATCCTATAGTCTATGTAGTCGTCCCCAAAGCTCGTATCTTAGCACATCAGATTGGCCTTGTATGGGATCATTCAAAGTCATGTGGGCCTCTTTGTGAGTCCGCCTGAGTCGACTTAAAAATCTAACCCTAAGAACCTCCTCTCTGATTCATTTGGGGAAGACGATGGTCCAAGCCCGGGTCTCACAGTTCGCTATTATTAGTTGAACCGGGCAGTTTTTTTTTCTTATTTGAACCGCAGGGTTGCGTCGTCAACAAAGGAGACCCCGCTTTGACACATGGCCCAGTGGTAGGCTACCGCGTGTCCAAAATTTAAAAAAAAAAAAAAAAAATTTCTGTCGCCGTTTTAATCAATTTCACATTAATTTCTAAATCAAGATTTTCTGTGCTGATTCCGGATTTTTGTGCCGTCTTGAATTCAGGGTAGGCGCTATTTTAACGTATTAATTAATAATTAATGAAATTATTTAAATTCGTTATTAATTATGCATGTAAACTTTACTTAATCATATCTTTAAAAATACTTATTCAAATAATGCAAAATTATATACCATTTTGATCACAAAATTGAGTAGAATAATAAAATGCAATTTAATTTCTATTTTGGCAAATATTTTAATTAGTCAATATTTAAGATTAATTAATTAAATACAAATTAATTTTATCATTTCATGTGATCTAATTTGATCATTTAATATCCAATTAAATGATCAAATAGTCCATTTCACTCACAAAAATATGAGGAACAATAATATGAAATTAAATTTAACAATTGAACCCTAATTTTATTAATCACTTTTTAACCCTAATTAGGAGTCACAAAAACCCTAATTTTCCAAAGTTGTCCAAATTTAACCTACTTAGTATCATTTTTCTCCTTATGATATATAAGGATTTCAATTATATGTAAATCATTTCTATTAGATAATAATTTATGATTTTAGGTTTTCAACTCTTACTTAGCGTTATTGTGATTATTCTAAATTTTGAGATTGCATGTTTTAGGTTTTATAAAACCCTAGGATAGCTAACATGTCATATTTATTATCTCCCTTATCAAATTAGATTACATTTAGTTTGAGCTTAGTTCTCAACTTTCTAATTATATGAATTAATTGCCAAGTGCTTTATTCACCTTTTAACCCTAAGGTAGAAACCCTGGGATTGATTTATAATTGATCTATAGTTGATCCCTAGATCTATTAGTTACACCCATTAAGAATAATTAGTCTTAATGTCTTTGTAATTGTATATTATTAAATCAACTAGATCTAGCTTTAAGGATTAGATTAGAACTTAGTTCATTCATCCTAATCCTTAAAGCCTTTTCTTGATTATTTTAAGATCTAGTAATAAGAATCCTTAACTTACTTAGATTAGTTTAGGAATCCTATTAAATTCCTTAAACATTAACTATTAGAATACTTAGAACTTGTAAGTTCTTAAGTCCTATCAATTACTTACCTTAAACCTTTCAATTGCTTATAACTTAGCTAGATTAATACTTGATTGATTAGATCCTTCAAACTATAACCTAGCTAATAAACTCTAGTGAACTTTAGTGAACTTACATTAACTTTTAATTTCTTAAGTTAGATATTTTCTTTATCTTAATCTCTTCCTACTAGACACCTAAACCTTAATTTAATTATATAATTGAATCTTATAGTTTAGGATGTGAATAAGAGTTAGTTTATAATTGTATCAATTATACATATAAATTTATTTTGTCATATCATATTAATTGAATTGAAACTACTATATTCAAAACCCCAACCACTACTATACTTATAATTAACTTGAGATCAATATCTCAAAGTTAATTGGGAGCTGAATTAGCTCCAATCATTAAGTAGATCATCAAAATTAGATAACTTTGGATATCACTTAGTTGTAATTATTGAATTTCCTTGAATACTTACTCAGATTTGAGCCTTATTCATTGAATCGTTCATATAAGATATTGTACATCAATAAAACTTTCACATTAAAATTAATAGGGGTTTATATTGGTGGATTAGCCTAGGGTAGGTTAAAAAGGAGTAATAAAGATACCTCACATTCTCAGAGGGTAAATGTGAGTATTTTAGGATTTGACCTCGCTTTTCTTTAGTTGTTAAACAGACGTGTTTAACTCATCTATTCATTCTAAATATGCCCACAGAATGAGTACAAATTAAAATAACTTTAATTAATAAATATGTGAGATCTTCTTCAATCTTATAGATTGTTAGGACTCACCATAGCTTTTAGCTATATTACTTTTCAAAGTTCTAGACTATGTGAATCTTAGACTGATAGTCTAAGATCTTCCTTCTATTTCATTTCTATGCATTTCTATGATTTAGTACTATATTTTACTTATTTATAGCTTACTTAGATTACAATGAATGTTATAAAATTATAATTAAATGCATCACTATTTCTTTTTCTTACTTAGCATAAGTTTATTTGAACATATACATGCTTTACTTCATTTACTTTCATATGCACATTAGTTTATTTCTAGCCTATTTAGGATGCTTTTACCCTTGTTCTATTTATAGGCTAGGATGTGTACTTAAGTGAGTATTCTAACTCACTTTGTTTTTCTTACTTACTTTTCTTCACTTGTATGCTTACTATATTGCACCCATGTTTATGCTTATCTTGTAACTAGTAGTGATATCCAATTATGACAATAATATGCTTAGCCAATCTTAAAAATGCACTTAGACTGTTTAGTCTAATCAGATTTTCTATTTCTTGGCTTTGCCCTATCATATTTAAATGCCAAAATATGATAGATCAGGTGCATTTAGAGTCTAGTGGAGCTGGACCAAGTGCTAAAAATTAATTACTTCTGCTTATCATATACTAAATATATATAGCTTAATATAAATTGCAAGTGAGCTTTCATTTTCTTTCCTTCATTTAAGTTTACTATTGGTTTGTAATTATTGTTTACTTTAGTTTTACTACACTTGTGTTGGAGCTTAATTTATATTTAAATGCTTATGATGAAGGAATGGATGAAAGCAATGAATGGATGGATGATTATAAATGTATAAAAATGATTATTAACTAAGTCATTAGTTCCATACCTACTTAAAATGTTAATTGGAATTAGTTGCATATTCAATTGCATATAGAATAGAAACTAGTTTCTCATCTAAGTATTAATCTTTTCATATCTATATGTGAGTATTAAATGTTATGATGAAGCAAACTTAGGGTAGACAATTGTTACACATGTGATTTTCTCCTTTTAAAACTTTTAGAATTGTAAATGAGCAATCCTATGTAATGGATTGAACTCTATTTTAGAATTGGAAATAAGCAATCCTATGTAACAAATTGACACTTTACTTTAGAAATGGAAATGAGTAATCTTATGTAATGGATTGAACTCTATACTAGAATTGGAACTAAACAATCCTATGTAATGGATTTATTACATGTTAGTTTAGGTTGTCTTTCTTTCAAATTATAACTTCCATTGGAATGGAAGTCTTGTATGTCTACTTTACAAGTATTTCTTTAGCCATTTACAAAGGAAACTCGGCCAAAAATTTTAAGAATTTTTGGACCTATAATAATTTGGCAAAAATGTAGACTTATAATTCACATGTTAAATACTCATTAAATATCTAGAATTCTATGTCTAAGTTTGCAAGTATTCACTTCAATTATTTTGAATTATATTCTCATGTCTCCTAACAAGTATCATATGTTTAATTTTATTACACCTTCATATATAAATTACTTGGCATCATTCAAAATTTTCCTTCCATCTTAACTTAAGACCCTCTTCTAAATTCTTCAATATCTAATGATTTGGATTAGTTTTCTTCTAATCTAGTATTAGGTATTGTGGTGACGTATCAATATTGAGTTATGTGATTGTCAATATTGGGGTCGTCACAAGTGCACCGTGTCAAATAAATTCTCAAAATCTAGGTGCTACAGTGTGTTGTTGTGAATAAATTCCTGAGAGCATGGTGCTACAGCGCGCCATAGCAGCCAAAGTCCCAAGAGCCAGATGCTATAGTGCACCGTGGAGGATAATTTTTTGAAACTAGGTTCTACAGCATGCCATAGTGGATATTATCCCTAAAGCTTGGCACTAAAGTGCGTCATAGTGCCAAACAAATAGAAAGCTTGGCACTACAGTGAGCTGTAGCTCTTGTCGTACTTTTTCTTTGAGAAAAGGATCCTAGTCAGCATTTGGAAAACCAACAAACTTAATTCTCTCCATTTTCCCACAGTATAATTAATTACATGCATTAAGCTCGTTCATTACCAAGAGAATAAAGGAATAAAACATAAATGAGAATCCAACTTTCAAGAGAAAGTTGATTGGTTTCTTTTAATGAAAGGAGGCTAAAGCAAGGCTTATAAAAGGGAGAATTATAAACTTAAAGAGGTTCCAAAATTCAGTTCCAACTTCTTATCTTGGATTGTTGTGGTGGTACGGAACATTGAGGAGAGCTCCATACCCCAAAGGAGGAGAAGGTTGTAGTTATAGGAAAAGGAGAAGCACTGAGAGTATGGAGCTAAGCAGATTAAAAAAAGAAGAAGATAGGAAAATACGATAGCTGTTCCCTAGTATTATATTCCTACTTTATCTCTTGTATATGCATATAAGAGACATGCAAAGGCTCAACATTTCGTGTTGCTTTTCTTGTACTTGTATTTTAATAGTATCCCAAACCCCCTTTGGGGAGGGTTGGGCAGAGCATGTAAAAGCCATGAATGCAATGCATGAACTTTTCTTATTAATGGAATGTTAATTAGATTCTGAAATATTCGCATGTTAATTTGAATGAAAAATTGCATAATGGTAAATATTTATCTCAAATGTAAATCTCATAGAGATTAATGATCACCTTGCCCAAAAGTTGTGCATATTTGAGTGTTAATGCTGCGAATGACTATGATAACATTCACTATGCAAAAATAGCCCATGCACAACTTTTTGACAAGTGCTTTGCCATTCAAGTCATGAGGAACATTAACATTCTCTGAGCTCCATAGCTCACTATTGATTTATGCGAGGTAATTGTGCGTTTTAATCCATGAGCTATGTGATAAGCTCATTTAGCTTTGCATCTCATTACCTTGGCTAAATTAAGAGTAGACACATGTGAGTCAAGAACCATCTTTTGAGCTCCACCTCTCACCCTTGGTTTATGCAAGAATCTAGAGAGCTATGATCTATGAGCGATATGGAATAATCTCTTTTAGCCTAGCAGCTCATTACCTTAGCTAAATCAAGAATAGATGTGTGCAAGACATCAGTGGAATTAAATTAATGTGATATCTAACCTAAAAAGTAGATTTTGTCAAATAATGATCACATGATTATCTATGTGCAGATATTGAACCTTTTAGTGTTCATCTCGGAGCCTTAGATAAGATTCAGTACATTTAGTAAGTTTACTAGAGAAGACTAAATATCTTGATTATGAAATGAAAATTAATCCAATTGACTTGATAAGAAGTTGAGAAGAAGAGTACTTTCATTAACCCATGATAACTTGAATATTTATTCCTTACTCTCCCTAATTTTCTAAAAACAATTTCATAACTAAACAAAACTTGGAATCATAATTTAGGACTCAACCAAAACCATTCGATCGCCTAAACATTATTGAAATTAAGTATACTCTAGTAATGAATCTAAATGTTTTTCCTAGAGGATGCTAAATCTTAGGATCTTACCATCTCATATTACTTTGAGACATGTACACTTACGTGCAAATGCATACTATGTATTTTAGGTCTGTCAAGTTCATTGCATCATTGCTGGGGAACGGTTCATTTGATTTGTATTAAAGATAACTTAAAAGTAGATAGTGATTTAAGATTTTGATGAATAAATGTTTCAATTTCTGTAATTATATGCTCATTTAATTATTTCTATTTATTGTATTACTTTCTTTTATGCATTCATATCTTTGAGTTGTGCTTAAAATTTTACTTGATTTAAGTTGTGCATACGTGGACAAAATTTTGACAATTATTTGTTCGATCCTGAGATTGAGCAAACTTTGTTAAGATTAAGATGACAACAACTTAGAATAAATATAATATAACAACCCATGAATAATTTAAGAGATAACCTAGGAAAGGTTCATTAACAAAATAGGGGTAGAGCCTTGAGAGACTATGCCCTACCCATTGTTAGGGGAATCCATCATGCTAAAGTCATACCTAATGTAGATGCAAATAACTTTCAAATAAATTTATGGAGGCAAATGGTCCAAAATAATAAATTCAGTGGGCAAGCAATTGACCCAAACACGCATATCTCTAACTTGTTGGAGATATGCGACACATTTAGATATAATGGCATTATTGATGACACAATTAGATTAGGACTATCCCCATTCTCACAGAGAGATAGAGCTAAAAGATATCTCAGCTCTCTTCTTGGCAACCCTATACACACGTGGGATGATTTAGCTAGAATTTTCCTAGCTAAATATTTCATACCAGCCAAAACTATTAGGTTTAGAATTGAGATAACTAACTACTCTTTGTAAGATGGTGAGACCCTATACAATAGTTGAGAAAGATTTAAGAAGTGTCTAAGGAGCTGGCCTCATCATGGATTTACACAGTGGATGCAATTTCAAACATTTTACAATGGACTAAACGCAGCCACTAGGACCCTGATAGATGAAGTTGTTGGGGGTTCCCTAAGTAGAAAACTCAAGAAGAGGCTTATGATCTGTTGGAAGAAATGGCAGTTAATCCATACCAATGGCCTATTGAGAGGCTTAATCCCAACAAGACTGATGTTAAGAATATAACTAAATCCAATAAAATAGCCAAACTCCAACATGAAATCACTATGTTAAAGTGCAAATTGAATCAAATAAATGTAAATCAAGAAGTGGGTTTTGGGGCCTTTAGAGGGAACCATTCTGACAAAATTTGTGAGAGTAGTAGCTACTCACCTCATCAGGGCATGAGAGATGTTAATTTGGTTCGTAACAATATCAACATCCCTTCACACATGTTTAATCCAAACCTGGGAAATGCTAATGATTATAGTAATACGAATTACTTGGAGCAATCTCTGAGAGAGTTTAGAAATTCAACAGCTAATTTTATGAATATAACAAATGCTACTTAAATAGACATGAAGCTAGTTTAATAAAATAAGGCAATAAAGCATTATTAAAAGAATATAAAAACAACTAAAAGATATCATTAATTAGCTTAAAAATCTTTTTTGGTAGGAGCTATAAGCGAGTGTAAGAATGAGTAAGGAAACTCCATAACCTTAAAAAGAGGAAGAATCACTAAACCTTTAAATAATCAGTATACTGAAACATACTCAAACATGAATAAAGTTAGAAGTGAAGAGGAAAATAACTAAGAGCATCATAGGGAAAAAGAAATTGGTTTAACTGAACCTATAATGTAGAAAGAATAACCCAATATTATTCAACCTATACCCTTTCCCCAATGCATGGCTAGGGAAAAAGTAGATCTTCAGTTCCAAAGATCCTTAGAAACTTCCAAAATCCTTCAAATAAACATACCTTTTGTTAAAGCCCTGGAACAAATGCCTAGCTATGCAATATTCATAAAAAACATTCTATCTAAGAAAAAAAGAATTGATGAGAGGGAAATAATGGCATTAATAGAAGAATGTAGTGCAATTTTACAATAGCAAATCCCTGTTAAAGGAAATGATCTAGGTAGTTTCACAATCCCATGCACCATAAGAAATCGTACTTTTTCCAAGCCTCTTTATGATTTAAGCACATCCCTTAATTTAATGCCTTATTACATTTTTAATAAAGAAGGAATTGATAGCTTGAAACCTATCTCGGTGCTTTTACAATTAGCTGACTGATCTATGAAAACTCCTATGGGAATCTTAGAAAATGTGCTTGTAAAAGTAGATAAGGTCATCTTCCCAGCTGATTTCATTATATTAGATATGGAAGATGAAAATTAAGAAATACCAATTATTCTAGTGAGACCTTTTTTAACTATCGGTAAAACCCTGATAGATGTAGACAAAGGGGAGTTGAGTTTACGCTATGATGGGGAAGAAGTTAGATTTAATATTAGAGACACTATGAATCACCCAACTCATCCTGAGGAGAGTTATTGGAGAGACAAGCTTTTGGATGATTTCATCATGTCTAGAGATATTCTAGAAGAGGAACCCGATATTTGTGATGATAAGGAAGAGGATGAAAATGAGAGTGAAGTAGAAGAATTAATTTAGGAGAAAAGAAAAGTTACCCCTTCAATTGAGGACGCTCTTGAGTTAGAACTTAAATCCCTTCCCAACCACTTGAAATATACCTATTCAGGGGAAGGAACTGTAACAACCCGACGTTGCTACTGAGCCGATTAGGCCTAAACCTAATCAGATTAAGAGAAAATATAAGATACTAATTTAAGTCAAGTAAAAATCAAATAAACATATCCTCAAATAAAGCATGTTAAGGGGATCCACTTGCCAAAATTTGAGCGCAATCGGGGTCCCGGATCGTACTAAATAAATTCGGGAAGTTTAAATTTTCAGAGTCGATAAAAGATAAAATAAAAGTTGGATTTTAGAAATTTTTGTATATTTGAGTTAAGTCTTATAAGAGGACTCTATGTTTCAAGTTTCGTAATTTTTCGGGCTCCGGATTAATCATAGCGAATTTTTGAAGTTTTTCACTTAAAAATTAATATAAAATAAAATACTCATTCAAATTTAATAATTTTTAGACGCTTTTGTTCTTCTCGTCGAGACGATCATTTTGATACCAAATTTGGAATTTTTTGACTTCAATTAGTGTTTAATCAAAGCTTGGAAGTTTCGATCAATCGTGATCGCCCGATTGTCATCCGAGGCTCTCAAATGAATTAGGATGCTTATATAGAATCTTCACTCTAACCTAAACCTAAACTTATTTTCCCTTCTCCTCTATTTTGTTTCGGCCGAAACTTCATTGGATCAGCGAGCCTCCTCCCTCCAGGCCGAACCCTCCACTGGCTCGGCCTCCCCTCTACCCGATGCAACAAAGCGCCTCTCCTCTCCTCTTGGCAGCCAAGGAACGCCAAGCCATCCTTCATCCAGCCAAGCCCTCTTGCTCTTCCCCTACTCGTCGGAAAGTGCTCCTCCTCCCACCCTTAACCCATTCAATCCTCCCGCTCGGCCGGTGGACGAGGATCTCCTCAGCGCCTCTTCCTCGGCGTGTGTCCTCGTCGCAGCTCGTCCCTCTCAGCAGGAGACCGAGAGGCATTGGCTAGCCGATGGACCTCCTCCTTCTTCTTCTCGAGTTGGGTTGAGAGGTGCTGCTACCATCCCTTCAATCTAGCCAACCTTACGCCAGTGCTGTTAAGGTAACTTCTAGACCTAACCAAAAATCTTAAATCTGAATTATTGAGTAAGGTGAGATGATTGTATTATGGCTCATCAATTTGGTATGCTAAGATATGTGTTAGCATAATTTAAACCTTTCATATTAAGTAGATAGATCTATACAAACATTGTTAAATAATCTGTACATATCACACTCACAATATGAATATATTCCTGTTCAATAGTTTAATGCCATGGATTGAGCATTAACTCATATGAAATGCATGGGCTGATCTTCCATTGATTCTCAAGCCCATGTGGAAGGAAATGAGGTTCTACTACCTTCATGTCATTTCAAAAGCATCCTTAAGAATGAATCCATTAAAAATGCTTAATATTTGCATAGTCTTATCAATCGATAAAATATTGACGTTCTTAATACTTAACCTAGAGAAAGAATTACTCGCTGGTTTTAAAATATAGAATTTGAGGTGAAGAAATTGCAAACTTAATGATTTTCAAGCACCCTTTAACTGAGTTTAAGTCTCCCAATATATGAAATGTTGCTTATTAAATGTCATAGTGGTAGTAGTATCCAAAGCTTAAGATAATTTTATTAACCTCCTTCATAGTTGTAAGTGATCTTAGTGAGCCTTGCTTATCGTTGGTCTCTTATTTTTGGGCAATCAATACCTATCAAATATTCATTATCCTATGTTTGCTTACTCAAATGTGCCAGGTGATGTGATTGCTAATCACAAAAGAGGCTCATAATTAAGTTGCACCTTTCATTCAAGCATCAGGTTGTAAGACACAAAATGCATGTGCCAGGTACGTTTCGTACTTAGAACTTTATTGAAGTTCTATTTTCTTTTAATTATATTATTTTTCTTGAGCTCTATGTATAGTGCATACACCACTTGCATAGACCTTAGCATCATTAGGAATTGCTTGTTATTTGAAAACCATGACATTATGATATATGATCTTTTGCTAACTAAGTTGTAATTATTAACTTAGTTGAAAACTGTAAATTATGCGGACATGGATTAGAACCTAGAGTCAAACTAAGGTGCTTCCTTAGGAACTTCACTTCACCTTAGGCTCCTTCCTTAAGATTAGGATTATACACTAAGTTAGATCTCATTCGTTGAATAAGTGATTTATTCAATGAATGAAACCTTAGTTTTAGTAGTTTTCTAGATTTTTCCTAATTTCATTTTGATTATTTTGTCTTTCAATTTTAGATTAATAATAGAGATCTATTCTATTAAGCTTGATTATTACTTAATAGAATAAGCCTTAATTATCAGTTCACTTATAGATTGAACCATAGATCTTTAGCTTACCTTTGAATCATGTGATTGAACCCAAGTTTGTGGTGTTTAATTCATAATCCTTAGCTTAGTAGATCTGGATTAGATCTTAGCTAAGAACGTCTCAAATCATCAATTAGGACGTGATTATTTATTATTTAACTTATAGTCGATTTTGATTGAACTAAATTGGGACCTGATCAGTCCTGATTGTTTTTAACTTATAAGGCTGTGCTTCTAAGTTGTATGACTTGGGATAGTTAAAACGACTTAATTAGACAACAACAGATATCACATAGTCTAGATTGAGTCTCTGCTTACTTTGACTAGATTGCTTTGCATACCTTGGATATTGAGCTTTATTCCTTGAGCATAATATGAGAACTTAGGATATGGATGATACATTCTAAGTTAGTATTTGCATTGCATATCACTCAGTTATGGCAGTGTTACAGTTGGTAGAATATGTCCTAGCATAGTCTGCCTCTTCAGTAATAGTATTGGGTAGGATTGAGCCAGGCCTAGAGGATTGGGATGGCCTATTGGCTGGGTATTAATTTGATATTTTAGTATTGGAGGCCCTGTATGGCCTATTGGCTGGTATGGCAGTATTATGTCTTAGGCTTATTGCTACTTTAGCTGGATTGTTCAGTATTATTTTATTTTTGCTTTGCCACATGTTTTAGTGGTTTTATTTTCAGTACTTGCTTGATTTGCCACATGTCTCAGTGGTTTTACATTGTACTTGATTGTTTTGCTTTTTGTCACATGTCTTAGTGACCTTTTTTTTATATTAATATGCATGTTGTATGTATGTTTTTATGAATTATATAAGCATAAATGGCATGTTTAGGATGTTAGATTTTTTGGATTTGTTCAGTACTTGTGTTCTTTTATATACTTAGCATGTGTTATTATGATCATAATCATATTAGGAGTGGAATTATCGTAGTAGTTGCAGTTCTTTTGCTTTTACTTTACCTTGCTTCCTTTCATGTCTTGGTATATTATTTCACATACATATTGAATGCTATAAATGGATAGTTTATAGTTATCCTTTCCTTGTAGCTTGTTGCACCTATTTACTTTGCTTGCTTAGTAGTATCAGTAAAATGGTGATATCTTTAAATTCATGCAATTTCAATAGCTTAAATTGTACTTAGACTTATTAAAGTCTAACCAGAATTTTCTTTTATTGGCTATGCCCTGTCATATATGTACATATGGCAGATCATGAGTATAAGTCAGATTCAGTGCTTGAGGATTTAGTTGCTAGTAGGATAAAGTAAAGTACAGCTCACTGAAGGAGATATGCTTCCATCTCCTTGGCCTGCATTTAGTAAAAATTGTAATAACTATGTTTTCTTATTCTTACTATTCAGCATTTAATGTATTGTATGTGAATGAATTAATGTGGACTGTCTGTATGCCTCTTTTATTTTACCTATTTTGCACTGCTATACTATATGTATGTTTATGTTAAGTCTTGCTCAGCTAGTTGATTAGTATCACAGATATGTTGTTAGTGTAATGTCCGTGGTACTAGTGACGACCACCTCTTAACACTCATTCGATTAAGGGGCGGCCGTCACAGGAACCTCCTTACAAGTAATAATTTCAGCTTTGAATGAATCCAAACATGAAAATTAATTATGTGCCATCTTGAGGAAATATAAGAAGGCAATAGGGTGAAGCATAGCTGATATTAGGGGAATTATCCCTACGCTTTGCATGCATAAAATTTTAATGGAAGATGATTTTGAACCATCAATTAAACCATAAAGAAGATTAAATATAAACATTATGGAAATGGTGCATAAGAAGATATTAAAATTATTTTATGCTGGAATTATTGTCACTTAGACATAAAAGACGAATTCATATGCTAACAATCACATGATTATCTATATGCCGAAATTGAACCTTTTAGTGGTCATCTCAGAGCACAAGTTAAGATTTAATACATTTAGTAAGTCCACTAGAGAATACTAAATCTCTTGATTATTAAATAAAAATTAGTCAAATTGACTTGATATGAAGTTGAGAAGAAGAGTACTTGCATGAACCCATGATACTTTCCATTTTAAATCCCTACTCTCCCCAATTTTTCAAAAATAGTCTTAAAACCAAAAAACTTTGGAATCATAATTTAGGACTCAACCAAAATCATTTGATCGCTTAAACATTATTGAAATTAAGTTACTATAGTAACAAATCTAAACACCATTCCCAGGGGATGATAAATCTCGAGATCTTACCATCCCATATTTCTTCGGATCATATACACTTGTGTGCAAATGTAGACTATCTATTTTAGGCCTGTCAGTAACCATCATTGTAAACCCTAATCCTTATCGTCCTCGAGGTAAAATTGCTTCCCTTGCATGTAACAACATCAAGTGCCCATTGATTCATTAGATAGTAAAGAACACAATGATGATTTAATATCCCATTTTTAGATACTAAATTTTTTAATCAGTTTTAATTAGCTTAAAACCCTAATTAGCCATTATTAAGCGATCCACTTAGTCATGTTTAGCCTACTTACTATCCAAACTCTAATTATATAGTAAGGAATTATTTAATAGCATTTGATTTTATTCTTGAACTCAATTCAACTAGTTAGGTTCTAAAACTCTTAAAGGTGATTAGTTTGATTAAGAAAATGTTATGTTTAAATGTTAATTATCAAATCTTGATGTTTTTTCCCAAAATCAATAAACTATAATGTTTAAGTCACCCAGTAATCTAATTAAAATACTTTGATTGTTAACAACCACATTTTAATTATAAGAAATCATTTAATAAATAAGGTGTTAATCCTTAAAAGGATCTTAAGGTAGAAAATCTACATTCTTTCTTATGCCATCTAGATCCATTTAACAGACACTAATTGTTAATACCCTTGCACTAATTAAGACTCATTATTATTTATATTTCAATCTTAGAAGCTTACTTTTTGTAGTTAGAGGAATTAGGATTTAGTAGAAATTCTTAAGGGATAAACTTCAAGCAAGGGATTCAATAAACTATAATTAAGTTAATTAATGGGATATGATGCCTTATTTGTTATACTTTGAGGTAGAACCCTAAATGTACCACATGAATCCTAAGAATTGAACCTATTCTTATGGTAATGCATAACCCAGTGAAAATGTATATTGAACTTACATTCAGCAGTAGTTAGTCCAAATGCATGATTTAGATGATTTTACCTAATATCTTAGCATAAAATAATTAGCTTCTAGTTAAATCCCCTGTAGTATTGCAAATCCTTGAATAATAAATAGCTTGCCTTAAAATTAAACTCCATGATAATATTAGCATTATGATATGGGAATGAAGTACATATCTATAACCTAACTCTAATTTATATTTAACTTAGGAATTGGTTAATTTTCCTTATAAAGAACTGTAAAGTTATTATCTTATCTTAAGTATTTAGATAAGTACATTTCATGTCAGGACAAATATCATAATTCTAATGTATGTTATGAGTTAGAGTCTGGATACCTTAGTTTGGGAGAATAAAATAATATGAAAGGATGTATGTCTATTATCCCTACGTGTGGGGATAAGTGCAGTTAAACAACATAAGTGTCCAAATTTTACCTTCCTTGGAACATGATAGTTATATATATGTACTCTTAATATACATTAAATTAGGTTAATTATGTGATGTGATAATGAAACCAATTGAATAAAGTGTAATAAGGATCTGAAATATGTATAAACAAATACTTCTTATGAATAAGATTTCTGAATAATATAACCTCTAGATTAATATACATATTATAATATGATAGGATAAATCGACAGATAACAAAAGGGATATATTTTCTATTTCTTAAATTTTGGTTATTTGATCCTTTCAAATTTTAGCATAACATATCATTTGTGATGCGATGCGTAACACACCTACGATCTGTTAGCAGTGCAATTTGGAGCACGCATAGAATCTATGGGATGTAGTATGGCATTATGGTTATATAACAACCCAAATTGTTACCCTAGCCAATTAGGACTAATCTAGGTCCTAATTCTTAAACTTAGATGCTAATTAGGTCATTAGGTGTCTTCCACCAAGACATAGTCCAAATCAGGAGTCAAATTGATCAAATCCTAATTTTTGGGAAATCCAAAAACCCTAGAAATTGAATTATTTAAATTGATCTCAGATCAAAAATTGGACTTTGTCATTGCGCTCATTGCCCCCAAATTAGCTAGGGTGATGTTTTGGTGTCAATAGAAAGTTGTCAAAATTTTGCTGAACATTTTAATAATATTTAAATACCCCAAAAATTATGAAAATAAAATACTCACCAAATCAAAAATACGACATCATCGTTGCGTTCCTTACCCCTCAATTAGCTAGGAGAGAATATTTTGAATTTTACTAAATTCAATTTAATTATTTAATTTAATAGAAAATTAATTACTTTAAATTAAATAATATTAATATTTTTTGATCGGCATCGTCAAGTCCCTAACGTTGCCTCCTCCATTTCTGTTTGATTGAACTGTGAGTTGCAGCCGTTCGATCAGCCGATTGAATGGATATCGTTTTGTCTTCCTCGAGCCTTCCACGGATCATTCGCATGGCACGCGACGGGTGGTCACCATCGCGGTCACCCATCCACGGCTTGAGAGAGCTTCAGCGAGTTTGTACTCACCTCCATATCTTGCACCCGTGATCTAGGAGCTGATCCTCTGCGCGTGAGTCCGTCATTCTGCTATTCGAACCCCAGTCTCCCACGGGATGTCGATTAGGTACCTGCTAATCCCTCTTCTCATTCAGTATTATTGTTGCATTTGGATCTGTATGCTTATTCCATACGATAGATTAGGAATTGAATGGGTCAATCGAACGATGAATGGTTCAAATGCCCAAATTTTGTAAACTATACACACTCGATACAGTTACCCTTTCGTCGGCCAAGCTTAGCGCCTAGGGTCTGACCCCACTGTCGACCCGCTATGCCATAGTCGTTGGCCCGACCATGGCTAGGTAGGTAAAGCCAAGCCCTATCCAACGGTGTGTGAGCCGAGCTGTCGCGCAGCCGGGTTAGCTGCAAAATTGCGTGCCCTAACCGCGAGCCCTCGGGTGTAGCTCAGAGAAGAAGAAGGCTCTCAGGTCAGGTCGGGTTGTGTGGTGCCCCGTACCCTCAACGGCCATGCTAATACTGATATTAGCATAAACACAAGGAGTGCGGTGCTCCAACTGTGGCAAATCTCCAACTCAAGTAGAGTCAGGTAAGACCCAAGCCGCCTTAAGCTAAGGACTTGTCACCTAGAACTGTAAACATACATTAATACAGATCAAAGTAGTAAAAGCAGGAAACAGTATAGTATAACATCCACATCATAGCATAGTATAAAAGAGTAAGATAAATAGTAACTCAGTTCAAAGTGCAGAAAACAAATAAATCCAGAATTTAATTATTACAGACTAAATTAGAAGAAAGAGAATATCTCACAAACTCACTACAAAAAAAGGGAAAAATCTAACTAAAAGGAAATAGGAAGGTCCTCCTCCTGCACCGGCTCCTCTCCTACAGAACCACTAACGAACAGCTCCAAATCTGACATTTACCGGTATCACAAATATCGGGGCCCCAACAAACAAAAAAAAATTGTTATAGTTAGATAAATTGTCTAAGCACATTTTAGGCTATTTAAGTGAATAAAATATTTAAGGATATCACATTAACTATTTCTAAACATGCAAGCAATATAAAGTGCATCAAGCTATGAAGAAAAGGATAGCTATAAACTATTCATTTATAACTAAACAACAGTTATGTAAACTAACATACAAAACATGAAACTAAGCAAGGTGAGGCTAAAAAGTAAAAATAATTGCAAGTACTAAAATGAACTGATCTTAACATGCTTATGATCACATGAAGACATGTTATTTTTATAAAAGTAGACTCTACTAAAAGGTGCTGAAATGAACATACAAAACTAGTATTCTTAACATGCCAATATTTAATAACTACTCAATGGGAACATATATTCAAGCATGCATGTTTAATATATAAAAGGCCATTGAAGCATATGGTAAAATTAAGCTAAGAGCATAAATGAGCTAAAAAGTAAAGTCACTGAAACATGTGGCAAAGTAAGCCAAGTACTGTAGTAAGGCTACTGAAGCATGTGGCAAAGCAAAATAAGGGACTGAAATTGAACTGAAGTAAAGTATGCCTAAAACATAGTACTGTCATAACAGAGATAGGCCATACAGGTCCTTTGAATAGAAAGCTCAACATGTGTCCATCCTAGGCATCATCAGAGCTAGGTCCAAGTTGAACTTATAAAATAAGACATGTATCCATCCTAGCCAAAAACTGGGCTAGGTCTGAGTCTATTCTATAACCAAACTAAAACTGAGGAGGCAGACTAAGCTAGGACATACTGAACTAAATGCACTGAAAGAACTGAATGAATGTTATGCTTTTCAAATACTAACTTAGGATGTATCTTCCTTATCCTAAGTTCACCTATTATGCTCAAGGAACAAGGCTCAATATTCAAAGTGTGTAAGGAAACAAAAGTTAAAGTAAGCAAGAGACTCTACTAGACTTATGTAATATCTATTATTATCTAATTTATCCAAATATAACTACTCTGAAAAGATACAAGTTTAGGATCTCCAATATCCAACTATCGAGTACAAATCTTAGATTATGACCTTAATATTAACATTAGAGCTTAACAAGTTCTAATTCAAAATCAAATGATGACTATAAGGGTTTAAAGTAAATGATTCAACAACTTATTTATTATTGTTTTCCTCACTTAACCCAAATCTTGATCAAGTAAATCAAGATCAAGGATTCTGGATCCAAACTCCACATATGGGGCTCAATTCCAGAGTCCAAGGTAATATCCTAATAAGGATCTAGGGTTCACACTCAAACATAATCTAAAGGTGCAAAATTATATAAGCCAGAGGATTTAGAAACTAAGATCTTAATGAAAGGTTATTATAGTATTATAAGATAAAACAATCATTTAAGAATTAAGAATCTAAGATCTATATTCAATCTTTAGGATAATTGCATTATTCTATAGATTGAATCAATCCTACGCCCACATGGAGGTTTCAAAAGGATTAATCAATAAATCAATTATTAAGGAAGTCTAAAGAAGATGATTCAATTCAATTAGATGATCTAAAGTCTAAGATCTAAGATCACTAAGATTTGATCACTTTATATCTCAACTAAGAACTAGACTTAGGATCTTACAAGAATATTTACTTAAGATTTATAGCTTGTGAATCAACTTAATACGGTAATTAAACAAAAGATTTAGTATTAAAGCTATTTATATTTGCTTTCTTAAGGGAGTGGTTTTGATTACTCATAAGATCTCAGAATCTTAATTAGAACTTTTTAAGATTTCTTTACTTAACTCCACCCTTATAAACATGAGATTTCAGAAAGGTGCTAATGAATTAATTAGAGATACTTTACTGTAATTTTCAAGGTTTAAGGGGTGCTTAAACCAATTTTGGTCAAAATGACCAAAATACACCTCTTTAGGCTAAAAATGAGATTTTAAGATTTAATCATCTAAATTGATTTAAGTCTATTTTAATGAGTTCCATATTGATTAGTAAAGTAGGCAAAACACTTATCTTAGGGTTTGGTAGCATTACTAGCTTAATTATCACTAATCACACCTTAAGCCCAATTAGGGTGATTAAGGGAATTAATGCATACTAGGAAGATCCCAACACATTTATAGGCTCTACTATACTTAATAAAGCATTAGAAACTAGATTCATCAAAATCAAAGCCTAATCTAAGGCTTAATTCACTAATCACATATTAGAGTGATTAAGAGGTAATTAGCAAATTTAATATTCTTAAATTATCTTTAATGGTGTAAATAGGTTCTTTATGATCTTATGAGCAATCAGAGACCTTAATCATCATTTTTGGATATTTAATGAATTAATTATGATTTAAATGAAAATAGAGAAAGATAAGGCAAATTTTTTAAATCTAAACATTAGATCATTGATTTTATTTTATAATATTATTCATTATATTTTTCTGATTAAAATAGTATATTGGAACATACCATTTGGATACGTATAACAAAAGTTATTTAAATAATTTATTCTGTATTTTTATTTAAATCCAAATCATAGGTTTGCATTTATTAAATCATTTAACAGAGGAAATATAATTCCAAAATTATATTATTTAATTGCGGCCCGAAATCGAACCGCGCGGGTCAGGAGAGACCCGACCCGATGCGCCAGTACATCGTCCCCGTGCCTAATGCCTGATACCTGTTCCTTTAGGTTTAGCTTTAGACGCACAATTCTCCACGTACATGCCACGCCGAGCCCTGATCTCAATGGCTACACCTTCAGGGAACTAAGATGCATCAATTGAAATAAGAACCCCCATCTGGGACATGCTGGATCACCGGGGTGCTACTCGACCGAGATGCACTAAGGGAGGGGAGTTAGGGTTTACTATGAGGGAGTAATTTTCCTCATAGAAGCCACTAAAAGGATGGGACTCGATTCCTACACCATCAGTGAGGTGAGGCGAGTCGAACCCCCAAGGTATCGCAATTTAGGGTGCAGCCGATCGTTGGGTCCTTACTTGGACCCAACCATGACTCAGCTACTAGCGATTGGAGCTAGCTCAGCCCTGGGAACGATCGGGTTAGGTTCCTAGAGGGCTAAGGGAGCTAGACGATATCCAGAGGCAATAACTAAAGAGCTAGAATTGACAAACCGAGCTAATACAGCTCAGTGGAAAGAGGCGGTACCTAAGGATGGCGTTACAGGCACAGCCAAAGGGAATTAGGAGGCTCCTGAGCTCACCAAGCAATAGGCATAGGTTCACAGGGAGTTTGAACAACAGACAGACCCTCTATCAGCGATACGCAGCTGCAGGGATGCCCAAATTTGCCGAGTGAGATTGGAGCTCCAGGGGTTTCAATTGAGAGAACTAAGATATCATAGTGAGCAAAACGACTCACTGTGATGCTCTCAGGTTATTTATAGGCGATAAGGAGCACTGGGGTGGATTTTAGAGCTTAGGATCCATGGCATGGCTCGGGCCGAAGGGGGAGGCTTGCTTCAACAGTTCGATGGCAAATCCAAGAGGCTACTACTGGCAAGAGGTCGTGCCAAGGGTAGAAGAGGAAATTAGAGTCACTCCCGTACTGCCATGGGGGTTGGAGAGAATCTGGCTGTTGGGGGGACCAGACACGCGACGGGTGAGAGGAAGGGGATGATCCACGGTCGCAGGGCGCTAAGAACCATCTAATCGCAGAGTCGTTGGTCTCGGATGGCTCTGATATGCTACTTACACGATTAACCGCGGATTACCTGACAGCTGTCGGATATACTTGCTTGATCCGACATCTATGATTAAATTTTACCACGGAGGAGATCCCATCGTTGGATGGATTGTGTTAGGATGCGTGCTAACGCATCCATTGGTTGAATTCCATGCGCCGCTGTCGGGACCCCACAGCGGATCTGCCGCGGTCCCGACAGTGAATCCCATATATTAAAAATATAAATATATTTAATTTATTTAATATTAATTTATTTAATAATTAACTTAAATTCTTATTAATTTTATAAATTCAATTTAGGATTAAATGAGCTCCAAAAATTCCTAAAATTTCACTCTTAGCTAATTGAGGTGTGAGGAATTCAAAAATGAAATTAGAATTTAATTTGAAGATCAGTTTAATTTAAATATTTTTCAGGGCTCAAAAATAGGCAAAAATACTAAAATTCTCAATTAAGCTCTGATTGATACCAAACTTCTAGGATTAGGTTTAAATGACTCAATGAGTCCAATGGAATCAAAATTCGAACTTAATTTAGCTTAATGAACCAGGATTTAACTAATATAACAATTAGGGTTATTATAGGTTGACTTGGGCACGACCCGCAATCCGAAGACTGTGTGTTTGCGCTGTGGAGCCTGCCCTCCCAATGTGGTGCCTCAGGATTGGGCCACGTGTCCCGGTGGGGCCTGTGCTGAGGTGGCGGTCGCTGTTGACCCGACAGTGAGACCTGCCCGCAGTGTCGCGTCCAATCCAACCTCTCCACGTATCCCAGAGGGTCCCGCCACCTGCAAAATTTTAAATAAATATAATATATATATATAATATTATATAAAATCAGAAAACTTAAATATATAATAATATATATATGGTATCTATATATATAACTATATACTCATATTTATAGACAGGACTATTATAACAACCCAAGTTGTTACTTAGGTCAATTAGAACTAATTCTAGTCCTAATTATGGTTCTAGTGTCGTAATAAAGTCATTTAAAACTCACCTTTAAGATTGAGTCCAAATCAAGAATTAAATGGATCAAATCTTGATTTTTGGAAAATCTAGAAACCCTAGAAATTGACCTATTTAATTTGACCTCAAATCAAAAATTTGACTTCGCCATTGCATTCACCACCCCCAAAATAGCTAGGGGTAATATTTTAGATGCATTTGGAAGTCGTTGGATTTTTGTCAAATATTTTAATATTACTTAAATACTCCAAAAATCAAATAAATAAATACTCGTTGAAATTGAAATCCGATCTCGTTGTTGCATTCCTCACCCTTCAATTAGGCAGTGGTAAAATTTTAGTATTTTTCGGGAATCATTTAATAGTCTATTTTTAAATAAAAGTTTTAAGTAAAATATTATTATTTAATTCATTAATTAAATCTAATTGTGGGTCCCGCCATTTGAAATCGGGTCGGATCGATTTGCACGTATCGGGTTGCACCCGATTACTTTGAACCGGTGCGATATGGGCCAATCGATCAGGTCGTCCCGATCGGACGACCCGTGATCATCTCTATTGTGCAACTCGAACGTGTGTCGCCCTCAGCAACGCGCGGCGCTTGCATGTCGCACCAGGTGGCTGTCGCCACTCAAGCCGGCCCTCTCAGACCTCTGAACACCTCATTCATTCATAAGTCTCATTTTGGGGGTGCTTTAGAACCAAGATATGAAGATTTGGGAGCCTACAACCCTCAACCCGTACAGAATCTTTAAAAGCTTAGAACCCTAAAGTACCTTTCTTCTTCTTCAATCTCTTTTGCAATCTTCAACATGTTACTTTATTTATGCAAATACTATAGTTTCTTTATGTGATTATTATCAATTGAGCTTTCATAAGCCCGATTCAACTGAGTTTCGCCAAACCCTAGGTTTAGGTCTCGCCGAAACGTCTAGGAAGGCGAAGGAACCCCGTGACTTTGGGCGGGCCAGACCCTGAGAGCGGCCCGTCATCGTGAACGGGCTCTCACGCTCATTCACTTGCTAAGCCGCAGGTTCGGGTGGGGCCCGCACTTAGACTCGCAGCCCGTCTTCCAAGTGCTGAGTCGATTTGTGGGGCCCGCATTCATGTTATCTGGTCTCTGTGGTGGGACCCACACTTTCAGTGCTATCTTTCTTCAGCTGATTCAGAGGTGGGGCCCGCTGTTGGCTGAATGTAATATTAATAAATTTTGAATTAGCCGATTTAAATAATTAAAATAAGTTAATTGCTATATTTTAATTAATCATAACTCAAAATCATGAACTCCAAAAATAGCAAAATTATTTATCATTGAAATCAAAAAATTATGAAGAATATTTTAGCACTATCAAATTTCTATTTGGAGTTATATTTAGGGTAGTGACATTTTAGGTATTTGATTAATTACAAAAAACTATGTCATTTAATTCAAACCATCAGATCTTTTAAATCTTTAATCTAAATATACCTAATATGGGTCTCAAAGTAATCAGAAAACCCTAAGGATTAGTCTAGTAGTGTTTATTTTGCTGTTTGAATTAGTTTTAGACTAATCACATTTAGGACCTAACCTTAATTAGGTCAATTAACCCTAGAACTTCAAATGACCATAAGTTGGTCAATTTAGCTCCAAATTAGGTGATCCAAATATTCATTTAGATCAAAAAAACCTAGTTTAAAGTAAACTGTAAAAATATTTAGGATCCAACAGTTAGATTTCTTAATCAACCTTAATCACCCTAAAACTTGATTAGTAAAGATTAATAAATCTAATGATCCAAATTAAGTAATTTCAGTTTTTAATTACTCATAAAGTAAATTAGAACCTAGTTGTGTGATTGGTTTAGTGATTCAGTGATTAATTTCACTAGGATTAACCCTAAAACTTGTATTGGCTATAACTTAGCCAATACTTATGAGAATTTGATGATTTTAGGTTTTATGAAAACTTTAGGACATAACCTATAGTAAACTAACATAAAATTTATGTTTCATTAGGGTAAAATTACCAATTTGCCTTTGTAAGTCAAATTCCTTAATTTGACCTTATAAGGCTTAATCCTTAACCAAAATTAATAAACTTACTGTCTAAACTCATATTAGATAGTAAGTAATCATTCCACTTTAAGAAATTTTAGATTTGAGCCCTAATTTATAAAGACGAAATTTAGACCCTTAAGTAAAGGGCAAAATGGTCATTTTGCCCAAATTAAGGTTTAAGCATTTTACAACCGTAACTGATTTGAACTCATTGAATAATATTTAAACTCCTTAAAATGACATTTTAGGAAAAACTCTAACAAATGGCCTAAATTTCTCTAAGTCTTAAAGTAGGTCTCATAAGGTGAATTTAGTTCACCTTATGCCTCCTTTAAGTTAAATTTATCATAATAGTTATTAAGAAAGATCAAACCTAAAGCTTAATTATTCTCTTAATACTTTCTTTCAAACTTTAGGACCTTAATTCCTTAGGAATTAGCTTAGAAATTAGGTTAGAGTTCATCTATTGAGTAATTGGGCACTTAATAGATGAAACCTTAGTTTTATAGTTTTCTAGATTTCATCCTTTATTTATGATTATTTTGTACTTAAACTTTAGATTTAAAATTAGAGATCCATCTTATTAGGCTGGATTTGCTTAATAAGATAGCCTTAATAATAGCTCGTGAGATGTGGGTTTAACTTTATATCATTATGATTAGAATCTATTGGATTAAGAAGTTAAAATCCAATACTTGGATTTTAACATCTTAATCCCCTAATTTAGATTCCTACTAATCAAGATTAGTTTGGTATTCATAAAATCATTAATTAGGACATTTAATTTATTATTTTAACTTAATTAAGCATCATGTGATTTATAAGTGTTAGAAGTTTATTAGTTCTAATATTCTTTTGACTTGTAGGCTCGATATTCTGGATTTATACTTGATAGATGGATATCGGAGATTCTAAACTTGTATAAGTTCAGATTAGTTAGAACGTATTAAATAGAAAACAAAGTGGTATTATAAGTATTCTTTAGTGCTATTTTATACACATTGAAATTGTATGCTATGCTTTCTTTGTTTTGGACTTTCTTTACATTTGGATATATTGCATTAAACATAGAATATTATATGATTATTTCTATGTTTACTTTGAATACATTCATATGGCATTTTCAGATATTCTTAGAAGGAAGTTGGAAGGAATTGACTTTATTTAAACTTTATGATATATTTGTTTTTAGTCTGCCATGTAGTATAACTTTACTTTAGAATGGTTTTGGGCTAGGACTAATTTTATAGTGTCTGTAAGCTTTTGGGCTAGGACTACTTTCCTAGTGCCTGTAGGATAGCTTTTGGGCTAGGACTACATTCTTAGTGCCTGCGGTTTTGGACTAGGACTACTTTCCTAATGCCTATGTTTTTGGGCTAGGACTACTTTCATAGTGCCTATTATTTCTAACTAGGACTACTTTCCTAGTGTATATGAGACTACTTTTCCAGATGTTTAGTAGTTACTTTACATATGGAATTAACCCTAATCTAGGACTACTTTTCCAGATGAGCAGATGGACTTTACTTATGGCAGGACTAAGTAGGAATATCTCATTTCTGGTAGTTACTTTTCAGTTACTTCATTTATATTACAATCACTTTGCAGTTGCCTTTTTGTTACTTTACAGTTTTGACTTACTTTGTCTTATAGTTAAGTACGCCTTCAGCTATAT
This sequence comes from Gastrodia elata, assembly GCA_016760335.1. Classification (NCBI taxonomy): domain Eukaryota; kingdom Viridiplantae; phylum Streptophyta; class Magnoliopsida; order Asparagales; family Orchidaceae; genus Gastrodia; species Gastrodia elata. The sequence goes on along the minus strand of CM028676.1, from coordinate 19,224,515 downwards.
TTTCATTTTCTGTAGTTCCTTTGTACTTACAGCTTTGAATATTCATTTTTACCTTTAAGCAGTTCACCTTTACTTTTGGCATGTTAGGATGTTAGAGTTTTACTTTCAGTTCTATACTTTCAGCTTAATTGTAAATCAGTATGTCTTATATTGATCATATACTTAGAAGTTTCACTTTTGTTTAGTAAATTTCTTAATGTATTACTTAACCATTTCTGCAGCTTGAGTTGAGATATGTGCTTACCTCACATCTTATTTGAGTTATAGTTATGTTAATTATAACTTTGTTACCTTTCTTTGATGCTTACTGCTCCTATGTTGCTTAGTATTGTGATATCAATAAAACTTAACAATTTATAGCCTAAAATGTACTTAAACGTTTTGTCTAACTATATTTTTCTTTTGTTGGCTGGGGCCCTACTATTGTGAAACCAACAATGGTAGATTGTGAGCTGTTTAAGGTTGTGAGACTATCTGGAGATTCGGTTCAGGAGGAGTAGCATACAGGAGAAGATCATTAGTCACTTTCGGATATTTATGAGGATATGAGAGACTTTACTTTTCATTACTGCATAAACTTTAAGTCGTTTATAATAATAATACAGGATTTAACTGCTTTACTTTTCATGCTTATGTATTCTGAGTTGTACAGCTTTATCTGGATTGTATGAATGTTACACTTGCCTTTCTTCCGCACTCTGATAAATTATAATATATTCATTTATGTGATTATTTCCTTTGCTGCTCTTTACTTATTAAGGCACGTCCTCCCTTGGCATTTGATTAAGAAGGCCCATTCCTTAATCTAAATGCTAAGTGAGGGTTTATTAAATGACAACCACCTCCTAATCCAGATGATTAGGGGGCGGTCACCACAACTATAGTTATATAAACACTATTATATAAGTATTATGATTAGGTTATTTAAATTATGTTAGTAATTAATTAGGACAGTAGTTAATTAAGTTAAACAATTAATTTAAAGTATTAATAATAATTAGATTAATCAGTTTAATAGTAATTAATGAATTAATCAATTGATTTTGATTAATTTAATTTAAATGATCATTAGTAATTTAATTTATTAATATTAAACAGGAACTAGCTTAGTTAATTAATATTATTTAATTATTTTAATTGAAAATAATAAGATATTCATTTAATTTAAATCAAATAAAATTAATGCAAAATCAAAAGCCTCATAACTTTAAAAATAATGATCCAAATATATCAAAAATAGAATGAATCAAATGACCTAATTCAAAATTTTAATTCGGGAAATATTTAACCTATTAACATTTTAGAACCTAAAAAAACCCCCATAACTTCTTACTTAGTTAACCAAATATAATTAATATGGGTCTTAAAATGATCAGGAGAATAGTCTCATCACTGTGGTTGTATTAGTTTCCCCATTGGTGGTTAGTTTGCAAAGTGACATTTATGACTCCCTCCCAAAATGACCAAAATGCTCTTGGTTTTCAATTGAGCATAACTTGGTCAATTAAACTCTAAATCAAGAAATACAAAGTGCTAATTAGCTTAAAATCTTAGTGCTAATAGCAAACTAAAATAATATTTAGGTTTTGAACCCTAAAAAATCAAAAATGACCAAAATACCCGTAACTCTAATTAGGTCATAACTTGAACAATTGAAGTTCAAATTGGGTCTACTCCTAGTTAAAGTACTCAGTGTGTTATAGAGAATCAAAAATGACCAAAATACCCATAACTCTAATTAGGTCATAACTTAAACAATTGAACTCTAAATCAAGAAATATAAAGTGCTAATTAGCTTAGAATCTTAGTGCTAATAACAAACTAAAATAATATTTAAGTTTTGAACCCTAGAAAATAAAAAATTACAAAAATACCCATAACTCTAATTAGGTCATAACTTAAACAATTGAAGTCCAAATTGGGTCTACTCCCAATTAAAGTACTCAGTGTGTTATAGAGAAGCTATAGACACTAAGTTTGCTGAATTTGGATCTCAAACAGAAAAGTTTGATTTTTGCCCCTTAACCCTAGGAAAATTATCGAATTGCCCATGAATCTTATAACATCCATAACTAAGCCATTTAACTTCAAACTTTAGTGTTCTTAGACTCTATGAAATCCTTGAATAGCAACCAACAGTAAACTGCATGAAAATTTAGATTTCATTAGGTATAAATTATTAAATTGCCCCTTAGGTCAAAATTCTTAGTTTGGACTTATAGAACCCATTTCTTATCCAAATTGAGTGTACTTACTGTCTATTTTCATGTTAGATAGTAAGGAATCATTTAGCAGTAAGAAATTCTAATTTGAAGCCCAAAATCAAAAAGTAACTTTTTGGACCATTTAAAAGGGGCAAAATTGTCATTTTGCCCAAAATTTAGGTTAAGTGTCTTTAACTCTTAATTATCTTTTAAATCACTAATATTAATATTAAAACTCTATTAGGATCAGTTAAGTGAATAAAATCAGCATTTCAAATCAATTTTGCTTAAATTCCATAAAATTTTCTTAAGTATATTCTTTAGGAATTCACAATTCATTTTACAACTATTCTTGAGACTAAGACTAAATCATAAGGTAGATTTTATTCATTGTATAATATGGTTATTCAATGAATAAAACCTTAGTTTTATTAGTTTTTAGATTTTATAACTTAATTTTGATTATTGTATTTCAACCTTAGACTCAGGATGGGAGAATCATCCTATTGAGTTTGACTTTGCTCAAATAGGATTTGCCCTAATTTGTAGTTCGCTCTTAATAAAATCTTAGATTCCTTAAATTGTACCCTTAGATTATGTGATTTAACCCAAGCTCATGGTATTTAATACATAATCTATACTTTAGTAGATCTTGATTAGATCTTAGTTAGAATGTCTAAATTCATCAAATTAAAACGTTGTGATTCATTACTAAATCTATAGTCAAAATTAACTGATCTAGATTAGAACCTAATCAGTTATAATCCTTTTAACTTATAATAATGTACTTCTAAGTTACACTCAATAGTAGAAATTGGAGATCCTGAACTTGTGTAACTTAGAATAGTTAGAATGGTTTAATTAAAAAATAAATGATATCACCATATTTAGTAGAGTCTCTTACTCACTATTGAATTTTGTTGCTTATGTATTTCCTTGAAATTTGTGCTTTAAATCCTTGGACATATCATACAAGAATATTATTGTATGAAAATGAAAACTTAGAATATTTAGGAAAACTTTGCATTGTATTCAGTTATTAGTTGACTTTTGCACATAATATCCCAATGGGCAGGGGAAAGATGAGATAAGGATTACTTAACATCACTCATTGAAGAGTGTGTTGTTAAGTTTGGAACCCGAACAATCTTGCAGATGTGCTTAACACCTCAACTACTTTTGAAATTGTCCACAGAAGTAAAGTAAATAACTAAAATATGAATTGAATGTGTTAAATACTACCTCTTAGTTCTCATATATATATATATATATATATATATTTATTTATTTTTTTTCCTAGCCTCCTTGTTGATGCTAGGAGAAAATTCTCTGCCTTAACCACTTATGTCGCTAAGAATATTTATGCCCTAGCTTCCTTATTGACGCTAGGATATTTTGTCGCCTTAGCCTCCTTTTTACGCTAAGAATTATTTTGATTTCAACAGTTTAGATTTAGCCCTCATCTGTATGGCAGTTAATACATAATTTTCGTTATTTCATTTATATTAGATTTCTATTTTTTAGCTATACTTTTTAATTATTTTTACTTCAGTCAGCTACTTTAATTGCTTTACTTATATTTTTAGGATGCTAGACTTGATATTGCTTACTTATACGTACCACAGTTGAGTTTATTTCTTTTAAATTTGCATAAGTTATATGATCATCAGCATATTTATGACGTAGTTTTTCTTTTCAGTATTTTAATTACCTATCCATATATGCCTAGCCTTATTTTTAGCTTTCTTTTGAGGTATGTCTTTTGTCTCATTATTGCTTAGTTATAAATGCTTAATTTATAACTTATCACTTTTCTATTTGATGCTTGTTGCTCATAATTTATTTTCTACTACTTTAAATTTAGGAAAATAGTGATATTAATAAATATATAACAAAATTTCAACCTAAAATGTACTTAGATAATTTATCTAATAAGATTTTTTTTCTTTTGTTAGCTGGGGCCCTGCATTGTGAAACCGACAATATTAGAATTTGAGCAGTTTGAAGATTCAGTCCCTGTGGAGGAGCTATTTTTGGAGGAGGCACCTCAGGGTGGAGCAAAATATCTCTAGTTCTTTTATATTATTTATGAGGATGAGTGATGCATTTTATTTTATTTTGAACTTTAATTAAATGTTGTAATAATACAAGTACTCTTGTGATTATATTTTCCTTTTTCTGCATTATTATTTTCTGAGTTATGTTTTGTTTTGTCTCTTAGTTGATGTATGGTGAAATAGATGTATTATTTACTTATATGCTTCTGTACTCTGTACTTGTATTAATTTAATGACTGATAGTATGTTTTCATTCTGTGCATATCCTTCCCTTTTTAGTGCATTATAGATCTTACCTAATTCAGTGATAAGTGAGAGATTTGTCAGAGTGGCACACCACTTCTTAAGTCTAATCTTGCGGGTTAGGGGGTGGGGTGCCACAGTTGGTATCAGAGAATTCCATAAGGTGTCAGATTGAAATCCGCATTTCCACTCTACCTAATAGATTGTTCTTCTGCTAATTAGTTACTAATTGGATACTAGAGTTACATCCAAAGCACCATAACCATGAGCTCAGAATAATAGGAGTATAGAAATGAAAATGCATCTACATATAAGATAACATACTCAACTTAATAAAATAATCACTTGATTTAGACATCTAGGAATATTATTACTCAATTATGTTTGTGTTCGACTACTTTAAACACTTTGAAGAAAGATGCGAACTCGACGTGTATCTGGCAAAGCGATATGGGAGAGAATTCTATAGCATATCCCCAGCGGGTGCTAGAGTGTTAGAGACAATACTGGAACACGCCATCTTCTGGGGACTAGATTTCCCCACCTTTGCCAGGGAATTGTTATGATGAGTGACCAAGATGTTTGATGATCTTGGATACCCGGATCATATTTGACTCTGCCTTGTTGACATCCTACTCCAAGACTATGCTGAGGAGTGGTGAGCACACAAGGAATGGGTATTCGAGCATGGATCTACTCATTTACACTGGGAGATCACTTACGCTAACTTCTATCAGGCCTTTACAGAGGAATATATAGAATATGCCTAATGTTTTCATTTACTGTTTCTCTCTACCTTATCTATGATATACTCTTACTTTTATTCTGATTAATAAAAGAGAAAAAATATTGCAATCTTCTACTCTCTAGTTTTCTAGGAATGTCTTATTTTTAATTCAGATTCTTGTGAAAGCAATGGATCCTACACAATCTTCCAGTCCTACTACATCCAGCAACTCTTCTACCGAGATGAATGCTTTGCTTGAGACTATGAGGATGATGATTAATTCTCAATCCAAGCAAGGTGAGAGAATGGAAAGAATGATGATGGCACTGAATTATCCTAGCTCAAGAGATGGAACCCCAGAGAATCACTACTCCTTTCGACATCACATCCAATCTGCAGACGGATACTTCCATAGTTTCCTCCGGCTTAAGACTCCCACTTTTGATGGGAGTTTATTTGCTGTCGACACAGTAAACTAGCTAAAAATAGTGGAGAAGAACTTAACCATCATCAAGTGCTCTGGCGCGGAGGTGATCAGTCTTGTAACCCATCTGCTACAAAATGAAGCTGAGTACTGGTGGAACCACGTCCAGGGTACCCAATTTGCAGATGTAGACCTCAACAAGATTTCATTTGAGGAATTCGAAGAGATGTTCCACGCCGAGTTCATTCCCTTGTCCGCCCATCGTAACATGGCGGATGAATTCTTGAAATTACAACAAGGGAACCGTAGCATAGCGGCATACGATGCCGAATTCCATCGTCTCATTAGATTCTCAACAAATCTGGTACCAATAAAGGAGGATCGTTGCCACTGATTCCAAAGGCAATTAGTGCCATTGCGCATGACCAACTATAGTAAACTCTTGGAAACAGCCAAGGTCGTGGAGCAACATCAGGCTGACGAGGCCAAAATAAGAGTAGGGTCCACCTCCTATCGCCCGGATAACCCAAAGAGGGCCAGAGACTTTCAAATAGAAGCTAAAGCCCCTTTTGCTGATACTTTCAAGAGTTACACTAAGCCACATCCCTATGGGTTGTGTTATCATGGGCAGCGTGTCTGCTACACATACGGAAGGTCAGGTCATGGTTTCACTCAATGCCACATGACAGAAACCATTGACAGTGATCAAATTGATCACACCATACATTGACCGGTGTTCGATCTCTATCGCAGGAACCCTCCAGCGATAACTATCACTCAGCCTTCACCTCAGAATCTACAATGTGAGACCACCATGGTACCGCGGTTGAACGTCTCACGACCACCGCAATGGTAGGTATACAGTAACTGTCCAGCCGGCACTACGATAGTTTATAACCTCACGCCTTTGGAAGCTGAGGAAGACAACAATATTGTCTCAGGTACACACTTCTAAACCAATCTACCTTTTTCAGTATTGCTTGCTTAAATTAGTTAGTAAATTGCTACATATAAAATCAGGTACAATCTATGTAAATAATACGTCATGTAACAGCTTATTTGATACTGGAGCTAGTCACTCCATTTCTGAAAATTGGACAAAAACTCTCAACCTGCCATTACATCGTCTAGCGAGTTCCCTTAAGGTAGGACTACCATCTGGAGCTTAGTTATCAGGTTGCCAATTCTGCAAGATACATGTCCCTATTGGAGGCACATAATACGAAGCTAAGCTCGTAGTGTTGCCAATAGCTAATTTTGACGTCATTCTGAGAATGAATTGGCTAAGTCAATATGACGCCACCATCAATTGCCAGAAGAAGAAGATCACCCTGGGTGATGGCAGACAAGCTAAGTCATTAATTGGAAACTTTAGTATGAGAGCTTCATTAATCAATGCCATTAAAGCCAAGAGGTTAGTAAGTAAAGGTTGCAGCATATTCCTAGCGACAATACTAGGAGAAAAGAAGGAAGATGTTCCCTTATCTAAGAATCCCATCATTTGCTAATTCACCGATGTCTTTCCCGAAGACCTACCTTGTCTTCCACCTCCACGGGAAGTATAATTTGCAATCGACATTGTCCCTGGAACCCAGCCAATCTCCAAAGCTTCTTATCGAATGGCACCTAAAGAGTTACAGGAACTGAGCAAACAACTGCAAGAGCTATTGGAGAAGGGTCTGATCAGACCTAGTTCATCACCATGGGGAGCACAAGTCCTATTTGTCAAAAGGAAGGATGAGCCAATGCGAATGTGCATTGACTATAGGTAGCTAAACAAGGTCACCATAAAGAATAAGTACCCGCTTCCTCGCATCAATGATTTATTTGATCAGCTGGTCTGAGCAAAAGTGTTCTTCAAGATTGATTTGCGATCAGGATACCACCAGCTACAAGTGAAAGATTCTGATATAGCTAAGACTGCCTTTAGAACCAAATACAGCCACTATGAGTTTTTAGTGATGTAATTTAGATTAACAAATGCGCCCTCAGCCTTCATGGACTTAATGCAGCGTATTTTGAAACCCTACTTTGACAAATTCGTCATCATCTTCATAGATGATATTCTAATATATTCCAAGATGAAGAAGGAACACGAAAGTCATCTTAAGGCAGTTTTGGAGGAACTGTGTGACCACGAACTGTATGACAAGTACTCAAAGTGCGAGTTCTGGCTAAATTTAGTTGCTTTTCTTGACCATATGGTGGATACGCAAGGAATTAAAGTGGATCAAAATAAATTCAATGCTATTTAAGATTGGGTCTAGCCAAAGACAGTCACTGACATCATAAGCTTCTTGGGTCTAGCTGGGTACTACAGAAGTTTGTGATGGGTTTTTCCCAAATAGCAGCCCTATTAACCAAGTTAACCTAGAAAGTAGTGCCATTTGAATGGTCTCCAGTGTGCGAACAAACATTTCAAGCACTGAAGGATGCGCTCACCTCTGCTCCAGTCCTAGTTCTTCCTAAGGAAGGGTAGAACTACCAAGTATATACCGACCCCTCTAGGTCAAGCTTGGGAGTAGTATTAATGTAAGAAGGGAAGGTCATCGCTTATGCTTCCCATCAACTAAAAATGCATAAGAGAAACTACCCTGTTCATGACCTCAAGTTAGCTGTCATAGTGTTCGCCTTAAAGATTTTGTGTCACTACCTATATGGAATTCAATGTTCAATATTCACCAACCATCAAAGCCTCAAATATATATTCTCTCAAAGGGAGTTGAACTGTAGATAGAGAAGATGATGAGAGTTGATCATCGACTATGATTTGGATATCCAGTATCATCCTAGTAAAGCAAATATGGTAGTAAATGCCCTCATCCATTATGCCACACTCACACTATGATTGCCTCGAGCTCATTAGAAGATGAGTTCTGTAAGCTCAAAATTTCTCTTGCAGATGGAGAAGCACTAAGTTATATACTGGCTAACATAAATGTGGAACCCACTTTTCATCGAGATGTATCCATCTTGTAGACTAAGGATGATGACTACTTGAAATTTAAGATCGATATTGATAGTGGTCACCGTACTGAACTTCACTTTCATAAGGGTGCTCTCTATAAAGGGGATCATCTAAGGATTCATAAGTCCATGCATTAGGAAATGCTAATTGAAGGCCACAATTCAAGATATCCAGTGCACCCAGGAAGTTCTAAGATGTATCAAGATCTGAAGCTATCATTTTGTTGGCTAGGAATAAAGAGGAGTGTAGCAGAGTTTATCGCTAAATGCCACGTGTGTTGTCTAGTCAAGGCAGAGCATCAGAAACCAGGTGGTATTCCAGAGTGGAAAAGGTCAGATATATCCATGAACTTTATCATGGGTTTGCCTCATGCAAGATTAGGTGCAGATGTAATAAGGATAGTAGTGGATTGATTGACCAAGTCTTAGCATTTCATTCCAATTTGTCAAACTGACTCCATAGAAAGGTTAGCCAAAGTATATATCAAGGAGATAATCAGATTGCATGGTATCCCTAAAACTATCATATCTGATAAAGATAATCATTTTACCTCTAAATTCTAGTAAGCTGTGCATCAAGATCTAAACACCACTCTAGCAATAAGCACAACCTTTCATTCTCAAACAGATGGCCAAATAAAAAAATTCAACGAGGTTCTAGAAGATCTTCTCCATCTTTATATACTGGATTTCTCAGGCTCTTGGGAAGATCATATTCCTTTAGTGGAATTTGCGTACAATAATAGTTTCCAAATAAGTATTAAAATGGGTCCATATGAAGCTCTTTATGGTAGAAAGTGTTCTACCCCAATAGCTTAGTTAGAAATAGGGAATGTATAGTTGTATGGCTCTGAGTTAGTGGAAGAGACAAATAGGAAAGTAAAGCTCATCCAGCAAAGAATCTAAAAAGTTCAAGATAGGCAGAGCAAGCATCACGATTCCCGTCGTCATCCTATAGAGTTTCAAGTGGAAGACATAGTATACCTAAAAGTCAGTCCTATGAAAAGTATCTACCATTTTGGATTTGCTGGAAAGCTCAGCTCGAGATATGTTGGGCCCTTTAAGATCATAAAGCGGATTGGGTCAGCAGCTTACAAGTTATAAATGCTTGAATACTTTGCTCCTGTGCATAATGTATTCCACATGTCATCTCTTAGGAAATGTTTAAGAGAGCCTCACCACCTAGTCTCTATTCATCTAATAGAGGTTCAGCCAAATTTATCATTCCTAGAAGAACCTATAAGAATTCTGGGAAGAGACATGTAACAACCCTAGAGTTGTTACTCATTAATTAGTGATCTATTTGACTCTAATCCTTTTCTATTAATCTTATAATAGTATTAGGAGTCTCCATTTCAATTTTTGTGTGTTTTGAAGATCGTTTCGCAATTTCTAATATTTCATAGTTTTTTGATAACTCTGAGAATGCTTAATTTATTTAGACCTCAAAATCAAAAATGGAGTCCACCATTGGACTCACCACACCCAAATTAGCTAGGGGTGGTATTTTGAAAGTGTTTGAAAGTCGTCGAATTTTCCCTGAATATTTTAGTAATATTTAAATATCCAAAAAATTAAGATAATTAAATAGACCTCTGATCAAAAATGTGATTATATTTTTGAGTACCCCACACCTCAACTAGATAAGGATGAATTTTTGAGATTTTTTAGAGTGCGTTTGGTTATTTAATTTTGATTAATAAAATAGGTTTAATTAAGTAATTAAATAATACAATTAATCTAATAATATATTTATAAATTAAATAATTTCTTAAACGGCTATTTTTAGATCAACGCTAATGTGGGGCCCCTGTACTGACAATAAGGAAGTACGGTGCTTTAACTGTGGCAAATCCCCAACTTAAGTAAAGTTAGGCAAACCCAACTTCCCTTAAGGCAAGGACTTGTCACCAAGTGCTATAACATTCATCAATATAAATATCAAAGTGGCAGAAGAAATATAAAATAGAGTAACATCCACAAGCATACATAGTAGGAAAAGAAAATGCAATATAGTAACTCATCACAATGCAGAAAGTAAAGTACATCCAGAAAGTTAATTATTATAAACTGAAATGAATAACTGAAAATGAAAGACTCTCATCCTCACTGGAATCAACAAGACAAAACTAGCTAGACAGCAGCTGGATGGTCCTCCTCCTGAACTGGCTCCTCCTCAGCGACACTGCCCACAAACACGTCTGAATCTGACATTTGTCGGTATCATAAATGACAGGGCCCCAGCCAACAAAATAAAAAGGTTACAGTTAGACAATTTTCTAAGTACATTTTAGGCTATTTAAATCAACTGAATATTAAAAGATATCACATTTAATTTAACTACACATGCAAGCAGTAAAGGGTGCAACAAGCTATGAAAGAACTGGAATACTATAAACTATCTATTTATAGCATGCAATATGTATGTGAAGTAACATACAAAATACTAAATAAGCAAGGTAAGGCTAAAAGCAAAAATAACTGCAACTGCTGAATAAACATGATCCTAACATGATTATGATCGAAGTAAAATATGCTGAGTATAAAAGAACACAGATACCGAATACGATAAAATTCTAGCATCCTAAACATGCCATTCATACATATATCTAAGCCATGAAAGTATACATACAACATGCAGATTAAGATAAAAAGGAAGGCCATGAGACATGTGGCAAAAGCAAAGCAATATATGAAATATAAAACCACTGAGACATGTGGCAAAGCGAGCAAATACTGAAAATAAGGCCACTGAAGCATGTGGCAAAGAAAAATCAGAAACAAACAATTTAGCTAAACTAGTAATAAGCCTAAGTCCTAGTACTGCCATACCAGCCAATAGGCCATACAGGGTCTCCAATATCAATCAATCAATCCCCAGCCTAGCCATCCAAATATGCTAGGTCTGAGTCCAGTCTATTTTACTTAGACATTTCCAATTACTTTTCTTTTAGCACTTAATTCTTAAGTTATCTTAACTGAACTTATTAGTGAGATAATTGACCTTTTCAATTATTAGATTTTAAGGTTTTACGCCATATGATCTTTATAAGTAAAACTTAAGATCTAAGTATCTTTATTAAGAATTAAATGAAGATTTCATGGATTGGTGATTATTATTGTTCTAAGATTTCAGAAAAACATTTCCACCCTACATTATAGTGGTTTACTGAAATTTTCAATCCTTAAGGAACATTAAATCATACTTTGGTCAAAATGACCAAAATGCCCTTCTTAAGACAAAATTAGGAATTTAGGGTTTTATTGTCCAAATTTGTTCTAATCTATTTTAAAGTGTTTCATATTACTTAATGAGGTGGGGAACACCCTTAATTGAGGTTTTATGACCTAAATGGTTTTAATTAGCACTAATCACTTAATTAGGCCACTTAGGGTGATTAGTGAAATTAAGGCATCTTAGGGCAATCCAACCTTACACTTAGGTTCTAATGGACTTAATGTGAGGTTAGGAACAATCCTCACCCAAAACAGAGGCTTAATTAGAGTTTAACTCACTAATCTTTGATTAGGGTGATTAAGGAGTGATTAAGAAAATTAATTATCCAAAATTAATTTTAAGAGTCTGGAATTATTCCTTAGGGTACAAGGAGCAATCAGATCCCTTAAACTCATAGATTAGATATTTAGATGATTTTATATAATTTAATTAAAAATAGAGAAGGTTTGGCAAATAATTTTTAATCCAACTACTGGATCTAAGATTTTATTTTATACTTAGATTCCCTGAATTTTCCTGATTCAAATGGTATATTGGATCATACCATTTGGATATGTATAACTAAAATTATTTAATTAATTCATTCTGTATTTTTATTTAAATTAGAACTTTAGGTTTTGATTTATTAAATTCAAAACCTTTTAAAATGTTATTTAAAAATTCGATAATAATCCGCGGCCCAAATAAAAAGACGCGGGTCGGGGGTCGACCCGGCCCGAAATCGCCTTCGTCTTCCTCCCCGACGCATCCGCAGCCCTAATTTCTGAGACGGGCTTCCAGCGCTAAATTCACTGTGCTTCGGCCACGCCACGCCACAATTTCGACGGCTACACATTCCCTGACTCTAGACGCACCGATCGAGCCAAGAAGCCCTAGCAGGGAGGCGCCGGTTCGCCAAATGACTACTCGGCCGAGACTTCCCCAGCTGGCGCACCTGTGAGGAGTAAATTTTCCTCACATAGTGCATGGGTCGCCTCGATCTTGATCCCTACACGTTCAGGGATCAAGGAGGGAGCGATAGGGTGACAAGAGGGGTCTTGAGGTGGTCTGGATCGTTGGAGTGCTACTCCGCGATTTTTGTCACCTGGGCTCACGACTGGATCGATCGATTCTTATCGAATCGATCGATCTGGTCGAGCCCACCCATCGATACCAGATTATAATTATCGCCCAGAGGAATCTAATACTAGCTAGGCAGCTAATTCCTATTGGAGACGCCAAATTTGGCGAAACCAGGATTCCGTCTGGCGGTGCGCACAGACGATGGATTCGTCGTCTGGGTCACTGCCAGGCCATGTTTTCTGACTCGCTCGAATTTGGAGGAGCTAAGGTGTGGTCCTACTCAACATCTAAGGTTTGAGGAGAGACGAATCGAGCTAGATACAGCTCGACGGAGAGGAGGAAGGAAGTTGTACCTCAGTTCGACGACTCGCAGCAAAGGAGGCAATGCAGCTGGGCTGGATTGTTCCAGGTGGTTGCAGAAGCTCGGCAAGGGGGTTTGAACGCCAGACCACGCCCTCTATCAGCAGACGCAGCTCTGAAAATCTCCTGGAACGGCGGTAGCTCCAATGGACACCAGCAGAGAAAAAAGGGAGGATTCCAGAGGGTTTCAGTGAGCAAACGAGCCCACTGAACTGTGGGATGGCTATTTATAGGCCAAGGGGGCTCTGGGGGGGAGATCCATAGCTGAGGTTCGAGAATCAGGTTCAGGCCGAGGAGTTCACTCAGACGCCTTCTATAGGACTTGCCTGACCACCCTACCCAGCTCCCTAGGCTCGACCCTTACCGGAAAGATGCTAACGGTCTGCAGACGAAGGATGGGGGAGTGGCAGACAAACCTGACGTGGTGAATTTCCATGAATTTCCTCTGTCGGGGCTGGGGATCGCGCGGGGGATGAAGGTGAACAGCGAGGAGCTGTCCTCCGCCGTCGGATGAAGAAGCCATTGGGTTTGAACGGTTTGATGCGGAGATTTTGAATGGTCCATTGGATCTAATAGAAGCGATCCAATGCTCCATCAGAGTTTACTTAAGACGGGGCGTGGAAAGCTGTTGGATCAGATTTCTTGATCGAGCGGCCACGATCAGATCACGACGAGGATGGATCACGCCACTGAACGGGCTATGCCAAGATGCGTGCCAGGCATCCTACGGGTTCGAAGCTATGCATCGCTGTCGGGACCCCGCAGCGGATCTACCACGGTCCCGACAGCAAATCCCAGCCCTAAATTTTAATTAAATAATTAATTTAATTAATATAATTCAATTTAATAATTCTATTTATTCCTATTATTTTTATAAATCCAAACTATGGCTAAATGAGCTCCAAAAATTCCCAAAAATTCACTCTTAGCTAATTTGGGTATGAGGAATTCAAAAATGAAATAAGATTTCAATTTGAAGATCAAAATAATTTAGGTATTTTTCAGGGCTTAAAAATAGCCAAAAATACCAAATTCTCTAATTTAGCTCCAATTGATTTCAAACTTCTAAGTTTAGGTTTAAATGATCCATTGAATCCAATGGAATCAAAATCAAACCTTGGTTTAGCTTAATTAATCTAGTTTTAGCTAGGATAACAACCTAGGGTTATTACAGCTAATCTCGTGCATGAGGCCAGCGCATGGACAGCGATTCGGCGAGATCGTGGCCGTCGCATTTTTTTTAAGCTAATCCGATTCTATCAGGCGTTTTGATTTATTTTTGACCGTTCGATCTTCGTCTGGATCGAACATTTGCGATCCCCATCTCTGTACGTCTCTTTTCTCTGCACTCGGTAGTGGACGACTGTAACAACCCAAGTTATTACCTTAGTAATTTAAGGTTAATCCAAGTCTTAATAATGGTTTAGATAGCTTAATGAATTCATTATGAGTCATCCACTAAGACCTAGCCCAAACTAGGAGTCAAATAGATCAAAACCTGATTTTTGGAAAATCCAAAAACCTTAAAATTTGACCTATATAAAATGACCTTAAATTGAAAAATGAACTTCTCCATTGAGCTAATTGCCCCAAATTAGCTATGGGTAATGTTCTCGTGTTAATCGGAAGTCGTCAAAATTTTGATGAATATTTTGATAATATTTAAATACCCCAAAAATTGGGAAATTAAAATACTCGTCGGATCAAAAATCCGACCTCGTCGTTGCATTCCTCACCCCTCAATTAGCTAGTGGTGAATATTTGGAATTTTTCTAAAATCAATTTATTATTTAAATTAAATAAGAAATTAATTTTTTTAAATTATCAAATAAATAATAAATTAAATGCTTATCGGGTCGGATCCCCGCTGCCTATCGGATCCGACCCGATATCGGATTCGGACCTGGATCCGAATCCCGCGGATCCGCCTCTTGAGATCCGTCCGATCGAATCCAGATCAGATGGCTCTCGACCCATCATCCTCCTCGCTGTGATCGCTCGCAACACACGGCAATCCGCTACCTCGCCTGACCAATCCACGAGCCTCTGGCCTCGGTACCTCCGTCCAGGCATCGATAAGGCCCCCACCTGCGTGTGTGAGGGGTCGTTTTGCGCAAACCGAGCCCGAGGCGAACCCGATCGACCCCTACCCCTATGGACCGTCGAATCTAAGGTATACTCCTAACCTCCGATCTCCTTCCAATTTAGCCAATTATTGTTCGCTCGCTTATTCTACTGCTTAGATCAGGCTAAAGTTGATCCTGATCGATCGATCGAATTTCGGGATCGAGCAACAGTATAAACCGTTAGGATCGCCCATCCCGAACCCTAGCCACTAGGGCTAGCCGTTGCGTGCATCTCTGGCCACCTCCCATAACGGTTCACTCGCTGATGTGTAGGCCTCATCGGGGACTGTCGTCGGCCGGGCGGGCCGAGGTGGTCCGGCGCCGGGAAGGCCAGCAAAAGCCGTGCCCTATCCTGGCGCCCTCAAGCTGCTATGCATAGAAGAAGGGAATCGAGCTGGGCCGGATCGACCCGAGCCCGACCCATCTTCGCCCGGGTCCACGTCCGCAGTAGGTGGGGTCCACCGCCCGTGCCGCGTCTCTTCGACTGTGGCCGTGGGGCCCACGCGTAGTGCAGCGTGTAGCCACGTGTCGCCGTGGGGACCACACGTAGTGCAGCGCCCGATCGGGGGCTGCCACGTGTCGTGGTGGGGCCCATAGCCCAGTCGCGCGTCAGCCGTGGGACCCGCCGCGGCTCCCGTGGCCAATTGCAGCATGCCACATGGCAGCCGTGGGGGCCCACGAGTCATTTTCGACATAAATTAATATTAGTTAATTAATGTTAATTATGTTTAATTAGTTATTAATTATTCTTAGCAGTTAGATTAGTATGTTAATTAATGATAATTAGTAGTTAATTATTATTAAACAGTAAACATTACTTAATTAATTAATTAATTAATTAATTATATTAGTTATTAATGATTAAACTAACTATAATTAATTAATATTATATTATTAATTAATTAATCAAAATTTAATTAAGATTAATTAATAATCAAACAGTGAATATAATTAATTAGGATTAATAAAGTTAGTAACGATAATGTTAACAAAATTAATAAATGATTAATTAGTACTAATCTTAACTTTAATTAAATAAATATTAAATATTATTGAATAGATAACTAATTAGTTAAATAAATTTAAGCAGTAACATAATTAATTAATTAGCACTAATCCTAATTAAATAGTAATATTATTATTTATATAATTAAATTAATTAAATAACATATTAATTTTAAATTAATTAATAATTAATACTAATTAAATATAGATTAAAGATAATAGAGTAATTAATTAATAATATAAAAAATTCTTTTTAACTTTAGGAATGAACAGTAAATTTATACAATTTGAATAAATGAATAGTAACTTTATTTATTTAAATAATTTAATTCAAAATTCGTAAAAATTTAATAACTTTTTGTAGGATGATCCAAACATAGTCAATATAGTCTTATTTTACTCAGAAAAATAAAAGGAATCAAATGGCGTAATACAATAATTAATTTCGAGGTACATATAACGTAGTGACATTTTAGGACCTAATTAAACCCTCATAACTTTTAACTTGGTTGTCTAAGCATAGGCAATATGGGTCTTAAAATACTCAGGAGAATAGCCCAACACTATAGAAGTACTAGTTTCTCCATTTGGAGCTTAATTTGAAAAGTAACATTTAGGACACTACCCTAAAAATGACCAAAATACCCCTAGACTTCAAACTACCATAACTTGGTCAATTCAACCCCAAATATATAAATTCAAAGTGCTAACTAGCTTAGAATTTTAATGTCATCAATAAACTGAAATAATATTTAGGATCTGAATCCTAAAAATTTAGAAAATGACTAAATTACTCTTGATCTTAGTTGGGCCATAATATGACCATTTGAAGTCCAAATTGGGTTTACTCCCTGTCAACGCACTCAGTATATTATAGGGAAGCTATAGAAACTGAGTTTGCTGAAATTGAACTTCAAACAAAAATGTTTGGTTTTTGTCACTCGTTGATCGACAAAATTACCGAATTGCCCTTAGAAATAAAAATAGTTATAACACAGTCGTTTGACCTCAGAATGCAGTGTTCTTAGACTCCATTGAATTCTTGAATAGTAACCAACAGTAAACTGCACAAAAACTTAGATTCCATTAGGTGTAAATTACAAGATTGTCCCTTAGGTCAAAAACCTTAGTTTGGACTTAAAGGATCAATTTCTTGTCTAAATTGAGCGTACTTATTGTCTATCTTCATATTAGATAATAAGGAATCACTTGGCAGTAAGAAATTCTCATTTAGAACCTTAATTCAAAAAGTAGCTTTTTGAACCCTTTAGTAGGGGCAAAATGGTCAGTTTGTCTAAAATTTAGGTTAAGCATTCTTAACTCCTAATTTCTTTAGTAAATCACTAAAATTAGAATTAGAAGTGTATTAGAATCTCCTAAGTGAATAAAATTAGCTTTCCAATCAAAACTAATAAAATTCCTTAATCTTTTCTAAGTCTTTTCCTTAAGATCTTTCACCTCACATTAGGGCTATTCCTAAGACCAGTATTAGATCATAAGTTAGATTTTATTCATTGAAAATAGAGTTTTTCAATGAATAAATCTTTAGTTTTATTAGTTTCTAAGCTTTTACAACTTATTTTAATTATTGTCTTTTAATCCTATATCTAGGATAGGAGATTCTAGGATAGGAGATTCATCCTATTAAGTTTGATTTGCTTAATAAGATTTGCCTTAATTATTAGATCACATTGAAACTTAGATCTTAAGTCTTATATTTGGGATTATATGATTTAGCCCAATCTCATAGTGTTAAATCCAAAATCTCAAGTTGTAGAATTTGCTAGCTGATAGTTTAGAATGTCTGAACTCATAAATTAGGTCGTGAATATTTTTCATAGTTGACATTAATTAAGCATATTGGGACCTAGCTAGTCCTAATATTTTGTAACCTATAAGGATGAACTTCTAAGTTATACTCGATAATATGAGCTGGAGATCCTGAACTTGTGTAACTTAGAATATTATAATGCTTAAATTAAACAACAAATGATATCACCATATTTAGTAGAGTCCCTTGCTTATAATTTAATTTTGTGCTATGTATTCCTTGAATTTTGTGCCATGTTTACTTGGACATATCATATAAGACTTTGATGCATAAACAAAACTTTAGGAAATTGTGGAGACTCCTTAAATTCCTTATGAAAATATTAAGATAAATAATTAAAGATAAAATTGCATGTGTTAAAGCTGCCTCTCAATTATGTCTTCTGTCTATGCCTCCTTATTAACACTAGAAGAAGACTACTTATATTTTCTGCGTATGCCTCCTTGTTGACACTAGGAGAAAATTTGTTATGTATTTTCTGCCTGTGCCTCCTTGATGATGCTAGGAGAAAACCCTATATTTCTGCCTATGCCTCCTTGTTGAAGCTAAGAGAATATAGTTTTGTGCCTTAGCCTCCTTGTTGATACTAAGATTCTTTTGATATTCAGTAGGCTTTATTAGCCTTTTTTTGTATGGCAGTTAGTATATGGATGTTCATATATAGTATTGATGTTTTGTATATGCTTCAGTATTTTCATTCAATTAGCTATTTCCTTATTTCGCTTAAATATATTTTTAAGATTTAGATTTATTGCTTCTATTTATATGTATCATTATTGAGTTATTTATTTAACTTGTATAATTCTTATAATCACCAGCATATTTAGTATGTGGTATTTTCTTTCAGTACTTGTTTAGTTATTTATACTTATGTGCCCTGCCTTATTTAGCTTACATTTGTGGCATATCTTAACCTCCTTTTTGCTTAAGTTATAAATATTGTTTATAGCTTTTTCCTCTATTCTGTTAGGTTAGTTGCTCTCTTACTTGATTTAATTATTTCTTAGAATAAGTTAAATGGAAATATTATAAAGCACATAAAATTTATCAGCCTAAAATGTACTTAGATAATTTATCTAATAAGATTTTTCTTTTTTGGTTGGGGCCCTACATTGTGAAATCGACAATGGCAAACTCATACCAGTTATAAAAATAGGTGCTATAGGAGGAGCCTTATCTAGAGGAGGAGCCTTTAGAGGGAGCTGCTGCTTAGTTTTCTTTCATGTATGAATGAAAGCATTTTGCTTTTAATTATTTAAACTTTAATGTTATGTAATAATACATGTATTCATGATCATTTGTTTTAGATTGTTATTCTATTTTATATGAGTTATATTATATATTATTCATAATATAATGCTTAAATGTTTACTATTTAAATTACTTCCGCACTCTGTATGAATCCTTATATAGTGACTGATCATTTGATTATGTGCTTACTCCTTCCTTTATTAGGTAGATTATGGATTTTATCCTAATCCAATAATAAGTGAAGGGTTGGTCATAATGACACATCACCCCTTAGCTTAATCTTGTGGATTAAGAGGTGGGGCGCCACAACGGCAGAGGTGTATGCCTTACAGAGCCAGCTGCTCCCTTTTTTGCAAGAATAAGCTTCACCTATTACCTCTGTTCCACCATTTTTTCCTTGACTTCATTCTTGCGGAGAGAAGCTGCTAAGGGATCCTCCTGCCGCTGGAAGCATCTGCGTCTTAACCTCCTAGAATAGCCGAAGAAGTGCAGGTACCACCCATTACATTTTTTTTTCTTACATAGATATTGTTCAGCAAGCATTATAATTATTTTGTATGAATTAAATCCATTTATAAGAGTTAATCTACCTAATACTCTGTTCGTCATTTCCAAATGAAGTTAATATTATTGATTTAATTAATAGTTTAATAGATGGCTTAATTATTAATTTATAAATTTCAATTCTCTGTTTTTTGCTTGCGTAACTAAGGGTGGGGGATTTCGCTGACAGGGAAAGATAATATTAATATCTGCTATTCACAATATTAATATCTGCTATTCACTTAATAATTTCATTAATGAAGTTTAATCTATTTTTCCCTCAGTTGTATATCCTTTTTGTTGAAAGATTGATTTCGGGCCATAATTTCGGCCCAAATTTTTGACCTACATTCAGTCCCACATATGGGCCCAATTTCATTTGCTTAAGATCGGTGCCTTTTTGGACCAAACGCTGAGTATAGAAAAAGATTAATGTTCAATTTAACTAATGGCATTTGTTAATTAAAATCCTTAGTTGTAGAATTATTATTAATTTTACATTAATAATTCTAATACTGATTTTAACATTTTGGATAATTAAGAAGAAAATTTATAAAACATCAAGATGATATTAGAATTATATTAAGATGATATAATTCATTAGACTTATTTCTCTAAATTTAATGTTTAATTAAATAAACGCAAAATTTCATTAGCTCTCAATTTGCAAAATAATTAATCAATATATGGAATATTATATATCATTTTGATCACAAAAATGTGTAGATTAATAATATACAATTTAATTTTGTTTTGATAAATATTTTAATTAGTCAATATTTATGATTAATTAATTAATTATAAATTAATTTCATCATTTTATGTGACCTAATTTTATCATTTAATGTCTAAATTAAATGATCAAATAGTCTATTTCACTCACAAAAATATGAGAATTATTAATATGAAATCAAATTTAACATTTGAATCCTAATTTTCTTAATCACTTTTTAACCCTAATTAGGAGTCCCAGAAATCCTAAATTTCAAATATTGTCCAAAATTGACCTACTTAGTGTCATTTTTCTCCTTGAGAAATAAGGATTTCAAATATATGTATATCATTTCTATTGGATAATAAATTATGATTTTAGGTTTTTGATAATTAATTAGTATTATTGTGATGAATCCTAATTTTCTTAGATAGCATGTCTTAGATTTTATAAAACCCTAAGATAGTTAATATATTATATTTATTATTCTCTATGTTAAATTAGATTACTTTTAATTGAGCTTAGTTCTCATTTTTTAGACATGTGAATTAATTGCAAAATTGCTTAATTCACCTTTTAACCCTAAAGTAGAAACCCTATAATTGATTTACAACATGAATTGTAGTTGATCTTTAGAATCTACTTGTCATATCCATTAAGAGTAATTAGCCTTAATACTTTTGTAATTATAAATTATTATATCAGCTAGGATTAGCTTCTAGTGACTAGACTAGAGCTTAGTTTATTTATCCTAATCTTTAAAGTCTTTAATTAATTTATGTAAGAGCTAGTAATAGGAATTCCTAATTCAATTAAAGTAGTTTAGGAATCCTATCAAATTCCTTAAACTTTAACTATTAGGGTACTTAGAACTTGTAGTTCTTAAATCCCATCTTTTATTTATTTTAAACTTTTCATTCTATAATAACCTAGCTAGTTTAATATTTGTTTTGGATAGAACATTCAAATTACAACCTAGCTAGAGAACTTTAGTGAATTAAATCTTAACTTCTAATTTCTTAAGTTTGATAATTTCTTGATCTCAATCTTTCTTATTAATCACCTAAGCTTTGATTTAATTATCATAATTGAATCTTATAGTTTAGGACTAGAATAGAATTAGTTTCTATTTGTATTGATTTTATTTATAAACTATTTTGTCATATCATAATAAATGAATTGAAATTATTATTTTCAAAACCCCAACTACTACTATTATTTACAATTGACTTGAGATCAATATCTCAAGGTTAATTGAGAGTTCAATTAGCTCCAATAATTAAGTAGATCATTAAAATTAGATAGCTTTAGATATTATTTAGTTATAATTATTGAATTTTCCTTGAATGCTTACTTAGCTTTGAGCCTTATTCACTTTAATCATTCATATAAGACATTATGCATAAATAAAACTTTCACATTAAAAATAATAGGGGTTTATATTACTGGATCAGCCAAGGGCAGACTAATAAGGAGTAATAAGGAGACATCACATTCTCAGAGGGTGAATATGAGTGTTACTTATTTTGACCTCACTTTTCTTTACTTGTTAAACAGATGTCTTTAACTCCTCACCTCATTCTGTATTTGCCTGCAGAATGAGTACCTTCTAAAATAACTTTAATCAATTAATATATGAGATATTCTCTAATCTTATAGATTGTTAAGACTTGCCATAGCTTTTAGCTATGCTACTTTCCATAGTTCTAGACTATGTGAATCTTAGACTAATAGTCTAAGATCTTCCTTCAATTTTTATACTATGAATTTTTTATGTTTTAGTACTGTACTTTACTTAGATTATAGTTAATATTTTTAAAATTATATTTAAATGCTTCACTGTCTCTTTTCTTTACTTAGCATAAGTTCATTTGGACATATACATACTTTACTTTATTTCTTTCATATGCACTTTAGTTTATTTATAGCCTATTTAAGATGCTTTTACCCTTATTTTATTTACAGGCTAGGATGTATTTGTATGTGAGTATTATAACTCACTTTGCCTTTTTCTTACTTACTTTTTCCATACTTATATGCTTACTTTTTTGCACCCATGCTTGTGCTTATATTATAACTAGTAGTGATATCCAATTAAATAATAATATGCTTAGCACAAATATGAAAATATACTTAGACTGTTTAGTCTAACCATATTTTTTATTTCTTGGCCTTGCCCTATCACATTTAAATACCAAAATGTGATAGATCAGGTGCATTTGGAGGCTAGTTGAGTTAGACCAAGTGCAAAAAGCTAGCTGCTTCAGCTTATAATATAATAAAATATATAGCTTATAAATTTCTGCAAGTGAGCTTTTAATTTCTTACTTTCATTTAAATTTACTATTGGTTTGTAATAATTATGTCATTTACTTTACTTTCCCTATGCTTGTGTTGGAGCTTAGATTTATACTTAAATACTTGGGATGTGATGAATGGATGAATGTATATAAATAAATATTAACTAAGTCATTAGTTGCATATTTACATTGTATGTATAATTGGAAAATAGCTATATGATAAATTTAAGAATCTCTTCTTATCTTCATGTATGTATTAAATGCTGTGAATTGAGCATATTTTAGGGTAGATAATTATTATACATATATTTTCTCATTTTAAACTTTTAGAATTAGAAATGAGCAATCCCATATAATGGATTAACTTTATTTTAGAATTAGAAATAAACAATCCCATGTAACAGATTGACTTTATATTAGAATTAGAAATAAGCAAATCCTATATAATGGACTAGCTTTATATTTGAACTTGAACTAAACAATCATATGTAATGGATTGATTTCATGTTAGTTTTAGATTGCTTTCTTTTAATTTAATCTTTCATTGGAATGGAAGACTTATATGTCTAAATTGCAGGTGTTTCTTTAGCCAAATACAGTAGAATCTCTACCAAAATTTTTAAGAATTTAATGACTTAGAATAATTTGGAAAATTGTAGACTCATGTTTCACATGTTAAATATTTAGAATTTTTATATCTAAAATTGCAAGTACTCACATCAGTTACTTTTAAATTATATTCTCACATGTCCTTACATGTATTATATTTTAATATGCACATCATATAACACATTTTCATAAAAATTCCCTTCCATCTTAACTTAAAACCCTCTTCTAAATTATTGGCCTAACACTGTATCTAATGATTTGGATTAGTTTCCTTCTAATCCAGTATTAGAAATTGTGGTGACGTATCAATGTTGAGTTTAGTGATTTTCAATATTGGGGTCATCATAAGACCAAAAGAAGTTAAGGAGCCATTCCATCCCAATGGTGAAAGTGCAATGGAAGAATTGCTTATCCGCAAAAGCTACTTGGGAGAATGTAATGCCCTACCCCGTCATCGTGTGCAAAAGAAAAGTATAAATAGATCGGCGACGGAGCGGCGCACCACTCGGGGAGGAATATCCCGTCTCCCCGAATAGCTGAAAACCAAACCCCTCTGAAGAGCTGCTGACTCAACCTCAAGGAGGGTTGAGAGCTAATACTTAAGATAAGAGTAATATCCTTATCCTAAGTATTGGACAAATATGAACATTGGATTTAAAATATAATATGAATCCAACATATGTATAAGATATAAGCATTTCCAGTATACTGATCACATCACAATACTAAATATAAGTAGTATATAATAGAGTACGAAAGCTTAAAGCAAATATCCAAAAATATTTATCACAGAAGCTGTATGAAAACATTCATCTCAGAAAAGAAAAGAAAATACATCCAAAATTATTACAAACGCTTACTAAATAACAGAGATAGGGCTAAGTACTGAATGGAAAATAAACTAAGCAGAAAAGTAGTGAAACTGGAGGAGAGTACATTAATGCTCCACTGGCTCCTCCTAAATCTCCTGAGTAGCCTCCTGACCTGGCTCAATATAATGCTCAAGATCTAGCAAAATACCGGATCCCAAAAGTACCCCGTGTTAGTCTAACACATCAAAACTAATCTAAATAGTTCTAGTTATTCATTTAATGTCTACATAATATAATTAAATATGTAAAAATACTGTAAAGGCAACTGAAAGCATAAAACTATATAAAACTGTACAAAACTAAAGTAAGGTGAAGTAAAGTAAAACTGAACTATAAACTGAACACTGAAAGTAAGCCAAAAATAGTAATAGATCTGAAACTAAGTAGTGATCTGTAAAATTATGTGGTATGACATTGAATCTATGCATCTGAATATGCCACAATACTGTATGCCACTGATATGCAACCAAAATATCACTGAACTGTTATGAGTCATATGGTCCAATGTATACATACATCCAATTGGGAACTGCGATGCCGATGCATCCTGAAATTCCCCAGTCAATATATGCAACATTCTGTAACCCATAAATCATCACTGATACTCAATTGTCATCATCGATACTCAACATCATGCTTATGCTCATGCTCATGCTTCTAATCTACATGAGGTAAATCCAGAAACATACTTAGAAATCCAATAATGAATTCAAGGTCTCTATTGTATAGAATCCTGCTAAAAGGATTCTGACTCCTAATTTTTAATTTGATAATTAGTTAAAGTTGAGAATTTACTTAAAAATTATTAGATTGGATGATTGTATACACATATTTAGTATATTTGCAAAAAAGGTGGTTCTTAACACTTAGTTTGATTAAGCCACCATAACGAAGCGATCTTCGATAGGAGGCATCACCCGATGGCGATTTGTATCTCAAGCTAAGCTATTAAGATGCCCAACTCACAATCACACTTATTTTCCTAAATAAGGTGACTCGAATTACTTAGTTTGTTTAAGCCACACCTATTGAAGCAATCTTTGCTAGGACGCATCACCCGATGACAATTTGTATTTTAATCAAACTAAGGGATGAATCCCTATTTATAACACTTTTAGTCTTGGAAGATTTACTCCAATGGGACTGCATTCATCTAATCCCTCGGGATAGTACCTGGTCATAAGTCTCTATTAGAGTGAGTCAACTAATCCTGAATACTACTGAAGGAATCCAATACTATGGGTATACTATACCACACCAACCAATAATCAGGGCTTAGATAATTCTATTTAATCAATAAGGATTTATCAAAGCTATTAATCCTTATTCTAAATGGGTGAGTCATACACAAGGCTCCAAGGGTGTGATCAAAGGATCACTCAACATAGATTGCCACCACAAGGAATAAGTCACATTCTATGTACTTTAAGTGATTCCTACCACAGGGTATCAAATTCAACTTCTAAGTTCATGAAGGATCATCTAAGTTTCTACCTTAAAGAGTTATAAAAGCTCTTCCTATCTCAAGGTATCAATAATTAAGGTCCTTAAATATTTCAAGAATGATCCTAAAGCAAGACCCTTAAGATCTCACTTTTCTACTTCTTAAGGTTTACTTGTTAGACTTACGTTAAAGTGATCAGATCATATAATTAAAATTCATTTGATCCTTTCCTACTCTACAATTATGGGATAAAATCAAAGATCTTATTAGAGTTAGATTATTTCATAAATCATTACAATTTTATTATCTATTTTATGCTAATGGTTTTATATAAGAGAAAATTAAAGATCTAAAGTTTAGATTCAGATAATTCAATCACGCATATTTAATATTAACCTTAGCACTTCTAATTCAATGATTTAAGATCAATACTAAAGATGCATTATCGAAATAATGTCAATTAAATAATCTTTCAATCAAGTTAATTGATTAAGTGATTAAAGTTTAGATCTTAATCAAGATAAGTTAGGGTTTAACCCCTAGCCCCTCTACCATTAAGACCAAAGATTACTTTTAAAGGTCAATGACAAATTAATATATTATTAGTGTATTATTGATGTCAAACTTTGGATTTAGATTAAGTATTATCTACTTAATCAAGTTAGCAAGATTCTTATATTTAATTATAGTTTAATGTCATTTACACATGATTAGGTGTTCAAATAGATATTTAGAGTTTTTTAATATACATCCTAATATCATGAAAGTATCTAAATATAAAGATGACATAGAATAAAAAGGTAATTAAGGCTAATCAAATTCTAAATCAAAGCAAAGGGATTAGCACTTGATTATAATTCTAAAAGACTTAGGTTTCATGCTATTAAGTTGTTATGATACACCTATTCGATACAAGCACTCAAGATTCTATTACTTAGCATTTGGCATAACATATATTTCAAGCATATAGTAGGTTTTGAGCACTTATTAAAAATAACAAAGTTTCAAACTTAATTTCCATATATAATTTTATACAATATTCTATTTTAGCTAAAATAGGTACAAATTTGATATAACTTAGTCCCACTATGGTCTTAGGGACCTTAAAATATAAAAACAGAGAAGTTTTGGCCATTTCAGCTGAAACTGGGCAGTATTAAGAAGGCATTTTGCAAGTTTCGGAGCTGTAGTGCGCTGGAGCGCGCTGTGGCGGTTCTAGTGCAGCAGCGCCCTGTGGCGCTTTTTGCGCTGCAGCGCGCTGTGGCGCTTTTCGCGCTGCAGCGCGCTGTGGCAGTTTTCGCACGGTAGTGCGCTGTGGCGCTTTTAGCGCTAGAGTGCACTGCGGCGTGCTATGGCGCGCAGTAGCGATTCATATTGCAAAAACACTGTTTATATAATTTATTTTTATATTTTCTAAAGTTTTTCCGAAATTCCGCTGCAGCGGTCTATTTTACAAATTATTGTTTCAATAGTTTAATAACTGGTTTTCCTAAGATTTTCATGAAATATCGCTGTAGCGCGCTGGAGCGGTTCATTTTGTGATTTACTATTTAATTACTTTATTAAATATTTTTATATGTTTCTGCCGAAATACTGATGCAGCGGCCTATTTTGCAATTTCGGGCGCTGCAGCGCCAGACGGCATTTTTCACCTGGACGAAAATTGTAATGCCTATTTTCGAGCTCAAATACTCCCAATCCAGAGCATTTCTCGAGTGGTACCATATATCAATGGAAAGTTCTTTCTGATACTTTTCCATTGACATCCAAATCGGCACAAACGGAGCATCCTAGCTATACAAAAAAATGGTGATAAATACAAGGGGGTGCATAATGCAATAAAAACAGAGCATTAAATTTAATCTCTTGAGGAGCTGAAATAGCTTACATACTTAAACATGTATGTCTAAAGATACATTCAAGCATAATAGGGGAGCAAATGGGTACCAGGAGAGTAAGTAAACGGGTACCTTAGCCTTGTGAGGAGGAAGAAGGAAGAGAACTCTGATTTCTTTAAAAACTTTGGAGGTGGAGAGCTGCACTTTCTTCTCCTTCAGCAAGCACCCAAAGAAGAAGGAAGAAGGGAGGAGGAAAAAGCTCAGCTTTTTGCAAAAGGAAGGAAGAAGGATTTGAACTCCTTCTTAAAGAAGGAGAAGTAATGATGAGCCTAGGGAATAGGCCATCATGAGGCCTAGGGAGTGGGAGAAAGAGACCATCAAGTTGCTTAAGGAAGGCATGGGGGCGCCGGCTAGGGAGAGGGGCTGTCAGCCGAAGGAATTAGAAAAATAGGGGAATTTGCAAATTTAGGACTCGATAATCCCTTATTTATTTTCTTTGATTATTTAAGAATTCAGATTTTTGAAACGCTCTCCGAAAATTCCTAAAAATTCACCCCTAGCTAATTTGGGGGTGAGGGATTCGGCGGCGAAGTCGGAATTTGATTCCGATGATTATTTAATTATTCTATTTTCCGGTGCATTTAATTATATTAAAATATTCGCGAAAACCCGACGACATCCAAATGCGTCCAAAACATCACCCTTAGCTAATTTGGGGGTGACGATTGCAACAGTGAAGTCGGATTTCAATTTTGAGGTCAAAATAAATACCTCAATTTTTTAATTAATTAAATATTAAATTAATCCAAAATAATCGATTGGGTTCTAAATCGCTCCAAACCTTCAGGGTTTGGTTCTAATGACTATATGAACTTAAGGGAAAGATAATTATGATACGATTATGCTAAAATTAAGTTGGGTAACAACCTTGAGTTGTTACAGAGAAGAATCAGATATGTGAGCCAAGTATTCTAGACTCTTTGAGAATTCGGATATTCTTTTCTTAACAACCTCATCTTTTAATTTAATTAATGTTCTTTTATCTTGCCTTTTTCTATCCACTTGAGTGATGTCGATGACAATATCATTTTTAAGTGGGAGAGCCTGTAACAATCCAAATTATTACCCTAGCCAATTATGACTAATCTAGGTCCTAATTCTTGAACTTAGATGCTGATTAGGTCATTAGGAGTCTTCCACCAAGACTTAGTCCAAATTAGGAGTCAAATAGATCAAATCTTGATTTTTGAGAAAATTCAGAAACCCTAGAAATTGACCTATTTAAATTGATCTTGGATCAAAAATCGAACTTCGTCATTGTGCTCATTGCCCCCAAATTAGCTAGGGGTGATGTTTTGGTGTCAATCAGAAGTCGTCAAAATTTTATCGAATATTTTAATAATATTTAAATACCCCAAAGTTAGGAAAATAAAATACTCGCCAAATCAAAAATTTGACACCACCATTAGGTTCCTCACTCCTCAATTAGCTAGGAATGAATATTTGGAATTTTTCTAAATTAATTATTTAATTTAATAAAAAATTAATTAGTTTATATTAAATAATTCTAATATTTTTTTGATTGGCACCGTTAAGTCCATAACGTCACCTCCTCCATTTTCGTTTGATCCAATGATGAGTCGCGGCCATTTGATCAACTGATCAAACGACTATCGTTCCATCTTCCTCGGGCCTTCCAATAATCATCGGCGTGGCACGCGACTGGGGGTCCCTGCCGCGGTCGCCCATCCACGGCTCAAGAGAGCTTCGACGAGTCTGTCCTCTCCTCCATCTCTCGCATTCGTGACCTAGGAGCCGAGCCTCTGCACGTGAGTCCGTCATTCTGCTGTTCGAACCCCAGTCTCCCGCGGGTCGTCGATCAGGTACCTGCCAATCCCTCTTCTCGTTCAGTATTATTGTTGCATTTTGAGTTGTATGCTTATTTCATACAATAGATTAGGAATTGAACGGGTCGATCAAATGATGAACGGTTCGATCGCCAAAATTTTGTCAACCGTATACAGTCGATACCATTACCCTTTCGTCAGCCGAGCTTAGTGCCTAGAGTTTGACCCCACTGTTGACCCGCTGCACCACAGTTGTTGGCCCGGCCATGGCTAGCTAGGTAAGGCCAAGACCTATCCAAAGGTGTGTGCACTGAGCTGTCTCAATGTCGGGTTAGTCGTGAAATCGCGTGCCCTAATCGCGAGCCATCGAGTGTAGCTCAGGGAAGAAGAAGGCTCTCGGGTACAACTCGCGATCTGCAGCGCGTGTCTGTGCTGTGGGGCCAGCCCTCCCGATGTGGCACCTCAGAATTGGGCTGCGTGTCTCGGGGGGGCCCGGGCTGATGCGGTGGTCGCTGTCGACCAGACAGCGGGACCCGCCCACAGTGTCGCATCCAATCCAACCTCGCCACATGTCCCAGAGGATCCCGCCACCTGTAAAATTTTAAATATATATATATATATTGTATAAAACCAGAAAACTTAAATATATAATTATATATATGGTATGTATATATATAACTATATACTCATATTTATAAACAGAATTATAGTTATATAAACACTGTTATATAAGTATTATGATTAGGTTATTTAAATTAAGTTAGTAATTAATTAGGACAATAGTTAATTAAGTTAAATGGGTCTACTCCCAATTGGGTCTACTTGACCAATTGAAGTCCAAATTGGGTCTACTCCCAATTGAAGTACATAGTGTGTTATAGGAAATCTATATATACTGAGTTTGCTAAATTTGGATCTCAAATGAAAAAGTTCAGTTTTTGCCCTCTTAATCCTAGGAAAATTATCGAATTGCCCTTGAATCTTAGAACATCCATAACTTAGCCATTTAATCTCAAAATTCAGTGTTCTTAGATTATATGAAATCCTTAAATAGTAACCAACAATAAATTATATACAAATTTAGATTTTATTATGTGAAAATTATTAAATTGCCCCTTAGGTCAAAATCCTTAGTTTAGATATATATGACCCATTTCTTATCCAAATTGAGTGTACTTACTATTTATCTTCATGTTAGACAATAATGAATCATTTGGCAATAAGAAATTCTAATTTAAAGCCCTAAATCAAAAAGTAACTTTTTGGACCCTTTAATAAGGGCAAAATGGTCATTTTGCCCAAAAGTTAGTTAAGTGTCTTTAACCCCTAATTTATTTTTAAAATCACAAATATCAATATTAAAAATGTATTATGATCAATTAAGTGAATAAAATCAACATTTTTCAATCAATTTTGGTTAAATTCCATAAAATTTATCTAAGTCTTTTCTTTAGAAAGTCACACTTCACTTTAGGACTATTCTTAAGACTAAGACTAGATCATAAGTTAGATTTTATTTATTGAATAACATGGTTATTCAATAAATGAAACTTTGGTTTTATTATTTTTTAGATTTTACAACTTAATTTCGATTATTTTGTCTTTCAACCTTAGATTCATGATAGGAGAATCATCCTATAGAGTTTGACTTTGCTCAAATAGGATTTACCCTAATTTGTAGTTCACTCTTAGTAAAACCCTAGATTCCTTAGACTATACCCTTGGATTATGTAATTTAACCCAAGCTCGTTATGTTTAATCCATAATCTTTTATTTAGTATATCTTGATCAAATCTTAGTTAGAATGTATAAATTCATCAAATTATAATGTTATGATTCATTACTTAATCTATAGTGGTACTTGATTGATCTAGATTATAACATGATCAGTTCTAATCCTCTTAACTTATAAGGACGTACTTCTAAGTTACACTCAATAGTAGGAATTGGAGATCCTGAACTTGTGTAACTTAGAATAATTAGAATTGTTTAATTAGAAAATAAATGATATCACCATGATTTAGTAGAATCTCTTGCTCACTATTGAATTTTGTTGCTTATGCATTTCCTTAAAGTTTGTGCTTTAAATTCTTGGACATATCATACAGGAATATTATTGCATGAAAACTTTGCATTGGGTTCAGTTATTGGTTAACTTTTGTGCATAGTACCCCAATAGGCAGGGGGAAAGTGAGATAAAGATTACTTAACATCACTTATTAAGGAGTGTGTTGTTAAGTTTAGAATTAGAATAGTCTTGCAGACGTGCTTAACTCCTCAACTACTTCTTAAATTGTCCACAGAAATAAAGTAAATAACTAAAATATGAATTGCATGTGTTAAATACTGCCTCTCAGTTCAGTTATATATATTTTTTGCCTAGCCTCCTTGTTGATGCTAGGAGAAAATTCTCTACCTTAGCCACTTATGTCGCTAAGAATATTTATGCCCTAGCCTCCTTGTTGACGCTAGGATATTTTGTCACCTTAGCCTCCTTGTTTACGCTAAGAATCATTTTGATTTCAACAATTTAGATTTAGCCCTCATCTGTATGGTAGTTAATATATAATTTTCATTATTTCATTTATATTAGATTTCTATTTTTCAGCTATACTTTTCAATTATTTTTACTTCAGTCAGCTACTTTAATTGCTTTACTAATATTTTTAGGATGCTAGAGTTGATATTGCTTACTTATATGTACCACAACTGAGTTTATTTCTTTTAAATTTATATAAGTCATATGATCATTAGCATGTTTAAGATATAATTTTTCTTTTCAGTATTTTAATTACCTATCCATGTATGCCTAGCCTTGTTTTTAGCTTTCTTTTGAGGTATGTCTTTTATCTCATTTTTGCTTAATTATAAATGCTTAATTTATAACTTATCAGTTTTCCATTTAATGCTTGTTGCTCATAGTTTTTTTTCTACTATTTTAAGTTTAGGAAAATGATGATATTAATAAATGTATAACAAAATTTTAGCCTAAAATATACTTAGACAATTTGTTTAATAAGATTTTTTTAATTTTGTTGGCTAGAACCCTGGTATTGTGAAACTAATAATATCAGAATTTGAATAGTTTAAAGATCTTGTCCCTGTGGAGGAACCATTTCAGGAGGAGGCACTTCAGGGTGGAGCAGAAGATCTCTAAATCTTTATATTATTTGTGAAGATGAGTGATGCATTTTATTTCATTTTGAACTTTAATTAAATGTTGTAATAATACAAGTACTCTTGTGACTGTATTTTCCTTTTTCTGCACTGTTATTTTCTAAGCTATGTTTTAATTTTATCTCTCAGTTGATGTATAGTGAAATGGATGTATTATTTAATTATATGTTCCCGCACTCTGTACTTATATTAATTTAGTGACTGATAGAATGTTTTCGTTCTGTGTATATCATTCTCTTATTAGTGGATTGTTGATCTTACCTAATCCAGTGATAAGTGAGGGAATTGCCAGAGTGGCACACCACCCCTTAAGTCTAATCTTGTGGGTTAGGAAAAGGGGCGTTACAAGTTATGCATACGTGTGGCATATTTTGTAGCATACTCAGATGCTTATTCAGTTGGCATAAATTACAGCTCAGTTTACAACCTTACTTTAATTATTTTATTTACAACATACTTGTTCTATTTTCAGTATTACTCAACCTTTATTTTTAGTAGTTTTATTTGTAATTATAGCTTTACTTTTAGTTTATATAGTTTGATTTTTATTTTGTTATTTATTTACTTTTATGATGAGTAATATCCTTTAAATGATAAGAAAATATTTTAATCAGCCTAAAATGTACTTAGACTTATTGTCTAACACAAATTTTCTCTTTTTTAGTTGGGGCTCTGGCATGTAAAATTAATATATCAAACTTTGAGTAATTTGAGGAGCCTACTTTCAAGGAGACTCATGAGCTTCAAGAAGATATGGATGAGCAGCAACCAGTGGAGTGCTAATATTTTACTACTTAGATCCTTTCTTTTCTTTTGGTGAGATGAGAGCACTGTTTTATTTGAACATTTAATTTAGATTTGTAATAATTAACTATGAATATATTTTTTACTTTTCTTTTTTAAGATGAATGTTTACTTATCTTTTGTGATGAATGTTATGGAAGAATGTTTAAACTTTCATACTTTATTTTCATATTACCTTATACTCAATATTGTGATGTGATCGTTAATTTATTAGCTCTTACCTCATATTCATTGACTTGTCATAAATGATCATACTACAAATGCATAGGGGTAAGTTAACAAATACTTAGGATAAAAATCATAATTATCCTAAGGATTAGCCCTCATATAAATAAATCATAGATAACACATTTGACCCCAATCATTTCAACTTGAAGTGTTGGGCAAATGGCAGGCTATGGAGGGTCATCTTCTCGTTGATGTCCCGGGTTATCCATCGACAGTTAACTTGGGGAATCACATCGAGACACGATAACTCTTGTTCTCACGTACATTAATTCCCTTCAAGTTATAATCAAGTGCACCCAACTCAAATGTACCACTTTAGGCTATACTTGAGTATCCACAAACATAACAATCCCACCCATTCTTTTAGATACATCATTTTGTGGCAATATTATTGGGGTTGAAAATTCTATTATAATCCCTCTTTTAGCACAAAAATATTTGAACTCCCAATCATTGTATTTCTAGTATTGGATCTCAAATACTTTAATTTAAGTCTAATTTTATTTACTACAATAGCTAGTTAGCTATTAAACACATCCAAATACATTTGATTTACTTCTTAAGAAATAAACCCACATCTTCCAAATGTGATCATTGATGAAAATAACAAAGTAATTTAAGCATCATAAATAAAAAACTAGAGTTATACCCTAAATATATTATATACTAGCTCTAACTTTGGCGCTTTGGGTTTTTGATAAATTTTCACAAAATTGACATTCTTTAAATTTTCCCAAAACACAATATTCATAGGAGTCCGATTTTAATTTTTGAAATTACTTCATAATATGTGAGATTCCAATCCTCTCTCTATAATATGTTTGAGCCTTTTATGCCATAAACTTTGATTATCTAAGCTTCTTGATGATAAGGTTTTGACACTTTATTGATTAGGTAAAGTATCCTATCAATGTTTCCCTTTGTTTCCAGGAGTTACCCCTTTAGTAGCTTTTCATGAATCCCTAGTGAATGAAGTGTAGCACTCATCTCAAGATGATTGGTTCACCAAAATCTTATTTTTCTTTAATGAAGGGCATTTCAAACTTTCTTTAGCTGCCATGTTGAGGCATTATGATGTCAACATCTCATTTTCCAACAATATTATATGTGTTGTCATCCCTTAGGTACACTCTTCAAAAGTGACCTGCAACATAGCTTTGAAAATACTTTATATGGTGTGACATGAAATGAGGCACGCTGTCTTTATGGGTGGGTGCTGCTACGTTCTTTTAGATTACAGGCGCTCTCTAGTCTACCACTCAAAGCTCTGTGTTTTCTAGAGATAATATTTGAGCATTCATGAGTAGTTTTGATATGATATTTATTTCATCATTATGTTCAGCTATTGTGCCATTCTTTGAAGCTTTACAACCTTCTTGAAGTGCCATTTCTTACCTCAATTCTAGTATTCGATACAACCCGTTATTTTTAACTTGCTCCTTCTAGACTTAAATTGACTTTGGTTCAAGTTTCAATACAGATTTATTCCCCTACCCTCCACATATAAAGCTAATATAGAAGCTTCACCATTTAATATTTCTTAATATTTCTCGCTAAGAATCAAGTCAACTATATCATTAAATTTCAAAGTAACATTTTCAAATGAATTACTTACCATAATGATGAAAATATCCTAGCTATTTGGCAATGAGGATAGTAGTAAAATTGCTCTACTTCATACTCAAAGTTAATATCAATTGAGGTTAGTTGGTTCATCTCCATATTGAAATCATTCATGTATTCTTCTACAGAGTTGCCATCTACTATGCTTATATTAAAAAGGCATTTCATTAAGAAAAATTTATTTGATGTTAATAGTTGTTTATACATTTTTGATAACATGTTTATGATATTTACAATAATACTTTCATTAATTATATTGAAGGTAATTGAGGATGCTAACGATAAGCGACTTAAATCAATGAATGTTTTGTCAAGCACCTTCCATTATTCTTTGCTTATAGCAGATTGCTTTTTCTCAATTCTTTGCCCAAAGATAGATAGTTTTTCTCTTGTAGAGGATGTGTAACAACCCTTAGCGGCTACTAGGCCTATTTGAGCCTGATGAGAGTCATTAAGAGACTCAAAACCTCATTAGAATACATTCCTAAGAAATCAGAATGAAAATATTCAAATGAGATATCTTTAGATATTCTCATATTTTTTAATTAAATAATTAATTAAGAAATTTGTTTTGATCTAAAATCCCAAAAAAATTATATATTTGGATACATTACATCAAAGTATGTAAAAAGTAAAAATTTTATAAATTTTGGACTTAAATAACTAAAATGCACACAAAATACATTTGAAATTTTGTTTAAATGAAAATTTAATGAAATTAATTTAATAAAATATGTTGATCGTTAACCATTCTTTAAAACTATGGAAAGACAGAGATCTCGCATGCTGGCCGAAGGACCTAAGTTAGAAGATAGCCACATAATTAGATGTGCACATTTTTAAATAAGATCAGCAAAAAGCAAGTGACCTGTAAGACCAATAACCCAACCAAAATTAACTATAAATTCTACAAATACCCTCACCAAGCAACCATATAAACTCATTGAGCATCTGGCAATTCTATTTGACAATCCCCCCTCCAATGTCTCAAATGCCTCATCCCTACAACTGAAGCTTCAGAGTTTCCTGGGTGGCTTTCCATAGATGATATTATAACAACCCAGGTTGTACTTCGGTCAATTATGACTAAATAAAATCATGATTATGATTTTAGTACTATAATTAAGTCATTAGGAAACCACCACCAAGACCTAATCCAAATTAGGTGTCCAATTGATCAAATCCTAATTTTAGGAATTTCAAGAACCCTAGAATTTGACCTATTTAAATTGATCTCAAATCAAAAATCTTACTTTGCCATTGTGCTCATCACCCCCAAATTAGTTAGGGGTGAAGTTTTTGAGGTATTTGGAAGTCATTGGATTTTTGGTAAATATTTTAACATATTTTAAATACCCCAAAAATTCGAATAATTAAATACTCTTCAAATTGAAAATCCGACTTCGCCGTTGCGTTCATCACCTCCTAATTAGCTAAGAGTGATTTATTGAAAATTTTTTGAAATAGTATTAATTAGTTAAATTTAATTAATACAATTAATTGAATTAATTAAATAATCACTTTAATATTATGCATCTAACGGCACCGTCTACCTTCTAACCGTCGTCAGTCCCCGCAGTTTAACTTCGAACAGCAATCATGGGCTGTTCAATCGAAGATCGAATGGCTGGAGTGCTTTGTCCCGAAGCAAGCTCCGTGTGTCGAGCAAAGCGCGCTCGGTTGGACGTACCACTGACGCACGTCCCTCCTCACCACTGTCCGCCGCTTCTTCGCACCTTAATGTTCCATTCAAGCCTTCCTATTATGTCGGATCTGTCTGGCATTGCATCTCGAAGCCATCGACTGAATCAAAGCTTGTCAACTGTTGATCAGGTACATCATCTATCTCCTAAATTCCTTACGCGATCGATATTTTTGTATTTTGTATTGTTATTTCATGCTTTAGATCGAAGATTGAGCGAGTCTGATCAAGATTAATCTTACCCATTTGTTCTAATTTGAAACTTAATCCACTGTACTCTACAGTACTGTCTTCTTCACCACGCCTAGTCACCTAGGGTTAGTCCTCGTCACCGGTGCATACCACCTTTGGATTAGGGGCGATTGCCATTAAGAAGGTCTGGCCGTCCCCTACCCATCGCCGTGTGGGCTGGACCCCGACGACGGCCAGTAGGATGTCAATTTGACTGCCCTAGCCGGGGTGTTCCAGTTTTGTCAATCCCCGCTCGAGTTTGTGTCGGCTGGGTTAGGCCCGACCCGATCTTCTATGACAGGTTGACACAGTTTTCATCGAGTTGCGGATTTGCGGGACCCGCTCCAATGCGTTGTCGGCACTG
Organism: Gastrodia elata; assembly: GCA_016760335.1. Taxonomy (NCBI): domain Eukaryota; kingdom Viridiplantae; phylum Streptophyta; class Magnoliopsida; order Asparagales; family Orchidaceae; genus Gastrodia; species Gastrodia elata. The sequence goes on along the minus strand of CM028676.1, from coordinate 19,186,726 downwards.
TAGGTCACCATGTGTAGTCTCTCTACGCCGTGGGATTCGCCATCAGCCATTACGACAGCCGTGGGTCCCGCGCCGTCCTCAGTTATTTTAATGGTGGGGCCCGCAGCTATTAAAACAATTATAATTATAATTGGAATAGTAAAATTTAATTGAATTGATTTAAATATTTAGGATTTATTTAATTGCAAAACTTTAAATACTCAAAAATTTTAATCCAATAATCCAAATATATTAATTATATCTCATTTTGCTTAGAAAAATGAGAGAAATATTATGGTACTGCCAAATTTCTTATAGGAGGTGTATTTAACATAATGATATTTAGAACTCCCATAATTTGCCCCAAATACCCCAAATATTCAAATGGTCATAACTTTACGCACACTCACCTAAACATGCCTAATATAGGTCTTAAATTAATCAGGAGAACCTCTAAATTACTCTAATAGTATCTATTTCTCTATTTAGGCTATATTTTATCTAATTACTTTTAGGACCTAACCCTAATTACCCTAATTAAACCCTAGAACTTCAATTGACCATAACTTAGTTAATTGAACTTCAAATTGGTCTTCTAATATATCATTTTGATCAGGAAGATCTAATAAATAGTAAACTGTAAAAATATTTAAGTTTTCATAATTAGATTTTTTAATTAGCTCTAATCACTCCAAATTTTAATTAGTGAATATTAGCATAATTAGTAATTCAAATTGAGTGATTCAAGTTTTTAATAGCTCATAGAGTAGAGTAGAACCTAGTAGTGTGATTGGATTAGTGATTATATAATTAATTTTACTAATCAATCACTAATCATTCTTAACCTTAATTAGGTCATAGCTTGACCAAATGAAGTCCAAATTGGGTCTACTCCCAATTAAAGTAATCAATGTGTTATAGGAAGTTATAGCCACTGAATTTGTTTAAATTTAAACCTCAAATGGAAAAGTTGGGTTTTTGACCACTATTAAGATGCCCTAATTTACATAATAGAACCTCAAATTTGATTTGCTTATAACTTAACCATTAGACCTCAAAGTTTAGTGTTCTTAGACTCTATAAAATCCTTGAACAGTAAGCATTAATAAACTGCATAAATTTTTAAATTTCATTAGGTTATATTACCAAATTTCTCTTATAAGTTAACTTTTTTAATTTGATCTCATAAAGCTTAATAATTATTCAAATTAGATATTCTTATTATCTATCTTAATGTTAGATAGTAAGTAATCATTTGTCATTAATAAATTCCAATTTAGAGCTCTAAATCAAAAAGTAGCTTTTTAGACCCTTAAGTAGAGGCAAAATAGTCATTTTGCCCAAATTTAGGTTTAAGTGTTCTTAAACTTTAGAATCATTTTCTAATCACTAAAATTAGCAAATAAAATTATTTAGAATCAAATTCTCTTAATTTAAGCTAAATTAGATTTTTAGAAGAAATCCTAAGTCATTCTTAAGTAGTTAAATTAAGTGACATAATGTGAGATTCATCTCACATTATATCTCTGTCCTTAATTCAATATTTAAGCTTTCACTTCAAGAATAATTAAGGTAAGTGCTTGAGTGTTCATCTTAGTTCCTTAAGATCTTCTTTTAAGGGTTTGGAGTAGAACTTAGGTTAAATTTCATTCATTAAGTAAATTAAGTTACTCAATAGGTAAAATCTTAGTTTTACTAGTTTATAGATTTTTATAGTTAGTTTATAATTATTTAATCTTTCAACCTTAGATTTAAGAATAGAAATCCATCCTATCAAATGTGACTTTAATTAATAGGATATGGCTTAATCTTTAATCCATGAGATTGGGTTTTAAACTTAGTCTTTTAGTTTCACCTTTGGATTAAGTAATTGAACTCCAATATTTGGAGTTTAATTCTTAATCCTTCCATCTTAATTTGGCTTAATCAAGATGGGCTTGGGATGCTTAAAATCATCAAAATAAGTCAATTAATTTACTTATTTAATTTATATAGTCGACATCGATTGATATAATTTGTACATAGCTCCTAGTTATTTTTCAAATTTTAAAGTCGTGAATATGAGTTACACTTGATAGTAGGAATTGGAGACTCTGAACTTGTGTAACTTAGAGTAGATATAACAAATAAATTAGACAACAATGGATATCACCTACATATTAGTTGAGTCTCTTGCTCACTTTGAACATTGATGCTTTACTTACCTTGTATTTGAGCTTTATACCTTGGACATATGTTATGAACATAGAGTATTTGATGAGTATCTTATGTCAATATTGAATTGCATAAACATCATTTGCATTTTTTTATATATTCTCTCAGTTTTCTTAATTTCTTAGTTTAGTAGAGTATGACCTAATTAGTATGCCTCTTCAATTCCTTACTTTTGCTTTAGTACAGGACAAGCCTAGGTCCAAGATTAGCTAGGATGGTATTTATCTGTCTAGTGCAATGTTTAACCAAGCCTAGTCCTAAGGAGGCCTATGATGGTATTCATTAGACATTTCTTTCCATGGGATATTTAGCTAGCTCTCTGATATGACGATACTAATTTTAGGTGCACTTTTACTTTGGTTCTTCTACCTTAGCTCAGTCGGCTAAGTGAGTTGTTGTGCATATTTATGTTCATATAGCTTGTTTGGCCATAATAGTTCTTCAGTCTATATTACTGGTTCAGTTTACTTTACTGTATTTCTGTATTTGCATATTTACTGTTTACTTAGTTGCTAATTTACTTATATTATAGGATGCTAGTCTTGTTTGCTTGATTATATATATATATATGTATAGGATGTTAGTCTTGCTTTCAGTTATTTAAATATTTCACATATTATTTTACTTTATGTAAATTTACTTTGATCATAAGCATATTTTAGGATGAGTTTCCTTTTAGTTATTAGTGTTTATACCTCCTTTTATTACCAAACCTTATTGCAGCTGTGGTTAGAGATATGTGCTTACTTTCTCTTTTGTCTAGATTATAAACTTATTGTTTATAGATTTATTTTCATTTCATATGCTTTCTTGCACCTATATTGTTGCTTACTTGTTAATTAATATGATATCTAAAAGAACTTAATAATTTATCAGCTTAAAATGTACTTAGACATTTTGTCTAATAAGATTTTTTTTTTTGCTGGCTGGGGCCTTATCATTATAAAACTGATAATGATAGATTCTGAGTTTTTTGAGGTTGTGGAGCCATCTGAGGATCTGCATCAAGAGGAGGATCGTGCTATTGAAGACTCCTATTTTATCAGCTTTCTTTCTATTTTACTGCTTGTGAGGCCGAGTGCTTTTTCTTTTATTTCAGTTAGTCTCTCTAAATGTGTTGTAATAATACATGTTTATTTTGTATTTTTTTTTTATTGCACTTAATTTGAGTTATATATTTTTTTTACTGTATTGTAATGGAATGGATATTATATTTTGCTTCCACACTCTGATTATATTTCTTGTATTTATCATTAGGAAAATACTCTTGTCATTTGGTGACAACTTCACCGTAATCATGTTAATTTAAGAGTTAACAGGACCATGGTGAGACTGGGGTGTCACAGATATTAAGCTACATAGCATTCCAAAGAGTAGTTTGAACCTCAAAAAATGTTCTAAAAATATAGGGGAGCCCATTACCTCTGCCACTTCATTGCTTCAGTTTGAAATTCTTGTCAAAGGTACACACGACCACCTTAATACAATCTCAGTAGATTTGTTGGCAGGCTCAAACCAAAGCTCATTACAATTATTTTTAGTAACGAAATTTTTATTTTTTTAGTATTATGTGAGTTTTATGACATTAGACAAAATTTGTCTGTTGAATGCTGTCGAGCAAGATATTTAGGAGAATGAGACACCTTTACAGTAGATGGTGTATGATGAGATTCCTACAAGATATGAGAGATTAGTAAGAAGCTAATAAAATGATTTGGAAGTATTAATACACTTTGCAAGCCTTTAATCGACAATGTACATGACCTCAGAACCTTAGATCGATTCCATCCATCTCATATACAACCAATGGGATATGGCTTCTTAGACCAAGCTACACTCCTTATTATGGTGGTTGTGTTGAGTATGGTTGGAGCCATGAGATGAATCATATTGTGCAAATCTAGACAAAAGTGGATATATTTTTATATGTCGAAATAGAGCCAAATCCAAGTATATCCTTAGATCAAGAGTTACCTGCCTAACCCATAGCCATCTTTCACCCTCAAATCTCATTGTTATAATTCTATAATTTTTTACTCTTATATATACATACATACTTTTCTATATAGATATATATATATATATATATATATATATATTATATATATATATATAGGCTTTCACAATTTAATTTTATGACATATTTTAGATTTTAATATTTATTTTATTATTTATTTTCAATACCAAAACAAAATAAAAAATATTAAGTTGTCAAATCATAACATGGAATAATTATATTATTCTTACACAATTCATTTTTAAGAGAAAATTAAAACTAAGAGTTTTAGTAGTCATATTTTTTTTGATAATAATATTCATTAATTTTCTTATGTTAATATTAAAAATCATAAGATCATAAGCTAAAATAATTTTTAAAATAATTCTTTTTATTAATTAATCTCTCCAAATCAAATCATCATAAATACATTTAAATTTTTTTTTTATTTTTTTAATATGTTCATTTAAATATTCTATTATAAAAAGCATTACTATTTGACTCATCCAAACAATACAAAAATCTTTTATTTTATACACATTCGATCATATTTGAGGAGCACTAATACTCACATAGAAAATATTCCATTACTATTAGTTTTAAGAATATCTATCAATTTTTTAATTTTCACTATATTATCATTTAAATTTTTATTTAGATACTCACACCATATTTATGATGAATTTTAATTCCAATTTGCTTCTCTTCCACACTTAGTTTTTTGAAAATATAATATATTAATCATCCTATTTTATCATAGTATCAAGCAACTAAAAAGACTTGCTAGTGAGAGTGTTTAGGATTTGAGGGTTTAGGGAGACCGCCAATATTCAACCAATTTAACATTAATTTATAATCAAATTCTAGCTTATTTTTTTCCAAATTTATCTATCATTGTTTATTTGACATTACACTGATTTAGCGGCATTTGCAAATTTGCCCCTGCATTCAGAAAACTCGACGCATAGCTTCCGGGGGGGGCGTTCTAGCTCTAGCACATTTAATTAAAATAAATATATGCTTGTAAAGGAGTTAAAGACTAAAGTATTATAAAATAACAAAATAAATCTAAGCGAAGGTTGGTTGTGCATAGAGCACTGGCCGAGGCGACTCATTTTAAAGTCGGGGCGGAGCGCCATGCGGTTGTGCCGCGAATGCGGAGAGGAGCAGCTGAGCGTAGGCGCTGGCGGGCGAGTCCACTGGGCGAACCTGAGGTCGCAGATCGTGTAATTTGCTTGTGGGCGTGATGCTGGCAAAGCTCCAACACATCCGATTAACAATACTAAGCCACTTGTATTTATTTCCACGCGTTTAGAACATCATTGGATTAATGACGCCTTGGACAGAAACGAATGGTTTGTTTTTTTATTTTCTTACTCCTTGTGTAAACAGGTTTTGAAAACAATTTTACTAGTTTCAGGCGACTATCCCCCTCACGCCAGAGGCGTTTTCCATCGGCGCGTTTATCCCTCTTCTAAGGAACCATCTTAAACCCTGAATCTGAATCAGCGCTCAAGCTTGCTGCCAGTGGTTAATTACTTTTTGAAGTCTTTCTGTGGCAGCGATTTGTAGGTGAGATCGGGCCACAGGTCGTCAGATCTCCGTTCTAAGAAGATGGGATTTCGAACCGTGGTCTCTTTTCTTCTCGTTTTTTTTTTGGCATGCCTTTTTCTCGGCGGGTCCAGGTTGAATCTAGCGTAGCGAGTTAGTTGTAGGCTCCGATTCGATGAAAGTGGCGGTGGTGAACTTAAAGCCTGGCCAAAGTCCGATCTCAATAGTCATCAACGAGATGTCGAAGCGCAAGTCCCCGGCGCTTGTTGCCTTCAATGCTGGTAATCGCCTCGTCGGCGAGGAATCTGCGGGGATAACAGCACGGTACCCCGACAAGGTGCACTCTCAGGTTATGGACATGATTGGAAAGCCCTACAAGTACGTAAAGGACATGATCGATTCGTTATACCTACCTTTCGTTCTAGTGGAGGATTCAAGAGGAACGGCCGGATTCAAAACGGACGATGGAGTTGTGTACTCATCGGAAGAGTTGCTGGCAATGGTCCTCCAATATGGAATGCGTTTGGCTGAATCACACACGAAGTCGACAATTAAGGATGCAGTGATTTCCGTACCGCCTTATTTTGGGGCAGGCAGAACGGAGAGGTGTTCTTCAGGCGGCACAGCTTGCTGGAATCAATGTGCTTTCTCTTATCAATGAGCATTCTGGTGCTGCCCTGCAGTATGGCATTGACAAGGACTTTTCAAACGAATCTAGGCATGTAATAATCTATGATATGGGCGCCAGAAATACTTATGCTGCTCTAGTTTACTTTTCTGCGTATAACATCAAGGAATTTGGCAAGACCCTGTCTGTCAATCAGTTTCAGGTAATTCCTTCTTTTTTGTTAGAATGCTTTATTTATTTAAAGGCTATACTGGCGCAAACATCATACTTTTTGGTCTATTCATGTTTGTGCTGATAGTAAAAGAACAATACACTAAAATAATATTATTGACAACAAGAGCTTTTTATGCTTTGCTTGGTGGTTGTGATGAAGTCGAACAAAGGTCTCACCTTTATTTTACTTGTTTACAGCTCCTCTCAGTAAGCACACAATTGATATCTAAAGGAATTTTATTATCATTCATCATTCCTTATTTTTCATAAGATATAATTTTTGTAATACAATGTTCTTGAAAAAAAAAACTACAATTCAACGTTAAGTAATCATAAAATATAAAATAATTTTCTTTATTAACAATAATGCTTAGAAGATAGGTATTTGATTAGTGAGAAAGTAAAGCTGGGTTAGTGGCAAATTAAGGAAGATGAGGTGCTAACTTTAAGGAAATAGTTTATAGTGTTAATGTATCCTTTTTGATTTTGCATTTAAGATATTAAAACACAAAAAATTATTATTGACAATCAAGGGCTTTTTATGCTTTGCTTGGTGTCTTGTGAATGAAATGGAACAAAGCTGGCTTAATTTTGTTTGACTAGTTTACATCCCCTCTCAACAAGCACACAATTGGTATCAAAAGGAATTTTTATCATTCATTTTTCCTTTTTCTCCCTAAGATATTATATTTATAATGCAATATTCTTGTGAAAAAACTTCAAATTCAACATGAAGGCCCTAAAAATTATTTACATCAATGCTTAGAAGATAGGGGTTTGATTAGTAAGAAAGTATAGATGGGATAGTGGCAAATTAAGGAAGACGAGGAGGTGCAAACTTTAAGGAAATGATTTATATTGTGAATGCATCCTTTATCATTTTGCATTTAAGATATTAAAACCGTTATGCAGTTCCAGAGTTAGGGGTCAAACCAATTTAATTAAGGGACACTTTGATATGAAGCATACACATTTTATCTATTTACAGAATAACCATTATCTTATGTATCTTCATTTATTAACATATTACTAAGTATAAAAGGTCACAATAAATATTTAGTTCTTGTGTTTCTCTTTTGCTAGATTTTCTACTGTTTGATCATATTATGTGCAAATATACAAATTTAGATGTTTATTTTGATGGATGCGAGATTTGAAAATATTTTTAATTTGTTTGTTTGCTTAATTTTTAGTTTAAATGATGGTGTCTTGTTAGGAAAACATCATGTTTGTTTACTGTATTTTTTATGTATATGTATATATTTATTATAATATGATATAATATATATACTTACTTTTTATTTTTATATATTATTTCTTATATATTTTTATTATATATATATATATTTATGTATGTATGCATAATACATATTCTTAAGTGCGTAGCATACTGGATGAGCATGAAAAACACTCGTACATATAGATACTTACTCATGCACATATTTGTCTTTATATGTTTTCACAACACACACAACGCTTGTATTTATGCTTCCATTCTGATTCTCATTATTTTCCATTGTATGGCATAATCCTTTGTTTATAGTATTCCAAGACATGTTGATGACTTGTTCATGATTTCAGAAGCTTTATTTTGGTTAACTGTTTCACGATTTAAAAAAAAGATACCAATTGGCTTTTTATACCTGACATATTTCATGTTCAAATGTTGAAAAATTTATCAAATTATTGACGTGACATGAGGACTGTCATAATGAGTGCTTTCATAGCTTGTAGAAATGTAACTCAGATTTATTGCAGGATATTGTTCTGCTTCATTTATGAACCAAATACAACAGATAGTTATTAGCTGCAAAACCTTTTATTACTATGCCTTAAGCAAGTTAGTGACAATAAAGTTTTGTTTGTTGTTGTTTTTATAATTTACAACTTGAAGTTAACGAGGGTAGGTGGAGATAAATATATTCCAACTAAAAGCTGAATTATTGTTTATAATCAGGAGACTGAAAGGAATAGAGTTTTAACTTTCTCTATTGGTGAAGCTTGCTAGAAATAAAAAAAAGGATTAGTTAGCTATTGTTTGCTATCCATCGAGCATTATTTTATGTTCTAAATGATTCAACTTACTTTGATAATCTGCTTCTAGCAAAGACAAGTTTTTGGTTGTTGGTGCTCTCAAATCTAGAATAAATAGCAAATTCCTTTACTTTTTGGGACTTGAGATGAAGGTAGCAAATTCCTGCATTATTCTGGGACTTGAGATGAAGGAAATTGTGTAGTTATTAGCTCTTTTCCATTCAGTTTATTCTATTCCTGTATTTATAAGCTATCCCTATATCAACTTGTTTTGTGTTGTTTGATTTTTTTGCTATATTCATTTGTTAATGTTGGCTTGTGTTCTTACCCCTTTTGCTAGTTTAAATGGAATGCAAAACTTTATCTTGTATGCTTTATTCTATTTTTTTAGGAAAGTCAATGCCCTCCTCAATGTTCCTCCTTTTTAAAGTATATGTATTTAATTTGTTTTTTCTCATATTGTTTATGCATCAGGTTAAAGATGTTAGATGGAAAACAAATCTTGGGGGTCAAAATATGGAATTTCGTCTTGTGGAACATTTTGCTGATGAGTTTAATAAGAAACTTGGGAATGGAATTGACGTGAGAAATTCTCCCAAGGCAATGGCTAAATTGAAGAAGCAAGTTAAACGTACTAAGGAAGTATTAAGTGCCAATAGTGAGGCTCCTTATCTGTCGAATCACTTTATGATGATCAAGACTTCAGGTTAGCTAAATTGATGCAACTAAATTCTCAATTTTTTTTCTTTTATTAAAATGTCAGTGTTATGCAAATTTTAGATTTACCATGCTATTTTTAATTTAAATTAAAAGGCAATTCTGAGAATATTATCTTTGACAACATAAAATTTAGTATTTTATTATTATTATTATATCATAGAACCTTGAACTCATTAATCCCAAAATTCTATTAATTTTTTTTAAATTATTTTTGTAGCATAAATATTTGATGTTTATAATATTAATTTTAATTTGACAATATATCTAACTTTGAGAATTTTGTTGTATTATTAAATTTTTGTGTGCTTAATATTGTGTTATATATTCATTTGAAGATTTATTGTCTAAATAATTGTTTATATTGGATTCTCTTGCCTATTTAGGTGCCTATGTACTTGTATTAAGATGACAAATTAGGACAAATCATTTTATGTTGCCAAAAGTATTTTTTTGGCAAATATATGAATGATGTGATTGGGTGAGGTGTGAAAAGAATTGGCGGAATACACAGTCAACATAGGGTTTTATATATTATATTGTTATTTGTATGCTCTCTTCCTTTCTCTCTCTCTCTGCACATCTCAAAATTTTGGCAAAAAAAATTTAAGTCACATAGCATTTCTCCATTAATATTATAGCCTTTTCGTTTTCATTTTTTCAACACCATCTTTCATGTTTGTTTTCAATTGGTTTCTTAAAAGCTTTCTATTAATACTCAGTCACTTTGTTTCACATGCTCAAAAACTACTCAATTTTGGCACTCTTAGAAATTTCTCTTCTTTGATTCTTTATAAATTCACTCTTCGTCTATGCTTGCTATTTGTTCTTGTTAATTATTACTTACATTTGAATTTAGCTACTTTCTCATTGATGGTTTAGCTGTTTTTTTCTTACAACATTGACAATTTGCTAACAAAATATCGATTGGTTTTCATGAAAAAAGATTTTATAACAAAAAGACATTTAGGATTAAGTAATTTTGTTTTCAAAATTAATATTGACGTCTGGATATTCTTATTGTTATCTTCAGCTTGTTGAAAAAAAAATGCTTAGCACTTGTATTATATTTTATTCTTATAATTGGGATGTAATTCTACTTATTTATATTCCCTTGCTTATATATGGACACTTGTATATTCACACTAGAATGGCAATTAACTTATCTTTCCTTCTAAACAAATATTCCATTTGACAATGTAAATATTTTTAGTGTTCATTTATGCTCTATTGTTTGGCTTTTAAGATAGGCTCTTATTATGTCATGGAAGGTGTCTTGATGCAAATACTCAAGTTTACCTGATGATTTGTATGATAATGAAGCTAAGTGGTAGTTTGGGCTTGTTTCACTTACTTTTGATTGTATATGGAGTCTCACTGTTTAAATAAATGAGGACATAATGTAAGGCATAAATTTTGATTTTGAAATGAAAACATCTTTTTTGATTTTGTGAGCTCTTTTTCTTCTCTTACTTTTAAGGCTGCCTAGCTTCTACTTTTCCTCTTCTCTCCTTTCATCACTACCTGCCCTTTTATCTGTAGCTATTGGCTATCCTCTTCCCCTTTTTCTCAGCAATAACATTTCTGATCATTCATTATTTATTGTTTCTATCTATAATTAGTGGTCCTTTGATAGAAACTTTGGTTGATTTTGCAATGGAAAGTAGGAATTGGAAGGATTATAAAGAAATATAATGAATTGCCGAGTTCTAAGGAAAAGGAAGATTACAAGAATAAGAAATTGGAAGATTCATTGAAAGATGGGGAGTGGGCAGCACTTTTTTTAATACTTATTTCAATGTTATATCCATGTGATCTATTCATGGACCCATTACTAGATTTAGATTTCTTACAAGATTTATCGATGGATCCTATATAAGATCGAGCCATCAATTCTAATACTTATACCATCTAGCCTACCGTTCATCCTTCTTCGCCACATGGTAGACACACTTTTATTATTTGTGAAAATTCAAAAGTTAGATAAACCTTTTTGAGAATTCTCTTATTAGAAAATTCTCATTGGGATGACATCCATGACCTCCATTCAGAGTCATTTTACGTCCTGGAATCTAACTATAAATTGAACAGTTGGTTTGATTGGACGCGACATGCCCTCAAACTTTTAAATGGGTGAACTGTAACTGTTGTTCCTCCCGTTCAATAGTTTGAGTGGAAGACTTATTGATGTTCATTATTAAGTGGTTATCCTTTTTTGATCCAAATGTGGAGTCTTTGAGGTCTGGGTGGCCTTCTTGAAGCTTCATATTCATCTTTGCAATGATTTTACAATGGTTCTTGGGAAAAATTTTCTGAATGCCTCTGAAGATCAACCAGGCAACATGAAATCTGATTCGACCCTCAGTGGCATGCTCATGGTAGAATTTGACATAGTTAAAAATTTCTTTACTGGATATGCATACCTTTGAATTTTTTCAAACGATCATGTTCAAAAATTTTCCAAAATATTGTTCGCAATGTCATATAGGAGTTATGCAGTTGATCCTTGTTTTAAGCTTTATTCAGAAATCAGATCTCCTTCCCAACCATCTTCTTTAGAGGTTCTATATCATTTGTAGACTCTTTCCATGTGGTGGAAGTGTTCAAAAATATATCACATTAATTGTGCTCAACCATGACTGATTAACTAGATTTGAAGGAGAGTAACTATTGAACTGATCACGTGACTGATTTCCAAACCACTCTTTTTGTCATCTTCAACAACAAAAAATATTTTGTATGCAATAAATGATCTTGTTACTAAAAGTGTACAAACTTTATGATTTTTAGAACTTCATTCAAGTCCATGAGAATATAGTGGTTAGAATGTTTCAAATGGATGCAGAAACACTTGACTTATTTTTGGCCTTGAGTATTTGTTCTTGCTGCAATCTTCACCATGCAGTTTTATTTGCACTTTTATTAATTTTTATTTTTATTGATATATATATGATGCTTTTTTGGATTGGTGAGCTTTAATATCATGGATTTGTCTTTTGCATTCTAAACTCAATTTTATATATTGGAGTCTGATGAATGTGCTTTATATTTTCTCTTGCAGAAGCACTATTAGTCGTGAGAAATTTGAAGAACTTTGTGAGGATTTATGGGAGCAGTCTGTATTGCCTGTTAAAGAAGTTATTAAGCACTCTGATTTAAAGGTTGAAGATATTTATGCTATAGAGATAATAGGTGGTGCAACTCGGGTACCGAAATTACAGGCAAGTATGCTTTTTATTTGATACCAAGCGTTGTTTACATATCATCCAAACATTGTTTTTTAAATTATTCTCTGATAAGATTGTATGCAAGTTCTTATATTATTCGAATGGACATAACAGTCGCTGTATAAAGTAAACGTACTTTTCTATCACTTGTAGCAATTCCTTTTGCAAAATAATGTTGATGTTTAATTAATTTGTTCATCATTGGGGAAGTAACCTCTCCAATGAATGCACATGAAAACCAGATATGCTGCATATATTAACGGGCTTTAGCTTTTGATCCTTAAATTTCTGATTACGTTTAGTGGATGAGAGATGCAGGACTAGGTGGGACCGGGCTCCTAAATGATACAATAAAGTTTATGCAAAGTTATAATAAAAGAGAATGCATACACTTGACAAAAAGAGTTTAAAAATCATTAAAACTAATTAATTTCATCATAAAAACATATAATAATCTAAACACGCAGTCATAAGTACCTGTATTATTACATCATTTTAAAGTTTAAGAATGAAAGTGAAAATACGCTCATCCTCACATACTAAGTAACTAAATATCTTCTGGTCCCAGCTGCTGCACCTCCTTTAAGTAGGGCTCCTCCTCAGGTACAGGATCCTCAAGCTGCTCTATACCTGATATTGTCGGTTTCACAATGTAGAGCCCCAGTCCAAAAAAAGAGAAAATCTTATGTTAGACAATTGTCTAAGTACATTTTAGGTTGATAAATTTTACATATTTTATAATATCACCATTTTATAATTTCTAAGCAACAACTACATCCAATAATAGGAGCAACTAGCAGAACAATAAGAAAGAAAAAGTTATAAACAATATTTATAATTTTAAACAAAAAGGGAGGTTAAGACATGCCTCAAATATAAACTTAAACAGGGTAGACATATATAAATAACTAAGCAAGTGCTGAAAGAAAATACAGCATCCTAAACATGCTGGTGATCAAACGAAATATGCGGATTAAATAACTTTAACTTAGCAATGATACATATAATAGCAGCAAAATTCTAACATCCTAATACATATAAGCAGAATAAAGGAATAGTTGACTGAATAAAAATATTAAAAAGTAAGCAAAATATCAAAACTGTACATGAAACTCTGTGTACTAACGGCCATATCAGAAGAATTGGCCAATCTGATCTATGCATATATCCGTCCATTCCCATAGCTTTTCTGGGCTAGGGCAACATATCTCAATAATACTGTGTAACTGAAGAGGCAGGCAATACTATGCAACATTTTTTAATTATTTTACTTTGTTTCTGTGGACACGTTCAGAAACAGCTGAGGAGTCAAGCACGTCTGCAAGACTAAACGGGTTCCATACTTAACACACACTCCTCAATGAGTAATGTTAAGCCTCCTTATTACTCCTTACCCCTGTCCATTGGGGTAAATGTGCACCAGGATCCTCCCAGAAATTGAACCCAAAGGCAACTGTTATCCTAATTATTCTAAGTTTTTATTTCATGCATAAAATTCTCTTATATGATATGTCCAAGGAAGTAAGCACAAAAGTAAGGAATGCGTAGTAACAAAATATCAAAAGTAAACGAGGGACTCTACTAATATGGTGATATCATTTGTTTTCTAATTATTCATTCTAACTATTTCAAGTTACACAAGTTCAGGATCACCGTTTTTCTACTATCGAGTGTAACTTAGAAACTCATCCTTATGAGTTACAAAATATTAGGACTAGCTAGGTCATAATATGCTTAAATTAAGTCGACTATAAGAATTAAATAATAAATCATCACGACCTAATTAATGATTTTAGACGTTCTATACTAAGCTCTAATCAAAACTACTAAACTATAGATTATATATTAAACACCACGAGATTGGGCTTAATCACATAATCCAAAAAGGATAAGACCTAAGATCTAGGTTTCATTCTAAAAGTGATCTATTAGATAAGGCAAATCCTATTAAATAATCAAACTTAATAGATTGAATCTCCTACCTTAAATTTAAAGTTAAAAGACAAAATAATTAAAATAAGTTGTAAAATTCTAAAAATTAATAAAACCAAGGTTTCATCCATTGAGTTACCTATTTACCCAATGAATGAACTCTAACCTATGATCTAGTCCTAATCTTAGGGATAATCCTTAAGTGAGGTGTAATGATCCTAAGAAGAGACTTAGAAAGATTTTCGAGTATTTGTCGAATTGACCTAATTATCGATTTTACTCACTTAAATGATTCCAATATAGTTCTAATGTTGGTTTTAGTGAATTAAAAGATTATTTCAAGTTTAAAGGTACTTAACTTAATTTTTGGGCAAAATGATCATTTTACCCCTACTTAAGGATCTAAAAAATCAATTTTTGATTTAATAGTCTAAATTGAAGTTTCCTAGTTTCAAATGATTCTTTATTATCTAACTTGAAGATAGACAGTAAATACGTTCAATTTGGACAAGAAACAGGTTTTACAGGTTCAAACTATGGTATTTGATTTAAAGGCATTTTAGTAATTTTCACCCTAATGAAATCTGACTTTTTATGCAGTTATTGTAGGTTACTGTTCAAAGATTTTATAGAGTCCAAGAACACTGGATTCTGAGTTTAATTGTCTAAGTTATTGATGTTTTAAGTTGAAAGGGCAATTTGGTAATTTTGGGTCGATCAACGGGTGACAAAAATTGAACTTTTTCGTTTGAAGTCTAATTTTAGCAAACTCAATTTCTATAGCTTTCCTATAATATACTGAGTGTGTTGATAGGGAGTAAACCCAATTTGGACTTCAAATGGTCAAGTTATGATCTAACTAAGGTTGGGGGTATTTGGGTCATTTTCTAAATTTTTAGGGTTCAGATTCTAAATATTATTTCAGTTTACTGATGACATTAAAATTTTAAACTAGTTAGCATCTTGAATTTTTGAATTTGGAGTTGATTTGACCAAGTTATGGTCATTTGGATTCTAGGGGCATTTTGGTCAATTTTTTCCTAAAATCAACTGTGAGATATAGGCTTGACTTTTTGTCCTGATGTCCGGATGGGAAAACTAATATTACTATAGTGATGGGGCCGCTCTCCTGAGCATTTTAAGACCCATATTGACTATGTTTGGTCAACTAGATCAAAAGTTATGAGGTCTTAAAATGCTACATCGTTATGTGTACTCCGAAATTAATTTTTACATTATGCCATTTGATTCTTTTTATTTTTCTGAGTAAAATGAGACCTATATTGGCTATATTTGGATCATCATACAAAAATTATTAAACTTTTAAGTTTCACTATCTAAAAATATAATTTGTATTATTTACTATTTATTTATTCAATTTGTATTAATTTACTGTACATTTCTAAAGTTAGAAATATATATTTTCTGTAATTATTAATTTATTAATTAATCTGTAATTAATTAATGTTTAATTGTTAATTAATTATTATTTAATTAATTTAAATAATAATATTATTATTACTGTTGAATTGTAATTAAGTTAATTACTGTTTAAATTATCTTAATTATCTGCTAATATTTAATTAGGAATAATTAGTTGTAGCTTTACTGTTTAATATTAATTTATTATTCTAATTACTGTTAATATTTAATTAATATTAAAATAATTCTAATTATCCTCTAATTAATTGATTAGCTAATTAATTATAGTTAATTAATTAATTACATAAGATTATTGTTTAAAAGGTCATTAACACTAATTATACTTTATTATCGGCTAATTATAATTAATTACTAATTAACAGTTATTAATTAATTTAAATAACTGTTTGAATTGACAGTGGGCCCCACGGCTGCCATGTGGCACTCTGTGATTGGCCACGGGAGTCGTGGTGGGTTCCACATCTGACACGTGAACGGGCAGTGGGTCCCACTTTGCCACGTGGCAGTCCCGATTGGGAGCTGCTCTGCGTGTGGGCCCCACGGCTGTCGCACGTCACATCCTGAGGATGCCTCGTGGCACTGTGGGACCCACGGCCGAAGCCGAACCCCGCGGGTTCTTGGCCTGTGGGCCCCATGTGACACGTGGCACTGCGGCCCCACAGCCGAAGCCGAAAGGTCGGCTTCTGGCGGTGGGCCCACGCTGCCACGTGTCGCGCCCGGAGGGAGCCACGTGGCGCTACGGCCCCATATGGGCTTACGCGGACCCGACTCTATCGGGTCGGGCTCGGGTCGACCCGACCCGACCCGGACTCCACCTCTTCCCGGAGAGTCCCGAGGGTGTCGGGCTAGGGCACGGCTTTTGCCGGCCTTCCCGGCGCCGGACCGCCTCTGCCCGCTCGGCCAACAGTAGCCCTCGACGAGGCCTACACGTCGGCGGGTGGACCATCACCAGAGGTGGCGGCTAGGGTTAACCCTAGGTATAGGATTACGGGACGAAGGTTCCTAGCAGTTTCTACTGTGGATCTGATCCTAATCGCCGTCGATCCGGTTGGGTTAACATGGATCGGAGCTGGTCGATCTCTAATCGGGTGTATGGAATAACATTGAGAGCAAAGATTGCAATAATCGCATGCGTAACGAGGGAGATCGAAAGTACCTGGATCGACGGCTTAGGGTAGTGGAAGCCGTCCCGACGCTCCGAGCTCCAGATCGCAAAAACTGGAATGAAATGCGGACTTGGTCAATCGATCAACTATAACCCAAATTGCATCTGCCCCAGATCTTGCACGAGGTAATCCCATGATGAAATCCATAGATATATCCACCCATTTCCATTCGGGGATCTCTAGTGGGTGAAGTAGACCACCGGGTCTTTGGTGTTCCGTCTTAACTAGGCTGCAAGTGTGGCACTTTGCTACGAACTCCGCCACACTTTTTTTCATTCCTGGCCACCAAAAGGATTGTTTTAGGTCCTAATACATCTTTGAGCTCCCTGGATGAATATGGTACCCAGAGTTATGGCCTTCAATCAGTGCCTCCTGATGCATGGACTTAGGGATCCATAAGCGATTCCCTTGATAAATAGCACCCTTGTGGAATCGGAGGTCAGTACAGTGACCACTTTCAATGGCCTGCTTGAAGTTTAGGTACTCATCATCTTTAGTTTGAGTAACAGACACGTCTGTGGAATGTGGGTTCCACATTAACCATTGAGAGCATCATACTCACTTGATTACTACGCGCAATTTGAATATCTAGTTTGCGAAATTCTTCCTCTAGAGGACTTGTAGAAACGAGAGTATTAAGAGTGGAATGACGGCTTAGAGCGTCGGCTACCGATCTGGAGTATAGGTCAGATATATGTATATATGACAGATCATGAGTATATGTCAGATCCAACGCTTGAGGATTTAGCTGCTAGCAGGTTAAAGTAAAGTGAAGGTTAAAGATTTGCACGTCGCCGCCGAGAGCTGACATACGCAGACTTTTCCCAAGCTTTCACGAGAAAATACATAGGATAGATTCTGTGTTTTCTCTGTTACTATCTTTTCTTTTCATGTACTATCTACTGCTTCAAATGATGCGCTATTTATCCTTATATTTTGGTTAATAAAAGGGATAGACTGTTATGATCTCCTGTTTAATGAATTTTTGAAAAATGCATTGTTCTTAATTCAGATTTTAGCAATCATGAACCCAGGACCAAGCCCTTCTCCTGTTCCCTCCAGCACCTCCTCCAGTGAGGTGAGTGCATTACTGGAAGCAGTTAAAATGATGGTGGAATCCCACCAACAGCAGGCAGAGTTAGCCAAAAGCAGGCCAGGAAGGCCGCAAAGGCATAAGCAAAACAAGCCGAACGAATGTAGCGGCTTCTGGTGGCTCAAATAAACCAGAATCAAACCACAGCGGAGGTTGCCCCAACACCACTGAACCCACAGCAACATCAATCCACAGAAGGGATGCTGCACAACTTCCTCAGATTGAGACCACTCACTTTCGATGGAATTCTCTCAGCAATTGACACGGCCACCTGGATTAAGATGGTGGAAAATAACTTAACAAGCATACAGTGTCCCGAATCAGCGGTAGTCCGTCTCGCTACCCACCTCCTGCAGGGTGAAGCTGAATACTGGTGGGACACCACCCGTAGCACAACATTCGTCGGGGTACCACTAGCCGAAATAACGTGGGATGAATTCATCGATGTATTCCAGACTTGATTCACTCCCCCCTCTGCCAAGCATCGATTAGGGGAAATGTTTCTAAAATTGCAGCAAGATGATAGATCTGTATCAGCATACGAGGCAGAATTTTGTTGCCTTGCTAGATATTCCACAAAACTTATCCTTACGGAGTCAGATCGTTGTTACCAGTTCCAGGACGGCTGGCGACCTTCGATCAGAAGTCAAGTGATTCCCCTACGCATAACTGATTTCTCGGAATTACTTGAAATGGCTAAAGTAGTGGAGCAAGATCAAGCCAGGAAAGAACCCAGGAGAAGTATCGGGTCCACATCATTCCAGCAGCACCCTCCCAAGCGAGCCAGAGTGTACCAGCTCGAGGCTGAAACTCCAGCTGCTGATCCATTTAATGGTTGCACCAGACCACACCCATATGGTCGGTGCTACCACGTGGGTCGTGTCTGCTTTACCTGCGGATGGCCAGGCCATGTATTCTATACCTATACTGCCACGGACACGGTTGATGGTGATCAGATTGATCGTACCAAGCGCCGCCAAGTCTTTGACTTGTACCAGAGGCCTGGAGCAGCTCGTCCAGCACCCCCTCCTACCTTGGTCGCGAGGCATGCGACACCCAATGTCCCTCGCCCAAATGCACCCCGACCACCTTCACGACAGACTTATAACAACAGGCCTGCCGGTCCTGCGCACATGTATACCCTCACACGCGTTGAGGCTGCGGAGGACAACCACGTGGTGTCATGTACACGTTCTTGAACCTACTTATCTTTACTGTTATTGCTTACCTTACATAGTCAGTAAATAATTTCCTCTGCAATTAGGTTCAATTTGTATAAATGACAAACCCTGTAACATTTTGTTTGACACTGGAGCTAGTCACTCCTTCGTGTCTGAAGGGTGGGCAAAGTCACTTAACCTAACCTTGTGCCGCCTAGCCAATCCTCTTAAGGTTGGGTTACCTTCTGGAGCCCAAATGCCAGCATGCCGGTTTTGCAGAGTGCAAATTCCAATTGCAAACGAGAAGTATGAGGGAAAGTTAGTAGTCCTTCCAATAGCCAACTTTGAAGTAATATTAGGCATGAATTGGCTAAGTCAATATAATGCCACCATTAACTGTACCAAGAAAAGATCACCTTGGATAGTGGTGGTAGAGCCATATCCTTTATTGGTAACCGTAGTACACGAGCCTCGCTCATCAACGCTATAAAAGCAAAAATGTTAGTTCATAAAGGGTGTGAAGCCTTCCTAGTGACAATACTAGGAGAAAAGAAAAAAGACGTTCCCTTATCAGAGAACCCCGTTGTTTGCAAATTCGTCGACGTTTTCCCAGAAGACTTACCTGGTCTTCCTCCCATTCGGGAAGTCGAATTTGCAATTGACATTGTTCCAGGGACACAGCCCATCTCTAAAGCTCCTTACCGTATGGCGCCCAAGGAATTGCAGGAATTGAATAAACAGTTACAAGAGCTCCTAGATAAAGGTCTCATTAGGCCAAGCTCGTCACCTTGGGGAGTACCAGTGTTATTCGTGAAGAAGAAAGACGGTTCTATGCGTATGAGCATTGACTATCGTGAATTGAATAAAGTCATGATCAAGAATAAGTATCCATTATCGCGCATAGATGACTTATTCGATCAGTTGGCAGGAGCCAAGGTATTTTCTAAAATTGATCTGCGATCAGGCTATCATCAACTGAAAGTTAAGGATTCGGATGTTGAGAAGACAGCTTTCAGGACTCGTTATGGACACTATGAGTTTTTAGTAATGTCCTTTGGGTTGACAAATGCGCCTTCAATATTTATGGACCTGATGCAACACATCCTTAAACCATACCTTGATAAATTCGTAATCGTTTTCATTGACGACATCTTGATATACTCCAAGGACCGGAAAGAGCACGAAGAGCACTTAAGAATAGTGCTAGAGAATTACGCGACCACAAATTCTTTGCTAAATATTCCAAATGTGAGTTTTGGCTTGATTCAGTAGCTTTTCTGGGGTATGTGGTAGATGCCCAAGGTATTAGAGTTGATCAGAACAAAGTCAGTGCTATCCAGCAATGGGTTCAACCCAAGACAGTGACCGACACCAGAAGCTTCTTAGGCTTGGCTGAATACTACAGGAAATTTGTAAAGGGATTCTCCCAAATAGCCTCCCCGTTGACTAAGCTAACCCAAAAAGCAGTGCCATTCGAATGGTCTCCATCATGTGAGAAGGCTTTTCAAGCATTAAAAGATGCTCTATCCACAGCTCCAGTTCTAGTCCTTCCTAAAGAAGGAGTGAACTATCAAGTCTACACTGACGTCTCAGGTATAGGCTTAGGTGCCGTATTGATGCAAGAAGAAAAAGTCATTGCATATGCTTCTCGTCAATTAAAGCCCCATGAAAGAAATTATGCCGTACACGACCTAGAGCTAGATGCTGTAGTGTTGGCCTTAAAGATTTGGAGTCACTATCTATACAGAATTTAATGCTCGATATTCACCGATCATCAAAGCCTAAAGTGTGTATTCACCCAAAGGGAGCTGAATTGTAGGCAAAGAAGGTGGCTAGAATTGATTAGTGACTACGATTTGGATATCCAGTATCATCCTGGAAAAGCAAATGTGGTAGCCGACGCTCTAAGCCGTCATTCCACTCTTAATACTCTCGTTTCTACAAGTCCTCTAGAGGAAGAATTTCGCAAACTAAATATTCAAATTGCGCGTAGTAATCAAGTGAGTATGATGCTCTCAATGGTTAATGTGGAACCCACATTCCACAGAGACGTGTCTGTTACTCAAACTAAAGATGATGAGTACCTAAACTTCAAGCAGGCCATTGAAAGTGGTCACCGTACTGACCTCCGATTCCACAAGGGTGCTATTTATCAAGGGAATCGCTTATGGATCCCTAAGTCCATGCATCATGAGGCACTGATTGAAGGCCATAACTCTGGGTACCATATTCATCCAGGGAGCTCAAAGATGTATCAAGACCTAAAACAATCCTTTTGGTGGCCAGGAATGAAGAAAAGTGTGGCGGAGTTCGTAGCAAAGTGCCACACTTGCAGCCTAGTTAAGACGGAACACCAAAGACCCAGTGGCCTACTTCACCCACTAGAGATCCCCGAATGGAAATGGGTGAATATATCTATGGATTTCGTTATGGGATTGCCTCGTGCAAGATCTGGGGCAGATGCAATTTGGGTTATAGTTGATTGATTGACCAAGTCTGCGCATTTCATTCCAGTTCGGCAGACAGATTTAGTCGAGAGACTCGCGAAGCTTTATATCAAAGAAATAATCAGGCTTTATGGAATTCCTAAAACAATTGTATCCGATAGAGATAGCCGGTTCACTTCTAAGTTCTGGCAGGCCGTGCACCAAGATCTAAGCACAACTCTAGCAATGAGTACAGCCTTTCATCCACAGACGGATGGCCAGACAGAGCGTGTAAATCAAGTTCTTGAAGATTTACTCAGATTGTGTATACTTGACTTCGCAGGGTCTTGGGAAGATCATCTCCCATTAGTGGAATTCGCTTACAATAATAGTTTTCAAGCCAGCATAGAAATGGCTCCGTATGAAGCCTTGTATGGTAGAAAGTGCAGTACCCCATTGGCCTGGTCAGAAACAAGCAGTGTTCAGCTGTATGGATCTGAATTAGTAGAAGAGACAAATAGGAAGGTCCAGTTGATTCAACAGCGAATCCGTGCAGCCCAGGATCACCAGAGTAAATATCATGACCTTCATCACCGTCCTCTGGAATTTAAGATTGGAGACTTCGCATATCTAAAGGTCAGTCCAATGAAGGGAGTCTTCAGATTCGGCATAGCAGGGAAACTTAGTCCTCGCTATGTGGGTCCTTTTGAAGTATCAACCAAAATAGGTTCTTCTGCCTACAGACTCAACCTTCCAGATGACTTCGCAACAGTACACAACGTATTCCACGTTTCGTCCCTAAGAAGGTGTCTTAGAGATCCATCTCACCTCGTGCAGTTCCCAGAAATTCAGATCCAGCCCGATCTGTCTTATGCCGAGGAGCCAATCCAAATCCTAGCTCGTGATCGCAAACAGCTCAGGAGTCGTGCTATCGACATGATCAAAGTCCAGTGGAAGAATCGTTCTTGCAACGAAGCCACTTGGGAGAAGGAATCTGACATGCGATCCAAATATCTTACTCTTTGAAAATCCAGGTAATTCCATTCCATATGCTTATTCAGGTCATCTTTAATTCTTGTCTGTAAGTTCCACTTGAGTGTTGTCGAGGACGACATCGTTCTTAAGTGGGGGAGTCTGTAATAATCCAAGTTGTTATCATTGTCATTTAGGACTAATCTCAGTCTTAATTTTGATCCTAAGTGCTAATTAGGTCAACAGAAGTCAACCTCTAAGACCCAGTCCAAATCAGAAGTCAAATGGATCGAATTCTGATTTTTGAAAAATTCAGAAAACCCTAAAATTGACCTATTTAAATTGACCTAAGACCTCAAATTCGTCATTTCGCTCATTGCCCCAAATTAGCTAGGGGTGATGTGTTCGTGTCGATCGAAAGTCGTCAAAATTTTGACGAATATTTTAATATTATTTAAATATCCAGAAAATGAGAAAATTAAATATTCGACGGGTCAAAAATCCGACCTCGCCGTTGCGTTCCTCACCCCTCAATTAGCTAGGGGTGAATACTTGAGAATTTTCGGAAGAGAATTACTAATTATGAATATTAGGATTTGAATAAATAAATTAAAAAATATATTTTAATTATTTAATATTTATTATTTAAAATTGACGGCGCCGTCTTCCTGCGAGTTGCTTTTGTCTGATCAGACGGGAGTCGCGAGCCGTTCGATTGAGCGATTGAACGGTTCCACTTCGTCGTCCCCGCGACCCGCACACGGGCCTCCACGCGTCGCAACACCGCCCCGTTCGCCCAATCCAGCGCCCGCCGGCCTCGGCATCTCCGTCTGGGAGCCATTAAGGTCCTCACCCACACGTAGAACCCTCCATTTTTCGCTATCTGGAGCTTGGAGCGTCGGGACGTCTTCCTCTACCCTAAGCCGTCGATCCAGGTACTTTCGATCTCCCTCGTTACGCATGCGATTATTGCAATCTTTGCTCTCAATGTTATTCCATACTCCCGATTAGAGATCGACCGGCTCCGATCCATGCTAACCCAACCGGATCGACGGTGATTAGGATCAGGTCCACAGTAGAAACCATTAGGAACCTTCGTCCCATAACCTAGACCTAGGGTTGACCCTAGCCGCCGCCTCCGGCTACCTTCGGTGATGGTCCACCCGCCGACGTGTAGGCCTTGTCGAGGGCTTCCGTCTGCCGAGCGGGTACACTTACTGTGAAAATCCATTAAGTTCGGCACAGATATTGTAATAATTTTGAAATCAACAACACAAAGTTCTTATCACCCCAAATGATTTTCCCATCAGAACCTCTTTTTTGAAATATTGACAACTTAAAAAAACTAATAACAAAATAAAAAGAGACTAAGTATAATAGAAGAAAAGATGTTATTATCATGAATTACATTCAGGTTTATTGACAAAACACGGGGATGATTTCTCTTAAATTTAGCATATTCATTTGCTTCACTGTCAAATAAGCCCCATATTCAAAGCACACAAGCTTGAGAAAAGAAGATATTCAATTAAGCAAGCAAAACTTTGATACATACCTTGGATTATAATTTATGATATAATATTAATTTTACTGTTATATATCTAAAATTGAAATATTGTAATGCCATATTTGTCTCAATATAATTTACTTTGCATAGTATTTCAAAAATATTTTTTTCCTAGGTCATGAATCCTTTCTTTCATCGTGACAATCAGTTTGCTATTATGAAATAAGTGCATGTCCTGCAGATGATAAGCAAAAAAATATGCACACAAATTGGGAGCATGCTAGTTATAGGAGTTTGTTGATAAAGAAATGCTGTGGCGTTCTATCTCAAGACAAAGCAATATAACTAAAGGGTAAAAAGTGAGCATAAAAATAATATGAGAAAGAAAATGGTTGGCAAGAAACATAAGGCTTAAGCTGTCTGTCTAACATCTGTTTTTGCATTTGGACCGCCACAGTAATTTTAGGCTATTAATTGGACCAAACATAGCTAGTGGTGTTCAGTGGGTTGGTTTCAATTTAACCAATCTGTCCTGTTTAAAATTCTTTTTGAGCAAGCCTTAATGGTTATGGGCTCAAGTGTGTTTACCCATTTACCCTTTCAAATTTGTTCCACATAGTTTATGTTTATTTTGAATAGTGTTCTTGTCATTAAGCTTGTCCCATCAATATTATATATGGTATAGTGAGAGTTAATCATTGTTAAATGGCATCAAATCTTGCTTCTAATTCTTTGTTAGTCAAATATAATCATTGCAATACAAAAATCACAATACAAAGAAAGGAAAGTAAACTTTTCTCTTTTGCGCCCTGACTGTATTCTTTTTGAGTCAGTTCATAGTCCTAAGATTGTGAGCTTTGTCAGTTCGATTCTTACCTAGAATTGATGCTACTCCAATCTTTGTTTCGTGAGTTTTGACCCTGCACCATAACACTAATGACATCATCTGGAAATAAATTAGACTTAATCCATTTTGGTCTGCTAGTTTGAGTCACATAATCATTCATGAACCTTTTGGTATCCTTTATTTTGAAATCTATGGGCCTTTGAATTTTTTTTTTTTGTCCATTTCCATTTTGTTTTGCAATTTAAACTAGTGCAATGGAGTTCTTGTTCTCAAGTGGCATTTTCAGTTCATCGAAGAATTGGTTGCACTTTTCTGCAATAGTCAGAATCAGGTGATGCATGAATCTTAATACTTTGGTGTACTATTTTTTTTGTCTTGGGATGATGTGCGATCATCCAAAACTAGTATTTGAATTTTTATGTACATGTGATACTTAGACAGGTGTCACATACCAATAGTTGAATGTTGTTGTAAACTAAAATTTGTGTTGGCTACCAAATTTAACGACATCTGATACTTAGATGTAGGGTGTAACAAACCATTCTTCTTAGATTTTCTTCAATTACAAGTAATGCTGAATTCTCAATCTCAAGTTGGTTGAAGGATTGGGGTTGTAGATGAAAAATATCTCAAGTATTTCTAAATTTGGCTAGCATGTTTTACAAGAGCGATTAATTTAAGTCCAACAGATGATTGGCTATTATTTGTGCTAAGGTCTTTACATTGGTTATCACTGTAAACCTTGCTCTAGTTTAAATTGTGTAAGGCTTTTGCTTCCCACTACCCAAAACTTTCTCAGTTTTCCATACTACAAAAATTAGAGCTAAGTATGAACGTGTTACTTAAAACTTAAATTGAAACTAAATTTATTGCTATAACTTTTGAAATTAAAATTATTATAACGGCCTCTTACTTTGTCACCACTCTTTTTTCAATCACTGGTCTATACGCCCAGGGTTCTGACCTGGGAAAGATACTTGGAAGGCTAAAGATAACACATCTACTGTGGAATTTTTAACCTCTATTAACAAAGGGAGAGCCATTAAAAATCATTAATTTTTTTAATAACTATAATACGAAGTCTCTTATCAATAGTTTAGTTGAAAAAAAGAAAGCTACAATTTGGAACATATGCACCTACTAAGAGAAACCAATCAATAGCGGCAAATGAATTTCTCCCCCTCTTGTATCATCTCTATTGCAACTTATGGATGCTTTGCTAAGTATGAGTCATCATTATAAATTTGTGAGTGTATCATAAATCTAAATCACAATAATATGAATGAAAAGGAAACAATGTGTGCTTATATAATATGAACGATATGCTTTGCTACTCTTTTTTAGCATCTTTACATTGCATAGTTTAATAACACATTGATCACAACAACATATCAAATTGTTCTCATTTTTTCTAATTTTCCCGTTACTTGTCCATTATTGTTATTATTATTATTACTATTATTATTACTATTTTTTCCTAGATATCATCTTCAGTGAGTACCGTTAGGTAATGTCTCCATAAATTAACATATTTATATATTTCTACATTTTATTTTATTATATTGTCTGAACTTCTTTTTAATATACCATTGTTATAAATATAAGCATATGCAATTGTAAAGCTAAATTTATACTTTGGATACTCAAAATGTAGTAGACATCATGTATATAACTTTTATTGTATGCATTTTTTAAATTTCAATAAGGTTTTTGAATTATGACTTAAGACAAAAAATATTGACAGTGAGCATGTTCAGGATATTGGAGTTTTTTGAACAATGAAAGGTAGATACATGTTAAACTGATTTTCAGTATAGTTTTTTAGTAATAAGTAAGAAATCACATTGTAAGATGACATTCAATTTATTTATATCAAATTGTTAATTATTTTTATGTATTGGTAACATAACTCTTGGGATTGACCTTTGTTTATGTAATATAACTTGATTTTGCTTAATTATTCTATTTGTCATTATATATGATGTTAAAAGATAAGGTTCTGTTAAGGTTACTTTATCTCTTGAAGGATTTGTTAATTATTTATTTCTGAAGTATTAGTCTTAAATTGAATTTTACATAATAAATCTATGATTTCTTAGCTCAGAAAATATTCATATCATATAACTTAAGCTGAAGTTTGTATTCTTCATATAAGTTTGCTTAAATAATGATAAACTAGAATCTAGATGCATATTTAAATATTTAGCTCCATGGCGTAGATTTGCATCAATAATGCCTAGTATCACAAGATTAGTTGAAGTCTCTTGGAGCTATTTATCCCGTCATGGATCTAATATCAAGTGTGCGAAGTGATATATAATAAGTAAATGCAATAATAAATAATTATAATATAAAACAAAATTTTGACTATAGAATACAAACATACATCTTTATAATAAAAACTATACAAGCACATTGGAAGCACTCTTAAACTAGAAACACAATGAGGTTCTTACAAGTGATAGTATTTTTGACCATATTATCAATATGATTGGCATTAGGTCTTTTATATTATTGCCAAATTTCAAAAACTGTTTTACATATTCAAAACTTTGAGCTCAAGTCTTTGGATGTGCAAAAGATAAGTGTGAGAACATTTAGCTTAATAAAGTAGGAAGGAAAAATATTACTAAGATGCTAGGATACTTGACAATATTCTTACTTCATTAAAATAAAATATGAAAGGATTGCAATTTATTATTGCTTCAAGGACTAATTTGGACATTTTATTTGCTCTCAGATAAAAAAATAATCATATAATTGTACTTGTCACTGAAGCTTCACCTATGCTTATAGTATTTCTCTTTCACATGCCAATTTTACTTGAATTTCATGCCCTTATTTGTTTGTTTTATTTTTCTTTGCTTCATTATTTGATTGTACGTGGAGGTTGCATCTTATTTAGGGTCTATTTGGTTTGAGGTAAAAATATACTGGAGTAAAATTATAAGTGTAGAACTTTTTTGGGTAAAATAAATATGTTATAAATCAAATAATAGTGTTTGGACTACGATAAGAAGTTTTATAGTATGGAATTTACAATTTGATGATTGGTTGGGTGTATTTGAGCCCATTGATAAAAAAAAAACACAATCTTCTTTGTGAGGAGGCATTGGCCGGCTAGAGGCCACGTGATCGTCGGTAGGCCCAACAAAGTCGACTTACGAAGCAGATGACGAAGCAGTAATGATGAAGGTGAAGTCAATTCGCTGCAACAGAGTGTCAGTGGATGAAGTCGATTTGCTGCTACACAACTCGTGAGTGGAGTTGGGCTGATTCATTGCGCATTGCTGTTCCCAACGATGCTTACACCCTGCATCAGCGTGGACGAGTTCCATTGTCATTGTCGTCATCGCTGAAGTGTGGGAAAAAATCGCAAGACGAAGTGGTGGCGAAGTTTAGAGCCTAATCTGATTACACTAATTTTGTGAAATAACGGAGTAATTAAATTACCCTACATTTTACCCCATAATCTTATTACCTTGAGAATTCCACAAACTAAGTACTTACATTTTAGGAATCCCGGGAATTATAAAGTTTTCCCCCGCAAACTAAATAGCCCATGAGAACAGCTTGTTCTTATAAAAATTTTCTTTTAATTCTTAAAATGAAAGTTTCTTCTTTTGAATTAATTTTTTTCACTTTTGAGTTCCATAAAAGAAGTTTTTTATTCAATAGCTACTTATTTTAGCAAAAAACTATGAGTGCTTTTGACTGAATATTCAGAACAGTCACGATATTAATGAAGTTTTTGCTATAGAATAAATCAAATAAATTCATCTTTTCTTGACTTGGAGACCTTTTTTTGTGTTGAGTTAGCAATTTATTTAGAGGCAATTGAAAATGAGTATTCCAGTTAAGAAGATTATACCAAACAATAATTAATGGACTTTTTATTATTTAAATGATTCAAAGAAATTCATCTTTTTTTTGACTTGGAGTCTTCCTTTTGGTGATGAGCTAGCAATTTTATTAGAAGCAATTGAAAATGATTATTCCAGTTAGGGAGAATCATACCAAAATTGCTAAAATTAAATTTTTTGAGAAAGGGTGTATACCAAATTTATTTTTTCACTTGACACCAAATCCAATGGATAGTCATGTGATGTTAGAATAGGCTGAGATGATATGAACAATTTTATCTTTAGAGAACACAAACTACATGGGTGGCAGAACATATTAAATAAAAGTAAAATTAAATATGCTTTAGAAGATCTAGGTAAAAAATTAATAATTCAAAAGAATTTTCTTTACAGAAGAATTTTAAAGAAAGTGTTCCCACAAATTTGAGAAACAATTTAAGAAATGACTTGTAAAAGTACGAGAAAAATAGTTTGAAGGCATATTTTTAAATCAAGGAAAACAACTTTTCAAGTGAAGTTGCAACCTTTTCTACATAATCAAACAATGAAGTTGAGGAGATTGAATCAAATAGAGCATGGCGTGAGACTCATACAAAGGTGGCATGTGAGAGAAATGAGATTAACATAGTTAAACAACTATCATTATTAGAACTTTTTATCCAAGATATTTCAAATTATCATGAATAAGAAATATTGTGTGATGTATATTCATGTCATTCATGATAAAGACCACCCCTCCAATGGCAATAATGTTGGCATTGCTATAAAATTTATCTTATCAATAGTCATGTATTTTGACTTAATAATATATTTTATTCTTTTATTAAAGTTCACATTTATTTATTGTACATTTGAATATTCAAATTTTAAATTTATAAAATGTGAAATAAGTTTTGATATCCTACGATTAAACTTAACATCAGCCAGTTTGGATCATTGTCAAGCACTATCCTTGTAAACACTTCATTGTGTGCTTCTAAATGGTGCTTCAAGTGTGTTTATACAATATCAATATTGTAAGTTTTCTTATAATTTTTTTTTTGACTTGTTATTATTCGATAATTTTTTGGGTTTTATTGTATGCTTTAGCGCATTGAGATTGATTGTGTTAAAATAAAGGCGACTGTTAAATTGCCATTTTTGAAAACATTAAAGCAGCCATGTTTCTTACAAGGCAGTTAATAATATATAAGATTATTTATTTCTAATTTCTTGAGAAGATGTCAAACTTTCTCTTGGTTGTTTAAAAAATTCTCTTTTTATAAGAGATGATGCGTAACCAGAAACTTTGATGACATAAAGGTGTACTTCCTACATCTTTCAATGTTATCAAGGGTGAATCTCTTGAAGTTTTTAATGACGAGGCTGAATGGGCTGTGCTATTATCACACTTTGATAACATATATGCTAGAGATATGTTATAAAAGGATCATCATTAGTTATCTTGTTAGTTGTTCATTATTTCTCATTAAATTTTCATGGAATGAGGAACTATTAGATGAATGCATCCTCAGTACATAATGGTGAGTAAGGGGCTATTGGGTGGGATTTCTATTTTGATGAACTTGCATCAACAAAGCCATTTGCATCATTTGATATGCCCATAGTACATGTTGGGATTGGCTTAGTTTTTATAACACCTCAAAGTGGCATACTTTGATACTCATGCTTTGTTGGAATCTCAAACAAACAACAGGACCTTATATGAAGCTTTGATATCTTGGCTTGGGCTTGTAATTAATAGGGAAATCAATAAGTTCCACATATTTAACAATTCTGAATTTATACTCAAATAGATAGCAAACCACTTCAAAACTAGTAAATTTGAATTAGTCCTATGCCATGAGGTAGCATTTAAGAAGCTAAAACAAATTTTGGCCTTAACTTCGCTAAGAATTATGTGGGAGGAATGGCAATGGTGATGTATTTTGTAATCTAATTTAAGAAATAGCTTCGAGAAGATTCAATCACAGTAATTGCTCAAAATTATCTATTTTTGATGCCTACTCTTGTAGAATCCACAAAAGAAAAAGGAATCTAGGAAGTAGGCATTAAGCTAGGAAAATGATTCTACTTCAAGGAAGAGATGATTCACAGGTTTCACTAATGGATTAATAGTGGCTTTTAACATAATGATTGAGGGCTATGCGATTAAGAAGAGAAAAAGATTCAATTAGCTTGGTTCAATTATTCATAATAATGGTGAAATAGAGAGCAATTAGATTAATAGGATCAAAACTGGTTGGAGGAAATGGAGTAGCGCTTTTGAAGTGTTATGCGATCATAAATTTCACTAAAACTAAAGGAAAATTTTATAGTGCGCCTATATGATTGGCTAAATTATATTTGGTTGAATGTTGGCGAATAAGTGTTACATTACGTGTTATAGGGATGCACATGCTACTAAGGTGGATGCATGGGTATACTTGAAATGATAGAATGATAAATAAGTTATTTTATGGCATGGTTGGAGTGACTTAATAGTTGATAAGACTAGAGAATGTGATCTTAGATGACTTGGACATATTAAGCATAGACCATTTGATGCCTCCAATTAGAAAAATTAAGTATATGAGTTTTTCTCAAATGACCCAAAAAGTTATGGGAAGAAACTATTATAAAAAATCTTCTTAATTTGAAACTTAGGAAGAGGCTTCTTTTTGATTGTGCATAATGAAAACAAAGGGCATGCAGTTGACTCAATCTTGTTGCTATTTTGTTGCCATAATATTGAGTTAAGCTTATATTGAAACTGGCCAAAATAATTAAAATAATTAATTGGTTGTTTTATTGTTTCAATTAAGAGACATAGGATTAAAATGAATAAAAAGTTGTAATGCTGATTTGTAGCGTAATGCTAATTGTTGTAACTGTTGGCAATAATCATATATTAAAATTGACCTATGAGTCCTTGTTATTATGCCTGAACATTTATTTTGATTGTCAAGTTTACAAAGCACTTCTGCAAGCCACAACCAGCACATAGAAGGAAATTAATAATATAATATATTATAAAATTTGTGTGCAAGAAAAAAAAAAATAAAACAAACAAGTAATTTAGTAGATCAAACAAACATGTTAAAATCTCTTATTCCTAGTTGATTTCAACGATCATTTTAAATCATAATAAAGTTAATGATCTAAACATAAATAAATATTAACAATCTTGATTGAATTTTCCTAAAACTTATATTTTATTTTGATCTAAATGATCATATAAATTATGGCAAGTACAGTAACTTGATGATCTAAATGATCCAAATTTTATATGAGATCATTTAGAATTTTTATTTAATTTTAAGGTTAAACATTTGATTTCTAGATGATTTATTTAATTTTAGTTGAATCATCTGAATTTTAATGACTTGATTTATGGGTGATTTGAGTGATCTTAGCCAAATAATTTTTAGTTCTATAATTTAATACCTACAAGATCTACAAGATCCTGAACAGGCACATTTTGGATAACCTTGCTTTCTAAATGTTGCAAGCCTCATCTTAAATTTTAACACTCGATAATCTGAATTTATGTAAGTTCTATCATATTATTTAAATTATATGTTTTGCTAATGAATGTAAGCTCTAAATTCAATTATAAACTTGGGTCAACACTAGTCCTATCAAGCCCTTGATTAAATTTAAAATTTATAAAACATATAATCCGAACCAATTATTTTAGACTTACATATGCTAGGTCATCATTAACTCTATATGAACTCTATAATTATATTGTGCCTTTGGAACTTTGATGGTCATATTTAGAACTTAAATCTTAGTATTCATCTTTTATAATGCTAAACTATTGAGTCAAAATGCTTTCCAATCTTTTGCTAGTCTATGAATTGATACTATTGAAATGATTGTATGTGTAATTTATTCTATTTGGATTGTTTGAGATATCTAAGATGAGATAACCTATGATTAACAATCAAAGTCTTTAGGCATTGCAAATAAATCTCTAATGTTAGCATATTGAATCACAAATTGACTATGGATAATGAAATCATGAGATTTTGATTGGGTTTACTTTGATCTACCTCAACCATACCCCGTCTCTTTTATTATTCTCATCTATTATATAGTCTCCTCATTTGAAAGTAATTTCTTATAATTTGAAGAGATAATTAATTGCAGGGCTTGTATTCATAGAAAATTATATATCCTAGATCTAAATAAGTCCTTTTCATGTCTCAAGGAATAGTTAGATTAACATTTTCAAACAAAGATTCCTAGAACACAATCTAGATGATTGAAATATCTACATTGTTTGTGCAATCATTTATAATCTTAAAAATTGCATGAATGTCTTGTAAGCTCATGAAATTGTATTGTCTTCTTTTTATCAAACCAGTTGTTACTATAAGTTGGCTTGATTCTCATGAATTGAGCTAGGCATCGATTAATTATTTCATGCTTGTACACATAGTTACGTACGAAATTATAGTTGTATGATTCATACATGCATTAATTCACATAAATGCATGCATAATATGTATAAATGAATTCGCTCATATTTAAATTTTAACATAAATGAATTTGCTCATATTTAAATTTTAACATAAATGAATTTTCTCATATATAAGTTTGTATAATTTGATTTTTGAGCTATTTTAATATAAGTTAGGCTTACCTCAATTCAATTTTGATAATTGCATGGCTTGGATTTGTCTTCGATCCTATTTAAAATGATTTTCTAGGAATCATTGAATAAAGTTCATTCCCTTACTTGTAGGAGCTATTTTCCCTCAATATATTATAATCTGTTGATTAAATTGCGCATTAATAGTACATTTTGTTCTGTTTGACGAATACATGTGCATTTGAATGTTTACAACCCGTGTCGTTCTTTTGCCCACTACTGATGTAGATGAAACAATGGCTGTATTCGTTGATTATTTCTTCCATGATTAAATTAGAATTTCAGAATTCTGCCATTTGATGGAAGTTTACCTCATAAAATTTAGGAAAAACTAAACAAAGGCATATTTCTCATTCTCCGTTTTATACAGGCCAAGCTCCTGGAATTTCTTAAAAGGAAAGATCTGGGCAAGCATCTTGATGCTGATGAAGCAATAGCTCTTGGTTCATCTTTACTTGCTGCTAATTTGAGTGATGGAATCAAACTGAATCGCAAACTGGGAATGATTGATGGTTCATCTTATGGATTCATGGTTGAATTACTTGGTACTGATCTTGTGAAAGATGAAAGCACAGAATTTTTACTTGTTCCAAGGATGAAGAAAATGCCAATCAAGGTAAGGTTACTCTACTTTGTCTATAATTAAGGCCACATGTTATAGATGCACAAATAACGTTTCCTTTTCTTCATGAACCTCTTGACATACAGCTGTTCAGGTCTATCAAACATAATAAAGATTTTGATGTTTGTCTCAGTTATGAAAATGCATACCAGTTACCACCTGGTGTAGTTTCTGCTAAATTCACAGAATATTCAGTTTCTGGCCTAACTGAAACCACTGAGAGGTACACTAATGAAATTATATTTTGTATTATGATGGCAGTTTTGATGTTCTTGAAGACCATGTCATCAATTTTTAATTTTAATATATTTGTATACCTTGTTTTCATCCAGGTACTCAACTCACAATCTGACCACTCCTATCAAGGCAACCATGCATTTCTCTCTCAGCCGTAGCGGATTGATTTCTCTTGACCGAGTAGAAGCAGTGATCGAAGTATCAGAATGGGTAGAAGTTCCTAAAAAGAGCGAAACTACTGAAAATAATGTGACAAATGTTCGTAATGCTACTGAAAATCTTAGCTCAGCTACTTCAAAGAGCCCTATGAACGTTACAGACAGTAATAAAGAAAGTTTGAATACTGATAATGAAACAAACTACTCTGATGTAATCATGGAAGTGAAAGACAATGTGGAAGCTGAAACAGAAAAAGTGTTGAAGAAAAAAACATTCAAAGTTCCGCTGAAGGTGCAATGGATCATTATTTAAACATCCCAGCATTAGTTTAGTCTCATCAGCTTCACATATAGAATGTTTGCCGTTATGATTACTCTTCTTTTTCCTTATAAAAGGGGTATTTCGTATTCTTCTATTAATTTGCTGTACTTTTTTTTCTGTAGGTAGTAGAAAAACACTTATCTCCAGCAATCCTATCAAATGAGAGGATGTTTGAAGCTAGAACTAGGATGGAGATACTTGATAAAAAGGATGTGGAAAGACGAAGGACAGCAGAACTCAAAAATAGTTTGGAGGAATATATATATTCTACAAGAGAGAAGGTTATTAATCAATTCTTAACCCCATGCCTGACTGTTTGCATATCTGACTTTTCTTTGAGTTTTTTATCATAAGCATGTAGTTTCAAAATTTATTTTTCATTTTCATTTTTTTTTCTGCTATTTTAAATAAATATTTAGCCATATGTAGTATGCTATCTTTTTGGATATATTAAGAGTGTTGATTATTGCTTTGCTTGTATGAGATTTATCTTTATTTTTGATATAATTGTATTAGTTTATGTTATATAACTCTTTGAGATTGATTTGTTTGCAGATTGATGACAGTACAGAGATTAAGACAGTTACTAGCGAGGATGAGCTGCAATCATTTGTAGAGAAACTTAATGAGGTACTTTTCAACAATGCCTAACAGAGCAAATGAATCTTTAAAAGTTATCTATTTCATAAGCTTGCTACTTTTATTTCTAGGCTCAAGATTGGTTGTACACTGATGGTGAGGAAGCTTTAGCTAATGAGTTCAAAGCGCGGTTAGATTCTTTGAAAGCTGTTGGGGATCCAATATTTTTCAGGTAGGTAGTACTTGAGAGTGTTGTTCATCTTTAATTTACTCTGGTTTAATGGCTCATCCATTAATTTAGATTGAGAGAGAGAGTGGCTCGTCCAGTTGCTTTTGAAAGTGCTCGAGCTTACCTCGATGATATACAAAAGGTGGTTCGTTAAATTTTAAACCACCGCTTTCTTCACTTTTTATTTCATAACTTTTATAATTTGTTTGTTTTATTGCCATTTAGAGATATTGATTGCTAACACTTTATTGTAAATGTCGCCTAGATACTTGTATGTATGTATTTGTTTATTTATTTTTTTGGGAATTTGATAAATTTTTATTGATGGAGAAACTGTGCACAAACAAAAATTGATTGGTAATCTTAAAAGAAATAAACAAAAAAATAAAATAAGAAATAAAATGAAATAAACATGAAAAAAGGTTAACAAACCGTCCATATGATTTTCTCAAAGAAGTAGATTCCATTAAAGCAATGAAACTATAGCGTAAGTAGATCAAGAAACATATGCTCAAGCTTCTGGTTCAATGCTACCTTTTTCCCTGCAATAATAGCAATACCGAGGAAGCAATTTAGGAGATTGGAGCCCTTCTTATTTTTCTGTTGTTTACCTTTATTACTTAAAGCCTCCTTCAATTCATTGAATTTGTTATCATAGTAGATTTGTTCCTCTTTAAACTCAAAGCCATAATCCACTCTAGGATTGGATAGAGGAAGCTTGGGAGTAGTGTGTTCATCAAAAACATTCAGATGAAATTCATTAGCAAAAGGATTGAGACCCGTGTTCTCCTTCTCACAGGCATCAATTCGCAGATTAGAGTCTTCATGTCCCTTCTTAGATGACATAATTTTTTCCGTAAGTAGATCCTGGATTGCAGTGAGTTTGGGATGATTGCCACATTCTTCAATAGGTTTATTAAATTTTGCAATCTTATACTCGATTGAGGCTTCGTCATTCTCCATTTGACGATAGAAGTTGTAAGAGGAAAATATTTACCCTTGCATCGCCTCTCTCGAATTCCTCATCTGTATTTCCATTCTTCTCCACACCACCACCAAATGGCGGATGACCAAAGTTGGCAATGGCATCCACAATGTCAACGTCACCATTCCTTTGAGCAGGGTCCGACATGTCGGCTAAATTGTCCACTCTAGCAATAATAATGAGCCCTGAATCGGGATCATGCACAGCACAATGCTGTCCACTACTAATGACAGCCTCACCATCCTTTGGATCAAGACAAGGATGTTCTTCAGTTCCGGTGTTGATGGCCACCAAATTCGGTATGACCGATACAGTTCAAATTTGTTTGCTCAACATGGCTTTCGG
This sequence comes from Gastrodia elata, assembly GCA_016760335.1. Taxonomy (NCBI): domain Eukaryota; kingdom Viridiplantae; phylum Streptophyta; class Magnoliopsida; order Asparagales; family Orchidaceae; genus Gastrodia; species Gastrodia elata. Next base: position 19,149,642 of record CM028676.1, on the reverse strand, counting down.
CGCACGGATCTTGAAGTAATTTGTTCTTTAAAGTGGGGGTGGGTTTGAAACATGTAGCGCTTTCGTGATAAAATATTTTGCAATAGGTGCATTACAAAGGTATTTTGAAGAAAACTCCATGGAAGTATCTTTTTTTTCATTTCCAATCCAAAAATAACTGAATCAAAGGATTTTGTAAGGTTGATTTTAACTAGAACACGAGTCATAGATGGTTGGAGCAAATTAGCTATTGCTCAACTTTAAGGGGCTTTCCAAAGTATGATCCCAAAGAATAAATTATGTAATGGGTTATCAAATGAACTTTAAGTAAGGGGAAGTTTATCCATACAGGAATGATGGGAGATTCATGTTTCGGATTGAGTGAAGCGGTCCATTTCAAGATTTTCCTTTGGAAGTTTTTAATGAAGATAGCCCTCAAGCAAATAGTCTTGTTTAGTTCTGCTCATTTGAGAGTTTAATTAGAATGTGATGAACATTGATTACTCTGGTAGCTAAAAAGCTCGATAACCTCAAACTGTTTAGTAATTTTGAATGACAACAAAGAGAGGTTTGCCATTAGGAAAATTTCCAACAAGCGGGAAATCAAATAGCTTTGCGTCAAGGAAGGATTTTGTCGTAGCAGCCAATGATTCACTTAGGATGCAGGCTAGGGAGGAAGCCATCAATACTGATGGCAGAGCCTACCTGGCCGAAATCGCCAATCATGGACGAAGCACTTTGAAATGCGGCAGAGCCGTAGAAACCTCAATAGCCCATCATCGTGTACTTGTTTTGATTCTTGCTTGTGTGTGTGTCTATGTCTCTATATATATATATATCATCACCCAACCCAATTAGATTAGGGATCTTAAGCATAAATGATGGGTCAAATGGTAGGAGAAAGCTACTTTTTAGTCTTATGCAACAACTCATGGGCATTTAAAATCTCTGATATGGTGGCACAACATGATAAGATCGGAATCCAATGAAAATTACCCAAATTATAGATTGTAGGCCCACCAAAATCATCCATATATTATTTCATCATCTTGTTTATTTATTATCACTAATTTGAAAGAGGTATTGATCCTTAGTCATGTAGTGGTGGAATTTTGTAGGTCAAATCGACTCTTCTACTTATCATATATTGATGGCCTACTCAAGTTGTAATAGGTTTACATATATTATAAATTAAAGTGAATTATTACAATTTTTATGAATAATTGTATGTATGTTCTAAAATTGTACTGATAGATCAAGTAGTAAAATTGTGAAGTAAAGACAAGTAAATGAGAAGTTGAAGTAATATAGAAAGAAAATTAACATTAAGAATAAAGATGCATGATTTACATATGAAAAAAAAATTATTATTTGAGTTTTTTGTTTTTACTTGTTCTTGATGGAATATCCTTTCAAGAAATTTGAATAACTCACAATTGAAGGATTTGTGGTGTGAATCTTTTTGTTGTTCGGAATAATATTATTTTCCAGGAAGATTACCTTGGAAGTCTTACATCCATGGTCCTTGACACGCACTTTATAAAATTGCGCACATACATCATATATGACACATATTCTTAGCATTGATTTTTCATAGCTTTTACTTTAGATCGCTTAATTGGTAGGCTCGGTAAAGCAGTAAGACAAAATTATTATTGTTGTTTTATATTGTAACATGGTTATCTTTCGAAAGAGATCAGGAGGGAGACAACCATGCTGATGGTCAGCAGCAATTTGTATGGCGACATGCATGGCTGGTGGTGTCTTCGAGGTTAAAGTGATGTCGATGAGACTAGGGCCGTTGACAGGTGAGGTACTGGAGCTTTTGATGAAACATTGAGGTTGTTTGTGATTGTATGGGAAGGGATTAATCTACTTTTTTTGGGGCTTGTGGAAGGAGGGTAAGTCAATAGCTGGGCAGTGTGAGCGTAAGGTGGGAGTTGTAGTGGTACCAATGAGCTCATGGACTACATTAAATTATGTTTCAATATTGTTTTATGGGTGTGCACCCACACTCACACATAAGTGTGTATTAACTACAATCTTGCCTCATTTTAAAATAATTGTTTGTCAACGTCATAACTTAATTGTCTCCATCAAGCTCTAGCCACTTTTTGATGTTTTGCTTATGAGGAGAGGGGCCTTGATTGCTGTTTGTAATTCTCAAGGCCACGTATGTGAGTGCCGATCAAGAAAAGGTGCTCATGGAAGGATTGAAGAGAGCTGTGGTTGCTATGGGGGTTTAGTGGCTAAAAAGGAGAGGCTCATCTCTGTTTACATGAATAGAAGAAAGATGGGGCTATTATGGGCTGCCATAGTGAAGGAATAAAGGTTTACTGCTAGAGGGAGAAAGGGAATTTGTGCTACTCATAGACCCTAGACAGCCTTTTAAATTCCACTAGTCTTAGTGTGAATTGGGAAGTTCATTCTCGATAAAGCATAGTAGTTATAATAATAATAATAATAATGATAAAAAAAAAATAATAATAATAATATGTGGTATTTTAATTGCTAAATTAATCCTTATTGTTAGTACTTCACAAAAAACCAAATTTGTAAAGTGTGCCTTCTCTTAATTATTTAAAAATTTTAATAATTTAATTAAATTAAAGTAAGTTTTTTTTTCTTTGTAAGTGTAGCTTTACTGCATATCTAAAATATTTGTATTTCTGTGATTCTAGTTCTTCAAGTAGCCGTGAGTTTGAATTTGGTTGGATCAACGAGTCCTTGTTCTCATATGTGTTTGTTGGGCTTTCCACTTGGTAGTCAGTTATATTAAGACTCGCAGCATTCGGTTACTGATATTTTTGGAGTTGATATTTAGAGTAAGTTGCAAAAATCGTTTTAGTTTTTCAAGTCAATCACGCTTGGTAAATATATGAGTAATTATTAATCAATCAGATTCATAGAAAAATGATTTATTGTTTATTGGTTAATCCAATTTAGAGATGTACTCACCTATGAACATATGAATGCTAACTGTAGACTTGATGAACAAGCTTAATAAACTTGAACAATGATTAGTTCTAATGTTTGACATCTTTGCAGTTGATCAGTTTTAATGTTTATTATCTTTGCACTTGAAATTGTACAGATTGTTGATATTTGGGAAAATGACAAACCATGGCTTCCTAAAAGTAAAATTGACGAGGTCAGTACATTTAATGTTGATGCTATGCTTTGATTTTTCCAATCACATGCATTCCAAAATTTACACTCCGGCAACTCCATTTAACTATCTTTCTATTTTGAAAGAAATCATCCCCTCAGTCTAAAGATAAGCAGGCATAGCCATGTGCATGTTCACCAACCAACAGAGAGCGTTTCATCCTATTAAGTGCATTGCTTAAACTGATTTAATCACAATAAACCATAATTTGCTCGTAGATTTTGAGTGAAGCTGACAGATTCAAAAGCTGGTTACAAGAAAAGGAGGCCATCCAAAAAGAGTGAGCAAGATTTATATTTTGAATCTCTTAATTAAAATATAGTTTGAAATGTTTTTTTTATGCTATAAGACAGCAAGCTTTTGTTTACTAGCATTGTTCTTGTTTATGGCATAGTTAATAGCTGAAATGGTCTTTTGGCCTGTGCATTTAGCTCATTTTAGTCGTTGACTAAAATTGTCATTTTTAATTGCTCTACTTTTATTAAATTTTAAAATAGCAGCATCTTTATTTTTGGGGACTAAATGAGCAAAAACAAAAGATAAAGGACCATTTTGACTATTAAATTTTTATTAAATAAGGGATAGAAACCATTGAAAATATTTTTGTTTGTATTTTTTTGTATTTTTTTTCTAATTTGATCAACACAAACTTCTATATAGCAGGAGGACATAATTTTTAGTGATATGATAAAGCTAAGTATATGTAGGGATTATTCCATAGACTTTTATGTTTGGGCCCCATTTAATTTTTTATATTACTCTTAATGATCCTAAATCTCTCAAAAGTGAGGTGATAAATCTAAGTATGTGTAGGGATTAGTCCAGAGTGTTTGCATGTGAGCTCCATTTAATTTTTTATTTAAATAAATGTTATTTCTCTTTTAGGGAGATTCCAGGACATATTGTGGGCATGATAGCATTTTACAATTTATTATTATGAGTCCATCCATCGCTCATGATAGGAGTTCGTTGCATATTATTTAGAAAATTGCATACTTATAGCTTAAACCAGAGCTTTTTAGCTAGTAGAGAAGAGAAATCAAAATAAGTGAGTATTAATCAGTCTTCTATCCTTCACATATCACAGTTATTATTTTTAGTGTGATACTTTCGGAACTCTTCCCAACACCAGACTGCTTTTATCCTCCTCGTTTAGTAGCTAATTGAGGGAAACTGTAATGGCTCGATAAGTACCTTGAATTCAATGCCTGCACTCCTTCTAGAGATGGTTCCAATGCTTCGACAAGTTGGTAAGTATCCCTTTTCTCGGGCCGTACTGCTACTATGAGACAAGCCACATAGCTGAATATTTAGGTTTCACCATGTGTAAAGCAATTTGTTGATTCTCTGATTGCTTTGTGAAGATCATTCTTATTTCTAGCTGTCTCCTAGATCTACTATCATGCCAGCCATGATATCACTAGCCGTTGTCGAGTCAGTGCACGGTACTCAACAACTTTGGCATGATCAATTCCTGCTTAAAGATGACCGATACTTGCTCAGGATTATTACATGACTGCTTTGCGACTTTGTTGCCACGACTGTTTTCATACTAAACCTACTTTCCATGTCAGCTTCTTTGGCAATTCCTCGACCTTTATATCCTTCCCAGTGTAAAATTCAAGGGGTTGAATAGCTTCCATTGCTAGCTAGCCACCTTCATTCTCAAAGCCTAATAGCTTTTTGCTCTGTTACTCTAAATTTCTATTTTCTAATAAGTCCCCTTGTTTATGCAGCATAAATTGTTATCAGGCACCGTCTCTTTCTGTTATTGTTTTATATTTTAGTGATCTGCTTTAAGCTCTTCTACTTTTATTTTAATCTCCAAAGGCTTCTTTTCCACAGCACTTTAATGGAAACAAACTTTAGTTGCATGCTTCAGTGAACATGTGCTTATATATGGCGAGGCCATTTGAATCAGTCTTTTTTGCTGCTTTTTTTTCGATGTTATTCTTTCTTTGTGTTCGCTCAGCCACTTTGTTATCCTTGTCGTTAACTCATGAGACTTTTAATAGAGTATGTTTGTCCTTTTGGGTTGTTTCACTACTCAATCACTTTCTCATTGATATAATTGCAGAGTTTCAATTGCAAACTTTTCAAGTTAACATCCTTGGTACCATGTGTGTTAATCTATCACTTTCTTTGTGTGAAGATTAGCCATGTCTTATGGTGCCATCTTCTCCATCTTCTTGACCATTGAAGGCCCCTTTACCTTTTCTCAAAATCTTCGCCCTTGTCCTACTGTGGATGTGTAGATTGAAGAAATGTGGCAACAGCTTACTGCATTAACTGGAATTAGCCATAGTGATTATTCTCATCTTTGTGTTTTTCAACCTGTGCTTGCAATCTGAATGGAGACTTTGATTATGCTGCTAAATTGAGTGTCACCTCCCCTCTTTGTTTGAGTGTCAATTTTTTGCAGTTTCATTGTGCGTGTTCACTCCGTGTCTCCACAAGAGCCTCAATTGCCTAGGAAACATAAGACAAGCCATTCTCCCTCCCACTATTTTTATTTTGTTGGTCATTGCCAAGGCTGCAACCCTTGCAATTGCATGATCGGGATTTGCCTGATCATTTACCAATCACTTATCTTTTGGTGGCATCTTCATACAAGTTTCAAGGTACCTCATGAAAGTTTATGATGATTTTACTTATCTCATGGATCACACTGTTTCCATTGAAAAGATATTGTTTTGTTTCAAATCTCTAGAAATGTCAAATGCCTTTTATTTAACATTATGCATGAGTCGAAAAGGTCCTGCTTGAAAAGCTTTCCCTTAGAAAGTGCTGAGAATTTACTACAACAGTCTTATCACTTTGTTGCCAATTTTGCTTTCTTTTGACGCTTGCTAAAAGTTACTAATCTTTGTTTAATATGAAGCAGGGAGAGGTAAATCTTTGCAGAGTTACATGTCTTGGTTCACCAAAGCGCCTTATGATGTTTTCAAAGCAGAAAAACTGTGTGTTCATCTTGTCTTTGTTCATTGTTAACACTAAAAAAAAATTCAGGTTTTTGATTGTAAATAAACACTGAGGTTCATGAAGGAGCTCCCTGCTAAGCATTTATGTCTAGTACTACATCATAAATACTAATTACTCAAGTTCTTTATCTATGAATAGTGCTCCAACAGCTCCTAAACATACACACTTTTGCTTCTGCTCCTTTTTGTTGTGGCCACTTTCTTAGTCAACTTCTCAAAATCTTTTTCAATTGCAATTTTGGCATTAATCTGTGAATTCTCTTAAAACCATTGAAAGCTCATATCTGTATGCAAAGGTAGATGATTTTTCTCCATTGCTCAAGGTCTCATGCTCCCGACTCGTGCACACTCTTACTTCCGCTCCTTCATGAAGGTTCTGCATTTATCAAGCAGTGCCCCTCAAAACTTGCATTAATTACATTTTTGGCGCCAACAGGCTATGACTGCCGCTCAAATCTTCCAAAGCTTCATTACCTGGATGGTTATTCTCTTTTGCTTGAAGTTTTATGCTTTCTGGTATTGTTGTCCGATACCATTTGTTACAAGTTCTTTAAGGCTTACTTGGCCTCTACCATTTGTTACAAGCCTGAGACTTACCATTAGCCTATAAGCGCTTCTTGTATCATTACAAACTTATTGGTTTTGATATCCAGGAATGCCATCTATTGAAACTATTTCTTGAAAAATTAATAAAGAGAAAATTATATAAATGGCCCCTTGATTCTTGCAAAAAGTTCAAAATAGTAACTCTTGTGTATGTTTTTTTTTGTCCATTGAATTTTATGTAAGTGTTTTTTTGGTACCTGTCGTTACCTCCTCCGCCCCCCTTCGTTAAATTTGTGTTTTTCAGCTAGAATTGGCCGCTGGATCTGCCGCAGGTGGCTGATTCCAGTTTCAGGTTTAATGAGCCGAATATGACTAAATGGAATGTTGCTTTGTGTTTAGATTGTTGTGACGTTAATTAAAATTTATGTTCAACTCCTCAATTTTAAAGAGTAGAGTCGACATTTACTTCCTTTCAAGCTAAAAATAAGATATTCTCCACCAATGAACTTTGTTTTTTGCAGTTAACTCCCCGTTCCCCTTCGTTAAATTTGTGTTTTTCAGCCAGAATGGCCGCTGGAATCCAACAGCTGATTCCGGCTGCAGGTGACCAATTCCAGTTTCAGGTTTAATGAGCCAAATATGACTAAATGGAATGTTGATAGTACTTTGGTTGAACCTTATTCTTAATGTTTAGATTTCTGATAACCATAAGATGGGCTTAGTTAGCTTTAAAAATGCATGGGTATTTCATTTTAGGTGTCACCGATTTAGTTAGGTTTGTTTGAATGGAAATATCACCAAATGATAATAATTTTAATTTCATTAACCATATAATATTTTATGATAGGGTTTTATATAATTATAGAGCGACATAATAGAGCTATTAACATTTAAGTTTTATGTATGACTTTTATTACAGTATGAATACAACAGATTAATAATTATATTATAAATGAGCATGCCTCATCAAACATTCTAATAAGTACACCTTCAACAGCACTTGGGCAATCAATTAGTGGGACTTGATATATAAAACATGCCAGGGTTCGAATATTAGTTAGCACGAGGTTTAAGTATGCTAGAAATAAAAAAATAACTATTAAAAATAAACGATTGAAGCATATTTCTTACATAATTTTTTTTAATACATTAAGATTTTGCTATGGATTACCAAAAATTTGGAGCATACAAAAAAAGGTGAAACAAGCATGCTACTTGATTAAAGATTGTTTCGAAATGGTAATCAAAATATCATGGATTAACCCCTCTAATAGTGTGGGTCTCCTTATTACTCCCACTATCGAACTATGACCCGTCAATATATCTGTATCTAAAATGTGGAACTACTTAACTCCCAAATAGTAGCTAGTAATTTTATAAACTTGGAATGATTTACATGCAAGTTTGTAAACTTATGAAAATTGTACAAATCATATATGATCAAATTGAAAAGAACAAATACTTATTTTTATTAAAATTTAATTTCATCATGTACTTAAACTCAAGAAAAATTAAAGTACACAAACTTCAATTATAAGAATTTGAAATTAAATTTTTGGAAAAGATAAGCTTAACTATATATATATATATATGCATATTTGAAAAAAACATTTTTTCTTATTTTTATATATCATATGAATATAAGAAAGGTTAAGATTAGGTTAGGTTCTAAATGGGTATGTCTAGTTTAGGTATTTGTGACAAGTTATAGTTAATAGGTGAAGTGCTTGAATGAGGTTCTAAAGAATTCACTCTTTATGGGTTTAATTGATAAAAATTTCCAATTATGCTTCTTAAACTTCAACATATGAGGTTTATTTTTCTTACCCAAAATTACAACATAAGACCTTCAATATTTGAAATATTTGCAAAAGTAAGAATTTTTAACTTTTATTCACCAATAATACTACAATATGAATGAAAGGTTACAATATTGGCTAAGACATGATATTATTTCATGAATTTATGAATGTCATAAGTAAAGGCATTGATGTATAAATTCAAAGTATGATAAACATGTTTCTAACTTTTTTTATGAGATGTATGTAAGAATTCACATTACAAGTAATGCAATTGGTAAGGGAATATTCCTAAATGGGGTACTAGCAAAAATAAAATATTAATTGTTTGAATTAACATGCTTATGGTTGAAAGAAAATTATGCTTGAACCATACTTGAAGTAAATATAACATCTCTAAATCTCCTATCGTCTTAACAAAATTTAAGCAATGTAAGCTTATATATAGAGAGATATCTAATTAAACATTCGAAAGAAATCTAGGAAGAATCACCACCGTACAAATATATTTAAAAATTATAATCCTAATTTGATAATGAATAAATATATTTTTGAACATATAACCATGAATTATAAAAAGACAATATGACTGGTAATGTGCTAACATGTGAGGTTATTGGATAGATTCATCTTACAAACCGTACTAAACTTTTCAAAATCAATTATAAATGCACTATCTTAAGTATTATATCCATTATTTACAAGACTTGAGATTTAGGCTTTCATTAATACATGTGATAAAACTTTATGAAGATCTAAGCATTATAATACAAATGCTCTAACAAGGATAATATAATTGAATTTTTGTATATCTTACAAAGAATTACTATAAAGCATGCCATTATTACACACAATCTAATGAAATTAATTTTATAAGAATTACATGAACTTAAGAGGCTTAAACGTGTGATGAAACCTAAAGTATAGTTTTACATGATTTGATTTGCTTAAACTCATCACAATCACATACATGGCTAATAAAAATTACTATAACATGCTTTTTATCTGACAACTAAAACATCTTAAATAGATGTTCTAAAATTCATAAACAAAGTTTAATTGCATTATTAAATATGCATCCCAATTATATGTGGTTGAACTTGCATTGAGGTGTAAATTTAGGTTTTGTTGAAGTTAAATTATATGGAGGTTGTGTTGTGAACAAATGGCTTGGGGTTTGGGTAAAAGGCATAGGCTTAAGTCTAGTGTGGTCTTACAAGGTGCTATAGTGAAGTATTAATCATCTTGACATGGTTCTTGTGTTGGTCTCAAGATTGTTAAGTCTTACTTGAAGGTTTAGTTAGAGTTAGGGTAAGGTTAGCTTAAGCATAAGAAAACTATCCCCATGGACTTGTTTAGGATTAAACTAGATTCTTATGGCCTCTCTAAGATCTTAGGACACACTAGAGAAGGTTAGGGCATTATTGATAGGTTCTAAGCTTTTATCAGAGGTTAACTTTATTAAGTAGAGAAAGATAAAAAAAGGAAAGAAAATGGGATTAGGTCATGGTAGTATAGGTTCTTTGATCCAATTAGGCATTGAGTTTACTAGAGCATTAAGATAGTTAAGAATAAGTTTTGGACTACCAAATATGGTTTAGAACTAATCCTAGGGCTTAGTGTAAGTTAATCACTTTCTTACTAAGAGGGAGAAAGAGGTTAGAGAGAGTTTTCATAAGGGAAATTTATGTTAATGGGCTTTCATTAGGGTCTAGATGGCTTACTATATTAGGTATAATGATTAAAACATACTAATTAACTTTATAATACCATAATTAAGTATAGAAAGAAAAAATCTAGTGAGAGAATATACTTATGATATCAACTCTTGTTCTTAGATTACCTTATTTGGAAATGTTTTTGAGGTGTCATGTAATGTATCTGGAGTGGGGGTATAGGAGGCATATTGTCACAAGATAACCATTCTATTAAATATTTTAGTGAAAGGTTAAATGAAGCAAAGCAGAGGTACTCCCCATGCATGATAGTGAATTTTATTCTATTGTTCCATCTCTTAAGTATTGGAGACACTATTTATTGCATTGGGAGTTCCTCCTTCACACTGATCACTTATGCATGACAAAAATAATACAGTAAAATGCAAATAAATAAAAATAGCATATTATCAAGTTTCCAGGCTCCTAACATAGACATGTGTCATTACTCGTGATAGTTCAGCTAGTGGCTATGTTGTATCAATCACCCCTTGCCAAAGGAACTCAACTTTGCGGAGTTAAAACTTAGGTAATTATCAAGCAAGTTAGGATCAGTCTTTTGGAGCTTTTCTTTGTTTACCCATATATCTTTTGAAGAAGGCTTATTCTTCCACCTAATAAGAAATTTATGTTCTTCAAGCTTACTTGCATCAATATCATCAATAATAATGGATTCAACCTCAAATGCAGAAGGCTTAGGATTATCTTGTTATTCCCTACAATACAGGCAATCCCTGCATTCTTGGATATAAGAAAGTTAAAAATACATTTAAATCCAATATTAAATTTAAGACTAATTAATAAATCAAATGACAAGTTCAAAAGATGAGTATTGGGTCCAATTTTCTGATGAATTTGAAAGGTCCAATGGCTCTTACATGTAATTTCTTAAATTTTGTAGTGGCATATATCTCTGGACGAGTGTGTACAAACAAAAAATCTCCCTCCTTAAACTCTCTCACAGATCTAGTTGTATTTATTTTATTAGCATAATTTTTATTTGCTTGCTCAATTTGTGATTTGACTTTATTGTGCCACATGTGAATTTTTTTGCAATAGTGTAGCAGTATCAGAATATGGGTGGTGGGATAACTCTGTTAGATCCTTTTGTTTCTTAGGGTTAAAACCATACACTATCTAAAATGATGGGAGTCACTGCTATTGTAAGTGAACGCTATAGTGGGTATATGAAAATCCTAATTTTCTAAGTTCTCCCCAACTATACTTGTAACAAGTTCTCCAAACTTCTATTTACAACCTAAGTTTGTCCTCTATTTGGGGGTGAAATGCAGAAGAAAACTTAAGAGTAGTACCTAAAAGTTTCCAAAGTGTTTTTCGAGAATAGGATACAAACTTGCATCTCTATCAGACACGATGGTATTGGGAACCCCATAGAACTTTCTTACTTCTTTGGAAAATAGTCTAGCAACCTATGATGCATCGTTGGTTTTAGAACATGGTATAAAATGTCCTATAATGGAAATTGATCCACAAAAACAAATACACTGCCATGTTGTCTAAAAGTTCTAGGAAGACCCAAAACAAAATTCATAGAAATATCACCTCAAGCCATATATGGGAATGGTGGGGAAGAATACTTTCTAGATTTCTGTTTAATAGTTTGAGCCCTTATATAAGTATAGCACTGGCATATATCTACTAACATCTCTTTTAAATGATAGCCAAAAAAGTTTGTTTTCTATTAAATAGGTGATCTTATCTCTCTCATATATTCAGCTATACCCCTAGAATATAGTTTTTTTTTCAAAAATATATTAAGAGATGTTCTAGGGATTCATAAACTGAACCTTTAAAAGATAACCTTGGATAATGTGAAAACATGTTGGGGTAGGAAGAATGGAGTCACTGGCTTGACTATAAAGATGAGATGAAAGTCTGGACCTGATTCATAATCCTGTCTAATACTCTTAAAACTCACAATCTCACTAGATAAAGATGTGACTACTAGAGTTTTTCTCGAAAGTGCATCAACTGGTTTATTCTCAACACCAGGCTTGTGTTTGAGAATAAATGTAAAATCTTGATGATTTTTAGTTCACTTTGCGTGTCTATGTTTGAGTTTCCTTTGGGTGTTGATAAAGTTAAGAGAGTATGGTGGTTAATGTGAGGAGAAACTCCCTATGCAACAAATGATGTCTCCAATAACTTAAGAAACTGGACAATAACATAAAACTCTCTATTGTATGTGGAGTACCTTTGCGCTTTGCTTCATTTAACTTTTCACTAAAATATGCAACATGATGGCTATCTTGTGTCACACGCCTCTTTATATGCACTCTTGATGCATCACATAACACCACAAAAACTTTTCCAATATGAAGTAATCTAAGAACAAGAGCTAATGTCTTAAGACCCTTAATTTGATTGAATGGCTTTTCCGCAATATGAGTTCATACAAACTTCTCTTTCCTTAAGTCCTCGATCATAGGAGCCATGATGGTGTGCTAAAGTTTGGAATGAATCTTGTGTGGGTCTGAGTTAATACATAGAGTAGAAACTATGAATCCTAGAAAGTTCACTTTTGGCTGTGCATAAAAAAACACTTCTCACAACTTGCATTTTGATTATCTGGTTATGATTGCCAGCCAAATAAATTTTACTTGCTTGCTACACACCTGGCTAAACAGAGCGATTTCCTAGGTGATTAAGGGGTTTACCCTGGTGATTTGCTAAAATAAATGATGGTCAAAATAGTTTGGGCGATCGACTAGGTTTGCCTGGGTGAGTTCCTATTCTGGATTTCCAGGGTGACTAGGATTGCCTATTGGGTGAACTTACATGTTAGCAAATCAACTAATTTTGGCATAACAATTGTATTTCGAGTATCTGGTTATGACTGCCAGTCAAATGAATTTTACTTGCTTGCCACACGACTGGCTAAACAGAGCGATTGCCTAGGCGATCAAGGGGTTTGCCCTGGTGATTTGCCTAAAATAAATGATGATCATCTAGAGATTTGACAATATTTAGTTTTCAATTTTAATCTTTAGCCCTATTGAAATTGTTTTAGCCGATTTTCTTGCTTTAAAAATTTAGTCTAGACTTTATTCAATATTTTCTTAAATATTTGGGATTGTTGGATGCTCTTTAATGTTTATTTAGATGATTTTAATTAGAAATATTGTTTAATGAAAATGCTTAAAATGTTCAGCTGACATGTATTCTCCTAGTACAGTGTGACATGTATTCTGACTAGTATTCGAAACCTGTTATGTTGAGAGGCATGCGAGCTTGTTCTCCTAGTTAGTGTGGCTTGGAGGTAAGTCAAGCAGAAACCTATTGACCTTTGACTACATGAATTAAAGCTTGAACAAGATGCATCTTTGTCAAGGAGCACGGAGTTGTGGATTAGCAGAAACTGCTGATAGGAAATAGCTGAATTCACTTTAGAAAAAGATGAAATGATACATGATATATACATTACAAATAAGTGGCTTAGAATACATGCAAGAATTCTGATGAAAACATCGTGTTGGAATTGAATCATTCTCCGGATAAGTGATATCCTGAAATGTATATGTATGCTTTATATTAAATGTGGTACTAGTCTAAATATTGTTCTTCTGCAGCTACATTTGTATAACGTTCAGTAACAGCTGTTTATTTATCTGTTTTCTTAATGTCATGAACAAATTATTTTTTAACGCCATAGTTTTGGGCTTAAATTCTTACGTGATATAATAAATTTCCTGCTTTTAAAATCATCTTTTTACTTCTTCTTACCTTTTGTTTGCACTAAGAAGAATCTCTCTAGTAATCTGAAGTCCCACTTGACTTATATTTGACAGAACTTCTGACTTCATTGACCCAGTGATCACATCTGAACAAGTATATGACAAAGTTGCCGAACTCCAAGACAAGGTAATTTTCATTTGAGTTGTTGTGCTGGTGATCATGCGGGTAATGCATTCAGGCATATATTGTCTTTTTAATTTTTTTTTGATGCAGATCTCTAGTGTGAACAGAATCCCAAAACCCAAACCCAAAGTTGAGAAGGTTCAAAAGAATGAATCAAGGAGTCCAGATAGTTTCACTAATCCTTCTAACTCAGAGTCTGGCGGGAGCTCAACTCAAAAAGATCAATCCACCGAAGAGTCACCCAACAACACCCATAATAATGATCCAAAACCTGACCCTCATGATGAATTTTAACCGGAAGAGGCATCTCTTGAATTTCACACCAGAACAGCTTTCTTAGGACTAGCATAGTAAATTTGTTAAAAAAATTTTATTTTATTCAGTTGAGAACCAGAGGAGTAATCCGGCAGAATCATTCCCTGCGACCAATGGTTTTGGTAGGCTCAAAATGATTTGAGGCATAGACTGGCGCAATTCTCACACATACGTAGCACCGCTCTGCAATTTTATTTTTATTTATTTCCATAAAACACCACAGAACCAGGAATTACAGATTATACAGAAGGTTTGAGTTGGGCAATTTTGAACATCTTGCTAAAATGTTTTTTATTTGCACTTCGAACACCCGGACTTCAATTTTTTCTTGCAAAATTAAAGCCCAAATCCCTACTCGGGTAATTCGATTCATTGTCTCCGTTTGAGAATTCACGGGTGATCTATGGGTATGTTTGGGTGAAGCAAAAGAAATGTTAGCGTTTCTTGCAGCTCTAAATATTTTGAAGATCGATTGACATTTGAAAGGTACATGAATTGCTTACTAGTTTTTGAATGTTTAAAGTATGTTTCATCAGGAGTTGAATAATATCACAATTAAGTATCCCTTTTTGTGGATATGTGATGTATTTGATTAGTCATCTGATGCTTGCGCGTGCATATTAGCTAACGAGTTCTATACTTTAAGACATCTAACTAAAACATTCTTTCACGTGAACATGACTGTTTTGCAGTACTCATGAAAATCATCTCTGGGGGCAAAGGAATGTTTCGACTCTAAAATTCTTTGAGTTGTTGATAGATGATGCCTGTTAATAGTTTTTGTAGCTTGATAATCTTTTATTTATGGCCGCTTTGTCTATTCTCCTGCTGTTTGGCTCCAGTTTATATATTGAAGAGTTCTAGATTGATTTAGGTTGACTTCTCTAGAGTTTGATAGTGATGCTCAACAGACTTTCTTTCTTGGTTGTGTTGAGAATGTTTTGATTTGATTCTATAAAAGTGTGGTCTGTTTCAAGTGATTAATTTGGTAGCAGGACCAGATTATATTAGTGGAAATTTGTTAATCCGCTCAAGAATAATTGGTAGTAAAAATCTTCGTTGACCACTAATTTTGGTACTAACTGGCGAAGTTAATAATTCTCTTTTTATTCTGCAATACTATGGATTCCTTGTTTTAGTTTGAGAAAATCCTTTCATGGCTTGGTTCATGAACGAAGGACTAAAATTTTTATAAAATTTGCCCAAGTTATGTTTTCTTCGATCCATGTTCATAATGTAGTGGCTAGAATAAACTTTTACCAATTTTTCACAGATCTAATGAAGAGGTATGAAGCTGATGTCACCGTTAAATCTTTTGAATGGCTGTGCACTTGAATTCCATTCCTATTCATTGCTACTTATATTTAGTTTCTTGTGGTGTGGCTATATTGTTAAACTTTGGAGGCTGTAGCTTTTAAGAAGGATTGCATAATCCTTTTTGAGTTATGTTTTATGTACTTTCAAAGTAGATACTCATTAATCTCCATCATATGAATTGAGGTCATGGTGATTAGGAGTAGTATGATACCCAAGCCTCTGAGCTATTGATGTTTTGACATATTGTTTTCTTTTATCCTGAAATGTAAAAACAAAGCTTTAGGGTTTTATTGAGAGAATTTAAGCATGCTGACTAAAAGCTTAAACTTAATAGGCTGTCTTGTGTATCTGATTTTTGAACTTGACTATGATGTAAACTGTAACATCTTGAGATCAGTTCAAGGAACATACTAATTGATGATATAAATGCAATTTAATTAATAGCAAGTTTTTTTTTTAAACATTTCTATTCACCACAAATAAGTAGGAGCTAATATTAATCCATATTCAATCATTTGTATGCTTGCATTAAATAAGACATTTAAGAGATGCATAAAATAAATAAAGGTTATCAAAACTATTTTCTCATGTAATTAGCCTAATGCAATTTCATTGTTCATTTCATAAAATAATATGTATCAAAATATAGAGCCATACTAATGACACTACAATATAAGTTTCACATATTAAAT